>CM034353.1:62877162-63592162 GCA_019925275.1 Mytilus edulis
GCGACTAGCAATGTGATTTTTCAGAGGGAGGAATTTTGAACAACCAGCATGAACGGTTGTCGTATCTAGGTCAAATATATCAATTTCGAATTGCAACACGTTATAGTCATAATAAATTAATTAGAATCAACACGCGCATCATTTAAGAGTTTGAAAGTTTTATAAAGTTAAGGAAATATATTAAATGCATGCCAGTTTGATAAAATTCATTACTCTGTAGTAGTCAATATGCGCATGTGCAAACAAATTTTATTGGATTTAGAGCATGTGTTTATTCATAAAGCGAATGAACAACGTCATATATTAGAATGTAAATATCATATTACTAAAAAAATATGTATTTGTATTTTTTTGTCTGTGGTTAGATCAGTGCTAACGTACCTCCGATGATTTGAAACCACAAATTTACGATTAAAATACAAATGTTAAAATGTAGCTATATTACGCAATGCTAGGTAAAAAAAAAATTTGTTTTTTCAACCTTTTAAATTAAATGATAACTAAAGGAAAGAAACAAAAAGTACTCAGATAAAATTAGCCATATGAAATGGACTTATTATTAAAATCTATGTGATATCAAGGTAAACGATTATTTAAATAGCACTTTTCTTTAGTTTGAATATTTATAAATTATTGTTCATTTTATATTCAATGCTTTATATATAAGTGAGAGGTTTAGCTAGCTATAAAACCAGGTTCAATCCACCATTTTCTACATTAGAAAATGCCTGTACCAAGTCAGGAATATGACAGTTGTTATCCATTCGTTTGATGTGCTTGGACTTTGCCTTTTGATTTTTGATTTTCCTTTTTGAATTTTCCTCGGAGTTCAGTATTTTTGTGTTTTTACTTTTTTTTATGCCTGTGCTGTCTTTGTCAATCTGAATGTCTAAGTTTTTTATATGCGTACATGTTATTATTTTACAGACTTAGTTTGCAAGGTGATTTTGTCATGTCTAGTTTGTTTTTAATAGCTATTATTGAATGTCTTTCCAACTTCAAATATGTTTGAGAAGTTACCTGGCGATTTAAAGAAACGATTTCGGACAATATTGCACAATTAAAATTACTGTTTAGTGCCTTCATGTAAATACGCTTATTCTATTATTTGATTTTTTACTACATAAGTTTTTGTTTGTTATTGCATTGTCTTTGAAACTGATAATTACGCTTTGTATTCTATGTAAATAGCTTTTTAATCAAATGTTTAATCTATAATGAAATATCATATTAATATGTCTTTGTAAAATTTGTTAGATCATGGTCAACGTTCCTCTAATGATTTTCATAAGACATGGTTACGATCAAAGAAAATCCGAACTGTACAATATTACGCATTTTGGTATAAAACAATGAGCCAACGATAATCATTTTAAGTTGATATGTCATAATGGTCATAAGATATCGCTTTAAGTATTTAAATTCTCTTTTTTTTTTTATCAAAATTTTAAAACTAAATGATAACTCAAAGGTAAGAAAAAGGAATTACTCATATAAAGTTAGCCATATGACATGCATGGATTTAACATAAGGTCAAGGAATGGTAAATTGGCTTTGTCACAGATTTTTACAAAATTTTGCACACAACCTTGGTTCGTTAAACTAATTGAAATGCACTTATCTCTTTTATTATCTGAAATCTTACTGATTGAATTCTGTCAAAGTAGGTGAACATTACATGATATCAAATAATCATATGGTCCTCGACTCTTTGTTTGTTTGTCTAATGATTAAACTGTTCATTAGCTGGTAATAAAAAAACGTCAAAAATATAGGTTTAACATCATGCATCGCGATGACGTTACGATCATGTCGACGTTTTGTGTTGTTTTTTTTTTGTTAACATTAAACACCACTTTGAATGATATGTACCATAAAAACGATGTCGGTGCCCCATCAGTATTACATCATAAAAAATGTAAATGTATGTATCAACAACATATAGATTTTTAAAATCGATGTAGTAGAAATCTGAAATGTTGTGATTTTAAGACCAACCAGAGTGAATGTTAAATTTTATCAACATCTGTAACATGGCCATTTTTCTGAAACTTGACCTTAAGTGTCATCAGGGTTAGAGATAATTTGAATAGTATTCTTTTATGAAAAATATTAACAAATTTATTTTATCAAAATTTGGTGTGAGCAAGTTATCTCCCATCACTCGATCGATTATAATGGAAAATAGCTTGGGGTGTTCAAACAATTTAGTTCTTTTAATATTCAATATGTATGATCTTTCAACATATTTATAGTATTGAAAACGTATCTAACGCCTATAAAAACAAAGAGTTAAGAAAAGAATTGCTCAAATAAGTTTTGTTCCTTTTTTGTAAATACGACAGGTGTCTAGATTTGAAAAAGTATCTGACGATTAAAAAATAAAGAGTTTAGAAAGGAATTGCACCATTTTAAAGTTTTGTCCCTCTATGTAAATAGTTTTGTTTATTTGATATTTTTTTGTTTGTACAATCTTTGCCAATCTGTAGGGCTAAGTTTTTTTTAATTGAATATATTAGTATTTTACAGACTTAGTTTCCAAAGTTGATGTTTTCATGTACAAGTCTTTTTGTAAATAATGATCTTTGAAATGTATTTCCAATTTTCAATAGTTTTTAGAAATTTCCCGATGCTTGAAAAAAACGAGTTCGATAAATTATTGCATACTTGAGGTTTGTCCCTTCGTGTAAAAACTTGTTCATTTGACATTTAAAACTTTATTTTTGTATTTTCTTTGCCACTTATATATAGCAACGCTTTATATTCTATATTACCATTATTTTTTAATAAAACGTTTATTTTATTGTATCGTACATGTCGCACATTCCTGTATACTTTTATCTTTTGAGTCTTTGGTTTGATCATGGGCAACGTATTTCAACACATTTGAAATCTGCATTTGGTGCAGGAAAATAGGTACCGTTAATGTTATTGAAACAACATTTTTAATATAAAAACAGCAAATGTTGATCTGTACAAATATTACGATGTCCAGCTAAAACGATGGGTCAACAATTACGTTGCGACGTTGATGTGTCAAGACGAATTGAATGTAGCATATGTTTTTTCCCTTAAATTTTAAAATTAAATGACAACTTTTAGTGAAAGAACAAGACAGGTCTCGCATAAAATTAGCAATATGCACGTGACATTGATTTATTTTAAGCGTCATGCAAGTTTGAAGATAACTAAATAGTATGTTTCTGATAGAAAATACTTATCATTTCTTTGAAGAAAAAAAATAACGTGATTTAGTTTTCTTTTATTATATGATTTAATTAATTATCTAAGTTACCATTATTATGCTTATCAAATGTTTTTGTTATTGTACCATAGCAAATTACTTTGTATTTTTCTCTATGTCTTTGGTTAGATTATGGTCAACGTACCTTTCATCATTTGGAAATGCATGTTTAAGATAAACACTGAACCATGCAAATATTAGGCATTTACAGGTAAAACAACGAGCCAACGATTATTGTTTGAAATTGATATGTCAAGAAAAATTGCATATTATTTTACATGTAATGGCGGTTTTTTTTCTTTTTTAAAAGACAAAAAAAATAAAATTACTCAAAGTTAAAGAAATAGGAAATTCTCAGATAAAATTAAACATATTACGACGATTTAACATAAATATCATCAAGTGTATCATCAATTATTTGAATATCAATTGTCTTAGACCCTGTTCACACTAGCATTTTTTTATCGATCTAATTTGAATCGATCTAAATAAAACCAGTTAGCGTTCACATTATCTTTAATCATATCGATCTCTATCGGTCTAATATGAACCACTGCGTTCACACTACAATTAAAAACGCAATCGATCTAACCTTTTTGCCCGTAAAACTGTAAACACTGTGTATAAATAGAACTGATTTATCAAATTCATGTGCTGATACACTGATACACACACTTGAAGAAAAAATTGGATAAAGTTATTGTTTCTTTTGAATCACAATTTAAAATTTTGATAGTGGTGTTTTCTTTAATTTTGAAAAAAATAACTGTAGCAACGAATTAATTGTCTTACAGTTTGAATATTTTCAAAATATTTTCTGGTGTTAGTCTTTTTGCAAGTTGTAATCATTGAAATGTCTAATTAAGTTTAGATTGTTTTGAGTAGTTACTTGACGCTTTATAGAGAAGATTTTGGAAAATTAGTTCATAACTAGGTCTTGTCCCTTTATGTAAATTGGTTTATTTGTTTCTTTGAAAATGTACACACAGTTTTAATTTGTGTTGTCGTTGCTCCTAATATTAACGCGTTATATTATTTGTGTATTTGTATATTGAGTGTTGTGATTGATCATGCTCCACGCATTTCCGATCATTTATAATTGCCTGTTTTTAGATAAAAAAAAATGTGAAAATTTTATGCAATTTTAGGTTACAATAAGTCATTGTTTAGTTTTTTTTTTAATTAAATGGCAAATCGCATGTATAATAAGTTTGTGATTTTCAAATTATTGTCTTGATAATTAGTCTAAATATAAGAACAACGAGAAGATTAGATAAATTTTTGCCTTGTGATATGTATTTTAACAGTCATCAATTTAAAAGCTTAAATTTCTATTTTCTATATTCTGATTGTTTACAAACTATTCATGTTATACAAATTGCCAATAGCTAGCTTTCTCTCCATCTTTTGACAATGTTTTGGACGTTCAATGTCTTGTTTTATCATAATCTTTCTAAGTGTAAATAATTTTTAAAGATTCATGTCGGTTTGAAGAAAATATTTCGGTTAAATACCTGCTAATATAAATACGCTTCAGAAACTTGCAGTGAGATGAGAGTTTTTTTTTGCTCCGTGTTGAAGGCCTCATTGTGACTTTTAAATGAAGATCAGCAATTAAAGCGCCGTTCCGTTGCTTTTGTATATTCCTTTTTTGTGTTGCTGTTCGTGTACTTTTTTTTCATGGAAGGATACCCCATATTCTTTGTGTTTTTATTATGTGTTAATTTGAAAGTTGACTCTTTTGTTTTGTATTGTGTTTGCTATAAATATTTACGCTTTAAATTCTAATTTTGCATATTTATTTTTTTATAAAATATGAATTGTATTGTATCATAGCTCTTATCCTGTGAATCTTTGGTTTTATCATGGTCAAAGTATTAGTTTTAAATAATTATTTGCGATGACAAAAACATAATGTATTCGAGCACCAAAAGAAAGAAAAAATAGAGAGTTTATCTGAAATTATTTTTAGCACATTTCATCTAAAGATCTTATTTTTCCATAGATAAAACAAATGGACATTCTTATTGTGATATCTATATTCTACTCTTACCACATTAAACGGGAGTATTTTATGATCAAGTGATAAAACAACTGTTGAAAAGCAGAGTACGGTTTGACACCAATTCTATGCGGCAAATTGTATTTGAGTTATGTTTTACATATGCAGTACTAGTATATCATTTGCGTCAAAAATAAATGCTGCGTTTATGCTGATTAACATGCTGATAGAACATGTAGAATGTAATGAAAACGTTCTAAAAAGTCAATATTGAAATGAAGCAACATTGATAAACTGAACCTAAATAATGTTTATAACATCTGTGCACTAAATCTGTTGCATGTGTAATTATTGATACTTATTCATATTAATAAGACCATATGTTCTATCATCCTTTTAAAGAGAAATGTTGAAATTTAAACTTTTACTCTGTGAAAACTTGCTGATTTAATTTAAATTCGGTTTTTGTTTAATAGCAAAGTGACACATTTTCAAATAATCTCTTGTTAACATGTTAAAAAAATAAAATCAAGAGTACAGATTTTTTTGGTCATAATTCTGGGATAAAGTTTTTTCGAAATTGTAAACATGCATTGCAAATTTTAACTGTTTAAAAATACAAAAGAATTGATGCTGTTTTTCTTGAAATTCAGCTTGTATCACGTGGTATAATTTTAAACTAACATTATGCATTTACCTCGACGATTGGATATGAAAATAATAATTTTCAAGAAAAACTTTTGAGATTTTTAATAAAATATTAGGTAATTCAGATTCGTAAGACCATATACATTTTTCTTTAATAATGTTACTTTTAATGGGTTTTTTCTTGCACTTATAACTGTAACTTACATAGTATTTAGAAACTAAATAAAAACTCATTAAAATATCAGAGTTATATTTTGTTTTATACCAGACACATGTTCTGTCTGTATATGACTCATTGATGGTGTTTGAATCAGAACAGCTAGACGGCCATATATCGAATACGAAGTTGTTATGGATTTATACTGAAAAAATCGAATAATTTGTACAATAGAAGATTGTTACAAAAACGTTAAACAAAAATATCGGACTTTTAGTCAAAGCAAATTAAAAAGAGGAAGTCCATTAAAAACAAACAAAATCAAAATCGGTTAATTAATGGAAAAAGTGAAACACAACATGCATATTTCTGACTTGGTACATGTATTTTCAAAGGAAATAGTGTGTTGAACCTTTTTTGTAACTAGCTAAACCTCTCATGTGTCTATGACAGCTACTTGTAGTTTAGGTATATTTACAAAAGTAGCTGAGCACAATAAATACGAATAAAACAAAAATCGGGCAGAAACAAAACTTACTGGTTCTCAAATTATATATAGGAGCAGATAGTGTTTAACCCCCAAAAATACCGTATCATTAATATTGCATGTTAATACGCATATGCTGACTACTGACTTGGTACAAAACTAGCAGCGGCTTTTATCCAGTAACTGTAAAATCTCCATGCACACGGTTAATTTTTTTGAATGTATGTTTTCTAGATATTACAATTTATACGGCAACTAGTTGTGTTTACTTCCTAAAACTAGTAGCATAGCTATATTTTGTATAATGTCAATTTCATCATGGAACACTTTCTTCGGTATAGCTGGTGGGCGAATGACCCAGCCCACATTACACTATTCCAATAATATTCCCCTCAAATGAACTGTAATATAAGACAGAAGGGCCAGGTAGTTAAAATAAAAAGAAACAAATATCGTTCAGCTATCAGACCAAACATCAGATTTTTGTTTCTTTCCAAAAACGTAGATTTGACAGACTAAGTCATAGCATATATCAAAGATTTTATCTACAGGTACAATGCATCGAAACATAAAACAGAAGATACTAATATAACAAATTAATAAATAAGATAAGGCTAGCACCATAAAACACAATATTACAAACAATATTTAAGACAGAAAGTAACAAAGTAGCAAACAATGATAATGTCCTGTATCAAATCAGAATATGGCAGTTGTTATCTAATAGTTCGTTTCTATATACATGCTATATGTTGCATTGTCGTTTGTTTTTGTTACACTTGAGTGTTTCTGTTGTATCGTTGTTTTACTCTTATAGTTGATGTGTTTTTCGCGATTTTTATGTGTAACGATGACTTGTTCTCTCAAATCGATTTTTGTCTTTTGAACAGCGGTATACTAATGTGCCTTTATCATCTCCCATCATATAAAAATAAAAAAGAAGTAGAAAGAAGGCAAAATTACAAACAGATCCAAAAAACAATTAAATAAACACAAAAGACTGAGCAACACGAACTCTATTAATAAATGTGGTTGATCTCAAGCTATCCGAAAGGCTAAGCAAATAGTGGCCTCATTTTGCTCATAGTAAGCACTATATATATATCTTTACTAAGACTCATTCGGTAATTTAACAATCTAAGAAAAGACGACAGGATTGTGTAAACAACAATTGAAAATATCCGTTTTTATCGGTGAAACATTTAATATGATACATTCCATATTATTAACCAAGCTGGTGATTGCGTCCATACAACTTGACCATTGAAAATCTTGGTTCAAAGGCTTCTTTTTTACGATTATTCCTCTACAAAGGAAATCATGATCAGAATCGCATGTTCACTCATTTGAATCAACTGAGAGATACATGATCCATATGCAGGCGTTTTTGGAGGGTTGTTATTTATTTACCAATTAGTAATTCATTAGTTATTTAACAACTTTAATAACGTACACAATATCATATGAGACCAAGATTGTTCCACGCAGAACTAATATACATGATACAGTGTTCCTTATGTGAACTTCTTTGTGTTGATGAAGCGCGACACATATAGCACAAAAGGATAAACCAACACCGGGTTGATAACCAAAATGCCCTGTTCTTGATTATTAAAGTGAACCAGGTATCTCCCGCCATCTTGGATTATAGAATAGCAGAAAACCATATAATTCATCAAAAGTGTTCATCTGAATAAAGAAATTTAAATGTTTCCATAATAAATTTGATTGGCCCATCCGTTTAATTATATTTATTGTAAAGCATGATTTACACTACATTTTGAAACGTAACTTTAAAACTGTCGATTTTAATACAGACCACTCATCTACCTGAATCTAAAATTGTTGTTTAAGATAAAAATCTTGCAAATAAACATAAAAATTTGTCAATGAAAATTTTACAATTTTATACAAATATCAAATAAGTTAACATTCATCATTTCTTTTATCTACCTGCCCAAAAGTATTCCGTCACCTGTATTTTTTGTTCGTTATATATATTTCATAAAAAACACTTTTTTCAAAAACATATTTTGAGGGCATTTATGGTTGGATTGTTTATCGACAAGTCCTGAAAATACGTAGAATTGTCTAAATTATGTTTGTTTATATGGTAATAGTTGTGTCTTCAGATGGTTTTGTTTTCTGTTGATGTGAACACTTACAATAAATTTGTATAATTTAATTTGGTTGACTATATAGCGAATTTCTGAACAGAAACTAATATTTGTGTTTATCTTGTGAAAAAATGAAAAAGATCCAAAAAAATTATAACCAATTAAACACAAAATCCTGTGACAATTCTGCTTCTATTGGTACAAAATTGCTTAAAATCAAACCAAAAATGACCCCAAAATATTTTTTTGGAAAAAATTTAGTTTCATATACAATATATGGCGGAAAATCTCAAGTGACGAATACTTATGGCCACACTCTGTATATGTAATATAAGCGGTCAGCCCCCGAGTCGACAATAGTTTATACCGAGTTCATTCATTTTGACAGGAAAGTTAAGACACAATACATAAATATTAATGTATGAAAATTAACAAAGTGTAAGGCAGGTAGGCTTTCATTTAAATAAAAAAAAAAAAATTGATATTCATTAAGGTATTCCTACTAGAATATCATTAATTTTGTTATAATATTCATTTTTTCTGGTATAATATCATGTTTTGAAACGTAAAGGGAACAAAGCCAAAATTATAGATAATAAAAGAGTATAGACACAATCCAGTGTATATATGTGCCAAAAGTAAATTCACAAAAATACTGAACTCCGAGGAAGATTAATCGGAAAGTCCCTAATCACATGGCAAAATCAAATGACAAAACACATCAAAAACGAATGGACAACGACTGTCATATTCCTGACTTGGTACAGGCATTTTCAATTGTAGAAAATACATATGGAAGTGTTTAACGACCTTGACTGGCTATATAGCCCTCGCACGGTCGGTTGTAGAAAATGGTGGATTGAACCTGGTTTTATAGCGCTAAACCTCTCACTTGTGTTTACATGAACACTTTGATTTTTGTTGATCACTTCAGAATATTCAACACATCTAGGCAATCATTTGAGTTTGAGTTATCCACCTTTATTCATAGTTATTGTAGTTGAATAACATTTTTAACCAAATAGTTTTTATACACCTTTCACTTTTACTGCTATCTTTTTATCGTACAATTTACAATTTTTGAATATTGATTATAATTGCATAATAACACATCATTTAAGGCAAATATTAGGCCTGAAATTCAAAGTTATCAAGCCAGTAGCCAGAGGGTTTTAGCTACATTTCTTGCAATATGTACCTTAAACGTCTAAAGTTTTACTTTTCTTAAGGGGTAAATGTTTTGTATGTTATCTTCCTTTTTTTTATGTTTTGCACCTGACAATAATCAATTATTACTGAAACAAATTTGTGATGCAAATAATAAAGAAAACATATACCTACGACCTATTGACTTTGTTGGTTTTTTAAAACTCATTTGTATGTGCCGTTCTGTTGATATAGTTGTTAACTTAAATAACCATCTTATTGGATGATTACGGAGTTCTATTTCGATATTTTAGCACGTATTTTATGGCTAATTGATAAAAAAAACTTGTAAATTTGATTTTATGAGAATACTAGCTAGGGAATATACATCAAAGCTAAAGTTAAAAATAGACAGAAACTATATGCCTTTACATTGTCACTTTTGTTTTCTCGAAAACAGTCTTTTATTAAACTAATGGATGGATATTTTCTCTGTAACTTAAAGATCATAAAATCTCCTAGATCACCGCGTAAGCATTCATGTTCTCGTAGATTTCGGACTTTTTCAGTACAGTTCGAAGAACACGTAGTATCACAGTGCATAGCTAGTTCAATCATCATGAATCCAATATATTCATTACCACCAGACAGGAAGTCCTTCCACCTACATCCATCAATTATTCCGCCAAATTGTGGCATATATCTTTTACATTTTTCAACTGTTTTCCATGTTGTACAGTATGGCAGTGCTATATTTTGGGCAGGGTAATATGTGATAAATCCGTAGCACATTTCATCGGAAGTTCCTTCGCCAAAGAAAATAGTTTCGTTTGACGAAAGAGAAGAATATGTGCATGTAGTTCTAATTTCATCCCCAGGACGAATCCTTAAAGGAGGATCAAATCTACAATTAAAATATTTTATTTTAAATGTGATTTAAGTGTATGTTAATAGTATATTTCAAATTTAAATTTCACGAAACTGACTTTTAATCTCTTTTAAACACGCATAAACAGACAAACATAGATGTCTTTTAGTTATTTATTAAAAAAGAAGATGTGGTGTGATTTTCAATGAGACAACTCTCCACAAAAGACCAAATGACAGATAAATTAGCGACTATAGGTCACCGTACGGCCTTCAGCAATGAGAAAGCTCATACCGCATAGGCAGATATAAAAGACCCCGAAATGACCATATAAACAGTTCAAACAAGAAGTCGTCTTGGATGCTGTCTCGTTGACCACATACATCTACTTTCTATGAATCTTTTTTATTAGGTTATTAAATTTGCCTTATACTTTAATCCTGGTATCTATGATGAGTGTAATAACCACTTAATTTGTTTGTATATCAAGACAACAGAATGTACAGGTCAGTCTCCTCATCCAACTTTTTTCTGCAATACTATTGATGATTATACCATTATTTGAGACGCAAGCACACTTTCAGTAAACAAATATGAATTATGTATTACCGTATAAGGATGGAAAAGTAAAGGTTAATTTCGGAACAAAAATAAAGACTCTCCAATGGTGTGCTTTATTTGGACCTGTTTTTTTCTTTGGAATCTTATGTACATGTAGAAAACACGTGCGTCTGGTAAATACAATATTTAATCCTGAAACCTATCAGGAGTTTATCTACGTAATTAAATTTTTGAATATGAACACATCTATTCCATCGAACATAGACAAAGGATTTAATAGACACAGTTATAAATTATATAAAAAGATGTGGTATGTATAAATAGAAATGAGACAACTTTCGATCCAAGTCACAATTTGTAAATCACTTATATATTAAAGTACGCCTTTCAACATGGTTCCTTGGTTCAAACCGAACAGCAAACTATAAAGTGCATTAAAAATGAGTAGTGAAACCCGTCTCATCTCTTGACTTATATTTAGACATTGACAATAAGGGTCGGTTGAAAACAAAACAAAACGACAAATATTCATCTTTCCAAATTGTGATCATTCTATTTCTTTGTAGCAATATTCTAGCAGTTCCTGAATACGTAGTCGATATATCCAATGCGATACGATATTCCAGGGCTTTCATTTGATATGATGATTTTTTTAGAAAGGGTTGCTGCAAACAAATGCACTATACATCCAAGATTTAGATAGGTTAGCGTTGTATCTGCTTATCCGTTCGGAGCATCTGAAATGAGTTTATTTGAGTTTGTGTTGCTCAGTCTCTAGTGTGTGTTGTGTACAATTAGAATCCTGCTGGTCTGTTACTTTTTATCAACGGTTTTATCAGTTTATATTTCGAATTATGAGTTGGAATGTCCGTTTGATATCTATTGCCTCTCTTTTACTAATTTGAATGATTCGCATTTATATATGCACGATTAAACTATGTCACTCTCTAACTATCATGAAATAGCCGGTTTTATCTTCATAGTGCCCAGTTTTTTATTTAAGATAATAGTACACTGGTTGAAACCAAAACTCTCCGACAAATAAGATTTTACGGACGCCATCACGAGTTGGTTGACCGTTGTGGAATATCCGTTATACAGATGATATCGGATATGTTCCTTTGTCGTAACTACAATCCCGTTCCCTTTTCGCGAATGTGACCTACCTAATTAGACTTTTTACCGGCTTTGTAATAACATGAGCAACACGACGGGTGCCACATGTGAAGCAGCACCTGAAATCACCCCAGTTTTTGGATGGGTTAATGTTTTTGTTGTGCCCGTATTTGTGACATTTTGTTCCTGCATCTTTGTCAATATAATTGAATTTGATGCGTCTGTCATACAAGTGAGAGGTTTAACACTTTACAGCAAGGTCCAATCCGCCATTTTCTACGCATGAAATGCCAGTATCAAGTCAGAAATATGACTGTTGTTGTCTATTCGTTTGATGTGTTTTATCATCTGATTTTGCCATTTGATGGGGACTTTCCGTTTTGAGTTCAGTATTTTTGTGTGATTTTAACTTTATACATGTTCGTGACAGATGAAACAAACACGTCATTCTTACAGCTTTTGACTTATGAATCAATTATTGCACTCACTGATAAAATACTGGTTTGTCATACGTATATTTCTCCTCATGAGTTATATCTCTTATTTCTTGTTTCCCCTGTATATCTCTATATTTTGTTGTATACCTACAAAACGTATATAAACTGATATTATAATGCAATTCATATGTTTATTGTCATGTACTTAATAAGTTAGCAATATCAACGAAAATAAACACATAGATATAACAATTATACAATTATTTAAATCCAGTAATCCCGAGCCCCAACCCTTAGTTCTTGTAATTTTTAAATGGACAAAAAATGAATGATCCCAATTCATTTCCTTGTTGTGGTGTTGATGGTTCGAGTATAAAATCATCTTTTAAGCAGACAAATCATGATCAACAATTCTTCCAAATTTCAGATTCCTATTTAATTTACATTACATAGATATAAGAAGATGTGGTTTGTTTCATTATAATATGTAATCTTGTTTGGCTAATAGCAATCAATAGTCATTCTGAAATTAACCTTCATTTCAAAATGAAAAGTAACATGCATGATGACACGAGCTTCCGCAATAAAATGCACAGGTAAATACTTGATAAAAATCGTGTTTCATGATCCTAGCAAAAAAATGTAGTGTTGAATGCTTCTTTTAATACTTGTAAAGGGTTGAAAAAGCATTGACCGTGCGCTAATATTTAGAATGAAGCACTGGTATTGCTTTGTTTCAGGTTGGCCAACGTAGATATAAGTATGTTGTCTTAGAGACATTTTGTAAAAAAAAACCACTGTTATTCACATAAAACAATATCTGAAACTAATACTATCAAGATGCTTGATTTCTTGATTGACAACATATTAATAACGTTTGGAGGACGTGTTTTACAACAAACTATCGAAATTCTCATGGGAACCATTTGTGCCCCTCTTCTTGTCGACTTGTTCCGTTTTTCTTATGAGGCTGAATTCAAACAGGAACTTCTTAGGAAGAAAGCTAAGAAGTTAACAATATCCTTTAACTTTACATTTCGCTATAAAGATGATGTTCTCTCACTAAATAATTCTTAACTTGGTGATTATGTTGAACGCATCTATCACATGGAACCAAATATAAATCATGCAACAGATACAGCATGTACAGTGTGGTCTTTCTCATATCTTGACTTACATATCAAAATGACAATGAGGGGTCGGTTAAAATAAAACTTCACGATAAAAGAGATGATATCAGCTTCCAAACTGTGAACTTTACATTTCTATGTAGAAACCATTCTAGCAGCGCCTCCATATGGTGTATATATTTCCCTATTGATACGATATTCACGTATTTCCTATCATGATGTCATTGACAGAGAGTTGCTTCTTACAAGAAGCTAGTAAACCAGAGTTCCAAATGATGAAGTGGAATTATGTTTTCGTAAATTTTACGGACGCCATTACGAGTTGGTTGACCGTTATGAAATATCCGTTTCACAGATGATATCGGATATGTTCCTTGTGTCGTATCTACACTCCCTTTACCTTTTCACGAATATGTCATACCGAATAAGACTATTAACCAGATTTGTAATAACATGAGCACCACGACAAGTGGCACATGTGGAGCGTGATCTGCTTACCCTTCCGGAGCACCTGAGATCATCCCACGTTTTTTTTGGTGGGGTTCGTTTTGCTTAGTCTTTAGTTTTCTATGTTGTGTCTTGTATACTATTATTTGTCTGTCTCTTTTTCTTTTTTAGCCATGGTGATGTCAGTTTATTTTCGATCTCTGCGTTTGTATGTTTCTCTGGTATTTTACGCCCCTTTTTTGACATACCCTGATTCATCCACCTTCTGCTCAGACACTGGTGACGGTTTACAAAGTCTGAGTAGTTGATGCATGCTACTAAGATGGAAATTCATAATTTCAAGATTAAAATCGTCTCGCTTATCAATTCTAGTACTGAGATGACCGTATATATCAGTTTGGGGTATAAGTATAAATAAGGCGACGAAAGTTTTGTATGTTGTTTTTTTAATTTCTAGTTCTGGGTGATACATTTGAATATTAATGGAACCCATTAAAAAAAGTTTGGATTGTAAATGAAAAGACAACCATAAGTATATCTGAATGTGAAATTAAATCTCTGAAAACAACTATCTGAACAAACAGAACTGTGTTCTACTTCACGGTGATATTTTACCTTTGTAATGCATATGGTTAACTGCTCTTGTAATAAAAACACCTTTCGGAAACATCACTTCTGTGCAGGCACTGGAACATCTCGAACGGAAGCTAATGTTAGGAACACGCGGTGGAATGTTTAGGTACTCTTGTCCTACAGCAAACATGCCAGCTTCATATTGTCGAAGGTTTGGAGTATAAAAAAGCTCTAGTCCAGAGGAATCTGTCATGTTTGGAATTCTATTTCGATTATTCCAATGAATCTGAAAAATTAACTTGAAATACTTTATTAATATTTTACACAGATACCTACAAATATTTGAATTTGAAAGCCAAGGATTTGGAATATGTGAAGAGCTGTATCTTCAAAAGTAAATAAATATAATTATAGCTTAATCCACGAAAAGCAGTTTACAGTACAAGCAATATCATTTTTATCATATGTTTTAATATTATCAGTAGTATGAATGAGCGATTACTGAAGTCAATGTTTATCAAGTAAAGTTTTTTTTTACATTTAATTTGCTATTTCACTAAGCGAGTCACAATTTTTGGGATTATTTTTTTAAGTAAACATTTTAAAAGGTGTATTCAAAATGTCGTAACATCACTTATAAAACTTTGAGAGCAGATATTCTTTTTATACCTGTAAAGCTGCAGTTTGAAACCCAGATGATCCAACTTTAAATCCAGTAGCATTGTGGAAACAATCGCCATCACTTCCAACTGTCCAAGTCCCAATAATATTGACACATTGTCTGTGCGCTAACATTCCACATTCATATGGTTCTTCCGATGGTATAATTTGTCCTTCTACGAAACAAGGAAAGTTAAAGTTATTAAAACAAACAGGAGAGAAAGGAACAGCAAACCAGTTTTGACTTTAATGCATTGATCAATCAAGGTGCATAACTCCTGACAGCAATCAGTGCAAATTCTCAAAATCAGCCTTTAAGTCTAGTTTGGACTATTCTAAAACGACTTGGCCAAAAGCTGATCAAATTATCACGATGAAAAGACATAACGTCCTTTTCCATCTAGAAAGGAAAATATGCTATACAGCAGAAGAAGTAAAACTCGTCACTATCGAAATTCTCATTGTTTTATTAGAAGGAAAACGACATAAAGTATGATTTTCTAAACAAGAAACATAGCTTTAGAACGGCAATATAGAAATCGTCAATATCTATTTTTTACTACGTTAATTTGCTAATTAAGTTTACCAAAGCACCATCCTGATTTTAATGTTTTACAAATATTAATCAATTGTATGTTTTGATTTCAGCTAAGTAACCCACGCTTTAGAGATCCATTAGTTATATCTTTTTCAAGTACCATTTGTTTGTCCTCTACAAAATCAACAAGGGGACAGTTGATACCTCATTAGAAAAATTTAAGTTATGGAGTCAGGTGCCTGTCCCAGGTCAGAGGTTTTGTAAGTGATGGCCTATGTTTCAACTGCAGTTTTATTGTAAGTTTGAGACTGATGATGATGGCCGATCTTTGACTTTTTTGTAAGTCATAGTTTGACTTTTACAGATTCAGGACAGTTAAGAGTTTAAAATATAGTTAGGAAATCTTTACAAGACTTCTGGGTTATTTTGTTATTTTTTGGTATCTCATTGAAGTTTGAAATAAATGATATTTTTTTTCATGTCAATCATACATGATTTCCCTATGCTCAAATATATATGAACAAATTCTTGATTATTTTAACAGGCACTTACCTTGTTCATTGCAGCCAAACAGGAGTATATGGTGTGTGATATCTTTATTATCGATGATCGGTTTTGTTCCCACAAGATGGAATGTGTCATTTCTAGGTAGTCTAAATAACATACAATAGTATGATGTATGTTTTGTTGGTATACTGGTTGCTGGAATCCGAATAGATGTTCGGAGAATGCCTTCAACAATAAAATATATAAGAGTAAATAAGACAGATTTTCTTTATATTTAGTTAAAACATGTATTAGAGATATTAGAATTCGCAATTAACCCATCAACGTTCACGTTCTAAGTCTGTCAGCTTCTCCACGAATCCCTTTCAAAGTTTATAGTAATTATCAGCGATAAATCATTTAAAGTACCAAGCTTCAGATTTACTTTTAAGTTAGGAACTGTAGTGCATGTGTGGACCAGAATCATAATAAATTCATAAAGAGTTCCGGTACAATCGCAAAGTTTCCGAACAATGTAAATATTTTTGATCTAGTCCTTTTTGTACCATTGACATTTGAATGGAGGATAGAGCAAAACCAAAGTAGGAAGATATGAAACCTTTATTTGAGATGTTCATTGCTTTTGGTCAGTTTTTCTTTTCGTTCGACACTTGATTTTTGTCCATTCCTTTCGGTCGGTTTTGCATTTTGTCTGATTATTTTGCTTTTAGTCCGACACTTTTTCTTTTGTCCGCGTCTTTCGGTCCGTTTGCTGTTTGTCCCACACTCTTGCTTTGTGTCTGTTGCTTTTTCCTACCAAATATGTTTTTTGTCCGACAACTATTGCTTTTTGTTCGATCGCTGCTTTTCTTGTAGGTTCTATTTAAACCTCAATCTGCATGACATGTTTGAAATAAATACAAAACTTATTCCTCTTTATAAATGAAAGTTTCCTTCTCTGATAATACCTCGCCAAGTACTTAAAAGTTTGATTTGCATGTTCCTTAGTGTATCTTGTTTATAGATTGTATTCGGGGATTTGATTCATTCAAAAGTATGGCAATAGTTTCTAAAAAAAATGAAAACAGGGACCAAATGAAGTTTTTGACTTTCATCTCAAAAACTAAAGCAATAAGAGCAAAACCGACATAGCTGAAAGTGTACTGTTTAACAGGTCTAGATCTACCAGTCAAGTAGTATTCAGACCAATAGGATAACAATTTTTGGGGTTTATAATACTGTCTACAAATAGTTGATTTGTAGTAATTTTTTCAATGTTGGTTTAATATTTATCATCTTTGATATTATTATAGAAAGAGAGAAAGTGTAAATGACAAAATTGTTCAGCAAAGGAAGATCTTCAAATACGTCAAGTGACTGAAACTGAAATCACGGTTAACGATATCAGGCTCTTGTTTTCTTGAAATAAGCTGTGAGTCATAAATATGGCAGTTGTTATCAAACAGTCCGTTCCTATTTATGTTGTCGTTTGTGTTTGTTGTAGTTAAGTGTTTCTGTTACGTGTTTTCCTCTCATAGTTGGTGTGTTTCCTCAGTTTTAGTTGTTTATTCGAATTTGTCTTTGCTTAACAAAATTGCAACTATTGAACAGCAGTTTCTTCTTTATTTATTCAATAGAAATATAGTTTTTTGTAATTAAAACGGATTCACTTATAGCGTTTTTGCATCGGAAATAAACACCTTTATCCTTGTAGTTAAGTGTCTATAGTTGTTTAAATGATACGGGATATATTGTCGTATCGTTTATTTTATGATGGTATGATGCTAAAACCCTAACGGGAGGGATTATTCTTGATTCTAATATAACGAAGAGACTTCAATCAGTTTAATTGAAGTCTGGAACTGAAAGCTGACATATCTGCTGATGGAATTTTAATTCCCCGAGGGTAGCACAAGCTCAGTAGTTAGCACTTCTGTGCTGTCATGAATAACATTGATATGGTCATTTTTATAAATTAACTGTTTACAAAACTTTTGAATTTTTGAAATACTAAGGCTTTTCTATCTAAGGAATGTTTTACAGCTGTATTTGTCAAAACAATTTGGAATTTTGGTCATCAGTGTTCTTCAACTTCGTACTTTATTTGGCCTTTTTAACTCTTTTGGATTTGAGCGTCACTGATGAGTCTGGCGTAAACACAAAATTTAATCCTGGTATCTATGATGAGGTTATTTAATATCAGTATTGCTAAACAGTAAACATAAAAAAGAAGATGAGGTATGATTGCCAATGAGACAACTATCCATAAAAGACCAAAATGACACAGACATTAACAACTATAGGTCACCGTAATAGCTTTTTTGTTAATTATTGTCATTTTGCTTAGTTTCACCTGTTACTATATATAAAGAGGAAAATATTTGTTTCGAATTGAACTTTACTGTGCATTTTGCTGTGTGTTTCTAAATTCCGCATTTTAGAGATATCATAAAACATGCTGAACCCCTGCCGAATTATTTGCTTCTGTCCCAAGTCAGTACATCTGGCCTTTGTTAGTCTTACATGTATATGTTTATGTAATGTTGGTTCATTTTTATGTTTCAGAGTTAAGGTGGCGTTCCTTTTGTGGTAACTAATAAACTTTATTGTTATATGGTCAACTGATGCACAGAAGAACTGTGTGTGCTCTGTGGTCGGTTATCGTCTCTTTGTGCATTTCCCGTTTCCATTTTAAATTTCATAGAAGATACCATGAACAAATCTTGAACGTTAGATGCTCGTTCCCTCTACAAAAGACTCATCAATGATCCTCGAAAGATTAAATGGCCAAATAAAGTACAAAGTTGAAGAGCATTGAAAACCTAAAATTCCAAAAGGTTTTGTCAAATACAGCAAAATTATTCTGTTGGAGTTTTAAGATCAAAACTAAACAACAAACGCGAAGGGTTTGATTTTCCCTATTCTATCTGTTAATTTTAACGTCTTGTTATAATTATGGTATTTGCACACTTAGTACCTTTCTCATTTAATGATTCACAGTTGTCTCTGTTGCCATTACATTTTAGCCATTTGTTCTGTTGTTGACACGTAGCTGATATCAATGGTTCACATATGCCTGTAATAGTACAATAATAGTAATAATGTTTAATAAAAATACTTTCTAATACTAGTATTCTAACATATATTTTATGAGACTTTCATATTAAAGAATGTATTTGATTAATCAGTGTATTAACGTTCATATTACGATGACTATTGTGATTTTTATATATATATAATCTTACGAATTATCTACCAGAGATGGCACTTTTATATTGTATTTCTATCCTTAAGACGATATTTTGATGTTGATTTAATAGCAAATTCAAGCTGACTCAATTAATTGTCGCGTTATTATCATGTTGATACGTCGGTAAAATTTCAAATTCTTTTTTTTCCCCCTAATTTTCTTGAATTCTATATACGTTTATTTATTTGAAAAGAAATAAGGTTTCAAAAGTACCTTACATAGAAAACCTGGTTTTATGACTGGCTAAACCTCTCACTTGTATGTCAGTCCTATAGTGTTCCTTCATAATATTGACAACAATAAACAGACATAATAGGTATGTACGTTAAAAATTGGGTTACAGCAGCCAATATTGTATTATGATCGTTGGTTTTCTTGTTTTATAAATGGTTTAACACTAGTCTTGTTGTGCCCCTTTATAGCTTGCTGTCCGGAGTGAGCCAAGGCTCTGACTTGAAGGCAAAACTTTGCCCTATAATGATTTACTTTTATAAATGATGACTTGTTTGAAGAGTTGTCTCATTGGCACTCAAATCGCATCTTCAAAACTCGGCCTAATCTGTCACATTTTATTATACGACTAGATACAAAGCACGTCTTCAACTGATTCAGGCATTATGTTCAATTGCTGAAAACAATAAGTAATGAAATTTCCATAAAAATCGCTAAGCTGACAATAAGCTGTATAAAATTTGAAAAAAATATTTAACAAACAATAACAAAGTTTATGTGTTGACAACATATCTTGTAAACCAGACATATAAATGAAGTCAACTCGTACTTGAAAGCTTTAAAAATAAAATTCATTAACAAAAAAGTCAATATTTTTTCGAAGCTTTATCCAAAAGTCATCTTGAGTAAAAATATTTGAATGTCTCAAAATTATTATCACTGATGTATTCTGAGAACGGACTGTGATCTCATTATACCTACTTATTACATTGGTTGCAATGAATTACATTGATTTTCCAGTTAAATAAAAACCGATAATTTCACATGTGAAATAAACGTGGTTATTTCACTCTCTGACGTCATACAACAATAGGCATTGTCAAGACGTCGATAACGTCGGATCAAAACAAATTGTCAAAGCGTAGGAAAAAGATATAGTTCCTTATATTTTCTACATTAATTTCATAAAAAAAAGCCATTTGCCAATGTAATAAAAAGAATAACTAATCGCCCTATTTGAATATCAAAAATAAGACAACTTCGCTATGAATTAAACTCGTGCTGCGCACTCGTTTAATCCATGCGTCGTTCGGTCACGCGTTGTCTTATTTTTTATATTCAAATACGGCGATTAGTTATACTATAAATACATACAACAGAGGTTTCAATATTGATGTAACTTTGTTTATTTTATTCAAATTCTCCAATCAATATTTTATAAGTCATCCCCCCCCCCCCCCCTCATTTCGTCGCAATAATAGTAAGCAACTTGTCCCGGCGTCTTATATTATACTTCAATCAATCGTTTCATAAACTAAAAATACTTCAACTGTTTTTTCAGCTACTCAGAATCAATTATTGGAAGGGAACTGTAGCTATAATATTACAAATAGTGTCTTTGTACTTTACATGACGTACATGATATTTTGTACCTATTTGTGGTCAATATGTACCGATTATCAGGTTATCTGCATGTTGATATCGTAAAATATCAGCTGCGAGACATAATATGAAGCTTTTTGTCGAGTGAGCTTAGCGAACGAGATCAAAAAGCCTTCTTATAATGTCAAGCAGCTGATATTTTACAATATCAATATGCAGATAATCTGATAATCGATTTATATCGGGCTATATTTGCGTGTTTCAGAAGTGTTTTCTTTGTTTCACCAGCACACAAAAGATGACTTGATAAGTTCGGGTCAAAGTTATTAACGTCGGTTCAAACATTATGACGTCGCTGATATGTCCGGGTCAAAGTTATTAAGGCCGGGTCAACGTATTTGACGTCACAAAGACACGATACGGAATAATATTAAGAGCTGAACAGAGTGATATAGACAGTGCGACGACCGATAATACGACTTAATAAGTCGCTAAACATTATTTCATACCGTCTATAATAAAGGGAACGACTCTTGAGTATCAATGACATATTTGCCATTGAACGTCAGGAAAACTACACTCAATTAGTGTTTATCTTGATAAAGAAAACTGTGCAATACGGGCTTTATTTGGCCTAGGGTACACGTTGGTCTCTAGAACCGAACTGCGGAAAAAAACGTAAATTTGTCGAATGTATAATATATATACCATGTGATACATTCATGTTCACATGAAATTATTATTATTTAGAGATCGCTGTAGGTGGAATTCTTAGACAACTTTAAGTATATCTTAATGTGTACATGTTTTATGCCCATTAAGTAACATTGGTGTGATTATAATGATAAGTTTTCTAACCTTGGTGTGATTACAATGATAAGTTTTCTAACCTTGGTGTGATTATAATGATAAGTTTTCTAACCTTGGTGTGATTACAATGATAAGTTTTCTAACCTTGGTGTGATTACAATGATAAGTTTTCTAACCTTGGTGTGATTATAATGATAAGTTTTCTAATATTGGTGTAATTATAATGATAAGTTTTCGAACCTGGATGTGAAATATTTCCTGTTCTCATTGGTTGTTGTCCAGGGGTCCAGATACAGTCCGGATCACCAAGCTCTTCTCCGTTACTTAATCCATCATTGTCAGAGTCCGTATTACAGAAATCAGAGGTCCATTTCTACAAAATATTATGACATTTTTTAAGAATCAATGAATAAAGTACAAATAGTTTGGTCTGCGGCAATGGGACAACTAAACAACACAAAAAACTCATTTATTGTAGTCCTATATCGGTAAAATTTGATCGATCAAATAGCATACAGTTTATAAATAGAAGGAGTTGAGATAACTTAAAGACCTTTTTTATCAAGGCACGTAGATAGCATTTTTTTTTTTATTAATTAGATGTGGTGCAACTCTCCATCGTCTTTTTAAATTATTACAGTAGTGTCTAACAACAGATATATGTGCTTTTCACAGAACAGATTTACAATAATAAAATAGACTGATTTAATTCAGCTTAACTTACATAAGTTGTCCATTGTTTGTGTTCAATATGGTCAATTTGTTTTAATGTTTCCATAAGAACAGAACATTTTGATATTAATCCAAATGAGTATGCAGTGATGCCTTGAACGTTTCTTTGTTTCCCCTAACGTTTGCTAATCACAAGCAGCCATGTGCTATTGAAGTACGGCGTCCAGCAATAACCAACAACAAAAAAAGGCAGTACAAGATCTCAAAGGAGTAGGTTCAGTAAGACCCCTTTTTGGCCCCAAAATATAGCAGTTTTACAAAATTGTTAAAATGTAAACCTTTAGTTATTTATTGGACAGTAGAATGCTTCTGCTACATAAATATGGGCTGATTTTGACAATACAATGCACACATATCCGGTACTAGCACCATTAAGTCATGCTAAATTACTGAAATCCTCATAATTCTAGCATTTTTAGTTATATTTTAGACGGTTTTCGTGTAAAACGAAAGTGGCCGCATTCGTGTTCATCATAATATTGAAATGTAAGTTGTATTTTATGATAATACATAACATATATAAAGGTTGAGGATGAACACGGATGCGGCCACTTTCATTTTTACTTAAAACCATCTGAAAAGTGACATTTTTCGGCATATTAGGTAGATTTTTCATATTTGTCTGAATGAGCTTGAATCGGATCGTTTTTAATTACTAAATCTGTTAAAATCTTTCACATAAACTAATTAATTCAAATAAAATAGACACTTCAGTGTTTAAAAAGTGGTCAAAATCTTTCTTCAGATGAACCTGAAATTTGAGGCCAAAATCGGTCCTTACCGGACCTACCCCTTTATTTGGATTAGTCTGATATTGACCATTTTATAAAAATCAATATTAAAACCATATTGTGTAATCTATTAAATGTCTAAGTGTCAATTTGAATAAGCTTTTGATAAAGAATCAAACAATCAACATTTTTTGTGTACCCTTATCAGATATATGTGATTCATCAATTATTATAACTCGACCACGTTTTTGTGGTCAAAGGATTTTGGTATAGAAGTTGGTCCCTGATTCTCAGTTTCTCCGTACTAGGAATATGTGACTCCTCCCCACAAGAGATTTAAAGACGCAGCAAAGTTTGATCGGATTTGGAACTGTAAATCCAATGTTTTGTGAAAGATGAGTGCCATGATCGCCTGCTTTACCTTTCAAAATCTCTGTGGGGGCCCATAGTAGTTTGATACAAGGGGAAAATAATCCGTAGGGTAGGAGTGGATTTTATTTCTATTTGAATTGATAAATGAACAGTTGGATAAGTTTTTACTTTCATATTTCATGGTATATTATAAGGCCTCATGTTTATATTTTTTGTGGATTGAGAATATATAGTAAGATTAACAACTTCAAATCACATTGTAATAACTCGTGATATATGTCAACTATGATATTAAATAATCTGATATTTATCATTTCTAATGATCATGTAAATCATCCAACCATATATATTTGTTGTAGGCATTTTCTAAATTTAGGCATTTTTTTAAATGACTGAATTTTTAGGCATTTTCTAAAATGCCTAAAGTTGACAGGCATTTTATAAAATGCCAAAAAAAACTAGTCATTTTGTAAAATGCCTGAAATTTTTAATGAAAATTTCACAAATTGTCTGCTCTGTTTCAGGAAAATTGTGTAAATATGAAATACATGAAATAGATGATAGAAATATATTGCAAAGCTACAAAAAAGGGTTGTGTAAAATGAATTTAATATTATTATTTTAAAATGTTGCCTGTATGTTACGTTTTTATGTTTTACTAGTGTTTATGTCTATAATTAGAAACTTCATAGAGCAACAACTTTGAGAAAGTGTCGAAAGAGGAAATAAAGATATGCTGGTTATCTGGATGAGAGTAAAAAGTGGAATATAGGGTTGAAATTTGTTCAGTTTGAAAAAAACAACAGTAATCATTCTGGTATTAACAGATCACCATACAAAGCAATGTTTGGCTGTGATTCTAAGATAGGACTATCGTCATCATCATGATCACTACCTCAAGTGATTCTTGTGTCTTTACAGACTGAGGAAGATCTGATTCAGCATTTTCAAAGCCCTGATAAGCCAGATGAGATAAGCAATGACAAACCAAATGAGTTAAGCTCTGATTAGCCAAACGAGCATGATGAGGTAACACAGATTAATGCAGCATAAAATCTACCCGAAACTCAGGAAACATAACTAGATGTTCATGTGCGTGCCGTGTGTGAAAATCCATGTTTTTCGAATGTCCAGTGTTCGACTTGTGCATAGTACATACATGAGCTGTGTTCAAAAGGAAACATGTGTGATACTAGTACTTGTCACTTGTGTTCAAGTGAAGAGGTTATCAGAAATAAAAGAAGGCATGCATTAGACTCAATGACAAGACAAGCTGTCAGGATGAGAAATCTATCGGACAGAGTTTTGACAGAGGTAAATGTTGGAGCGAATGTATTAGTTGCAATTCTCCATGTGGATCGAGGGAAAGGAGACCCGCGTAACCTTGTGGCTGTTGTTACTGGAAAGGAAGAGCATGGTTATCAAATGGGAATTAAAGATGGAATACTACGTGGACTTTACGCCTTTGCTATTAAATCTGTAAATCATGATAATGAAATATCCTTTAGAAAAGCTGCCAGTAAAGTTTCTTTGTGTGATGGTCAGGGTTACACAAAATGTGCACAGGCACTTGTTTCTGTCAATGTGGGGTTTACTATCCATACCAGTACGAAAAAACACAAGGTAGCTAACGGAAATTTTCAATGTGTTCGCTTCAACCAATATTTTTTTAATTTCCCTTGATTTTTTCACAAATAAAAGTACACCAGTCTGTCGGTAATTGATTTATCTTTACAATGAAACAACTTTCACGTACCTCGAGAATACCCCTCAAACAGAATAACACACTTCAGATGAGAATTATTGACCTTTTTCCAGACCATTGAATTTGTAAGGACTTAACTTCCGGTTAACTTAGGAAGTTAATATAACTGTGTAATCCCATTGGTCACATTTTTCTGGTTACTGGTAACTAGTATAAATAAACAGGTAACCAGATGAATTAAACCAATGGGATTGCACAGTTATATTAACTTCCTAGGTTTACCGGAAGTTAAGTCCTTACAAATTCAATGGTCTGGAAAAAGGTCAATAATTCTCATCTGAAGTGTGTTATTCTGTTTGAGGGGTATTCTCAATGTACGTGAAAGTTGTTTCATTGTAAAGATAAATCAATTACCGACAGACTGGTGTACTTTTATTTGTGAAAAAATCAAGGGAAATTAAAAAAATATTGGTTGAAGCGAACACATTGAAAATTTCCGTTAGCTACCTTGTGTTTTTTTGTACTGGTATGGATAGTAAACCCCACATTGACAGAAACAAGTGCCTGTGAAAATGTGTCTGTTGTGCTAGTGGTAAGACTAGATGTAACTCTAAACGTTGTCTTTGCAAAAAGTCAATTTTGAGTACATTCCATTCAGTTTTAGTCTTTTAGGCATTTAGTAAAATGCCTTACAATTTTTTCAGGCATTTTTAGAAAATTTAGAAAATGCCTGAAACATATTCATAGATTGATATGGAATTCCTATGTTTTTTGTCAAAAAGTCATGATGATGCGTCATACATTTTTACAATTTTGAAAGACATGAAAAATCAGAAATTTCATTTGACCATACTCTTGAAATTTAGATTGAAGTGTATCCTGTCTCCCCATCCAACCGAGAGAAGACAAGTTACACCATCAGACTCAAAACTGCAATACTAAAACATGTTCACTTGTGTTTATATGTTTTTTAATTGAGTTATGTTATTTCAATTGATATTTTATAGTGTGTCTTTCTATGTTGTAACGTTATACTATTGTTTCAGATTAGAGTGAAAGTTTGATACCATGAAAATGGTTAAGCCCGCCGCAATTATTTGCACCTGTCTGAAGTCAGGAATCTGATGTGCAATAGTTGTCGTTTGTTGATCATAGTGTGGTTCGCAAGTGTTTCTCGTTTCTCGTTATATAGATTATACCGTTGGTTTTCCCGTTGGAATAGTTTTACACTAGTAATTTTTGGCTCTTTGTGGCTTGCTGTTCGATGCAAGTCAAGACTCCATGTTGATGACCGTACATTAACCTATAATAGCTTATTTTTATAAATTGTGACTTGGATGCACAGGCACTTGTCTCAGAATTTTTTTCCCCTATATACCTTAATATGGAAAGAAATTCTTAGACAAGTGCCTGTGCTTGGATGGAGAGTTGTCTCATTGACACTTATGCCTCATCTTCTTATATCTATATATGAAAAAAAACCTGCAAGGAACTATGAATCTAGATTGATATTGTGTGTTTACGTCAAAATGACATCTACCAGAACACAAGTTCAATATTCCACTGCAATACTATCATCTATAACTCGCGCTTAAAACCCGAAGAGGTACATATGTACCGGTGGTAGTCTTTAGCGTGAAATAACATAAAGCTTGGTAAATATGGTAAAATAAATGAGTTGCACTTAAAAAAACTAGATAAAGGTAAGATCTATTCACAGGGGCTTGTTTAGTGGGTCAGACGAGGTTTTACTGCCAATGGCCATCG
Organism: Mytilus edulis; assembly: GCA_019925275.1. Classification (NCBI taxonomy): domain Eukaryota; kingdom Metazoa; phylum Mollusca; class Bivalvia; order Mytilida; family Mytilidae; genus Mytilus; species Mytilus edulis. The sequence goes on from CM034353.1 coordinate 62,904,701, forward strand.
CTATCCTATATATAAAAAAACACCATATAGGATAGCGATCGCCATTGACAGTAAAACCTCGTCTGACCCACTGAACAAGCCCCTGTGATCTATTCGAGACAGCACGTGCGAGAACACATAGAAAATCTTATCTTTAAATAATTATGTAAAACTAGCTGAGAGTATGATACCTTTACTATATAAATGTTATGTAAATCATAATAAAACACCACAGGAAACTATCAAAACCTAAAAATATTCAACTATCTGTAATTAATAAGAATTAACTTAAAAGCTGGTAGGTATCATTTATGATTTTTTAGACAAACTTGATGGAACTTGGTAGATTTAAAGGATGAAACTCGTGGAAGTTCAGACATTTTAATGTGTTAATTGTTATCTATCATCTTTATTCTTTTACACTGTAACTCAAAATTAGCATCTATCATGACGTTCGTATGTGATATTTTCCAGTTTTATGTATTTTAAGAAATCGACGTATTGCATGTTTTTGCTGCATTAAGATTTCATTTTCATTTTCACGTGCATTTTATAATCTTTGATACACCCAAGAAGCATTTAATCTCTTTATGAAAACATTTAAGTATACTGAACAGAATATATCTTTGTATCCACCTCATAGACATACATGACCTATTGGTGGCCTTCGGCTGTTTTCGGCTCTTTGGTCGGGGTCTTGTCTCTTGGAAATATTCCCTATTGCCATTCTCAATTTTATATCGAACTTCGACTCTTTATGACGCCAGGCATCTATAATCAATTGATATTAAATGTGAAATGTGGATAAAAGAAGGAACAAATGAATTATTGTCAAGTGATGCAGTGTTTCTAAACCATATGTTGCATATGTGAGGATTGCCATGTTCAGGTGTAGCAAGAAATTGTTTTAATGGGTTTTTTTCGGGAGTGGAGAACTTGCAAATAATAATGTACCTTGTCACCAGAGACTCTCGTAATGTATGATACGCCTGGAACGTCAAATATCATGATCAGTTAGAGTGTATCGTTAATAAATAAAATCCTTTTCGTAAAAAATCATTTCAGCAAAAAATAACGTTTCCTATATTCCGTCTTCCCAGGTGAAAATACAATTACTCTCCCAGGGTATCCCAGGTTCTGTGTAGATTATACAGAATAGAAAATAATGCAAATAATGGACAAAAAATGAAATATAGACTAAAAAATCAGAAATAAGAATAATGCGGAAAAAGGACAAAAATAGCAATTATAGACCAAAAATACAGCACAGAGAAAACATGCTTCAATGAAGACACATCTTATCTCCCTTCCAGACTATCCTTTCTTGTTCGTTTAACCTCAACGGCTAATAAACACCAGTTGGGTTGTAAATTATGGTCTCTACCCATAGCAACGTATTTTTCGAATAGTTCTGTATTTTTCGCTACAGTCACACACGTGACACACGTCGACTCGTCGATGATATAAGCAAGTAAAGACGACAAAAGTGTGTGTGTGGGGGGGGGGGGGGGGGGGGGGGGGGGGGTAACGACCTTGACTACCCATTATCGAGGGAGTTGGGCATATATATTTGAATAAAACAAAAAATTACTCTATAGTATCAATATATAATATATATATAACGTTTAAGAATTTAAAGACAATTATGTCAAAAGAGAAAGCTAACACAGCTATATTGGTTACAGTTTATCTATTACTTTAACAACTTATTTATTTACATTATAGATAACGTTTGGCACGGCTGTGATAAATTAATAGTATCCGATGTCATTCAGTGTAAGATATGTTATTTCCAAACGTTTTAAGTTTTATGGTTTACTGTTTGTGTCATTCTGCCTTCTTGATGTAGAGCAATTGTTATTGAAAACGTTGGCGTTAATAACTCTTCAGTAAATTGTCAATTTCTGTTAAAGCCAAACAACATTATGCAATCCAGAAATGTCAGAGTTGTTTAAAACTATGTGAAGAGTGTTTAGATTTTTTTATTTCTCTTAGTTGAATGAAAATTATTATTTCTTTGCTGGTCTGGTACGTTTTTCTATGGGATTCAAAAAGTTTATGTTTCTAATACCCTTTCGAACGATGTCGTGTGTTCTATTTACGACAAATCTTGTGTTTAGTCGTTATACATGCATATATTCGGTCTTTATTATCGGATTTTGAAAAACAGACAAATCCTTTTTAATTGCAAGTAATTATGATCATTATGAGAAGAGAAATTTTAAAAATTGGCCTTTAGAATCAACAACATCGAATACAAGAGTAAACATTTTATATTTTCTAAATGTTCTCTTTCATAATAAAAAAATATTTTGTGTTGACCATGTTGAAAGCAGATTTTTTACAGCGTCTTTCTTAAAGTTATGGGAGGACCATTATATTTTCTTAAGGGCCATGAGTCGGTTTCACAAAAAAAAACTTACGACTAAGATTGATCGTAAGTATCCTGAATTGTTGAAGACTTATGAGCAATCTAAGTCGTAAGTTTCTTTGTGAAACCGGCTCCATAACGTTTTGAAAATAGTACCCTCACTTAGTAAGAACTAAAAATAAATATCTTTACCCAAGACCAGATGAAAACGAATATTGTGCAAAACAAAATGAAGAAAATACTTGTGTAGAAAAAATAAGAGTGCGCAGCAACATATAACACTGAGATAAAAGGGTGTATGTCTATTGTCGAAGATGACATTAATCATTATGTTATCTTCTAGATGTCTGAAATTATAAATATGCGTTGTTGGTGGTTCTCTTAAGATGTATAAACCACAGATCAAACTCACATCAAGCATGTATTACTGGAGAAATTCAAATGTACAAAAATGATATGAAAGTGTATAAGCTGGCTTTTGTTGCTTTTTTTTTTTAAATAAATAAGAAAACTACTCATAGTTAAGATTATGCAATTTAATAATTTCTTGATATCATCTTGTCGAATACAAGTTTGCATAAACATATGTTACATGAAATATTTGTGTTATACATTTAAATTGGTAATGACGTTCGTGTCTGTGCACTGAAAGCTCTAGACCTTTTTAAATGTGTTGGCAGACGACACAATATCATGCCACACTGAAAGACAACGTGTCTACCCTTTAATAAACTTGTAGTCGTTTATTGAAGAAAAAAATCAGAAATCAAATGTTTACAACACATTGGCAATTACACTTGTTCTTAATTTTGAATTCATTTGTATAGACAATATTCAATGTCCCATTAATAATTTATATAAATTCGGTATGCATAAAAAACATTATGTTGAATAAACTAATGACAAGTTCATGCGTAATGTACTTCAACAACGAAACTGAGCTGACAAGGACAAGGATACTGAAACTGAACTGACACTGAAGCTTATATAGACATTGAAACTGAGCTTACGAGGACACTGAATTTAAACTGAGCTGGAGAGGACACGGAAACTGAGCTCACGCGGAAACTGAAACTGAGCGTACGAGGACACTGAATCTGAACGAACAATTACACTAAATTTGATCAACTTAATTCAAGACTCTGAGAGTAGTTCAATTTCTTAGTGCTCATGCGGCGTAAAGCAACCAACAATCAATCAATTTCTTAAATGTTTCATTTTGTTTTTGACTTAATGATATTTTATATTTATATATATATATATGTATACAATACACATAAAAAATTATAAGACCAGTGTATGTGAAGTGGCTGTGCTGATCCTAAAATATCATTTTCACTGTATATGCCATTAGTTTCTTCATATTGAACTAAATTCCACTATGATGCTAGTCATGTTTACTGTCGAATGATACTATTATACTTTAATTTTCACTGTAGAGCGATTCATTAGTATTGTATATGCGGTGCATTTTCACTATATGAATTTTTAAACTTTTTATCTATTAAAGTCTTAAGGTTCCACTTAAGTCAAAATATAGGACACTTCATAAACATATAAACTTTGCCTGTATTTTTCAACCTATAATGAAATAAATCCAAAACTATGTACGGAAGCCGTAAGGTACGGAAGCCGTAAGGGGACACACAAAACATTAGAATTTTTTTTTTTAATTATAGGTGCATTCACATAGGAATATATGATACGAGTAAGAAATCTGTATTGCAATATGTGAGTGAAGCAATTGACAAATTCGTCAATTAGTCAATTTTTACAGTAAACAAACATGTCTTATGTTGAACTTGTACTGTTACACCATTATAGGTCAAGGTACGGCCTTCAACACGGAGCCTTGGCTCACACGGAACAGCCAGCTATAAAGTGCCCCAAAAATTAGTAATGTTAAACCATGTATATATGAAGAGGAACTACATGGTGTCTGTTCTCTCCAAGTTGTATAAAATGTATAAATGTGATTAAATACAGAACACGATAAGTCACGACACACCTTGATTTAAAGTCTCAATACAGTAAAACAAATTTATGAAGGGAAAAAAAATCACGAAGCACACAAATGTATATACATGTAAATAAATTTAGACAATACAATACAATTGTATCATAGTGATTATATAACTTACAGATAAATTCAATGATAGAAAATATACAGCAAAAACAAGATAAAAAGTTGGTGAAATTTCCAACAAACAATAAAATATATGAAACATGTATGAAAAATCAGAGTGAACGGACATAGGACAAACAAGAAGTAGAGTGAACAGGTCCTAGGGCAACGTGTATTAGAGCAAACAGACCCGGATTCAAGTTCAAATATCCTAAAGGACCGACCATTTTAACTTCAGGGGGCCTGACTATTTATAATATCCTGAAATTTGAGGGAAAATATTATTTGTCCAGGAAGGGTGGAATAAATTGATCTCAACATGCTGAAAGAAAAAAGTGGGAGTCCAAGGTACAGACCATTTGATTTTTTAGAGGGGGAGGGGAGGGCATCTGGGTTTTCTTAGATAAAATTATCCTGGCCCTAAATTTGCCGGAAAAAAAATTCAGGGTCCACATGAAAAGACAACCCTTTTTCAACTGATTTTTATAGTTCGTTCTTATGTTGTACTGTTATACCACTGTCCCAGGTTAGGGGAGGGTTGGGATCCCGCTAACATGTTTAACCCCGCCACATTATTTATGTATGTGCCTGTCCCAAGTCAGGAGCCTGTAATTCAGAGGTTGTCGTTTGTTTATGTGTTACATATTTGATTTTCGTTCATTTTTTTTTCGCCGTACGGTGACCTATAATTGTTAATGTCTGGCAATCATACCACATCTTCTTTTTTATACCATCCCCCACCCCTGAAAATCAAATGGTCCATGCAACAGTTCTGCCCTTATCCAAAATAGCTGGATTAACCGTAAATTCCTGTATCTTGGGAAAAAAATGCTTTGTTTCGATGTGTGCAATAAATAAATAAAATTTCACGCACTGAAATTTTCTGACTCAACAGAGTTTTACTTGCCTACGGTCTTTTCTGTCCAGATTTAATACACAGACAGTTAGTGTGCATTCATTGTGACATGTCCATGTTCTATGTGTCATCCCGGTTCCGTCAATCTCTAAAAGCAGAGGACTCCCTAGATCCACATTCTCACTACTGACCTACAGAATTTGAACTCTGTGCTATGGATATTGCGGTTCCGTGTGCCAGGATACCCGGCGTGAATATGAAAAAGTCCGAAGTAAGCATGTTTAAGTCAGGCCTGATTGGGTAAAACTTAATCAGCCATAACCCTAAAAACGAAAGTAAAGTTTTCCATACGATTATCTGTTTCTCAAAATGGGGAACATTTTTTCTCCCATTGTTGGCGAATTTCCATATTTTTGCAAAACGGCCTGATTTGATATTATTTAATTGAATTCAAAGGTATGTGTTTTCTCCGTGGAAGAGTTATTGCCCCCGATAAGCGTTATTTATCGATTTTTTAAAATTTTATTGTTTTTATTAATTCACTACTGCCCTGGATTTTTGCTCATCAGTTCGGTAATTTTGTTATTACTCTTGATTTGTGATTATCATATTGATATTTGTCTTTGTTTTACAGAAAGAAATGGATTACTACTGTGGAGTGATTGAATTTTTAAAAAATCGAAATGCATCAGATGAATCAATACAAAAACTTGGGGAAGAGAAGGTACATTATCATTATTACATGTATATTCACATTTTAATACACAATCCTACATTATAATTGGGGGTACTTACTTTCACAGTTTTAATCATGTTTATAAGCTCTTTAAATTATTTTGCTGCAAGTTTTATAGTATACAAATGTCTGTCTATTTGTCATCCACATGTCACACTGTTAATTAAGGCCACGCTGACTATCAACGGGAGCCCTAAAGTAATCAGATTGTCCGGCCGTCCAAATTGTGTCTGCTCTACATGATTGTTAACCAACATGAAAAAGTGTGTCGCATACAAGAATGCATATACATTTGTAATATGCATATGAATTTAAACCAATTTGTGTCCCCACCATAACTTTCTCTTGTGAGCTCACTTGGACCGAAGGTGCTTGTAAGCTATTGTTATCACTCAATGGTGTCCATTTTCTTTATCTGTTAAATTCACAAAAGTATGAAGTCTCTAAAGGGATTTAGACGAAACATTGCCACAATCCTCTTTAGGGTATATTTTCTTAAAAAACTGTGTCGCACATAGCCATTTTCCGAAAAACATGGCTGCCGTTGCTAAAAAAAAACAACCTTGGAGATGTGGACAGCCTATTTGGCCATATCTGGGACTATTATACTAAAAAAAAAGGCAAATCCAAAATATCACCTATAAATATGACTTTACAACAAACCGAACTTGCGTATATCTCTTTTCAATCAAAAGTTATAAGACATTTTATGAATCATATACTTTTTTCCACATCGTTCCCACGCTATTTTGATCCTGAAAAGTTCAATGTTTATATGTTATTTTTTACAATTAAGGCGGAATTTGGTGATTTATAACAACTGTCAAAGATCGGGATATCTTTTATCATTAAAGTAATCATGTTTATATTAAGAATAATCATTTCTAATAACTGTAAAATAGAAAAAACAAATTACCGAAATTATAAGATCAAGGCATGATGTCACTGTCAAAACAATATGGCGTATCGATAAATAGCACAGGTAAAGTCTCGTTCTTACGGCTGTGATGTAGATACTATTACACTGATTGGTGTAACGGTTTTCAGTCCCGTTAGTATAATAGTCCCAGGCCATATAGAGACAAAAGGAGTCAACATTCCTTCTACCGAATTAGAAGATCTGCTAAAGTCTCCATTGTACTGCAAGTCGTAAGACAATCCCTTATTTGAGGTTTATCCCCGTAAACTTCAAAATTGACCATATTTGCAGTTAATTGCATATATTTTGAAAATGGTATTATTAAAGATTATTACATGGCATTTTCCATATCGGCCCAATTAATAGTCAAAGACTCTCATATCGGACCAAGGGCTTTAACCCAAGGTCTAGATATGGGTCAAGGGCTGATAATACGGTCGATATGGAAAATGCCATATTCTTCTCCTTCTTTATTCTTTCCTCCACTATCTGGAGTACCAATACTTTTGTAGTGTAGCACGGGTAAGCAACTGAGTAATGTTAGCAACTGTGTGCATGTACAGGAATAATTTACAGTGAATAATAATCTATTTATCACATATTTAGCAATTGAAAAAAAAATGAGCTAAAAAGTACACATGGAATAAAGAGTGTTTAGTTGTTTAATTTCTTTGTTTTTGTACATTCGTTCTTCATTCTTTATTGAAAGCTCAAAGGAAATGACAATGCCAAAATGCAAGAGAGGAAGATTGGAATTGGGTGGTTTGATTACGATTACAGAAGTAGTGAATATCGTCAAGTCAGGACACTAAATGGTGGAGGCGTTAGATACATCAATGCACCGAAGACCTGGATGCAAGATGATATCCTGCAACATGGAAAGAAGGTATTTTTCCTGAATGGCAAATCGAAAAAAGGAAACGTAACAGATTTTCAATTTGAAGTCAGAAATTTTATGGAAGACAGAATGGACAATGATTGCACAATTGGAGACCTATATACTTTGACAGGATCAAAACTTCTACGATTTTACATATACAGCAAGAAGTTACCAACAACTGCTGTTGGCTGTTCTGAAATTGAATCTCCATCTGATGATAGTTTACCTGTTCACAAATTACTACAAGTAAATAAACACGTTTCAACTGCAGTTGCAGGCAAAGTCGCTAACTTATCTTCTGATCCATCAAATGAATCACCTTCAAAGACTTCATCATTAACTCCACAAACAGTCCAGCTAAGAGTTCAAGAGTTTATGAAGACAAGAACTCAACAGTTGCAAAAGTGTTGAAACTTCTAAAGTTTCCTGATGTTCTTGAACTCAAAGAACAGATTGTGGCTGGTTATCTTTAAAAGTTTATAAAAAGTTTAGACGAGAAAGGACTTCAAAATTTTATGCGTTTTTGTACTGGATCTAACCTCATGTGTTACCAATTAAATGTAGCATTTAGTATGCTTTCAGGTTTTGAGAGTAGACCCACAGCTCAGACTTGTGGGAATATGCTACAACTGCCATCTTGTTATGAGTCTGTTGCTGACCTCAGAGAAGACTTTATGAACATATTTAAAACAAACATGTGGGAGATGGATTATGTTTAGTCACTTCTTTGTTGAAGTTTGGAAATTCCTTTCTTTTGCCTTTATCACTTACATTCAATAAGTTGGTAATGTGTGATTTCATGTAATGATTCAAAGAAGAATCATCAAAATGTAAAGTCAGAGACTAAATGCACATTGTTTAAAGTTTGTATTGTATGATTTCATGTAATGATTCAAAGAAGAATCAACAAAATGTAAATTTGTCAGGGACTAAATGCACATTGTTTAACCATGCTTATATCAATGCTAGATCACTGCAGCATTCTTTGAGTGACTGGCCTGACTGAATCTAGATATGTTTAACTAAAGATTATAAATGTAGAGTGTATACTTGTCTCAACATAATAAACATGCATGGTTCAAATGGCATTAAAATAGGTTATTTGAAGTTAATCCTAGCTCTTGCATTTTTAGGTCACCAGTCGTAAAGTGTCATCAATATGAGTCAACTATCCATCATAAACATATTAAATTCTATGACCCTGTAAAAATTAAAAGGGTCCTGATTTTAACTAGGTAAACATAATCGAAAGGGTTTACTAACATTGTCAAATGGCTTAAAATAGAACATGATGTTAGACTCAGTATTTGTAAAGCAGTAAAGCTATCAAAGTATTGGTCAGAATATTAATTACATTGCTCCAATGTCTTGTCTTGGGAGATATGTCCCGTTTTTGCCTTTAAAAAAAAGCTATAGGAGGTTTTTCTAAAGTATCAGAGAAGTTGTCCGCAACTGGGGTAATTTTAGGCATGTAACCAATAAATAACCTTTCCAGCATTATTTTAACTCTTGTACACTTTTATACAGCGTGATTTTAACTTTTTTTCTGAGTCAGAGGTATCCCTGTCGAAATTTAGTTTTCATTTTTTTCAAATTTAGACCCACTTATTGTTTCTTGCAGTCATAGTATGTAGGCCTTTTATGCATATATAATATACTTATACAGTGACTGAGAGGAGCAATTAGTAGGTCCAATTTAAATAAGATCATACAGTTTTTAGCTTATTTTCTTTTATTAGTATAACTTATATCATATGCACTGAATGTAACTTTTTAATGCAAATATTATTAAGTAAACATGAGTAAGTTTGCTTTTTAGTTTAATATATAAAATTTACTGAGTATGATGCATTACTGAGAATGGTTTGAGCCTGTATTCATAAAACTACTTAAGTTAAGATTTCCATTTAGAGTACTAGTAGATGTCCATTGCTTTAGAAGAAAAACTGTCCTTTACGAACAAATATAACCTTAAGATGTTTTATGCATTTCAGCTTTATATTATTTTGTCAGTTTTGTTGACCAAATAAAGATATTGAAGGAGATTTCATGATATTTATTTTTAGCTTAGTATACCTAGCCGAAGACCATTTGTGCTTTTGCGTTCCATCATATGTCGCCGGTTGTTAATATTCCGAAATATTCTCAAAAACTACTGAAGGGATTTACTTTGCACTTGGCGCAGTCTATCTTTCATGTCCTTATGCTACATTTTAAGCTCACCTGACCATCAAGTTGCGTCCGTCGTAATCTTTTCACATTTTCATCTTCTTCTTTGAAACCACTGGACGGATTTAAACGAAACTTCGTAGGAATGTTCAATTGAAGGTTCTTTACGAACTTGTTTATTTTTGTTCTCGTCCAATGAAAAACAGGGTCGCTATAGCAATTCTTAGATTCTCATTGGCCGATTTTCTAAAATCTTCTCCTCTGAAACTGTTAGGCTAAATGTTTTGAAACTTCACAGTAATGACGTACGACAGGCCCTTAACAAAAAAAAATCATATTATTCCTGTAAGATGAATAACATAGCCGCCAGCGGGGGTCATAGTTTAGATAGAAACCTTATCATGCTTATGGGAAATCATATATTTACAATTTTCTCAAATACAAAGGAACTGAAATTGAAGTAAACCATGCGTTTTTGTTCATTTCAAAATATCTCAACAAATTTATGAAGCTATGGTCCTTTTTGAAATGCTCATGTCTAGATCATGTATGATTAATTATTAAATCAATAAACAACTTCATATAAGCGATTCAGGCTCCTTGGAGAGACCAGTTTTTGTATTTGCTTTTATTTTTTAGAATCTAGAATCAGTATGGTTCGTTTGATGATAGTAAAAAGCAATATCACGGATGCTTTTGAATTTCAAAGTCAGAGGTCAAGGTCGCAGTAATACTTGTAATTGTTTATATTGTCCATATCATCCCTTTGTGGACACTTTAGAATCAACATCTTTCAATGAATTTTGACGAAACATTGGATGATGATAGTCCTTTGTAACTACTCGGAAGCTATCGATTTTCAAGGTCAAAGGTCAAGGTCACAGTTGAACTTACAAATGTTCATTCCGCAACATCTTTGTAGACACTAGAAACAGCGTCGTTTAATAGATTTTAACAAAAGTTTGTACTTTGCTAGTTCTGATGAAGATCTCGATCATTTGTTTTTGAGTTCATTGATCGAAGGTCAAGATTGTAGTGGGACTTAATAATTTTCATAGTAAAACAATCTTGTGGACACTAGATTCAACATCTTTCAATTGATTTTAACCAAACGGAATACATATTACTAGTAGCCATTATTAAGATCTGAAACAATATTGATTTTCAGATCACAATTGGACTTAAGTTGTTATAGTCCAAAACATCCCTGTGAACACCGCACATTCGAAACTGATTGAATCCTTTAATTGCCCATGACAGTCACTGATTCAAATCAGCCCTACAATTCCTCCTGACAGTCACTGCATGGTTATTGTAGGATCTGAAAAAAATCCATGATACTTTCTATTCAGATGACTTTTGCAGAATCATCGGGCTTTCTTATTAGGACAATGCTTCATGCCAGGAAAATGGAAGATGCAATTTGATCGGTTAATCAGAAAGGTCATCAGAACAGAAATTATAACAGGATTTCTTCAGATCATACATGCAGTGACTGTCAGGAGCAATTGCAGGACTGATTTTAATCAGATTGTGCAGATTACAAATATTTCAGTGAACTTTAACCAGACTTCTTACGCTGTTATTTTTTTCAAGGTAAGGTATGAATCTTAAACGAATTTAATAGGCAGGTCAAAAGTAAATTAAAACAGAGATTTTGACAATGTCAGAGAGACAAAAAACCCTTCTTCCAACAAACGCGTTATCCAAAGCTTCACTTCAATGTCTTCAACACAGTGAAAACCTACCCATGTTGTTTTAGCTCTGAATAGTCATAATGACAAAAACATAGTATTCAGTAAAAACGGCCTACGCTGTCAATTTTGTGTAAACGAATTACTGACCAAGGTACTATTGACTCGGGGACAGGCACACGTAAAATGCGGCGGGGTTAAACTATTTTGCCGAATCAAATAAAATTACAACAAAGCGCACTGTAAAATTCAAGTCAAAAGTTATCATGAAATTCAAAGGACAAATATGAATCACACAACAGATAGACAAAAAATAGTACCATGGATGCTCGCAGTTACTGTTAGCTAGCTAAGGATACACAATCAGTTGAAAAACCATCAAGCCATCCAACGGTCACATTTGGGTTCTGACTTATATCAAATTGATTGATAAATCAGTACGTGTGATATTTAACGCATCGTCTATCCACAATTTTTTGCATGTGACTACAAGAATATGAATACGGAGAACGACCACAATTGAACACAGAAATCCTCCCAAAAGTTTTTCAAAGATAAAACCATTTTTCCGAACTATCCATTCAATAACCGTTTGACCAGTTTTTCTAAAGACTCAAACACCTAACTTTCTTAAAGCTTATACAGACATTTTTAAGGATCCTTACACGACCCCGATTTTGCACTTAATGACCCTCGGCACAGCGGTTTTATAACGTTAGAAAGATTTTTGTCGGATCTCTGGGTTGGGTTATGGTCGCTCTCAGGGGTTATTCATTGTACTCTTAGGTGTTGCTGATACGGCGCATGACTATATTTTAGGAATGGTGGTGTGTGTGTGGTGAAACGTTAGTCTGAATCATGCTTTAATGCGTTAAGAGTCGTTACTTTCATGGTTTTTGTCTCGCCAGCGACTTCTGTCGCAGAAAGCGAGACTTAGGAATAGTGATCCGGTGGCGGCAACGGTGGCGTTAGCTCTTGATTTAAAAGCTTTATTCCAGAAGGTAGATGACTTGGATAATTCATACTTTGTATATAGATGCCTTATGTTACGAACTTTCCGTCTGTCATGACGATTTTCCTTGTCGTCATTTCCATGGTCCAGTAACTACTTGAGAAAAAAAATCTTTTTTTTTGCAATGTTAATTTCTCGCTAAATATAAGTAATAGGATACCCGTATATTTGATATGTACTACCTTGCAAGGTCCTCATGTCTGTCAGTCAGTTTTCACTTGGCCTCGACATCATTTCATGGATCAGTTAACAAGGTGAAGTCCATATCTATAAAGCAATAGGTCTTCTATAATTGGTGTGTGCAAAGATTGTAAGTTGTGCATGTCCAACTGGCAGGTGACATTTTCATGATTCAGTGGTCAAAGTATATTTTTTTTGGTGTTTTGGTTTATTTTGCAGATACTATAAGCATCCAGTCAATTATATTTGGTGTATGGAATGTTTGTAAAGTGTACATGTCTGTCTGTCAATAATAATCTGACCTTGACCTCCTTTTCATGGTCCACTGGCCAAATTAAAAATTTTGTGATATGGTCTATTTCTCAGAAGTCAATTATATTTCGTGTATGGATTCCATTCTGGCAATAATCATTTGACCTTGACCTCAAGGTCATTGTTCATTGGCCAATGTTACATTTATCTGATTTGGCCTTCTTTCAGATACTAAAGGGATAGTAGAACTATATTTGGTGTAGGGAATAATTGTAAGGTGTGTATGTCTGTTAAGTAGGTGTAAGTTGATCTTGACCTATATATTTCATGGTCAAGGTTATTTTTTAAGAGGTTTATTCGGAGATACTTTTAGCAATAGGTAAACTAGATTTGTTGTATGGAATGAGTGCATGAACTACATTTCTGTCTGAAAGGGTTTATCTCACCTTCGTCTCATGTACATTGATCATTTAAATGTTAATTTAATTATAATGCTGGTGGTTTAAACTTGTTTTTTTTACTTACAACATAAGTTATTTTATGACCACTAGAACAGGCGAGACATTTCAGTGTGTCCACTCTGGTTCATACGACTCGAAATGTTGCTCATAGTGCTCAAAGCTATGCTAATACGACTCATGTCTATTTTTGAAGAAGTTTGGACACAAGACACAAACACCTAACAAGTGAGTGAAAGAGACCGAGAGAGTCGTTGCTCGCAGGGTATCTCATACTACTCGTATGGTTGCTCATACGACTCGTGGTTTTTTGGTATGACTCGTTGGCTTGCTCATACGACTCATGGTTACATTTTGCATCGGCCGCAGTCTCTTTTCTCCTTTGCTGTCAAAATAACGCCAAAAGTAGTAAAAGCAAGGTTGTGAGCAAGGATCAGAGCAGTGTGGATCACCGGGGTACCGAGAATAGGAACGGAAAAGAGCCCATTAGAGCGAAAAAAAATGAGTTAAGAACAAAAGACAAAGGTGGGGATATGTTGTGAGGGGAGAGCTATTTTGAGCGAAAAGAAGAAAAGAAAAAGGTTGGGATACGGTGTAAGTGAGAGCAATAGAAAGAGATTTTTTTAGCTAAAGGAACAAAAGACCAACGTTTGGATACGTTGTGAGATAGAGCAAAAGAACGAGAAGCATTGGAGACTCTCTCAGAGAATTGACATACGAAACAAGAATGGAACAAGTGTAATTAGCAAACAGTTGATTGACAGTTCAAGTATCAAAAGACCTATATATGTACGCACTCGGTCTGATATACAACAAAAATCATTAGTATGGTTATTTCCACGTATCATTTTGGAACGTTTACAAATTCGAACGCCAAGATCTTTATAAAAAAAAACTACCATATTTTGTACCTGTGTGATAGAAGAACATCGGTTACACCCAAATTCGTAAGCTACTGCTTTGTATATCACTACATGCCAATACAAAAGAGCGAGAACATAAACCAATTTATTTATTTTGTATCTCTTTCATTTTCATAGCTGTTGAATAAACGACCGACGCAAACTTAGGTATAGCGCTATTGACTCATCGACGTTTTCGGGTGGTTTCAGTAGATTTTCCTCCATGTAAATGCATCCCAACCCAAAAATCTCTTCTTCGGTTAGGTACTCGTCCTCTTCAGCGCATTCTGATCGACTAAAGTGTAGCACGTCGTCATCGACCTGTCGAATATGCTCCTTAGCATTGAACAAGTCGAGATAAAGATACATGTTGACAGGCCGTCCATGAAAAACATACTCTCTACTTCTCCTAATATAATGAGTGTTCCATACCTGTCATCTAGTTCGTTCTGTAAAAAAGACAAAACCATTTTTCATTTTTTATCTGGACAAAAGGCCAATCAAATCACAAGATTTCCAAATGCAATCTGATTAAAATCTTCCCCATTAAGTGTACACTATCGTTAAAAGTAGGGCTGATCAGTTGTTCCAAATGTCTCTGTAAAAATCCAATCTTGTTGGCGGAATTGTCTTCTCTAGGTTCTGATTGGCAAACATACATTAAGACGAAACGTCAACTGAAAGTATATGGGTCATTCTCAAAATATGTCCAGAATCAACAGCACACGATTAAAAGGTGGGGGAAGTGGTAGTTCCGGGTGTGTGCACCCCCTTTTTTTTTGGAAAGTTTAGTTAAATTCATGTAAAATATAGGCAAAAATCGGCAAATAGTAGCCTGGCACACCACTACCACTCATTTGTTTTAGCACCCTTCCTTTTCAAAATTCTCAGATCGTCCCCCTTAGATGTCTGTAATTTCGCGATACCGAGAAATCCTAATGTGGGTAACTTTTTTCTATGATGTTATTTTTTTTCTGTTCCAGATCACATTTGATATGTATGTCGTTTACGAGTTTATACGTTAAAATAGGATATTTTCTCTTTACAAAAACTCCTATACGTTACAATTATAAGAAGTCAGGAATAAATGCCAATCAGATACCAAATCATCGAACAATTAAAGCGTGACATACGGAGGCCGCCATACAGCATGTACATCATGTACGACCGTCTATGTATGGTTCCATAGGGCATCATGAGGATATGCCAACTTAAAACCAAGGCAAACCAAATGAGGAACCTTCTCCCAGAAAGAAATTAAAATATAAATTCAAATACAAACTCTGACAAAGGTTCCCGTCATAAGACAGGCGCAAACTTAAAAATATGAGGCGGGGTTAAACGTATTTTATGCAGCCTGTCCCTGATATACCAAGATGAGAATAACAATTTTGAACAAGTAAAACGTACAATCTAAATAAGAATTAAAAAGGATCCAATTCATCGAGGAAAATCATAAGACAATTTACAGAAAAAGAAGACAAAACATAAATAAAAAAGATTCACAAGAGAACACTCGCTGTTGCTGACAGGCAGCTCAGACAACCTAAACGAATGATTCTAGAAAAAAAAACCAAGCACCTCGGTATCAAATCCTTCATTCTAAAATAAATTAGTCAAATGAAGATTACTACGACGAGTACGGTGTGACATTCCAATGATTTACAGTTGCAAAATCATACAGTAGATATGACCTAACTGATAACTAAAATAAAACAATTTTGAAGTGTAAGCCAATTACGTACTATGCTCGAAGCAACGTATCAAATAATCAATATTTTCCCTTAAAATACCGTTTGTGAGGGATTCATTAAAAAACATAATCCATTCCTTATATCAAAATAAGAGTTTTTAACAAGTAAAACGAACAAGAAAAATGATCAAAAAGGATCTTTCAAAGAAAGCCTATTGCCATGAACTCATATTGGAAGGTAAAACATTTCTACAAATAGAAAAGAAAGGTAACTGAAGTAACTGCATGCAACAAAATTGAAGTCAAGTTTGTCTCCTGAAAATTGACCTCGTTTCTGAAGGCCTTTCATTGCTGATATCCATACTTGACAGCACTTCTTTCGCAAAATGCCCCACCAGGACTCAGTTCTAGTGTTCATAGTGCTTTTTCAGTAAATGAAAGGGATTGTCACTTCATCTACAGCAAACAACGTCTGCATTACTGCAACCAGCCCGTTTTCTGTGCCCATATCACCTCTCATGCTATACGGATGACCTCTATGCTCTTCTATGGCGTCTAAAAAATACCTAGCTATGACTTTTGGATTACTACTAGATCTACCAACTTTGAGCCATATTATTTTCCTGGAAAACCCATCGATGCAAGCATTGATGCATAAGCCATATCTTTACAATTTATCGTAAGAGTCCAAATGCCAACAAAAAATTGGCCCCCTTGAAAAATATTCTCTTCTTTTTAGTCTTCGCCGGGCTCTAAGATACACCTCCTCTGGATCAATTGTGTTAAGCATGAGGCTAATGTGGTCTCTTTTTATTTTAAACCCGTGCCGCTTACACTTCTGATACATCCAACGATATCCATGCGCTGGTCCGTATGACGTGACTTGCGTATGCACAAAGTTATATACAGATCGAATATTTGAGTAGTCTTTTCTACGAGCAAGATTCATTTCCTTTAAATACCTCTTAACCTGACGAAGTGATATACTAATGGCATGATTCATTTGTCAAATCTTGACAATATCTCTATAAAAGAATTCCATTTCAAAATATCTCTTAACCAAACGAAGCACGTTTACCTACAAAAGAAACTGTAAAGATTAAATATTCTTGTATATATCTTTATCACATATTTGTTATGAATACCTTAGGTTTTGCACATGCAATAACCTCAAAATTGCCCGGGGCAAAAAAGAGATATCCATATTGTGCCCTGTACCTAATGACGTGACGTCATTGCATCCTGAACGACACGTTTTTAATAAATTGTTTAAGATTTTACCTTTTATGTATCATTAAATTGTTATAATTGAACTTTTTTCTCTTTTCTGCAGAACTTAAATATGTGATAAAAAGATTATAACATGTCTTTTCCATATTGGCCCGGGTATCATCCCTCGACCCATATCGGCCCTCGGCTAAAGCCTCGATGCCGATATGGGAGTCTCGGGATGATACCAGGGCCAATATGGAAAAAGGCATGTTATAATCTATACATAATACTAAAATAACGAGGTCGAATTTGTTAGCCGTCATGGGGTAAAAATGACAAATCAAAGAATTCAACTTTATATATAGCTAATATACATGTAGGACAATGGTGTTGATTAAAAATTACACCACTCCAGACCCGTTTGTTTTCCACATACTTATATTGCCAATAATTAACAAAAGGAACAACGCAAATTATGCATGACTCCAATTGGACCAAAAGAATTTCGAAGCTTTCGCTGAGATTTTCTTGCCTCAGTGTCGGTGCTTTTAATTATTTGCAATAACAATTAATTTAAACTATGTAAACACTTGTGTGTGTCTGTGTTGTTATCTAGTGAAATAAATCATTCATTGTTTTTTATTAGCAGAAGTAGCATGATTTCAGCGAGTGCATTGTAACCCCAAACATGAACATGTAGCAACTGTATACAATATGTAGTTCGTTTAATACCCATACAAGGTACCAACAACAGTGTTACATGGTATAACTGCAAATTTTGTTTACCTAAAAAAAAAACAAGGAATGAAAGATCGCTGTTGAAATTGATCTTTAACGTCAGGGGTTTAACTTCGGATTAGGATTGATTTTTAAAAGCTTTTCAAAGAAATATAACTTTCCTGTGTGTTGATTGTTCATGGTTATATTTATGCATCATTAGATATTACAGTGTTAGAGGCTGGTGTTGGTCGTGTAGGGGTACAATTTATCGTAAACAACTTGAAAATGATTGTTTTTGTATCCAGTGGTAGATTGGTCAGGACAATAACAGACCAAACAATACACAAAATAAAATGTTACTGCAAATTGGAAAACTTGGATTAAGGACTGAAATGTTTGCTGTTATTTAAAAAAAAGACGGAGAGTGGAATCGGGACATTGATTTTGCCTTGCAACATGTTAATGTCTTTGAATAGTTGTTACCAGAGTCAATGTTTTGTAATTCTCAATAGGTTTCTTTTTTTTTAAATTTATATCCATGATCAATGTATTTGTTTTTGCCTTAAAATCTGAAGACTTATATGTCTATTCTTTGACAGATATATAAGTCAAGTATTCTCCAGTCATGTTTTCCCTGTCTCCTTTACCAACTAAGTGCTCTGTAAACAATGTAAAAGGAGTAGGTCCGGTAAGGACCGATTTTGGCCTCAAATTTCAGGTTCATCTGACGAAAGATTTTGACCACTTTTTAAACACTTAAGTGTCTATTTTATTTGAATTAATTAGTTTATGTGAAAGATTTTAACAGATTGAGTCATTAAAAACGATCCGATTCAAGCTCAAATATGAAAAATCTACCTAATATGCCGAAAAATGTCACTTTTCAGATGGTTTTTGGTAAAAATGAAAGTGGCCGCATCCGTGTTCATCCTCAACCTTTATATATGTTATGTATTATCATAAAA
The DNA here is from genome assembly GCA_019925275.1 of Mytilus edulis. Taxonomy (NCBI): domain Eukaryota; kingdom Metazoa; phylum Mollusca; class Bivalvia; order Mytilida; family Mytilidae; genus Mytilus; species Mytilus edulis. Next base: position 62,923,824 of record CM034353.1, read on the forward strand.
TACAACTTACATTTCATTATTAAGGATGAACACGAATGCGGCCACTTTCGTTTTACACGAAAACCGTCTAAAATTTAACTAAAATGCTAGAATTATGAGGATTTCAGTAATTTAGCATGACTTAATGGTGCTAGTACCGGATATATGTGCATTGTATTGTCAAAAACAGCCCATATTTATGTAGCAGAAGCATTCTACTGTCCAATAAATAACTAAAGGTTTACATTTTAACAATTTTGTAAAACAGCTATATTTTGGGGCCAAAAAGGGGTCTTACTGAACCTACTCCTTTAAGCGATTTCTGTAATTTAATTCTTTTTTTGTTATGATCTTACCTCTATTTCTCCAATTAGTTCACCAGAAAAAACTAACAAAAATGCATGCTTCTTTCGAAGGAAGATTGTGAGCTTAAATGAACGGTGACCTCATATTTTTTATTTTATTTGATAAAAATTATTTATAGAAAACAATAGCGAAATCCTATATTTAAAAAAAAAATATCGATATATACCCTCGAGCCACCTAAAGAACAAAGCTTAGAGTCGCAATAATGTGTCCGAATAGGATGGTATGTCTTTTTAATTGCTGACTGTTACGATTACCTTGTAACCTAGCACACTAACACTCCGACTCAGCGCAAAGGTCTCTACTCTTTGGTCAGATTGTTGTCTCTTTGACACATTCCTCATTTCCTCTTTACCTCACATAAACATACTTGAAATAAAATTAATGTAAATGAGACGACGTTTTTCCTCAAATGTTACAGAACTTTGTTTCTTAGCTGGCATTTACAAGCGCGTATATGCCCAAATATTTAGTGTTAAACAATCAATACAAAACATTGCTACTATAATACAATACTAGAACACACCCGCGAAATCGCGGTCATTCAGAGCGTAGTTTAAAGTATGTAAAGTATTGTTGGAAGAATTTTGAAAAATATTGAATGACTGGAGAATTTCAGCAAAAGTATCATAAGTCATAGGTCATCATTTCCAAAATTCCCAATTTTTGGTTTTCTATCAATTTCAATATGAACATACATTTAGTATGTTATGAACATTTAAGTAAGGAGCCTGTAATTCAGTGGTTGTCGTTTGTTTATGTGTTACATATTCGTTTTTCGTTCATTTTTTGTGCATAAATAAGGCCGCTAGTTTTCTGGTTTGAATTGTTTTACATTGTCAGTTCGGGGCCTTTTAAAGCTGAGTATGGGGTATGGGCTTTGCTCGTTTTTGAAGGTCGTACGGTGACCTATAGTTGTTAATTTCTGTGTCATATTGGTCTCTTGTGGAGAGTTGTCTCAACATGGCAATCATACCACATCTTCTTTTTTTGTAATCAATGAATTTTGTAAAAGATTTAATGACTGGAGAGTTTTAGAAAAGGTATCAAAAGTTCACATGAATATTTTTAGCGCTTATCTAGAGTTGTCTCAAAATGGCAATCATACCACATCTTCTTTTTTTTGTAATCAATGAATTTTGTTAAAGATTTAATGACTGGAGAATTTTAGAAAAGGTATCAAAAGTTCACATGAATATTTTTAACGCTTATCTGTATATTATGAACATTCATTACAGTAACTATATAAATATAGTGTATTTACTTTCAATTCTAAGTTTATTAATCGATTCATGGTGGTCATTGGTATAGTATACACACGTGAGTATACAGACTCTCTCAGTGGCGGATCCAGAACTTTTCATAAGGGGGGGGGGGGGGGGGGCAACTGACTGACCTAAGGGGGGCCCGCTCCGGTCATGCTTCAGTGATTCCCTATATACATGTAATCAACCAAATTTTTCCCACGAAAGGGGGGGGGGGGGGGCGGGCCCCCCAGCCCCCCCTGGATCCGCCTATGTCTCTCTATTTAATAAACTCTGTGACCGCCGTAAATAGTAAATTCTAAGTTTACTAATCGATCCATGGTGGTCATTGATATGGTATACAGACTCTATCTATCTAATAAACTCTGTGACCGCCGTAGATAGTAAACTTGAAAATGATAGCAGATAGAATTCTGAAAATACACTTTATTCTTTAAATATATGTATGTTCAAAGTATACAGAAAAACGCAAACCGGAAGTCTAATCTGACTTAAAATTTCGTTACTAATCGATCCATGGTGGTCATTGATATGGTATACAGACTCTCTCTATCTAATAAACTATGTGACCGCCGTAGATAGTAAACTTGAAAATGATAGCAGATAGAATTCTGAAAATACACTTTATTCTTTGTATATATGTATGTTCAAAGTATACAGAAAAACGCAAACCGGAAGTCTAATTGTATACAGACTCTCTCTATCTAATAAACTCTGTGACCGCCGTAGATAGTAAACTTGAAAATGATAGCAGATAGAATTCTGAAAATACACTTTATTCTTTGTATATGTATGTTCAAAGTATACAGAAAAACGCAAACCGGCAGTTTAATCTGACTTAAAATTTCTTCCAATGACGGGACAATATCCGGATGCCTTTTTTCTTGTTTTTCTTCCAAAATAACTCAATCTGAATAATCATATGAATGGATGACAAATGCGACTATGCACTGTACCTATAGGACACAGAGGCGTGTTGATTAATTTATTGTGGAAAGAAGAGAAGCGACACCCAAAATGAGGTCTTCTCGTTTAATAGTATAGATTTGCACTATTGTTGCAAAAGAATATATACCAAGATGACGATAAAAAATTTCAAGTCGAAGACAACATGGCAAGAGGACAAAAATCAGTCAACAAAAACCCTAATTACAAATTACGAAAGACTATATTAAAAATTGCCCCGAATAGTGCATTTAGTAAAATTTACTTTTTCTTTTAAACATTAATATTTATTACACTCATAGTCTGTTTAAATTCGACTAGCATTTTCAAACTTTTAATGTTCTTCATGTGAAATATTTCAGAGGTTTGACACCATTTTCCTGCCTGAAATCAAAGACACAATGTGTTAATCGAAAATTTTCGTTTAATGTAAGCTATAAAGTGTACTTGTTTTTAAATGTATGTAAATTTATTACCGATAAGTACTTTTTGACTTTCTTACAATCCTCACATTGTTTTAACGGTTTATTTAAACTTCTGAAATATTTTAAATAACTGACTTACACATGTACCCCATTGTTTTTTAAAATATATATTTAACAATTTTAATCCTCAAACATGTGTTTGCTGGGAGTTACCTTTAATTGCTTTATGCATGTACACTCCCTTTTTTAGGACTATAATTTATATTGTTCAAGCTTAAATTTGAGTGTGTTTACCTGAATTTCTGTTTGGATTAACGCCTTTAAAATAAATATCACACCATGGCTATTTCCCAAAAGTCCTTCAATCTTCAGTCTATTTTACAGCATCATAGATTCAAATGTTTTTCACAAGTTTTAAAATCATTTTCTTACATTTTATCGTCCCAAACATCCATGTAATATTTGCCACTGTTCGTTAAGCAAACAACAACTAAACGTTCTTAAATTTTACAGTTTTTTACTTGTATCCAAAAGATGTCCAAAAACAGAAATTTTGACATACATGTATTTGAGAGTATCTATACCAAACATGTATTAGAAGGACATCAAATATAACTTAATCCAAAAGTCTCTGCATGGAAAGTTAGCTATATATTGGGTTCCTATATATAAAATTAAATCATTTTGATTAAAGACGTACTTCGACGCAAGATTTGACCAAAAACAGGTAAAATCGATTGATGTTTGCAGGTTGCTTAATGTCCAGTGGCAAATATTTCATGTTCAAGAGGACGATGTAAAATTGATATTATCTTCATTTTATATCTAACAATAAAATATATAAGTATTTAAACTTGTTGACACTTTGTGTGAGGATAATTATTCTATTAAAGTTTTTTTTATACAAAGAGACCTAATCAATTTCCGTAACACTGAGGTTGTGAGTTCGAACACCGCTCGTGCAGGTGCACGCGACTCCAATTTTATTGGACTATGATTTTGAGTTTTCCTATCGAAGGTCGAAGGTTTTCTCCGGCTTCAACAATAAATACTGGCCGCCACGAAATAGCCTAAAAGTAGCGCTTAAAAGTAGCACCAACAATCAATCAATTTAATAAAACACTTATTTCACTAGCCGGGAAAATTCAAATCACGTCATCGAATCTTTATCAAAATTCACAATATGTGTACAATGTATTCCAATATAACTTTGTCGTAATTTTTTGTAACAAATATCAAAAATATGAAGCCAAAATTCACTATATTTACAATTTGGCGGGAATTTTAGAATCTAACGTAATAAAAAAAAAAAAAAAAATACAAACCAACAACCAAAATATGTCGTCCTTCTATGCAAATAATAAAAAAAAATAACTCGTAGAAACCATTGTTCACTATTTTCAAAAGCAATGTGTGGTATGCATGATTCCATTTTGATGCATTAAAATTATTTGTGCAATTGATGTGTAATCTTTAACCTGCTATATAGTCACATTAAATGTGAATACATGTACTGTGATTTCCTTTTCAGCATGCAGAACGAGTAATTTGAAGGAAGGATAAACACGAGATTTCCAGTGACAAATAAACCGCATCTGATATGTCGTACATGTAGTAGCGAGATCGCCTCGGTTACGGGGGGGGGGGGGGGGGGGGGGGTCGTAGGTTAGAACGAGTCAAACCAGACTTAAAAAATGGTATTTTAAGCTCTGATGAGCACGCGACTTAGAGGAGTAAGAGAGAAGACTTGTCGGCTCGGAGTCGAGGGTAGACTTACTCGCGAAAATATTTGATCAGAAAATTTAAAACTTTTGCACTTAATGGGTTCAATGAATAGGATTAATTCCAATTCGCGCTGTGCTTTTTATTTGAGTTATATTTCAAATTACTATACAATCTCTGTTGCTATTCCTTTACCCTTGTCAACTCTAAAATTCTAAAATTAACCAGTTTAAATCGTAGGATGCTATTTATTTGAGGTGTTTAAGTACGCAGCCACGTTCAATTACTTCACTTGTTTCAAAATCTTTTTTTTTAAATCTATCAACCTGAAACTTCAGAAATGTACCTGTTCATATCGCACATTATTATTTTTGTTGGCATATTTGTACAGTTTCTGTTGTAAAAACCGTAACTACGTCATTTCAAAATATGACAAACAAGAATGTGTCCATAGTACACGGATGCCCCACTCGCACTATCATTTTCTATGTTTAGTGAACAATGAAATTGGGGTAAAAACTCTAATTTGGCATTAAAATTAGAAAGATCATATCATAGGGTACATGTATACTAAGTTTCAAGTTGATTGGACTTCAACTTCAACAAAAACTTTAACCTGAAGCGGGACAGACGGACGGACCCACAGACCAGAAAACATAATGCCCCTCTACTATCGTAGGTAGGGCATAAACATTCCGCTTTAAGTTCAAAATCAGTCTGTTCATATTGTATCCTACAATTACAGCAAAACCATTGCACCCAAGATATTTAACTTCAAATAAGCATTGCAGGACCTTGATTTAGAACAATACACTTAAAAAAACTCCGACAAGTGAACATCTCCGAAAGGTGATATATAATGGTCCTAAGTTTAGAGAACTCCAACATATTAATTGAAACCTATTAACTTAAAAAAAATATGAGTTTCATTGAGGACTACTAGAGCATGGGCTAAAAAAGAAGAAGTTGAACTGGACACTTTTTTTCAGAATTGGTTAAATCAATCAGGTCTCTGATAAAATGTAACATTAAAAAGTTGAAAAACTTTAATCTGTATTTGGTTATATCCATTTGACATGGCTCTGTACTCAAACATCCCTTCATTGTATTATTGTAAAAATAAAATGTATTTTTGTCTTTCAAATTTGCTAATGTGCTTTGTCTATATGCCTTTTTCTTTGTTATATATGTGGCTTTGTACTTATACATCCCGTCATTGTGTTATTGTGCTATGGTAAATGTATGTTTACTTTTCTTTCAATTTAGATATTTCTGCTGTGTCTACTGTGTTTCTTTGTTAGATATTTTTTAGTTTTTATAGTGATTAAGATTATAGCACATTGTTGACTGTTGTACCCCTATTTTTGACATTTGTACCTTTTATGTCTGTTTTGTCCACACGTCGTTGTCAATATAATTGATTTTTTTATGCGACTGTTATACAAGTGAGAGGTTTAACTAGCCTTAAAAATAAGTTTAATCCACCATTTACTACACAAGAAAATGCCTGCACAAAGTGAGGAATATGTAAGTTGTTATCCATTCGTACTTTATTTGGCCTTTTTAACTTTTTTAGATTTGAGTGTAACTGATGAGTCTTTTGTAAACGAAATGCGCGTCTGGCGTTAATACAAAATTTAATCCTGGTATCTATGATGAGTTATATATTTGATGTGTGTTGAGCTTTTTATTTTGCCATTTGATTATGGACTCCGTTTTGAATATTCCTTGAAGTTCGGTATTTTTGTTATTTTACTTTTTTCAGAAATAATAGATTGATATGATTCATTTTACTTTATAATCATACAGATGAGGTATGATCTGTTGTACTTTATATTTATAGATAGTTACATTTAATGTTTTCTTTTTTTTTTATAATATTGGTGTTGTTTTGTACACTTAATGGGCATGTATATAATTTATTTTGAGTACATGACATTGCATCGTTACTTGTAACGATCCAGCATCCTCGTAAGAAAGATCGTTGACTAATGTATAGACGTTTGATATGTTTAGAGTAATATTATAGTGTGTATATATCTGGAGTCGATTTCACAAAAAACTTACGACTAAGATTGATCGTAAATTTTTTGTGAAACCGATTCCTGAATAATAGCCAACGATGGATCATATAATTATGATACACTACAATACAAATTATAATACATAATAAAGAAAGTCTAAAAGGGAACAACATCACAAAAAACAAATAAAATAATCATGAACAAATGTTAAAAATTTCTGATAATAATCTTTATAAATCTTGAATGGTATACAAATTATCACGAATCAAAATTTTATTTCAATATTGATGTTTGGAACAGGAATAAATTCCGTAAAATTGTAAGAGTCCTGTACTGAAGGCAGGAAACTAGTAATGGTAGGCACTCATTCTATGTTTTGTATTAATGCCCTCTTGGGAAACAATCATTAACTATCCTATCTAAAACTTTGCCGAGTAAGTCTTTCGGGTATTTACCCACACTCATTGTAGTCTATGATAATGATGTTAAGGGTTTTGTTTGATATCAGTTGGGCGTGCCCAGGTGATATGAAACGACGACTAACAGGGAGATCAGACTTGCAGGTGTAGTCACTTCGATGACCCTTGATGTTTTAATCGAATGGCTGTTCGGACTCCCCAATCTACTTATTGCCACAACGACACCGCAGAAGGTATACAACATTCTTGGTTTTGCAAGTAACATTACAATTTATAGTTGATACGGACCCAGTGTATTGTCAAGTAAATGTTTGAATATTCAGTATTGGTTGGCATTTCAGAAATCGTCTGCTAATACACGGCTTGCACCATCCTGAAGTTGAAGAGCTTTGGTTAAATTCTAAAATCTAATGAAATATCTATCAGTATAGGTCTCTAAATAACAAGTTTGTGGTGAAAAACATAACGACTGTTCAATTTAAACCAAACAGTCAGGATTCTTCTTCGTCCAAATTATCTCCCCATTACGCCAGTTCATTTTTATAATCGTAGAAATGGTAGCCATTGTAGGAATGACGCGCTGCCAATTTAGTTCTTGAAAACCGATAAATTTATCCACGTAGCACCATAACGATCCTTATATGTCAGTTGTATTTTGAAATACAAATGTATCTGCAAGCTAATGAGCATCAGTTAATGTTCTTGTCTGCATTGAGTCAACTTAAAACTATTGTCTAATTGGTTGTCAGGTGAAATTTTCAAAAATTCATAAAAAATTAAAAAAATTTTAAATATTAATAAAATATTTCGTGGAAGGGCACACTAAACATTTTCAGTGGTTGAAGACCATAAAGTTAAACCCTAATTATCACACACAAAAAATGATGTTTTTTCGAAGATATGAATTTTTAACATCCAACTGAAAAGACTGTCGTCAAGTACTTTTAGTAAAAAATAGCTTTCGAACACACCTACTCTGTTTTTGTGATTCATTAGAAAGGTATTTCACTTGACCCATATATTTCATCTTTTAGTACTGTGTTTGTTTTTATGTTATAAAGTAAACATGTAGCCTTGTATATATAAAATGATAGAATCTGAAGCGAGATGATGTATCAAATACTCTTGCTTTATACGTTTTCAAGACAAAATATTCAACTCAATCACGCTCAACATAAAAAGGTGCACTTGATTTTCTTTTTCCGATACAATTGTTACCCAGTTTTTGGAATTTGTTCTTAAGTCACATAATTGGAAGGGCAGACACGAAAATTACTGAATTAATAGATTGATATGTTCTCCGTCCGTGGTAATTTAAAAGAAAATCGGAGGTTATGCATTTTCTACATCCAACTTGATAGATAACCATGTCGTCGACTTGATATCTAATTGTTCTGCTTAACTTTGTAATAGATAAATTGAAAACTTCGTTATTGAGCAGACAATTGTCATTTTATTTGTTTCTAATAACTTTTAAATTGTTTGTTACTATAGTAAACATTACAGTAAGCATTTATCGCCTTCTCTAACAAAGAACTTCGATTCTTTTGTTCTAATTCAACCGGGTTTCCGCCTGCAAAACAAGAACTACAACATACTATATTTGTGCATGTCATGAGTCAGGAGCCTGTGATTCAATGGTAGACGGTGCTGGAACAAATGCTACAATTAAACGGAAAATATTATTTATGAGATTTTAGTGCTCATGATGCTTGGTTTTGGACACCTCTAAAAGGCAAGCTCTGGAGTCAAATATTTGGACGCTAAATACATAAACTGTTTTGAGTATCAATGAATTAATGTAATACAAAGAAAAGAAAAAACATGTTCATTTAAACATATATATTTAAAAATTACTTACTAAGTGCGATAAAGTTGTAACAGGTAGAAAATGGCCAAAGTTCGATAACTACACTAAGAAGTTGACTAAAAGCCGTGCGACATAGTTATAATGACTTGCTCTTGTATTGCAACTGTGTTGTGCAGTAATAAATTGAAAATCACTTTTTGACCGGGATGGATATGTATTATTAAAATGTTGTTAAAACGTTTCAAAGAGAAATGTTTCAAACCAGTTTCAGCATTTAAAAATGATAAACTAGATAATTCAAACTATCTATCAAATATTTTAAATTAAACCACCCTTTGTCAAGGCTTGTGATTTACGAGAGTCTGAATTATGTTCATTCATTTCTATATTCACTTATTTTTTAAAACATTTCTTATTTTCTTAAGTCATTTATCCTACACTTCTTGCCATTATTCTCTATTCTTTCAACCAAACCATGATAACTCTTAAATACATGTACCAGCATACCAACAGTACTTAACCAAAATGAAATTGTTTCAGTGTCACACCTAAAGTGTTAAAACATTTGTTTCTGTTCAATTAACCTTGTTCACGAATTACTCTTTTTGATTAAATTTTTCACTGTTCCAATTGATTAGTCTTGGGTATGGTTTCTAACCTAAAGTTATGTTAATTTATACATTGTACAATGGATAGGGAGTTGTCTCATTGGCCAGCATACGACATCTTATTTATGTAAACAAAAGGTACAGCATATGCATGTAGTCAACGATTCGAAATAAGAGGAATAAAGAAAACAGCAAAAAGTCCGGCTGTGTATAACTTTACAAATAAATATGTCGAATAGTCCAGATACTTCTACCCTGTGATCATAAGTACTTTAAATTCAGAACTTATTGAGACCTTTATATTATTAATGCGAAAAATGCGACTAGGTTAGAATTGCAGTACTTAGGACTCGCCTTTTAATATGTGATAAATATATCTTGTGTATCTCTATGCAGATCTTGAATAAATCTCAATAATAAAACTCTTTCAAAATCGCAATGATAAATGCTCGTAATATTAAATTTCATTAATTTACAATATTCAATGCTTTAAGAAATATTGTTTATATATACAGGAAGATGTGGTATATGTATGAGTGCCTATGAGACAACTCTCCATCCAAGTAACAATTTATAAAAGTAAACCATTATAGGTCAAGATAAGACCTTCAACACGGAGCCTTGGCTCACACCGAACAGCAAGCTATAAAGGGCCCCAACAATTACTGGTGTAAACTCATTCAAACGGGAAAACCAATCTAATCTATATAAAAACGAGAAACATGTATGATATACATAAACAGACGGCAACCACTGTTCATCAGATTCCTGACTTAGAACAGGTTCAAACATTTGCAGCGGGATTAAACGTTTTAATAGTACCAAACCTTCTCCCTTTTCTGAAACAATAGTATAAAATCATAACATAGAAAGACACACTATTAATATCATTTGGAAGGCTTAACTCGATCAAAACATGCAAATTTGTATTATTTGTGTTTTTTTTAATATTCTCTGTCATATTATTACATGCTATTCAGTTTGATATAATATTTATAAGCAAACAGACTCTCTAAAGAAATGTTTAAGACTATCGAAATATCGTTTATTTGGTAAAATTAATACATGATCGTTGGATTGATACCGCACATGAAAAACTATTTGGTTCGAAGATAATATAATTCTAAATTTAAATCGTTCTATTTATAATATTGTCGCAATTAATAATAAGCATAGTTCAAGAGAAAAAAGTCACATTTTTTCATATGTTACACTGACTATGTGTGAAATAGTTTTTGTTAAAATAAATCAAAACTTTATTTATATAGACCCATTTCGCAGATTAATTACTCGAGAAGAACAATGCACAAATATAGTTTAGCTAGTACACGAAATCAAACAATTTAAAGAACTTATTTGAATAACAAAGGAAAACCATGTATAATACCAATATGTGTCACTTGGTTATTTAAATACACACAGTCGATTAAATAAAAATACTTTATAATTGCATATATTACACACTACCTGAGGTTTATACCCGGATGAAGTATGCACACTGGTCATGGGTATCTAAAGGGTTCGAACGTATGATTTTAATAAAAAATGAAATTTAATTAAGAAATATTTTAACCATTCTTGCTATCCTAAATACATATGTCACGAAATATTCATTTTTTTTTTGTCACTTAATACTTCGAGTATTGAAATTGATGACAAGAAAATAACAAATAACCTAGCCAATACCTCAATTAAAGACACCCAATTGATGATAAAGAAAGCGCGATAATCGTTGTTTTTACTTTTGAGAGATTTTTGCTTGGAGATTTTTTTAAGCATATGTTTCAATGTTTGTTTTTAGCATAAACCAACGACATTTCTAAGATATACCTATAATTGACATACAAAATTTTCTGTAATTCTGGGGTGCTCTCCAGGTGACACATTACGAGTGTTTAATAATATGCTTAGCAGAGCGAATATATACAGTAGTTTACGAAAAATTTTGTCATTTAGAATGAAATTATATTTTTTACGCATAATAAATCGACATATAATTAAGATGTTGTGTTTCATGTAACACACAAACTCTGTAGATCGCCTCTGAAACAAGAGAAGACGCCATTTTACGACCTTTCCGGCTTTTAATTGCACACATGAATTTCGTATCTTGTCCCGTTATGGAAGACTGTTTTGAAAAGACATCATAGTGTTGAAAAGTGTAAAATTATAGAACTAAGCTGAACTTCTACGATGGTGGGTATTCCTGCAAATCTGCATATAAGTTATTATGTTTAAAATCTGTTAAACGTTCTTACTTCGCAACCGACATGAAATGTCATTGGCGAGCTCTTCTGGTGGTCCCTCCATTACTTTAGAAACTTATATTCAGTGCAAAATATTGACATTTGAGTTTTTAATGCTAATAAATTTGTGAATGTTATAAATGATGCTCAATCTAAAAAAAAACCAACAGCAACATTGAAACAATCACTTTCATTTTGTAAGCATTGAAATATTGACTAGTATTACACTTTTTTTAACATGATGTAAACAAATAATGATATAAATTAGTTGCAATGTATTATTTTGAATTCCCAGTGAAAAATCCCGATATTTACATATGTTAAATAAACTTGATAATTTCACTTCTTTGACGTCATACAACAATAGCTTTTGCCAAGACGTTGTCGATGACGTTGCATCAAAGCAAATTGTGAATACGTAAAAAAAGATATATGTACCTGCATTTTCAACTTTGTTCCCATTAAAAAAGCCAAAGTATAAACAAAATCCCAGAATAACTAATCAAAGGTTCAAATATGAAAAAAAACCCTTTCCAACTCGTGATAGAACAAGACTGATAACTATTGTCTACGCGAATTCGTAAATTAATGTGTTGTTCGATTTCTCGTTAAATTCATTTTTGGTAATTAAATTTTTCGATGAGTTTATTCTTTAAATATAAGTAAAAGTGAATTACAGCATGTACAGCAAGACTTTGGCTAGCTTGCTTGTTATGTATGTTTATTGTACAGATTTATTGAGATACATGTAACATCCAATTAAATTTAAATATGATATATACAGGTTTAACTATGCCTATATATTTTTTGAAGTTTTCAATCTTAATTAGAAAGCTTGAATAAAAATGTATTCAATCAAAGCAAGCAGGCCAACCAAAGTTTTACTTTACAAGCATTAGGAAATTAGCTGTAATAAATTATAAAATATTAACTAATTAAATCATTGAAATTATCTAGTTGCATTTCTATCATTACCGTCATTAGCAAAGAGAATACATATGAAGGAGGTAAGAAAAAATGAATTCAAATATAATTCACAAATATACAACGCAATGTATGTTCTCTAACATATTTCAATAAACCCTTTTTCAGCATATTAAAAACCCTTTTAAAATTAATAAAATTTTATTTTGTGATTTCGTAAGATAATTGTTTATTGCAATGTGTATTAATGCAAGTAAATGTAGGCTCCAATCATACCATATCTTTCTATTTGTACAGTCATATGAACCTTTATAGTTATTAGTATTATTTCTAACAGTTCAACTACAATACCTGTGCTATGAAGTTGAAATAGGTTTTTCGTCGTCATCAACACGATGTTGTTGTTTTAAACAAGAAGACGACATTAATTTAAATTCAGATATCTGTAGTTTTACTTGATGTGCAGTTATAAGTAACTTTTTAATCGTCTTTCATATTAAACAATCACGATGAGTATTTTAAAAATTCGAACATTAATTAAAAAAACCTAGCACACGATTTATATATGTTTTTATATTATAATATATGAAATTTAGTTGCTTTAATCATAAACTTGCAGATGTAGCTTTACAAGTGAAGACAGGAATTCAACAGTTATGGTGTTCAAACTATTGATGCTGGTAAGTAATTGAAGTTTTATCATTAGAATTTTTGGTCCTCAATGCTCTGCAACTTCGAACTTAATTTAACCGTTTTAATTCGAATTTCACTGATGAGTCTTTTGTAGACGAAACGCGCGTCGGCGCAAATTCAAAACTTCAATCCTGGTATATATGATGAGTTTATTTACAACCACTGGGTCGATGCCTCTGGTAGGGGAGTTTTTATTCCCGGGGTCATCACCAGACCAGTAGTCAGCACTTCTGTGTTGACATGAATATCATTGATATGGTCATAATTATAAATCAACTGTTCATAAAACTTTGAATTAATGAAATACATTTGCTTTTCTACCTCATAAATACCTGTAGCTGTATTCGTCCAAACTGTTAGGAATTGTTGGTCCGTAATTCTCTTCAACCTCGTACTTTACTTGGCAGTTTTAACTTTTTTTATTCGAGCGTCACTGATGAGTCTTTTGTAGACAAAACGTGCGTCGGTGCAAATCCAAAATTTCAATCCTGGTATCTATGATGAGTTTATTTATTATTCAAAAATTCATTCGTAATATTTTTTTTAATCTATATTTGCGTTTGTTCTTATTTGATTGATAACAAGAATGTGTCCCAAAAGCCACTCACACTATTATTTTCTGTGTTCAGTGGACCGTGAAATTGGGGTAAAACTCTAATTTGGCAATAAAATTAGAAAGACCATATCATAGGGAACATGTGTACCAAGTTTCAAGTTGATTGGACATCAACTTCATCAAAAACTCCCTTGACCAAAAAATTTGACCTGAAGCAGGACGAACGGACGGACGGATGAACGAACAGACGGACGAACGAACGGACCCACAGATCAGAAAACATAATGCCCCTCTACTGTCGTAGATGGGGCATAACTAATGTTTGCACGCCTGTTTTGGTTGATGAATATAAAATCACAGGCCAAATCTGAAACACAAAGAAATATTCTACAACAAATACACCTTGTCAAAACACTTCAATTAATGCGGAAGAAATTTAAATGGTAGTTTCCTTTATATTTTGCAGCTTTTTAAATGTAAATGTCAGTGACAAAGATTTCACGATAATGCAAAGATTGTAAAACGTTTTGATCTTGCACATTTTAATGAATACTTGAATCGATAGATACAGGCAACAGTAGTTACCTTTGTTCAAATCCCATAAATAACAGACAAAAAACTTAGAAACTCCAAATAGAGCAATTGAAACAATTTCTAAACTGTATGTCATTGTTGCAGTTTTAGTTTATTAACGGGACTATTTCGATTATTCATTAAAATATTTCTTTTGTTGTTGTTTGTCAATTTTTCTCTCTTTTACCTTCATTTTTAAAAGAATGGTGACAGACATAAGAGTGTAGGAGAAAACGATTCCGTCATACAAAAATGCTTGCTTTGTTTTAGGTACATGTATGTGTATCCTTTCCGCTAAAATGCCCTGAACCTGCGCAATGGGCACTGCGTGCAAATGGTCACTGTGCAGATCCATCAAAATACTTTTGTCTAAAGAATGATCTTATCAAGGGATATTCTGAAAACTGCACAAGATCAGATTTTCAACAACCAGGTAATCAATATAGCGTATATCCATTATTCCTTTTTTTTTCATTTCAAGGCTATACACGTCAAAAAGGTGTGATTGGAATGTCTAAATTAAATTAGTCAACTACTTTTTCATATTAATTGACTGACGTTATGAATTGATTTATAAAATCGAAACATTTACTTTGGTGCAAATTCTATTGAATCTATTGAACACCTTCCTATTAACATGATTCAAGAGTTGCAAACGATACCAAGGGGACATTCAAACTCATGTAAAACAGACAACGCCATGGCTAAAAAAAGACCAATAGACACACAATAGTACACAACCACAACATAGAAAAAAAACTAAAACAGAGCAACACGAACCCTGCAAAAATGGCATGGGGGTAGGGATGGTGGATGGATGGGGTTGGGTTGCTGACCGCCAGTGCTCCGGAAGGGTAAGCAGATCTTGCTCCACATGCGACACCGGCGTGTTGCTCATGTTAATATTACAAACCAGATGTAAGTATTAATCACTCTAAACAATCGATTTAAGGTCAAGTAAATCGAAAAATTCCCAATTCAAATATGAATAAGTCAATAAATGAGGGGCGAAAGATACCAAAGGAACCTTCAAACTCATAGATCAAAAATAAACTGACAACGCCATGGCTAAAAAAGTAAAAAAGAGAAACAGACAAATAATAGTACACAAGACACAACTTAGAAAAATAAAAACTAAGCAACACGAACCTCCCATAAACTGGGGATGGTCTCAGGTGCTTAGGTGCTTAATAAGATGCAGTACATTTGGCAATGTTACCATTGGACGGGTAGAATCCTAAAAAAAATCCCTTCAGAAGGATGTCTCCGAAATTGTGTGTACTTTGAGCATTGTTGCAAAACAGAACATGTTTAATAAAGAAACTGATAAACACTTAATTCATTGCTAGATCAAATATGACAACAATGATCTATTGAAAAAGGAATGTTACATACTAACACATATCAACTTAATCGTTACAGGAAGAAAAGCAGTTCTTCGTGGAGGAATAGATGCAGAGATATGTTCTGTAGAAAGATATCAACCATTTCCAATCAAGTTTTTCACAAATGCTAGTACCAATTGTATATATTTGAAATCCTTTTGCAATGAAGAAGGACAAGTTGCATATGACCCTGGAAATCGTAACACTGATACTACGTGTAGATGTGACTACAGACGTGGTTATGATTTCCTAGTTAAACCAAACAACCCATGCTTTTGTAAACCATTACTAGAAGACTGTTCCTGTTATTTAAAAACCTGCTCAAATAGTAGCTACATACTTTCACCGGGTAAGATAAATTTGTTTTTAACATGTAAAAGTGTATCTTTTACTATGTTTTGCTAATCTTTTTAATTCTCAGTTCATTTCTTTTCAATACATCCAATAAATGATTCAATAATTGATTCATTTTATGGATGTTTGTGGATATACATTTGTACTACGGAAATTCTATATTCTCGTTGTATTCTCTTCAGACACGAGTGTCAGATAAAATTAGATTACCTCAGTATATTTTTTCTATATAAAAAAATAATGAACAAATTGTGCTATTTCATTTCACAGACTAGTTGCCAGTCAATAGTTTCAAAGACTATTACCACAGTGAATAGTTTTATAATCATTTCCCGTTCTTTTTAATACTCATTTTTCATTGGACAATACATAATGACGTCATTAACTATTCTTTTTGGATTTTTGCACTTTGCAACTCAAATCTAATACCGTAAACCGTATATATAATCTCTTTGTGTCCGTCGTAATTTCAAATTAGTATATCACTTACGAGAAGTAGTTATGAAAGAGATAGAAAAATAATCCTGACACATTTTTAAAAGATGTAAACTGATAAAGTAAATGTGTGATACGAGTCTGTCGTCGTCTTCATAATCTTATTTGATTTAAGCTGTGTATATAACAAAGAAGTTGTGGTATGATTGCCAATGGGACAACTTTCCCCAAGAAACCAAAATGACACAGAAATTAACAACTATAGGTCACCGTACGGCCTTCAACAACGAGCAAACCCCATACCGCATAAAAGGCCCCGAAATTACAATGTAAAACAATTCAAACGAGAAAACTAACGGCCTTATTTATTTAAGAAAAAATGAACGACAAACAAATATGTAACACATAAACAAACGACAACCACTGAATTTAAGGCTCCTGACTTGGGAAAGGCACATACATACATAATGTGACGGGGTTAAACATGTTAGCGGGACCCCAACCCTCCTCATAACCTGGGACAGTGGTATAAACAGTACAACATAAGAACAAACTATAAAAGTCAGTTAAAAAAGGCATACCTCATCACATGGATAAAAATACAAGTGGACGTGGACGGGTACTTGTACATCCTAACACAAAAAAAGACAATAACAACTCATAAAAACATCATGCATCTAACACTAAATTATCAATCCGTACACATCCAACATCCAATTGATTAAGTGTAAAGTCGTCATAAACAGTCAGAGAAAAACATGACCTTGTGCAATCCCAAGATACAGGTATCGACATATTGAAGATCCATGAATGTGTATATGTATATAATAAACTAGTAATATTTAGTTTGCTTTTAATTTACTGATAAAAAAATCAATATTTATACCAATAAAAACAATATTCAATGTTCTTATTACAGTGTTGAATTGGTAACCTTTTAGAATAAATTTAATTAAAGGAGCGATAAGTTTACCAGGATCATTTCTAAATTTCCGGGCACGGTTAACAACATTTCCGTAAAAATGAGGATGTGTTATTCCATTTGAGATAAGTTTTCTACAGGTACAACCAAACTTCAAATCCAAGTCTTTATATGTATGGAAAAATTTAGCAAAGGTTTTAAGTAATTTATGGTAACGATATCCCTGGTTTAATAATTTACCAGTAATACAAAGATTACGTTTGTTAAAATCAAAAACGTGACAACAGACACGGGCATAGCGAACGAGTAGTGACATATAAACACCGTAAGATGGTGCCAAAAAAAACATCACCATCTAAAAATTGAAAATTAACAATAGGGAACGATAAATTCCCCTTTTTGTCGTAAATTTTAGTGTGGAGTTTCCCATTTAAAACCGAAATATTATTAAATCTAGGAAAGTTATTACCGTTTAAATTTGATTTATTTAAAGTAAATTCCTTGGGGTAAATTTCAGCAGTATATTGAGAAAATTCTTGATTATTTAACGAAAAAATATCATCAAGATAACGGTAAGGGTTGTTGAATTTATCAATTACATGCAATTTCGACGGATCTTTACTGAGTTTAGTCATAAGCTGTGATTCGTAACAGTACAAACACAAGTCCGCTTTTAAAGGAGCGCGATTAGTGCACATATAGATACCTACAATCTGTCGATAAACTTTGTTGCCGAAACGTACATAAATATTATCAAGGAGAAAATTAAATTTCAATCACCTCATCACACCTCCAGTAAGTATAACTAGCATATTTACGTTTCTCATTAGAGAAGAAGGCTTTAAATGAGTTGCAGCAAATATATTTGTATTCAGATTTACCAAACGACCATTTAATTAAATAGGGATACTTTTGTTTTCCAAAGATGTTTTTTACACTCCAAAAATAGTTTATTCCACTATGTTTATATATTTTATTACAATAGTTTAGTATAAGCTCTTTAATAGTAGTAAATGAACTTGTTAAAAAGCACCGGAAGATTAGTTGTAGAACACTTACTAGAGGCCGAGATGAAACGATATTTAAATGTACTTAAGCTAGAATTTATTATATAAACGGAAATTAAAGCAAAAGTATTTCTAGTCTTGATTGCAGTTAATGAAATATTTACAAACACAACACGGACTATATAAAAACTTTTGGTTCATCTTGTGCATGGTTATGTGACATTTTTCTTTTCTGTCAGATGATGTATGTAGACTTGTTTGAAAGTTGGTTTGTTCAGTATAATGAAACACTTAATTATTGCTTATGAGTGTAATAGCAAGTTTGTTGTTCTTTTGATACCAACAATTGCGCTCGACTTCGACACAAGCAATAGTTAGTATCTCATGGACAACAAACTTGCCATTACCCTTTTAACAATGCAACAGGTGTATAATATCAAATGTGGATAAAGCGTTTTGGAGTTTCCTGAATGTGTCAGTGATATCACATCTTCGTGTACTTTAATGTACTTTGTGATTCCACGGACATTATTCAGTCAGCACTGCAATGCATTGTTTTTGTTAGAATAGAACCGTGCTAATTAATTAAATTGAAGTACCGTTTTCCTTTTAGAAAATACTATGCTTAATCCTAAATACTTAAACCTTCTATCAGTAACAACCAATCAGCGATGCTAGTATAGTAACCACATTAATTTACTGTTTTAGAGTTTTTATGTTGATGAAACGTTGATATATACAGAAAATCTAGCGAACATTTTAACGGTTAAATTACATGAAAAGCTTATTTTACTTTGGGTAAAGATTAAGTCATTGACTGCGTAAATCTGGTATAATTGTCTTAAAGTCGTAAAATAATGGACACTTGTTTGTAACTTTTTAAACGATCCCTCCAAAAAAGATTGTATCAATGATTTTTTTTTGCATTTCAAATAAATAAAATATGTGATGTCAAAACACTGTATGTTCTTTAACAGCACATTTTATAATCCCGAACCAATATAGAACTACGGGGGATGATTAAAACATCAGATAAGAAAATCTCATGTAACAGTTCATACAGTGGAGATCACTTCTAACCTCTCATTATAACTGTCAGAATAATCTGTCATAGAACTGTTCTTACCTGTCCTAGAACAGTTCTAGCTAGAACAGTTCTTCCCTAGAATCAGGATCAGTTCTAGGGTAGAACTGTCTAAAACTGTTCTAGGTAGAACTGACCAAATCAGTTCTAACCGTAGAACTGTCAGCAGAACTGACTAAATCAGTCAGGACTGTAGAACAGTTCTAAATGACGTCACTTGCAGAAAGGGCAATTTAGAATTTAGAACAAAAAATCAGTTCCTATTACTTTACTATATATAATAGCAGATGTTTCTATATTTTTTACTGATCCGATGAAAAGTTACATGTACAAATATCGAAGTGGATAAGAGGTTATCCAACTCATCGGAGAAATATTTTTATGAGATTGCAAATGAAACATCATTGTTTACGTTTCTTCGTTCCCCGTTTTTAACAGTCTCTTCGTAAATATAACTCTGCATTTAATTCAAGTAAATTTAATCTTAATTTACCTTGTTTGCCTTGGATTTACATTCATGATTTAAGATTCTGTTTTGACAAATGTTCAAACGAAAATTGTACAGTGGATGAATTATGGGATATCATAGTAATGAACACAGTGTTGTTAAACGCAAGAAAACTATGTACATTTGCACTGAGGTCTCAGATTTGCATTATCTCGTTGCCAAACTTATCCATAACGATAATGAATAATATCTGAGAGTCTGGAACGTCAGAAAAATATACTCGATCTGAACATGAATGAAATATTTGCCACTGGACGTAAGGCTACAAACAAAACCAATCATTTTCCTTCTTCAAATTATATTAACAGTATAGTCAGTATATACCTTTCCAAGAAGAGAACTTCTCATACATGTACTTTTCATTTTAAAATAAAGTATATGAATCAGTGATGTGAGTGTTGGATGATGCCGTTAAATAGTTTTGTTTAAAAAAAAAACCCATCATGAACTACTGACTTAAAAAGTCACTTTTTGTGACGGTTCATTATTTCATAATTTAAGTTTGGATGTAACGGGTCTTCTGTCGTTGTTGTGTTATCAGCGCCCATAGACATAAGTTAGTCATGTGACCGTAATGTCATCAACGTTTTTTCATGGTTTGGCAAGGTTTAAAATGGAATTTAGAATTAAATTATAAGAAATGACTTATCATTTTTTTCTGTCTATTCGAAATAACATAAAAAAATGTGATGCACACTATTAAAAAACCCGCTTCACGCATTTTACATTAAAAAAAGTAAAATGATCAGTTTTGGCTGATGCAGTCATATATGGTCAGATTTGGTTGATGCTGTCAAATATGGTCAGTTTTGATTGATGCAGACACATATTTGTGTTACATGAGTCAGTCTGAGGTATGAAAACTACTGATGTTTGTTCAATTTCCAATATTGCAGTTATTTATATATACTACAGTAAAAAAAATTATAACTGAATTACTGTACAGCTATATAGATTTGCAGAAAGAAAGAGCAAATAAGGTCAGTTTAGATTGATACTGTCAAAAGATTTATTACACGACTCAGTCTGAACTATGCAAACTACTGATATTTGTTTACGATTCAATACTTTGAATAAAAAGAGGACATGCTGGCACTATAAATTCATGCGAACAAAATTTTGAGGTCATTGTTTTCCAATGTTGCTGTAACTTGTATATTACAGTCCCTCTTGACCTAAAATTATAACTGAATTACTGTACAGCTATGTAGATTTGCAGAAAGAAAGAGCAGATAAGGTCAGTTTAGATTGATGCGGTCAAAAGATTTTATTACACGACTCAGTCTGAAGTATGAAAACTACTGATATTTGTTTACGATTCAATACTTTGAATAAAAAGAGGACATGCTGGCACTATAAATTCATGCGAACAAAATTTTGAGGTCATTGTTATCCAATATTGCTATAACTTGTATATATTGCAGTCCCTCTTGACCTAAAATTATAACTGAATTACTGTACAGCTATATAGATTTGCAGAAAGAAAGAGCAAATAAGGTCAGTTTAGATTGATGCGGTCAAAAGATTTTATTACAAGACTCAGTCTGAAGTATGAAAACTACTGATATTTGTTTACGATTCAAAACTTTGAATAAAAAGAGGACATGCTGGCACTATAAATTCATGCGAACAAAATTTTTAGGTCATTGTTTTCCAATATTGCTGTAACTTGTATATTACAGTCCCTCTTGACCTAAAATTATAACTGAATTGCTGTACAGCTATATATATTTGCAGAAAGAAAGAGCAATAACGGTCAGTTAAGATTGATGCGGTCAAAAGATTTTATTACACGACTCAGTCTGAAGTATGAAAACTACTGATATTTGTTTACGATTCAATACTTTGAGTAAAAAGAGGATATGCTGGCACTATAAATTCATGCGAACAAAATTTTGAGGTCATTGTTTTCCAATATTGCTATAACTTGTATATATTACAGTCCCTCTTGACCTACAATTATAACTTAATTACTGTACAGCACCCTTTTTATGGACGATCAATGCATTTGAATTAGGACAATGAATTTTAGTTAGACCCCCCCCCCCCCCCCCCCCCCCCCCCCCCCCTTTTTAAACTGCTGGATCCGTCCGTATTGGTTTGGGCCGGAATAACGTATTACATTAAGGTCAGATAATTTTTTTATGTATAAAACGAGTCATCCTGACTCCCCGAATGACAAATGTAAAATAAATGAAATAATAATGCCCCCCTCCCCCCCCCCAATATTAACGGCTTAATTTATGTTCAAAAAATGAAAGAAAAACAAATAATTTATGTAACACATCAACAATAGAAAATCACTGAATAACAGGCTCTTGACTTGGAACAGTCACATACATGCAGAATATGGCGGGGTTAAAACCGGCAAAATAGCAAAACTCTTTATAATATTAATCACTATTTTGCCGAAGCCTTTATATTTAGACAAAGAGTTCTTAAATATTAACCAAATCAATTCTAGCCGTAGAATTTATAAATCAATTTTAGCTGTAGGATTTATAAATCAATTCTAGCCGTAGAATTTATAAATCAATTCTGGCCGTAGAATTTATAAATCAATTCTAGCCGTAGAATTTGAAATCAATTCTAACCGTAGAACTGTTCTAGAAGTAGAACTGACCAAAGATTTGGTCAGTTCTAGCTAGAACTGTCTAAAACTGTTCTAGGGTAGAACTGTCAGGATCAGTTCTAGCTAGAACTGTCTAAATCAGTTCTAGGTAAAACTGACCAAATCAGTTCTAGCTAGAACAGTTCTAACCTAGAACTGACTAAAAGGTGTCAGGCTGACAGTTCTACATACTGTTCTAGAACAGTTCTCCTGACAGATTCTGACAGAATTTATGAGAGGTTAGAACTGATCTCCACTGTAAGTACTATCTCAATTTGTATTTATTGATATGTTGGACATATAATTGGACATACGTTATAAAACATGACAAAATCCCTAACTTCTACTTTTATGATTATAGACTACATATGCATGTATAAAACGAACACTACTCTAGTGACACAATGTCGACCAACAACAAATGAAAGGTAAGTGCTTCATCAATTTTCAATTTCAGAGAATTGATGTTACTCAATATGCAAACATACTTAGTAAATTTAGCAAACAATGATATGCTGAAAAAAACTAAAGTTTGGTTACTCTGGATTATGATAACAATATTTATTGCTATACTCTGTAATGACATTGTTGACTAAAATTCACAGGATAGATGAATTTGTATAACTTATGGTATATATAAAAAAAGTTGTGATATGATTGCCATTGAGACAACTCTCCACAAGAGACAAAATGACATAGGAATTAAGAACTATTGGTCACCATACGGCATTCAACAATGAGCAAAGCCCATACCGCATAGTCGTATGTCTTTTCTTTTTCTAAGAGAATGATTTATAAGCATCTTTGGATTTCCTTGATTGATCATTTTATACTTAAGTTAATGTTATCAAAATTGATGAGGGGGGATAGGACCTTTATCGGGACTCCGGGATCGGGTGTTTTTAAGCTCGGGATTTCGGGATTGACCCTTTCGGGATCCGGGAATCGTTTTTTTCGGATTTCGGGACATCGGGATTTACTTTATTTAAATTCGGGACCTCGGGAATTCGTTTTTTTAAGTCCGGGATTTCGGGATCCGGACCCCTCCTATCCCCCCTCATTGATGTGGTAATGTCCATTTGTATAAAATATCTGAAGATGTTGGCTACTCTTTTAGGTTACTAAGTCTGTTAATTGTTATGTACAATTCTGTATATTCCTTGTATTAATTCTTTGTAATATTGACGAATGGTATTCAAGAAAAGGATTCAGATATTGCCGAAAGTATACTGTTCTTTAATTTACTTATAACTGGTCGCTACTTATTTTAGGTGAATATTCGTCAAAAGTATAGTAAATGCATTTTTTTAAACTAAGGTTACTAAATTCGCTGATATTGAGAGCGAAAAAATCCCACACTTAACACGCTTTTAAAACGACCCTTTTCATATCAGGCAAACTGTACCAGCTATCCAAACAAATATCATACTGAATATGAAGATACTAGTTATCAAAGATACCAGGCTAGGATAAAAAAATCCTTAGTATTTGTAATAATTCATACTTTTGCAAACAGTAAATTTATGAAAATAACTATATATCTGATATTCATGTCAATAACGTAGGGCTGACTACTGGGCTGATGATAAACACGGGGACGAAACGTCAAATAGCAGTGGCATCGACCAGGCTTATAATTTGATACGTCAGGCGCGCGTTTCATCTACATAAGACTCATCAGTGACACTCACAGCAAAATAGTTTGAAAGCCAAGTATAAAGTTGAAGAGCATTGAGGACCCAACACGCCCAAAAAAAGTGTTGCAAGACAACAAATAAACAGCAAAAAAATGCCCAATTGCAACCAAATTCCTTACCATTTCATAGCTTGATGAATTTAAATATTACATGTAATGTGTGCAAATTTAAACAACAGTACATGTCCTTTTTACCGATGTTTAAATCCGAGGAATTGCTTAAGAGGATGCAAATCAAAGTAGCAAACACAATCTAGATGGTATTGAAACAACTCATTAGGTAAAAAAAGCAAAAATTCCGAGCTCCAATGAAAATTAGAAATGGAAATTCTTTAACGAAATGGCATAAATAAAAAGCGCAAAAACATCAAACGAACGGAAAACAAGTGTCATCCTCCTGACTTGGTACTGGCATTTCTGCATTTGGTAAACAGTGAATTAAGTATGATTTTATAACAAGATTAATCTCTATAATATTCGAACTCACACTATATTGAAATGACACAGTCGAGCATAGTAAAAAAAAATAGTAAAGTAAATATATCAGACGACTATTCTGGTACCATAAAAAAATAAGACGGCAAACCATGTTGCAACAGAGTGTATACACAAACACATTGTAGTGTCCACACATAACTGATGGTGACCTAACTCGAATGAATATTGATGTCGGGTGTTTTCCTGTAACATGTGTAAGAGCAGTGTTGTGCAATGAGCGCACTATAAAGCCGCCCATCTATGTCATATTGATAATAATCGAGATATAAACTATTTGTTTTTAGTTTTGTTGTATCCTTAATCTTATGGTACACTTTGATAGATCGGTTGCGGTCACTGACTAACTTTTTTGTTATTGAATGACGTGTTATTTATTTATTAGAATATCGGATCATTAATTCCTTGTTATGCCCTCGAGATTTATATGAACCTTTCAGTAGTATGAAATTCGTATGAAATGATAACGGTGTTCAAACAAAACAAACAGATATAACAGGTAAAAATGTCAAAAATAGGGATACAGCAGTTAACGTTGTGTTATTATCTAAATCACTGTAAAACAAACCGATATATAAACAAACATGTATCACAGACTCACGTCACATGGAAGAAAGATACTAAAAAATTAATGAATCCGTAAATTTATAAATACAATGAAAATGATTTTACTAGTTTTGTAATTTAAGGAGACAAATAATGGCTCTTATTATACCCTCCCCTTTCATTAATCATCAGTAGCAGGACGAATGTCACAAAAGAAAGAGGGAGGTGAGTTTATCCCCATACCGAATATTAACGTGCATGGTAATGGAAAAAAACCATGGAAATCGACAATGCAAAATTAGAAATGTTTGACAGATCTAGCATATGACAGACGTGTTTCGTTGTCTTAGATAAAAAATGTTTTGTTTTTAATGCCATTGATAATCTAAATTTATGTAATTTTATATCATAAGTTTAAAATTTGGTATATTGTAGAGAAACCATTTTTAAAAGACCTGACATCACTGGAAATGTTCCATCTGACGACAACATTTCTTTTTTAGGTATGTTAATGTACTTTTATTAAATCTAAATGCCGAATTTATACTCGTCTCCACTTTTTTAAATATACATCAAATTGAAATAATAGAATATCATTTAACGTGCCTGAAAACCAGTTAACTCAAGTATCCAAAATTATCTATTAATGCAAAAAAGGAATTTGTTCTATGTCAACATTATAGTGCATATCAGTATTTGTGTATAATGTGACATTTGTTGTAAAGTAACATTAAAAGTAAAGGATATCTTGGGAGGACATTACCGTGTACATGACCAGTTTTTTCATTTACAGTTTCATTGGTTAATCCTGCTAGGATTTGTCTTGTTGCTTTTGTTAACATGACCACTAGAAGTGGTATTGTGGAGTTTTTCTTTCCCTGTTCATTCTCCTACAATACAATTTTGTAAACTGCCATTACCAACACATTTTTGAAGCATCAAAATAAAGTCAATCAAAAAATATAAGTAATGGACTATTATAGCATTGAAATAACTTCATAAGCATACGGTTTTATGCCGAAGTAGGAGATATTGACAAACATTTAGGCTAAATATTCAAAGCTAAAAATATTTTTGCCAGTTAATTGTATTGCTTGTTCAATTGATCAATCTCTAGCAAGTACAAAACAAATAGTTCAGATTTGTATGGAATTTTGCAATTCAACTGTTTTAACCGTGGTCATACTTAAACAAACGAAAAGAGTACGTTTAACATAAAAAAAATCATTTACAAATCCTAGCTACCTAAGAATCAGTTTTATATCGTGTTAGACTTTTCCTAACTCATACCTTTATTCATGAATTAAGACAACTATACACACATAAAATCGTATATATTTGAACACTTATTATACCTTTTCAACAACTCTCGATACCGACTATTGACACTTACAGTTTTCAAGAGAAATAAAGGGGTCGTATCAAAGATAAAAATCATCCATGTATAACATGCATGTTGCACATAGCTATTGTGGATTTTCTGTGTTGTATCCGTTCTTTCATTTAATACTTAATATCATATTAAGTTAAAAAAAAAAGTATAAAGCATTTATCTTAAGAATCTCTTAAAAAAGTCAATCTATTTACATTCGAAATTGTTGCATTTTCAGTAATATGATAATTGATATCGATAGTTGTAGTTGTCCGATTTTTCCGTGAAAGTCGCTTTTCAACAGTCGTTAACTTGTTTTTGGAATATTATTTTAAGATTTTACATTTTAGCATCCCCATAGTAACACAATTACAGATCAGTGGCGGATGCAGAAATTTTCATAGACTGTCTAAGACTGTCTAAGATGAAGCCTGCTCCAATCGTGCTTCAATGATTCCCTTTATAATCAATCAAATTTTTCACACAAAAGAGGGAGCGGGCCACCTTCCCCCCTAAATCCGCACGTGGATAGGACATTGTAACGGGACCAGCTGCATGTTCGTTACGTGTCCGAAGTGTGTGACCCAATATTATTTTATTTAACCGCCACATATGTCATGCCCCTTTACTATAAACCTGGAATATGTTGGCCAATGGTATATTCTTTTCTCGGTAGGATTTTTGTTTACGATATTTGTCCTGATTATGTATAAAATATTTGCCATTGGACGTTAAGCAACCAACAATCAATCAGTTTACGATATTATTTATTTCGGTGTTGCATTATGTGATGTTATATACCGTATCAAACGACATAAAATAATTATCTGTTACATATTTAAAACTTTTATTTCTAAAAATAAAGAATAGAATAA
Source organism: Mytilus edulis (assembly GCA_019925275.1). NCBI lineage: Eukaryota > Metazoa > Mollusca > Bivalvia > Mytilida > Mytilidae > Mytilus > Mytilus edulis. The sequence goes on from CM034353.1 coordinate 62,951,669, forward strand.
TAAAGATTTTCCTTCTATTCCTTCGTGATAGTCTAGATGGGTGTCTAATTCCGTATTCACTTATTTTCTTAGTTTTATTTCTTTCTAATTCCTTTTGATATTTTTTTTCGATTATTCTCTATTCAGTATTTTATGTTGACGACTATTCTCTATTCTCTGATCTTTATCATAATTTAGGACCCCAGTATTTTTTTTTGTTCCATGATTCTATAGTGGTGGTCCATTTATGCCTATTTTGTTAAGCCCATCTAGACTCTTATTCATACTCAATCCAAAATTATAACTAAAGATATAAATCAGTAATTCAAATGGTGTAACGGAAGCCTTTAAGGGTCATGTTAGTTTACTTTTTACAATTTGATATAACAAATTATTAATTTAATATAACAGATTATTAACTTGATATAACAGATTATCAATTTGATATAACAAATTATTTATTTGATATAACAAATTATCAATTTTTCTACAAATAGTATAATTTTATCATGACTATAATTAATTAAAAGTTGCATAACCCGAATGGCGCTTTTCGTGTATCAATCGATTGTTCATCTCACGTCTAGTGACAAATATTAAATGCATTTTCAAAACTCAATTTACAGGTTTAATGTTTCTATAACCAACCCTCCTCCCCTTTCTCCTTTATTTGACAAAGTTTTGGAACTAGTTTCTCAATTTATCACATGGGACCTGGTGCCTTAGAACAAACAAATATATGAAAGAAAAGGGGAGTCTATTTGATAAATGTATATTAGACATTTTCAAGTCAAAGCGAACTGAAGAGTTCTATATAGATATTGGTGTTGTTAGGAACATAGGAACATGCAAGGATAAAAAAATGCTTTTCCTTCTTAAAAAACCTTGCATGTTCCTTAAATAATTTCAAAAGGAACATGAAAGGATTTATTAAACATCCTTCAATTCATCACTACATTTGTCTTAAATAAATTTGTTTCAACATATATATTTTTGATTTGGAAAATATTTATTTAAAAAAAAGAAACATGCGTGAGATTTTGAATGACTGTGGACTTTCAACTCCTGTTAAAACGACGACCACACGAGAATAATCTGTGGACCCTAATAACGTTGTATATATAGATTGAGGTTTTCAGATCATGAGCATTGCAAAAAAAACATTCAGGTCCATATCTCTACACAGTTTAAGCGTTTCACTTATATATTATCACTTATGTCAAATAGAGATGGGGGATAAACAATCCATGCATAAGAAATTTGATATATCAAATTTCTTTTTTTTGTTATATCAAATTAATAAATTGTTATATCAAATAATTATAATCTGTTATATCAAATTGATAATCTGTTATATCAAATAAATAATTTGTTATATCAAATTAATAATTTGTTACATCAAATTAATAATTTGTTATATTAAATTTATAATTTGTTACATCAAACTTCTAATTTGTTACATCAAATTTGTAATTTGTTATATTAAATTGTGAAAAGTAAATATTAGCATGGCTCTAAAAGGCTTCCGTAGTTTATAACCAAAACAAAAAAAATATCGTTGTGTAAATTATCATAAGCAAAAAAATGTCAAATAGAGATGGGGATAAACAATCCATGCATAAGTATTTTGACATATCAAATTTCCCTTTTTTGTTTTATCAAATTAATAAATTGTTATATCAAATAATTATAATCTGTTATATCAAATTGATAATCTGTTATATCAAATTGATAATCTGTTATATTAAACAATTAATTTGTTATATTAAATTAATAATTTGTTATATTAAATTTATAATTTGTAATATCAAATTTATAATTTGTAACATCAAATTTATAATTTGTTACATCAAATTTATAATTTGTTACATCAAATTTATAATTTGTTATATCAAATTTATAATTTTTTATATCAAATTTATAATTTGTTATATCAAATTGTGAAAAGTAAATTAGCATTACCCTAAAAAGCTTCCTTAGTTTATAATCAAAACAAGAAAAATATAGTTGTGTAAATAAGCTTAAGCAAACAAGTTTTTTTTTAACCGTTCAATTACTGATAAATAACAATCATAATAAACCATTTCTACTTTTGAGACGACCACTTACATTTTACCTGTCGTAGTCGTTGTCAACTGTAGGTGTACACAATTGTTGAAAAGGTCTAATATTAGGATGACCGAATCTGAATTTTATAATTAGCAGAGCGCGATATATATAACTGAAAGTAAGATTCTCATAGAAACCAGGATAAAAATTTTGTTAGGCCGAAAAAATTTGTATGTTTTGCTTCAGAATTACACATTCTGATTCTAAAAATAATGTAATGATATCCATGTAATTTTTTTTTAGAACCATGGAAGAATCGTGGGAAAATAGTCGTAGCAGCCTTTTGTTTTTGTAAGTTTTATAGACTATCTGCTTAAAATCTCACATGCGTATGTTGTTATCGCAGATCAAATTTAGAATTATAATGATTGTTAACAGTAACATACAACGTTTGTAAATCAACAAGAAGCGTATCGAGGAAATGCTTGGACAGATTTGGTATTTGACTTATCAATTGAATGCAACTGTTTTAATCTGTTCTTATCGTTACTATTTTGAAAGTCAAGTAATTTTGATTAATCTTAGAAGACCAATACAGGAAGAAGATTTTGTGGCTAGGATGTTTTTTTTTGTTTTATTTTATAGATTTAATTGGTTTATTTTCTCGTTGTTTTCGCTATCGATTTTTTGTGACATCATTTGGTTGATTTGATAGGTAGTGATCAACTGCTAAAAAACAGCAAAATTTGAATAAAGGTTTATTTATATATTTTTATAGATGAAAATATGGCACGTATGGTGATTATATTCTTATAAATGAAAGATGTGTTGGTTACAACTTCGATACCTTTAAGCCACAGTTAACCGAACATTTTTTAAGAGAAAAACCTTGTAAAAAATTAACATGATAAATGTGTTCGATGTCACAAAATCTGATGAAATTCAGTGTATGCATAAGATCGCCATTTAAGCAATTGATGAGTGAAATGGGATAGGAATATTTGTTTATCTTCAGTTGACCCAAAGAATATATCTGCAAACAATAAAAAAACCAATATCATTGGTTGATTCGACTACTTTTAATGATAATAATAAAAGTGAAGATGTGGTATGATTGCCATAGACAAATCTCAACAAGTGATCAAATGACACGTTACAGAAAATAACAACTATATGTCACAGTACGACCTTTACCATTGAACAAAGCCTATTCCGCAAAGTTAGCTATATAAGGCCCCGAAATGACAACTATAAAACAATTCAAACAAGAAAACTAACAGCCAAATTTATGTACAAAAAATGAACGAAAATAAAATATGTAACACATCAACAAACGCCATCCATTGAATTACAGTCTTCTGATTTGGAACAGGCACATACATATAGAATGTGACGGGGTTAAACATAATAGCGGGATCCCCACCCTCCCCTTAACGTGGAACAGTGGTGTAACAGTACAACAAATGAACGAACTATCAAAATGAGTTGAAAAAGGCTTTACTTATCAGACGGTTATTAAGAGAAATACATTTAACAAAAACACAGAGTGTGGACGTGGTACTTGCAAGTGTATACCTCAACAACAAAACGACATTAAATATTGATCTGAGAGTACTCGCAGTTACTGACAGCTAATTCAAAGCCACTAACAACTTATAAAAAAATCATGCATCTTAGACTAAATTATCCAACAATACACATCCAACATCCAATAGATTTAGTGTAAAGACGTCATAAACAAACAGTCAGAGAAAAACATGACCTTTTGCAATGCCAAGATACAGGTATCGACATATTGTAGATCCATGAATGTATATATTAATATAACTATGATATTTAGTATGCTTTTAATTTATTGATAACAAAATCAATATAAATACCAATAAAAACAATATTCAATGATCCAAATACAGTGTTGAGAATTTGTTACCTTTTAGAATAAGTTTATTTAAAGGATTGATAAGTTTACCAGGATCGTCTCTAAATTTCCGGGCACGGTAAACAACATTTCCGTAAAAAATGAGGATGTGCTATCCCGTTTGAAATAAGTTTTCTACAGGTACAACCAAACTTTAAAACCAAATCTTTATATCTATGGAAGAATTAAGTAAAGGTTTAAGTTATTTGTGGTAACGCCATCCCTTGCTTAATAATTCACCAGTAATACATAGATTATGTTCGTTAAAATAAAATAAAAAAACCGTCACAACAGACACTGGAATAGCGAAGAAGTTATGAAATATAAGAAGCGTAAAATTGTGCCAAAGGAACATCACGATCCAAAAAAGGAAAATTAACAACAACGAACGAAAAGTCGTCCCTTTTTCGTAATTTTTAGAGTGGAGTTTCCCGAGTAAAACCGAAATAATATCTTAATCTAGGAAAGGACAGTCATTACCGTTTAAATTTGATTTATTTAAAGTAGGGATGTCAATTCGGTAAATATTTACTTATGGAATACTCGTTGGATTTACCGTGAGATACTTGAGTAAAGAGGTGTGGAGTGACTAATATTAGCTAAACGTGTCAGCCTTGAAAAAATGCTCCTGTTCATATATCCTACATGTACCTCTGTTTTGAGGATTTGTAAATGACAGTTAATGTTAATATAACCATGTGTCTGTCAGGGTAAGGATTCGGTCCCAGTACTTAAAATCTTTTAATCCTTTATGGGCGGATTTAACTTATATCAATAAAATGATTTTAGTAATCGATACTCGGTTCTACCAATTTTAGCGATACTCGAGTACCCGAGTGCTCGTTGGCATCCCTAATTTAAAGTATGTTCCTTTGGGTAAATGTCGACAGTATATTTAGAAAATTCTTGATTATTTAACGAAATACATCATCAAGGTAACGGTAAGTGTAGTTGAATTTGTCAATTAAATTCAATTTAGACAGGTCTTTACTTAGTTTGGTCATAAACTATGATTCATAACAGTACAAAAAAAACCAAGTCTGCTATTAAAGCAGCGCAATTAGTGCACATTGGAATACCTACAATCTGTCGATAAACTTTGTTGCCGAAACGTACATAATTATTATCAATGAGAAAATTAACAGCTTCAATCATCTCATCACACCTCCAGTAAGTATATTTATCACATTTTCCTTTTTCATTGCACTACAAACTGCTGAGTGTCTGAAAGTATCATATTTTGTGCTTGACCAGTAAAATCGAGCACATATTTTACTCGACTAGTCTTGACAGTACTTACATGTAACTGTACAAAACCGTACTCGACTTTGGTCTCGACTTTACTTTATAAGTCTGATTCAGTACTTGATGATTTTGTTGTAGTCTAAAATGGTCTCGACCAAGGCTCGACTAGTCTCGACTTGTCTCGACAAGTTTTGAATCAGTCGTGACCAGTCTTGACCAGTCACAGCATGTCTCGACTAGTCTTGACCTTCAAATTTAGTCTTGACTGGTCTGGGTCAGCCCAGTTGATAAAAAATTAAATATAGATCTAACAAAATTCCAGTATATGTGGTAGTTTGGTTCATTGCTGTGAAATTAAAGAATTTAATTAATAAGTAAAAAAAAAATCTGATTTAATTCAGATAGTCTTCTTTAATTATTTCTATAACGTTTTTAAAATAAACTTGATTGTTCATAAAACTCTACATCTATCTCAATCATACTTTGATTTTACAGAATGCCAGGTTGTTTGGTGGTTTGATTTAGGGCTCAAATTTGAGGTGTTAATTAATAGGTAAAAGAGCTAGAATTTTCAGTTGTACTGAATTTAGACAGTCAAATTTAAATTTGTTTATAACTTTTTCAAATTAATTTGGATTTTCGAAAAAAAATATATAGCAATTTTAGTTATATAATGATCTTACTGAATCCCAGATCGTTACATTTATGTAGTTTTATGTATTGCTGTCAAATTTAAGGATAACATTTATCTAGGTAAAAAAGTAAGAATTTGAAGTTCGGACTTAATTCCGTTAGTACACTTCATTTTTTTTTTTATAACTTTTTCAAATCGACTTGAATTTTCAAAAACATTATACAGCTATACCAGTTATATATTGAGCTTATTGAATCCCGGTTTGTTATGTTGCATGGTGTATTGCTGTCAAATTTAAGGATTTAAATAATCTAGGTAAAAAAACTAGAATTTGCAGTGACAATCCAAGTTTATTTGAACCTTGGTCGAGACTATTTTAGACTACACCAAGATCATCTAGTACTGAATCAGACTTATAAAATAAAATCGAGACCATAGTCGAGTACAGTTAAGTACAGTTAAGTACTGTCTTGACAATTCAAAGATTAGTCGAGTAAAATCTGTGCTCGATTTTACTGCTCGAGCATAAAATATGGTACTTTCAGACTGAGCAGTTTGAAATGTTAGAGAAGAAGACTTTAAATCAATTGCAACAAATGTATTTGCATTCAGATTTACTAAACGACCATTTAATCAAATAGGACAAATTTTGTTTGACAAAATTGTGGGGAAGTGTAGTGTAAAGGGTAAAAAAGTCAAACTGTTTCCAGTGTCCAAAACATTATTTAGTCATGAACATAGGCTATTGTTTACGATGACACATCCTAATGTCACTACTTTAAAATACACTAATATTCATTTTCACTGATTTTTCCATTTTAAATGTAATCATTTAGTTATATCACATGTTTAAGGAAAGTGATCTTGGCATTTTTGAAGTTTAACTTTTATCTTGCATACTGTAACTTTAGAATGTTTGTTATAGAGAACGGTAAATTTATATATATAGACTCAAATCTATGACGGGTTCCAAATCTATGGCAGATTCCTAATCTATGGCAAATGTGACAATAAAACGTAAAACAAATCAAATCAGTTTTATGGCAGGTTTTTGGTTTTTCTCCAAATCTATAGCAGATCTAGAAATTACTTAATTTTCCGGGAAAAGAGTAACATATAACATCACAATTGAATAATGTCATATCACATCGTCGCCGCCGCTAACGATGGTTGAACCCATAGATTAGAACACTATTCCAGATGAGATGAAGGTATTTCCATCTACTACAATTTGCAGATAGTTTAAAGGAAAGAGTAACAAAATGTGCTGTACCGGCCGAAGCTCGCAATGAATTAGGACACCACTGTTTTCAGTACAGGATATTTTAGAAAAGGAATTAAACTAAATATTTGCTGGCAAAGTTTATAAAGTGAAAGATGAAATTAACGGCTACCAATTCAATTAAAATTGTCATCAAACAATAAAGATATATTAACCATGAAGTAAATAGTATTTCACATCATTTCAATCTTGAAGTCTGTATTAAGGTATATGAATTCATCGTTCAAACGAAAGTTTTTGTTTGCCATTGCCATTTAGTTGACCATATGCATTACAGAATGTTTATTTCACAAATGTTTATAGACATGCTCCCGTTGTACATTTCTACTGCACTGGTATAAGACAAGTTATTAGTCGTAAATGTACTGCATTGTTTACCATTTGCACAGAAGTTTCCATAGATTTGGAAAAAAAAAAAAAAAAAAACACGCAATAGATTAGGAAATTACAAAACGTGCCATAGATAAGAATTATAAAGATTCGGCCATAGATTTGGGATGACATGACGTCATATTTGCCATGGATTATGAATCTGCCATAGATTTGGGACCCACCATAGATTTGAGTCATACATGTATAAAAGAACGATAAATGCACGTCTAACAGGTAGTAGACACGTAATTGATTGAGATGGGAATAATCAATCATAGTTATAGGTTACTATACGCGTTTAAATGATGTGTAAACTTAACAATGTCCGATTATTTTACACGAGTTGCTTTTAAATTATTCTTTGACTATAAACACAAATAATGTACATTTTATTTCATACAGGTACAATTATGGTCTTCCTGGTTTCATTTAAAAGGTTATTAATAAACTGTTGCAGAGGTACGTACAATATAGATAAACAGTGTTAATCAGCTGTCTGTTTTTGTTTTTCTATGGTACTGTTAGAGTAACTTGCTGATTCTATTGTCAGCACAATACTCCAACATGTCGAGTAGATCCCCAACGCTTTGTTTATTTCCATACGATAACACATGTAACACTATCAACAATTCAACACATAAATAGGAAATATGTTGATGATTTGATACTTTGTTTGCATCAAAGCTGGTTTTTTTTTAATTAGGTAATGCATGGTTAATACTAGTAGTTTATTCTATCAGAAATCAACTCAAATTCAATAGATGAAGTCAATATAATTCTCATGAAAGATGCCCGAAAATCTAACCGAATTGTTGAAAATGATTTTATAAATTGGAACGATGACATTCATCCACATATGATTTATACCAAAATAATACTTGAACAGATGATTTGTTTCCTTTTTTATGCATTATAAAAACTAAAATTGTATTCATAGAGATTTGACTATAAATGATTATTAATGCAGAAATTTTGAAAATAGTTGATTTTATACGAAAAACAATGCTTAATCAGATGAGTTGTTTCTTTTTTTTATATATATATTGAACAATGTGTGCATGGGAATTCAACTTTAAACGCTGTGCTTCTATGCGATACGCTACATATCTTGATTTTCCCTCTTAACCTAGTCTTTAAGAATCCTATTTTCTTAATCCGAATTGCGTTTTATACATACATAGTAGGATAAGCTTATCCCGTCTTCTTTCTTCTTTCCCTTCGTTTTCCCTTAATGTAAATCTGATCGACTGTTTTAAAAAATACGCTCATCATTTAAACGCATTTGGTTCCAATTCTAATGTCTTTGTTTTACGGGAAGTATATATTAAGGCAGTTGACATTAGTTGCTTTGATTTTTATATACATTTACAAATGTTGCAGTTTAAATCATATTTATGTCAAAAGATTATGGGGAAAAAAATCAACAGAAATAAATAACCTATGACAAGTAAATTTGGCTTTTACATATTAAAATTTTACTGGCTACATTAAAAACTATAAACAACAGATACAGACTAATAATTACATTTGATGTTTGTTTCATCATAATACTTTATTCCGATTGGCTAACTGCAAATCACGTGTTAATCCTTAAGCAATTGCATCACATAATAAAACTTATCATTCATGATAACACGTGGTCCGTCAATAAAGTGCACAGGTGAATTAAATAGAAAAATTATGTTTTCATGATCATAGCTAAAAAATGTAATTATAAGTATTGAATGCTTCTTTTTGTAATTTAATAGGGTTGTAAAAGCGTTGACCGCGCGCACATTTTTAGAATGAAGCGCTTCCGCGCTTCATACAAAATGTAATTCGGTCAACGCTTTTACACCCCAATAAAACTAAAAAAAGAAGCATTCAATTCTTAAATACAGTTCCGTCAAAGTTTAATGCAAACATGAACAATATACTACCAATATGTTTTCAACTGATCAGAGCAATTACGTTTCAATTTACATAAGAACAGTCTATTTGAAGGTGTGTATGATTATCACCTATCAGTGTCACCAAACAGATATACAACTGAGTTTTAGATATGGGACAAATGAAATAGATTAAGATTTAAAGCATTTATATGTGCTAAAGCAGAGTTTTTTTAAAGTAAAGAAACTTGCATATGAAGCCTCAAAATCTTCAACACGGAAAACTAGGGAGAGGTGTTTGAGGAAACATAGCACTGAAAACGACTGCTTCTGCTTGCAGGAATAAGATTTTGATTTAATTCATTCCGTGCAATACATTATATGGTACTAAGAATTCTAAAAAAAGAAAGTTTGATACTTGAACTTACTTTGATAGTTTTTATCCGCTTCGAAATTGCCACCCCGTGTCAAACATAGCCGACACTCCGCATGTGGCGTTCTAAACGGTGAACACCCTCCCCCAAACAAAAATAAATCATTTGGAATGTAATCAGTGGCGGATCCATAAATAATATAGATCATACGAGATTGAATGTGTGGGCCCTTCCCAGTTTTGCGTCAGTGAAATGTAAATTTGTTTTACATGTATATTTCATAGAGCTGAAACTGACCTGACGTTTGTATTCGGTTCATATACACCTTTCCACTATCTTCTGATAAGCCCGCCCCATTAGAAACACATGGCAACCTAGCATATTAGGTCAAGCTTATCAACAAAATGGCGGTTATTATGAACATTGGATAATAACAAAGTAAAGAAAATGTTATAATAAATATAACATGTATAAAGAAGAGCAATACATATGTTTTTGTGTTAAAATATGATAAAATAGTTACTATGTATACAAACACAGAATTTAGTCAACTTGTGAAACGAGCATCATTGCTCCAGTACCTATTAATTGTTTATTGAATAATATTTAACCGATTTTCTTTTTTTTTATGTCCATAGATAACTTATACTGATAATTAAAACTCCTATCACTTTTAAAGTAAAAAATAAAGAACAAAAGAAAAATTAATTTATTATTTGCTTTAACATATATTTGGTCATCGAAGTTCGTCTTGGCTTTAAATTCATATAGACTCTTATCCTTTTAAAACAGAAATCTTTGTACATTGTACCTTTTTCAAATTAAGAAAATAGAATATATCCAAAACTTCTCACTACTTTTTTTATAATTTTTTTTTTTTTTATATAAAATATATGATGATAATCAAGTTTAATCAGTAAATATTCCCACAGAAGACCAAGTCGTATCAAAATTACACTTTATTTTACTTATGAAGCATCTATTGAAATATATCTTTTTATTATTATTATTCAAGTTTCCCCTATTTTTCAACAAAATTCTAAGAATGAAGACAGTACAAACATAAATACTTTCATTTTTCTATTCAATTCTTTAATTGCTGAATCTTTACATTATGATATATATAATGCAATTTCAAGAAATACTACATGCTAACATGGATGTTTAATAGTAAAATAAAATCGTAAATTAATGAAAAAAAATTCATTTTGATCATTTTTTAAAGATAGTATATTAATTTCTATACTTTCTTTGGCCACAATTTCTGACATCAGACTCAGACTTTTCTTGAACTGAATTTTAATGTGCGTATTGTTATGCGTTTACGTTTCTGCATTGACTAGAGGTATAGGGGAAGGGTTGAGATCTCATAGACATGTTTAACCCCGGCCACATTTTTGCGCCTGTCCGGAGGTGCGGGAATGTCTCACTGTATTGAAGACCTGTTGGTGACTTTCTCCTGTTGTCTTCTCTATGGTCGGGTTGTTGTCTGTTTGACACATTCCCAATTTCCTCTCAATTTTAAATCCTTGGTACCAACCACAAACAAAAATGAATACATTATTTACTTTTAATCGGTCCTGAAAATTAGTTATAAAAAAACCTAACGGATAAGAAAACAATAATGTAAATTAATATCTTATGATTAGAAGTAAAGAAAAGAATAAGCAGCGGAATAAAACAATTATTTCCCTTGGCTTTATTTTCTTTTGTAAACAAATCTTCATATCTCCCTCAAATGTATAATAGCGTATTGTTAAATTATTAGACGCGTGTTCTTTTATTATATTTGAACGGAATGCCATATTTGATGTATGATACATACATATCATTAGATCCTTACAATTTCTTCAAACCTAGTCTCGATCCTTCCATAATTCATGTTAATAGAGTTCTTTCAGCTTCAGTGTTTTACTTGAGTTACAGCTTAACGATATAAATGCACGGTTTGAACACCTGTAACGACTGTTGAGTCTAATTTAACACATCAAGAACTCATGTTGTATGTGTTGTGATGAATCTTTTTCACAAGGCTGTTATTTTTTTTTATGTTCTTCTTAGATCATTTTGCTTTGGGTCGTTGACTATCACAAAATAAAATAAAATATGGTATTATGTAACGGGAACAATCCACCACTGACAAATGCAAATCAAAACCATCGTACGAAATAATGGTTTGATTTTTACAATATATCCTGTTTTTAGTATATAGTTATCAAAGGTACCAGGATTATAGTTTAGTACGCTATACGCGCGTTTCGTCTACATAAGACTCATCAGTGACACTAATATTAAAATAGTTATAAAACTAAACATTTTAACAAGTACAAAGTTGAGGAGCATTGATGATTCAAAATCTGGACGACCCGTTACCTTTTTAATTAAAAGGTTGGTTATTTTCCTGACATTCTTCATAAATACATATTCTGTAAATAAATTTATCATAGATACCAGTGTTGAAAATTGTATTTGCGTCAGACGCGCGTTTTGTCTACAAAAGACTCAGCAGTGACGCTCGAAAAAAAGGTCAAAAGGTCAAACGAAGTTTAAGAGCATTGAGGACCACACATTCCTTAAAGTTTTGATGATTACAACTAATTAAGGCTATCTATTTCTGAGGTAGAAAAGCATTAGTAATTTTCAAAAATGTAAAGTTTTGTAAACGTAAGATTGACATAATTGTATATTTAATTTGTGCATAAATATCTTTTTTATGTTTTATTGACGTTGCTACTAGTATGTGCAAACTATATTCTATTACAGCGTTAGTTATAAAAGACCCGGGACCCGAACTACGCTTAATTGAGGTGAGCCACTCATATTACGATACAATAACCGAAAGAAAGGACTCCACCTCCGGTTTTTTAAAGACAATAAGTACATAGGGGAAACAGCAAATGTTAAAAAAAGTTTGTTCCGAAAAGAGAAAGTAACAATTGAAGACCAGGGATATTATTTTGCAAAAAATAGCATCTTTAAAAGCAACACTACAAAGGTGACAGTAGATTGTAAGTCATGTTATATATATTAGTAACATAAATTTAACAATAATTATTAGATTGATAAGAACAGTTATGGAAAGTCGTACAGATGCACTCCACACCTTAATTTCTAACAACTATTACAACACCTCGTATAACCCCGAGACAAACAAATCCGGACGTTTACGAGTTCGAAGCGATAAACAGGACAACATTTGGATGACAACGATTTCGAATGCCTCTCTAGAACTTATTTGAGTATATATAAATATGTCAATGTGCATGTGAGTTTACTTATTTAATTATACAGTTGTTAAAAGTTTAAGATATTGCATAAAACGTTTGATAAAACTGTTATATGCAAAACGCACAGACATGGTGCAATTTCCTACGTTTTAAGAGATAAACCTTTGCGTATTACTACATTAAGCAAGAATATATAACTACACGTAGAACTACTACGTGCCTTCATATGTTCCCTAGAACTTAGAATAAACGCAATATGGAAATAAAAAAGGTTTGTCTTACTGTATCGTTCGTTCCACCAAATGTGTAGAGTTCGTTTTTCGTTATTAAATAATCACTTTACAGTTCGTTATCAAAAACTATCATAAATCACTTTCTTAAGGTATTTGAGATGGCAACGGCGACCCATTATCTGTATTTTATTGTTATTTTGTATTTGTAAACTTAGTCAAAGTTGTTGAACAAAAAATACCAGTCATCTAGAGTAAAAATTGCGATGTTTTAACCAGCATACATTAAACAGGAATTTTTTATCGAAGATTGGGACTTTCAACGTTTTTCCAGATAAGATAAACTGTTAATAAATATATTCCAGATAAAATAAACTGTTAATAAATATATTCCAGATAAAATAAAGATTCAGAAAATAAAGTACAGCCAATAAAACTTCAATGACTCTTACTTTTCACTGTTTGAGGCTCATCCAAATGCCGATGTGGGTCTTAAACTAAAGCAGCCATAGGAGCTCGTTGAACTTAGTTTGCCGAATGTATTAGATGGCATTCAAACTTTTTTTTTTTACATATAAATCTAACATTTGTAGATGTGGTATGATGGTCAACGAGACAACTTTCCAACAAAGTTTAAATGAAGTTGGTGTATAAAGCAATTATCCAACGTAAGACATTCAACAATGAGGGAAACCTATATCGTCTTGTCGGCTAAAAAAGGTCCCGATATGAAAAAAATGTGAAAAATTTAAAACAAGAAAACTTACGGTTTCATTTATAACTATTAAATTATTTATTAACGAAAAACAAACATGACAGATCTATATAACCAATTTACTGCAAACTGGTGACGTTTGACATGCACATAATGAATGCGACGGGACTAAATATGCGAGCCCTCAAACCTATCCCTAACCGGGGACATTAGTGTAACAGCACAACATGATAAAAACACGACTTACAGTTGCAATTGACTCAACTCAAAATATCGATACAAGGCACAAAACAATACACATAAAATATCGAAATAAGAGTAATTGTAGTAACTGATAGTTATTTCAAAGCAAATAACAACTAAAACAACTAAAAGGTAAATCATGTTATTCAAGACTAAGTATCAGTCAGTATATATCCAAAATATTAAGGTAAAATATGAACCCACGTTCCTGAATATTTTAATATTGAAAATTATCTCTTCACATGCACATCTCCTCATTAAAGAAACTGTATTACATATTGACGATGGCTATAAGTTACACGTTCATTGTATGAACATATTCTTTAGCATTAATGTAACTCTATTGTATTCCATGACCCCCTTGGATCCGCTTCAGAGATTCAGAACAAAAGCCAATAATCCATTGATTGTTTTTATTGCTATATATATTTAAAAAAGAAGATGATGTATGATTGCCAATGAGACAACTCTTCACGAAAGACCAAACGACACAGAAATGAACAACTGTAGTCACCGTACGGCATTCAGTAATGAGCAATGCCCATACCGCATAGTCAGCTATAAAAGCCCCCAAAATGGCGAATGTAAAACAATTCAAACGAGACAACAACCGGCCTAATTCATACCCAAAATAATGATAGAAAAATAAATCTATAACCAGTGGATTACACGCTCCTGGCTTAGGACAGGCACATTCAAACTAAAAATTAGGGAAACACATCAAATATAAGAGGAGAACAACGACACAACAGAAACACTATTATACAACACACACAGAAACGAACTATAATATTAATAAAGGCAACAGTAGTATATCGATGTTCAAACTCATAAATCCATGGACAAAAAACAAAATCGGGGTAACAAACTAAAACTGAGGGAAACGCATTAAATATAAGAGGGGAACAACGACACAACACTACAATGTAACACACACAGAAACGGCCATATAACAATGGCCATTTTTCTGACTTGGTAGAGGATATTTAAAACAAAATATGGTGAGTTGAACCTGGTTTTGTGGCTAGCCAAACCTCCCGTTATGATGGCAATGTTAAGTATAACATTAAAATGACAACATTGCATGCCAAGACTACAATACAGATAAATGGTAGAACATACTGGACAGAGAAACACACAAATAAACAATACAATAGAACTTTACGACAAGGCTTACAATTAAACACGCCAGATGCGCGTCTCGTCCATAAAAGACTCATCAGTGACGTCCAGTCAAAATAGCAAAGAAAGCCAAACAAATATGAAAGCATTGATGACCAAAAATTCCAAAAAAAGTGCCAAATACGGTTAAGGTTATCTGCTTGGGATCAGAAAATCCTTAGTATTTAGAATAATTCATACTTTTGTAAACAGTAAATTTTTAAAATGACTGTATAATTGATATGCATATTAACACCGAAGTGGTGACTAACTACAGAATAAAAACGAATACGTAAAACAACCTAAATAAGCACATAAAAACAGCAGAGTCGAACAACGTTTTATATGTTAGCTGAAGAGATCGACGCACAAAAGTGACGTCTCATTCAAATTTCTAAAAATTTCCAAAAATTAGGATTGAGTTCAAAATTCAGTTTGTAATACTGATATTAAATTTATTAATAACAATGAAAATTTCAATACTCATTGATAAAAAAAATCTGGTAATAATTAGATTATTAATTGTATTATATAGCTACATGAGCTATGTCTGTATTTTTTCTAAAGCAAACTGTAAACCAAATACATCGTGTAAGTTTAATTGACCTAAAATGTATTATCAGGAAACGATAAAACCGGAAATGTGCATTTATGCATAATTTGAAATAGATATAAAATAAAAAATTGTCAGATTTTTACACTGAGCCTATATGAGTTACTATTACTTTACAAAATAGGTACATTTTTGGTTCAATTGTAACTTTCTATACATGTATATATAATAAAGGAATCAAAAGCATGGTAATTGTTGCCTGTTCAGTGTCATAACAAATAATCCTTAGTTTCTCATAAAATGATATAGACGTGTACAAATGTCTGAACAAAAAACGGAAGGTTACGTATAAACGATACAGTAATTTGAGTAAAGAACCGAAACATGTGCTGATAGTGACCAAATTGGTCAATTAAAACAAATGTGGAATTTTCAGTACACCTATGCTAAATATTTTATTTCTGACGGAAAAATAAGTTGAAAGTGCTTTAATGAAGTTTGTAGAAAGTATGAGCTAGGAAATTGATAATTAACACGATTTACATTTATTTCGACAAGAAATTATGCAATATGAGCATATATATATGGTTCTGAGTTGTTCCAACAAATAAACATCTTTGAATAATGTGCCATTTACAAAGGAATAATAGGAACAACCAATGATTTAATATCATTAATATTTTAGGTATCACTATTACTTGGTGACATTTTTTTGTAAATTCATATCTTAAATATTGTAGTGAAAATATTTATTCTAAATAAACTGAGAACTGGTATATTGGATGGATAACTTTTTTTTTCGTTCCGTCTGGTTCTTACAAATAGCTTACTCAATGTATATGACCAAATTGATCAATTTAGAAAAATGTCGAATTTTCAGTATACCTATGCTAAACATTTTATTTCTGACGGAAAATGAAGTTATAAGTGCTTACATGAAGTTTGTAGAGTTAATGAGTCAGGATATTAATAATCAACCGGACTTAGATTTATTTTGACAAGATTCAATTATGCGATATTTTCGTAATTTTTGTGCGTATAGTGTCAGGGTAACACATTTCAAATGATTGTTCCCCTATTTTCTGACGGCCTTGATATCTGCAAAAGGGACCTTTTAAGACAGTTAATAAGAAATCTTAACTAAAAAAATCCCAGCTTCTTTATTATTCTATGTTACATTTTTTCTACAAACTAAATTCGATCGGCGTACATAAAATTCATGTTCATCTTGTTACCGATACTTAAATCGATCGTTACATTTTTTTCCCTATGAACATCGAATTATTACGTTGATTTCAAAAGCGACCAGCAACCTAAATATTTAACAAAGCATGTTTCTGGCATAACAGTGTTGAGAAAAAATATCAAGACATTTACTGCAAAAAAAATGATGATGGTACTTTTTTTGTCAAATCTATGCTGTTGCAAACACAATTATTAATTAAACCAATATAATATTTGTGTAAAATGCAATAACCTGTTGGAAAAAAAACAATTTCACAACACAAAAACATTATCCCTTTATCAAAGAGAGTAGTTATTTCACAACAGTACTCATAATTAAATACATTTGTCTATCCTGTTACTTTTCCTAAATGTACAATGGTTACTGTAAATTCAATATTTGACAGATAAGTCTTTTTAAAAATAGTGTTAAATTATATATACATGCAGTTGTAAACAAAAGGAAATATTTCATTTTTTTGAACTGACCTAAAGGTTATGACGTCTAGATCTTTGCAATTCAGCATTTGCAATGCAATACTACTATTGGTAACAGGATCTACAAAAAGGGTAACAGGATACACAAAAAGGATAACAGGATAGAAAAAAGGGTAACAGGATAGAAAAAAACGGTAACAGGATAGAAAAAAAGGGTTACAGGATAGAAAAAAAAGGGTAACAGGATAGAAAAAAAGGGTAACAGGATAGACAAAAAGGGTAACAGGATAGACAAAAAGGGTACCAGGATAGACAAAAAGGGTAACAGGATCGACAACAAGGGTAACAGGATTGAAAAAAAGGGTAACAGGATAGACAAAAAGGGTAACAGGATAGACAAAAAGGGTAACAGGATAGAAAAAAAGGGTAACAGGATAGATAAAAAGGGTAACAGGATAGACAAAAAGGGTAACAGGATAGAAAAATAGAAAAAAAGGATAACAGGATAGAAAAAAAGGGTAACAGGATAGACAAAAAGGGTAACAGGATAGACAAAAAGGGTAACAGGATAGACAAAAAGGGTAACAGGATAGACAAAAAGGGTAACAGGATCGACAAAAAGGGTAACAGGATAGAAAAATAGAAAAAAAGGGTAACAGGATAGAAAAAAAGGGTAACAGGATAGAAAAAAAGGGTAACAGGATAGACAAAAAGGGTAACAGGATAGACAAAAAGGGTAACAGGATAGACAAAAAGGGTAACAGGATCGACAAAAAGGGTAACAGGATAAAAAAAAAAAAGGGTAACAGGATAGACAAAAAGGGTAACAGGATAGACAAAAAAGGTAACAAGATAGATAAAAAGGGTAACAGGATAGACAAAAAGGGTAACAGGATAGACAAAAAGGGTAACAGGATAGAAAAAAAGGGTAACAGGATAGACAAAAAGGGTAACAGGATAGAAAAAAAGGGTAACAGGATAGAAAAAAAGGGTAACAGGATAGAAAAAAGGGGTAACAGGATAGAAAAATGGGTAACAGGATAGAAAAAAAGGGTAACAGGATAGACAAAAAGGGTAACAGGATAGACAAAAAGGGTAACAGGATAGAAAAAAAGGGTAACAGGATAGACAAAAAGGGTAACAGGATCGACAAAAAGGGTAACAGGATCGACAAAAAGGGTAACATGATAGACAAAAAGGGTAACAGGATAGACAAAAAGGGTAACAGGATAGACAAAAGGGTAACAGGATAGACAAAAAGGGTAACAGGATAGAAAAAAAGGGTAACAGGATAGACAAAAAGGGTAACAGGATAGACAAAAAGGGTTACAGGATAGACATTAATATGGTAGTATATTAGCAGCGTATGTTCCTGTTACCAATACAATCAGGATAAAAGAAAATCAATATGCGAGGAATTGATTTTTGTTTAAAGAAAAACAATGCTTAACATAATGAATTACTATCTTGACTTGTATTGGTGATTTTTATATTTTTAACCTTAAAATTGAGAATGGAAATAAGGAATGTGCCAAAGAGACAACAACCCGACCATAGAAAAAACAACAGCAGAAGGTCACCAACAGGTCTTCAATGTAGCGAGAAATTCCCGCACCCGGAGGCGTCCTTCAACTGACCCCTAAACAAATATATACTAGTTCAGTGATAATGAACGCCATACTAATTTCAAAATTGTACACAAGAAACTAAAATTAAAATAATACAATACTTGTTTGGAAACAAATGTAGTGGCATTTTTCAGTACAATATTGAAAATTGACAAGTAATCTATCATTTCAAAGTTATCATTCTTGAAAACCATCTTCTTGGCTATGGAAAATAAGCTAAAACCTTTATAGAAAACTTTTTCTAAATGACTCAAAATTTCTTTCGAACATGATGATAAGAGAGATATAAACTTTTGTGTAGTTTTCATCCAGTATAAATAAAAAATCTCAAGTTTGGAAAGAACATTTATTTTCTAACGTATGCATTAATTTGCTCTATTTGGTTATTTTGCTGCTTTTAGTAATAAAGGTACATCAAGAAAAGCACTTTGAACGCACGAAATTACTAATCATTCTTGGCTAAGCAGAGGTAAATACATGTACGTTATTCCTTATGAATATCTTTAATAACTGATTCATCAATCACGTTGAAAAACCATAATGCAGTGTTTATAATGTCTAAATTTTATATTTTCTGTCATTGTTTCAGCAATGTTTACATCAATGCTCAACCAAATACATTGTCTCGAAGGTGAAAAATTACAAATAAAATGTGCAGTATACTCTGACGATATTCTGGTGGAATGGTTTAAAAATGATTCCAATCGATTTCAAAGCGTGAAAATCAAGGAAAATAACAATATACTAATCAACAGATCTGGTGAGCGTCACGTCCTGACTATTAAAAGCTGTAAACTTTGTGATGCTGGTTTATACACTATTCAAGCTGGAAACGTACTGAAAAAAACGAAAGTTACTATTGAAGGTAAAAAAATTTACACGGCAACAAAAGTGTTTATTTTCTTCTAAACATCATATGCAGGCCTATGTTTATCACGTTTAAGGATGTTCGCTGCTCAGTTTCAAAATAAATAACTTTCTATAAAGCTAGTATATATTGATAGTGGATTTATTGAGGATCCAAAAAACCTTTAAAAAGATATAGGGGTCAATGTGCTTGTTTTCGAGATATAAGCAATCGGAATTTTGGCGAAAAATGTTCTCTCTTGATTTTTTATAGCTTTATCATTGACCACTTAAAGTTCTCAAAAACTATTAAGAAATAAATAAAATTTTATAAAATTTGGACAAACGGCTTATAATCATACATGTAAAAGAAAAATGGGGGTTCATGGGCAAAAAATTTTAAGGCATTCAAATGGATAAAACCAGAGGATTTCGAAAATCTGACAAAAAATCCAAAACATGACAAGCAAACATCCTTAAGTGTATATTTTAATCAATTTAGGTGGTATTTGTCCTGATTAGACTATTAAACTATGTTGATAGGTTTCAATACCAATGTTCATCACGTTTACCAAACAGCCAATTTTTAAACGTTAACAAATCAAATCAAATCAAATCAAATCAAATATTTTATTGTCATATAAACTTTACAGTTTGTGACCAACATATATTAACACAATAAACACAATAAACATACATATTAAACATACACAATAATAACAGTATCTAAAATTTTATTTTTAACAACAAACAAGTTGTTAAGAGTCCCCTGCCCTCAGTTCTAATGACTTTTTCAAGAAGGATCCTAACTTATTTGTTTGTAAAGGCGATGATGGATTTAGTAAATATTGAATTTTTTCTTCTTCATTTAAATTATTAAAGTTATTATTTTCAGTACATATGTGATGAAAAAAATCATTTCTTAGTGTTTTATTATACTCACAATAGAGTAAAAAATGTTTCTCATCCTCTAGTATTTTACATTTATGGCAAATTCGTTCCTCTCTTGGGATTTTAAAATATCTCCCCTTTTCAATCAAAAGGGAGTGATCACTTATTCTAAATTTAGTGATTAATCTCCTTATCTAAAAATTAGATGTATTAAGATAAGATTCTAGTTTGTAATCTTTTTTAATTTTTTTATAAAGAAAAAAATTACTTATAACGATGGCATAGTATACGCCAAAATATTCTTCAAATGCATGCATGCATTTTTGTTACGGATATCTTTAGATTTAATGGCAGAAATAGCAGGAACATGTATTTCTTTAAATGACTTTAAATAACAAAGGATGATGAAATGTGTAATGCAAATTAAAGGTTTATGAAACCTATGAGAGCCTAGTTATGTTTTTTGTTATCTCGAACGGCATGATCTGAATAGATACTTTCGGATTTTTATGACTTCTACGTATAAACAAACACAATAACTTTTATTTTTCATTTTTCATTTCCTAGCCTTTTTCAAACGACCACTTGTGGACAAAACGACAATGGAGGGTGTAGAAGTGAGCTTTGAATGCGAAGCAGAAAAACCGGATCCTGTAGTATGGTTTAAAGACAACAATGAAGTTCTACCTTCATCAGAATTCATAATAAACACACATAACAATACATTACATAAATTAACCATTGTACAACCTAATCTTGCTGATAAAGGAAAATATGGTATTAAATGTATTCAGAAGAAAGATATATCAAGCTGTGCCGATCTAGATGTGAAAGGTAATTTGAAAGTAAGACGTTTAGTTTTTCTACTACGTGTTTATCAATTTCTACAAAAAGGTAATTTCACATACAAGATTTCAAAACATATCCAATTCATTTATTGTTTTTCTCCTATATGAAAAAGATATTTAGGGTTGTCATTTATCTGTGAAGATCATCTTAAATCCAAACCTATTGGATGTTTTTTTCAACTTACTTATGCAAATCTGAATAGAATTTTCAATTCTTCTGCTAGAAATAAAATAAAGTGGGATAATTTTCATATCAACATGTGAGATGCTTTTTTTCAAATCTTGTCTTTTGTCGTTTGAAATATATACAAACTTTCTGAACAAAGTATAAAAAAGGTTCAGAAAGATTCATTGTCGGTAGATCTAAAACAATAGGCAGCAGCTATCCATTATACAAAAGGGGATCCATGACGAACATGACAAACTGCCAAAACAACACAGTTCATACAACAACCCTTTCGAAACTTTTGATAAAAAGTAAGTGCACTGGTTATGTAACACCGCATAAAAAGGCTGAAAATGTAGACGACACGTGTGTTATTAGTTTGGTTTTAAATGAAAGTATTTCAACGATGAATTCAAGAACAAAGTTGAATTCAATTAAACAACGCAAACTATTGGGACTCATACGACTGTGCATTTTATTCTTAGAACCGTCAAATCAAAATCGTGACGATTTATTTATTATGATGTAATTATATCAGTAAATTTACAAATATCATCTATGTTATCAATGATTTTTTTTTATATCAGAACAAATCTTCTGACTTCCGGGATACGAAGTTATAAAATGAATTAAAATTGATTGTTCTTAAGGTGAGTCCAAAACAGATAGTCTATCGTGATTGTCTTCGATTTATAACATGCAATTTACAAATATGACCGTTTCAGTAGATGCCATATCTTTTCAATACTTGTACCAAAGTGTAGCTTGGCAACTTTGCTAGACGTAATCCTGGGGTAAAACTATCACCAGCAGTGGCATCTTTCGCAAGAATGCATTTGTTATAGCACTTGGTATTGGTTGTATAAATTTTGATAACACATTCATACGGAAATTAACAATTTGTCTAATTATTATATACAGAAATGCCAGATGCTGTAAAACAAATGTCCCAGCATGACAGAAACATGTTCCTAAAGGCAGCTAAATCCGGAACCGCCGCAAGGTATTACATCAGGGTTATGATTGTTGGCGAAAGTGGGGTTGGAAAAACTTGTTTATTAAGACGATTAATGAATGAAAACATAGATAATGTAAAAAGCACAGATGGAATTAACATTGAGGTCAAGAAATGCAAGATCAACCTTCAAACACAGGAATGGATTTTTACTTCAGGTAAAACAGATGTCTTGTAGTAAACATAATGCACAAACTTTATTAACGATACGTTCTACCGTACAGCGTATGGAAAAGCAATTGCAATCTTGGTATAATCGTTTTGTTCCGAATTTGTATTCCGTTATACCTTTATATAACTTTATATGTTAAATCGAAGAAAGTGCCCTGCAAGATCATATAAAATAATTCGATCCAATATTTTTTTAATTTAATATGATACTAACAAAACGTATGTACTTATTCTATGTTGAAACTTCTTTCGTATGAACTTATTATGATGTGCATTTACCTTTATATGATATGTATTTGTAATTATATGATGAACAAACACTTTTATATGATGTGCAAATATCCCTATATTACGTTGGATGTGCAACTATCCTTATATGATGTGCAAACATCATTATATGATGTAGAGACATTATTATGTGATGTGCAAACATCATAATATGATGTGCAAACATCATTATATGATGTACAGACATTATTATATGATGTGCAAACATTCTTATATGATGTGCAGACATTCTTATATGTTGTTCAAATATCCTTATATGATGTGCAAATATACTAATATGATGTGCAAATATACTTATATGATGTGCAAATATCGTTATATGATGTGCATTTTCCATTATATGTTGTGCAAACATCTTTATAAGATGTGGTTGTGTAATTATGATATGTGCTGATTAACTTATATGATGTTGTTCGGTTACCTTCATTATATGATGTCAAAACGTAATTATATCGTAGTTATGGTCAATGAACTTGATTACGATTAGAATGATTACTGTCTACGTCATAACTGACTCCGATCTGCGTCTGCGAAGAAATTATAAAGCCGGCTTAAATCTGTAGTTATCTCTTGCAAAATTGGAATGTATGATAGTGAAAATGAGACAATGCAATTTAACAAATATCAACTTTTTTAAACACTTTTCGGATGAAGATTAAGATCAATTATTACATTGGTTGCAATGAATTACATTGATTTCCCAGTTAAATAAAAACCGATAATTTCACTCTCTGATCTCATACAACAATAGGCGTTGTCAAGACGTCGATAACGGCGGATCAAAACAAATTGTGAATGCGTAGAAGAAAAATATAGTTCCTGACATGTTTTACATTAATTTCTTTAAAAAAAAAAGCCATTAGCCAATGTAATAAAAAGAATAACTAATTAAATAATTAAAATATCGAAAAATATTCAAGTCGTGACCGAACAACACTGATAATTAACTCATGCGCTTATTCTATAATTAATACAGGAGCTAGTTGATGAAATTCCCGGCTGCGGCGAAAATATGATTAAATAAATTGTGGGTCTCTTTATAGCTTGCTATTCGGTTTGAGCAGAGGCTCCATGTTGAAGGTCGTACCTTGACCTATACTAGTATTTGTTTACTTTTTAGAAATTGTGACTTAGATTGCAAGTTGTCTCATTGTCACTCATATCTTCTTATTTTTATTCATTGAAAAAGACACAATTCAACTCACAGTCAGTTTTAAAAATATTTCATAACAATAATTTTAAAATATCTACTCATGGTAGCTATAAATAGAAATCTGAAATCCTCAACACCAAATGTTATGGTTTACCAAGATCGATAGAGATATAAAAAATAGAGTAGTATTTTTTTGTGCTAACTATATATCTGGAAAACAAGCAAAGAGTACGTTTATATTATATTCACTTTCTCACCATATGAATGCTCATCAAACATGCAGACTAAACGGATTCTATTAATAAAAAAATGATTTCAAAATTGTGACTTACATGTATACAACAAAGGCGAAGGTTCACGAAGGGTTAAAATTGGCCCTGATTTTTTTATGTTTTTTAAATCGGGCCAAAAAATTACAAATTTCACATAGAAATACTTGTGATAATACTATTAAGACAAAAATAGTTTTTCTGGCACTTTCCATTACAATTTATGGAGCTATGACCCCTTAAATAAACATAATTAGTATTAAAAGGTCAATTTTGGTACTTTTTTTCCCATAATTTTAATTGTTTTTGGCATAATTAACCTTGGCCACCATCTACGATCCAAAAAGTTTTTATATTGATAAAATCTATATCAAAATTGGAATCTTTTGGTTACAACACATTTTGGATCGTAGGTGGCGGCCAAGGTGTTTCTAAAGCTTTTAGGTCTGAAAAATGCACAAAATCATCATATTCTGACAAAATGTCCCAAATGGGCTTACTTTGGAGAATATTATGTACTTTTATGAAAAGAACTGATATATTTAGCATATAGACTTTTGAAGTAGACCCATTTACGAACCAAATTGAGACCTTTTTGGTGTTTTATGTTATGATTTAAGGTTTTTCTTGTCGTACAACACACCGAGGGGTGTCAGGATTGATCAAATGAAAGACCGACCGTAGCTTTATTGTTGTACGACAAGAAAAACCTTAAAATATGCATTATCTGACTTATATACCGTCAAAAAAATGTTATTTTTTATAAAGATTTGCAAAATTTAGTATCCTATTTTACCGACAACACTAAGTGGGATATACCTTTCTAATACGTCCAGGTTTTAATACGCCCTACGGCTCATTTAGAATGTGAAATAAAACTCACTAATTAATCTAGATATAAACCTTTTAAAAAATATTATCCATACACAATAAAAAATATTACGGTAACTGCATGAAGTAAGACACAAATGAATTGTTATCATCCGATAACGGTGTATGACAAATACAAGACACATTGTAAGTAATTTATTGTACCACTTAGCTTATGGAAAAGGGGGAGGGGTATGTTTTTTTTTCTATTTGTAATGTCATTTCTATCGCGGAAAAGTGGTTATTTTTTTAACAATTTTAATTGAATCAATTGAAAAATTCAGAAAGATTGTCTTTTGAATAGCAATACATTTTATCTGAGACTACTATGTGTTATAGTAGTCTCAGATTTTATTAACAGATAATCAGGATATAATTATATACCCTCCGCACCCGACCCTTTTCTGAGTTACGTTAATATTATTCAATAGAATATAAGATTATCTTATTAGTTGATCATTTGATAGAGTAAAAGGTATACATTTAAAAAAAGTTAAGAACTGACAGAAAGACGAATATAAATACATGTAGGTCACAGTATGTTTTCCAATTCAGCGTTTATCGTCCTGAACATGCATGAAATATTTGCCAATGGACGTTAAGCAAGCAACCAAAAATCAACCAACCTATTCAGTGTGACTCATAAAGATTTTCAAAATCTAACACACGAATATGTTAAATCTGGCTTTTTGTTTATGAAAGCCTATATTAAAATTCATCTCACATATATGATAATGTTTCTTTATTGTTGCGATAAATTAACAAAACGTCACGTTATTTGTTTCTAAAATTAAAATGCGGGCAGCGAAGGTTTCTTTTACATCTATCATTGATTGAACTTTAAAAGATAAATTTCCAAATCGGCAGCAAAAAACTATCAGACGAATAAAATTTTGAAGTAAATTATAGATTGCATTTTTATCAAGGAAAATAATGACCTCACACAGGTCATTATTTTATGCCTATTAGCATATTTCATTGAAACATGGTATCGTCCGGGTTGATTCTGAAAAAGAATGACCTGTCGTTCTGAAAGAAATTAACTCCATATAGGTATATAAGATAAAGTTGATATTTAAGGCCATTTTGTGCCATAAGTGAACCTTGTAAATAAAGATTGGTTTAAAAAAGATTTATAGCACAGATTGTTCGATAAGTTTCTTCAGAAATGGAATTCTCTAATCCAAAAATAGTCAAAAGCTATTAACTACTACCGAAGAAGCTTTTTTATTTATACAAAATATAAACACGTGTTTGTAGTAAATTTTGTAACATCTCTCCCTTATTTTGTATATATTGTAAATATTTATTGTTGTTATATCTGTAATGAAGGTATGTATTGGCTTTCAGAGAAAACAGATAGAGGCCATAATTATACCAGTATGTGTGATTGATTTATTAATTGTTTATTTAACGCCATTTTTAGCTTTATCATACTATTTCGTGGCGTCGAATTTATATTTGTTGAGGAAGCCGAAGTGCCCAGAGGGCACCCACTGACCTTCGGTAGGAAAACTGACTATTCTAGTTAATTAACATTGGATTCGAGCTTACCTGCAACGTGCGGGATTCGAACTCACAACCTAAGTGTTGAGAAGTAAGTGATACAGTAGATCGAGAACTTAGGCCACTCGGCCACAAAACTACCTCCCCCGAAATTAAAGGAAATATGGAATGAGCTTCAACTCGGTGCATTACATTTGCGTGCAGCTCTTTTCTTATTGTTTTTTTTTGCAGCTGCAACTACATGCTTAAGAAAGGATGTTTGACGTCCAGCGGCAGACTAATAATATATTTGTACGAGAACTCCATAATGTGATATGAATATTAACCCTGCTTTGTATTAGACCGACATCCAGAACCGGATATTTAAATTCTAAGTCACAAGGTACGAGGAAGAAATGTCACTTTACCCGGACACATTAAGCTGACTCCGAGCCAACCATGCTTTGTTCTAACTTCTAAACTTTGCGTGCTTAGCAGAGAAGCAGCATAAACAAATTCTAAACTCTTTGGTTTTGACCCGGTCGGATTTCAAACACACGACATCCCGCTATCGAGATGAACATGCTACCATGCACCGCCACTAGACAGTTACCCGCAAAAAAAGGTAACGTGGGATCCCGCTCATATATATATATATATACCTCCAGATTCAAGTAAACAGGGCTAACGATACGACCATTGATTTATTTGGTGAGTCGGGCATGGTTTTTGGTAAATGGTTGATTCCAAATTTTGTTTCATTGGGGTGGAGGCTCGGGAAGAAACAATGGAATTTCTCTTATTTTTGTCTACACCTTGAAGAACGAAAAACAACCCAGACACCCCCTTTCTAACGATAATAAACATTTCAACTGTTATCCCCACAAAAAAAACACAAACAAAACCAACATCTAACAATCACACACAAACACACACATTTTCAATACTTTTGTTCGTAATAGAAAAACTCGTAAAAGTTTGTGTTGTGTTATTAGTTTAAAATATTGCGTCAGAAAAATATTGCGTCAGAAGTGGGTATAGAACTTCAAGTTTGGAAATCATTTGCGACATCTGGGAACTAAATGAGGATTTGCCACACTTTCATTTAATATCAGCTTCAGATGAAAAATACTCTGCTTGAAGAAATTGTGGATTTAAGTTTTACCAATTGAGGCGAGCGGAACGAATACGTATAACGTAGACATCGCCATTACATGATACAGCGACAAATTTATCACTATAAAAAATAAATTCAATATTTCCATTACAAAAAATAAAAATAAAATGAAAAGCCCCCTTTATTTCTTCCTATCCCATCTTTTTTTAGGTTCAAATATATATTAACAAATATAATACCGACCATTGTTAAAATGAGCATAGAGCATGACATAAAATAATCATATCTTAAAATAAATAAACTTTTATCATATTATTATTATTGTAGACTTCGTATTAAAACAAAACTTTGCAATTCATAGTTTGATAATTTCCCCAACTACATGTATCAGATGTGATTTTTCCATTTAAAAATTGAGGTAAAACATGCCAAGCTTTATCTCATTTCAAATCTCAACTATCTTTTGAATGAATGCTACAGATTTTAGCCGGGTTTATAGTAATTCCGCAGAAGCAAATCGAAATCAGTTATGACGTAGACAGTAATGCATTCTAATCGTAATCATGTTCATTGACCAAACCGACGATAAAATCACATCATATAATGACGTTTCTACATCATATAATAAAGTTAACCGAACCACACCATATAAGATAATAAGCACATAATATAATGACACAACCACATCATATAAAGATGTTTGCACATAATATAATAGAAAATGCACATCATATAACGATATTTGCAGATCATATAAGTATATTTGCACATCACCTAAGTATATTTGCACAACGCATAAGTATATTTGCACACCATATAAGTATATTTGCGCATCATATAAGGATCTTTGCACGTCATATAAGTACATATGCACGTCATATAAATACATATGCATATCATATAAGTATATTTACACATATAACAAGGATATTTGTACATCATATAAGAATGTTTGCACACCATATATAATTACATTTGCACATCATATAAGAATGTTTGCACATTATATAAGGATATTTGGACATCATATAAGGATTCTTGTATATAATAAAAGGAAGACATTACCGCATTGTATCTGTCAAACAAACCAATCGTGTGTCCGATTCGCACTTTGTTCGCTGTGATCATTTTATAAAAGGTTTTTTTCAAAAGAAAATCTTGACAAAATTACGTTTCAGTAACATTTAAAAACACAAGGGACGCAATACACAAATAAACGAAAAAAAGAGCGATACGACCTTGCAGAAAGAAAAAAACCCCAGAAAAGTGGGGAGGGGTGTGTTCAGCTGTTCAAGTGGTACCGTTTTGGGTAAACAATAATAGTCTCTTGAAAATTCCAACAAAAGAATATAACTGATTGTATGTTGTTAGCACTTCTTTTGTTCATATTAATTATGTATTTGAAATAAAATCGACAGCGGTGCACTCGATATGGACTGTCTTCATATGCTATACTTTTTTTCTCATTTACCCTGTAAAAAAATTTCCGAAAAGAAACAAAAAGCTTATAGGAGATGACTACATTTTGAAATATAATATAAATATAAAACTTGCCATTATTAGCTGCTTTGACTATATTCTCTTTGTAATCCACACTGAAATAATGTATCTGATATATTCTGAATACACATTTGACTTTAATCCAAAGTTTGAAACAACTCAGTAACTAATAACGACATCTCTTTCTTCGTTTTTGCATTAAGAATATAATTTCATCACTTTATCCTTTTTGAAACCCAAAACGCATGTAAAGGTATTCACGGAAACTATAAGTGGAAACCATGAGTTGTCCTTGCGCAATCAAAAATCATGATACGCATACCCTGTGTCTTATTATTCATGTAGCAATACATGTTGTTTACCTTTAGCTGTACTTTCTTTTTGTCTATTAATTTTAAGTTGAGCTTCTGTTTAAGGGGGGGGGGGGGGGGGCAACATGTAGGATATATTGTAATGTAATAGTTTATTCACAAAACAATTTTCATACTTAATAAAAATAAATCTTTGCTCGTTATTCTTTTGTTTTACCTTTTTTACGTGTTAAACAATGTTTTAAGTAAGATACAAGCCTTTAAAAGTCCATTCTGTAAAATAGTGATCAGGTCTGAGGCCTGCGGCCTCAGACCTGTCCAATGTTTTACAGAATGGACTGTTATCGGCTCATATCCCTTACATAAACGATGGTTTTGAATTATAGATATTAGGTACATTAGTGGATTATTTCATTTACAGTTTAATCTAGTTTTGATATTATCTTTTTAACGTGGCGCGCTACTTATACACCCGGTCCTTGTGTTATTGTTATATAGTATTTTTTTACATTTTTGTTTTCATTTTTGCTTATGTGCTTGTCTTTATGTAGTTTTGTTGCTCTTTGTTAACATAGTAATTTCTTTTTATAATGATTAAGTGTTAAAAACTCAATGTTGCCTTGTTCCCCAATTGTTTTATACCTATCATGTTTGTTATGTTTTTATTCGCACATTGTTGCCAATATATAA
Source organism: Mytilus edulis (assembly GCA_019925275.1). Taxonomy (NCBI): domain Eukaryota; kingdom Metazoa; phylum Mollusca; class Bivalvia; order Mytilida; family Mytilidae; genus Mytilus; species Mytilus edulis. Next base: position 62,982,429 of record CM034353.1, read on the forward strand.
TCAAATTATGTACGACTGTCATACAAGTGGGAGGTTTGGTTAGCTATAAAACAAGGTTAAATCCAACATTTTCTACATAATCACATTTCTTTACCAATTCAGGATGATAACTTATTTTCCATTCTTTTGATTTGATAGAGCTTTTGAAATAGTGACTTTGTAATGGACTTTCCTTGTTGAATTTTTTGTGGAGTTCTATTTATATTTTGATATTTTTCTGTGTATGCATGACTTATCTTATATTTCATTTCTTTCTAAATCGTGTAGATGAAGAATTTTCAAAAGCTGCATATCAAAATGAACAGTATGCCGACTGTGGATTTTGGGATTTTGCTGGACAGAAGGAATTCTATGCAACACACCAGACGTTTCTTAGCACAAATGCTATTTATTTACTGGTAGTAGACATGTCGAAAGACTTTGCAAGCAAAAGCCATCAAGATATGATAGAACATGAATTTGATAAAGTTGGAGGTAACTAATTTATTTAAGGTGGCTCGGACCTATTTGCAGTGTCTGTTTTTTTGTTGGTATTTTGATCTTTACAGAAGGGTTTCAAATTGGTCGAGGAAAAATAGGGTACAATTTAAGCTCAAAATATTACTTTTAAACAGGTATGTAGAAGGGACCATTTTTTAATGAAAATAGTGGTGTTGACATATGTTTATAGGAATATTAAAAAAAAACTGTCTGTGACACTTAGGCCAAAACTGTATTATAAAAATCTGAAAGATAGCTTCAACGAAAAAGCAAAAAAAAATATAGGTCACCGATAAGGAAAAAATTAATTTAGCCTTAATTTAAACTCAAGATGTTGGCTGAAAAATGGTGAAACTGTGTACAAAGTCATTTTGAGGCTTTCACAGATACACAAATAACGATAATATTGTTTTACTGACAAAAATACAATAATTTAACATCTTTAATCAATCAAAATGTTAAACAAAATTACGACACAAACTTTTCGAGTGCTTGGCAATTCATGCGCATTCGAATAGTCCCGACTCCCTTAACGACACATTACATATGCAGACTTATTCTTAAATATTTGTAACAAAGTAATTATGTACAGATGATACAGGCAAGTAGATACTTTTATATCTGGTCAAAACAATCACAAATACTTTCAAGAGGTCATATTTTACTACTAAATATACAACTATTTAAGTCTAACGTTAATAAAACTTTTCCTGTTTTTTATGAACTTTGGGACATTTATTGGTTTTTTTTCATCTCGTCACTGATCACATCAGGTTTTTAAGTTATTTTAAACCTCTAGTATGGAACGCCTCAGCTGCCTTATGATAAGAATAACCATATCTTTAAGGGTAGAGATATATCATGAAGAAAATGTTCTATAGTATAACGACATTTGACTATAATACTCTGTTAATTTGCTATATCAATAAGATAAATTTATATACTATAACGGCATTTGACTATAATACTCTGTCAATTTGCTATATCACTAAGATAAATTTATATACTACAAAGACGTTTTGATATAATATGGAGTTATCTTTTCAAACTATTCAATTCACTATGTCATCAAAATATTATTTCCCAATATGAAGACATCTCGATATAACATAAAGCTACCTTGCATACTATTGTTTCATTTTACTTTGCCATACAGTTATTCTTTTAAACTATAAAGACATTTGAATATACTACTCGGTCAACTTGTTATATCACGAAAATACATTTAGATACTATAAAGACGTTTTTAAATAACACGGACTTACTCTGTTAAACTACTCTGTCATTTTACCTTGTCATAAAGATATTCTTTTATACCTTTCAGACATTTGAATATACTACTCTGTCAATTTTCTATATCACTAAGATGAATTTATATACTATAGAGACGTTTTGGTATAACACTGAGCTACCTTTTCGCACTGATGTGTCAGTTTGCTATACTATTCTCTCATATCACTATCTTACAATGATAGAGTCGTATACTACAAAGACATCTTGATATAGTATTGACCCATCTTTCAATAATATCATATTACCACGTGTACACTGTGCTATTCTAACAAATTACTATATCATAATGTTACATCTGTAAACTATGAAGACATATCGATATTTATTTAAAAAATATGACCAATGAACAAAAAAAGGCGCAAGTTTTTTGTTTACGTATAATTCGACTTGAATATGGCTGAAGGACGAGTAATGGAAGAAATTCTTATCAATCGTGGATTGAAGCACTTGCTGCAAAGATTTTAAGCTTGAGAAAATATCTCCAGAAATTCTCTGTCAGTTGTCATCGCATGAAATGGAGGAACTTGGCGTCCAAAACAGGTCAGACATGATGAATTTAAGGTTAAATTGCTCTAAATATGGCAATTCAAAGCCAATTGAGATACTTTCAAATGGAGGTGTGCAAGAAGTTAACATTCCAAAGTCAATTTTAGAAAATTTGCTGAAGATTGGATTAAAGATATCAGATATTTCTAAAATACTGTCCGTGTCTGAGAGAACAGTTTACAAAAGGATGGCAATATATAATTTAAGTAAAACATCTTTCTCTGAAATGGAAGATGGCGAACTTGACCGAAATCTGATTGAAATAATTCGGAACTTTCCCCGGTGTGGGGAAACCTTTTTAAGAATCATGCTGAAAAGAAGAGGAATACATGTTCCGAGATGGCGCCTACGAGTATTAAAAGGGTGGACGAAATGGACGAAAACGGTCCACAAGAAAGACGCAGAGGACGGCTCCATAGACGAATTTATAATGTGGAGGGACCAAACTATCTTTGGCATATTGACACAAATCACAAACTGATCCGTTGAAAATTCGTAATTGTCGGTGGAATTGACGGTTACAGCCGATTGCTAATGTTTATGAAATGTTGTGATAATAACAAATCGGAAACAGTTTTCGATTGTTTTCGCACAGGAATTTCTCAGTATGGAACACCGAAACGTGTCAGATCGGACAAGGGTTTAGAGAATATCCTTTTTGCCGACTTTATGCTAGGACTAAATGGATCGGGAAGCATGATAACAGGACCTACCATCCATAACCAACGCATTGAAAGACTTTGGCGTGATCTCTTCGAAGGCGTTCTATGTTATTTTTATCATATGTTTTATCATATGGAGGATATAGGTGTTTTAGACCTATTGAACGAGTTGCACTTGATGGTACTGCACTACATATTCATGGATGATATCAACAGGAAAATCTATATTTGGGTAGATGCTTGGTCATGTCATCGCATTCGTACAACTAGATCATCACCATTGGCTCTTTGGGTAACAGGCCAGATGCAAAACCCAGTTGGTGCAATACCAGAATGCGACCTACAGTATTATGGAGTTGAAGGTTTCGATCATTCTAGTTTGGAGCAAGATGGTAACAGAAGACCAGTGTTTTGTCCAATATCCGAGACCTTCTGGCAGAGATATAGAGACACACTTAGGGCTTCCGTACCATTTCCAAACACCATCAAGACCCATGGAATTGACGATTTTATCAAATGTGTAAATGTTATTTCACAGAATCAGCAATAAAAAAACAATATCATTTTAATACTTTCAAATCACAATTAACGATGATAGCCCTGTCTTACAGTTTTCAATCTGACAAGAGTATGAAAAAAGATAGGATGCAGAGTATGCGTCAATGAGACACCATTCCAATAAAATAGAACATGACAAAATGCCATCCTCTAGAGGTCACCGTGTGGTCTTCAACACAGAGCAACAGTCAACACCACACAAAAAGCACTATTAAAATGACCCGAAATAAAGCAAAAAACAAAATTCATAGCCACAACAAATCCTTAAATAAACAAAGTATTAGATCCACAGACATATAATATAATAACTAAAGATTTTCAGTGAGCGTGCGCCCTTCCCCTTTCTCTGCACATTGTCACTGGGTAAAACACAAGTGATGAAAACGCCCTCAGCTTGAATTTGAAGAGGCTCAGAAAATCGATATAGACTCTATCCAGATACATCAATTGTGTTTCGCCTTAACGGAATTAAAAAAAAATTACACATAGCTAAGGTGTTTCCGGCGTCGGCAGGCAGAGTCGTCACCATTGTATTAGTTAGTCATGAGGTCAGTTATTTGGGAATCCGTAGTGGTAGGTCAATAATATGCAAAAGAATGCAACTGACTGGCATGGACATGTCTCATTTAAATGGAGATTATTTGGCCCAACCTTCTCAGTCATAGTGTTTTCATAGTTTCGCGTTCATGTAGAATCGGAAGGTTTGATTTAATTGTATTAAAAACGTTTGGTAAATATGGGCCATATGTACTAACAAACGGTATTTTCTTAAAGTTTTAATCCGTGTCTCCCACTTTCGGGGTTCGTAATTCTTGAATTGTCAGTAGTTAAGATTTTCGAATTCCACTTTCGATTAGACCCTTTGGGTATAACTGTTGTGTCAAATGGACTTTTTATTCATTCAAACGTACTTCTCGAATGTTATTGTCCGATACTATCATGACTATAGCACAAATCCGCCTGGCCATACAGTAAGGTATATTTCGTTTTGTATGGGACGGATGACACGAATGAAAATTTAAGTATTGATGGGTGTCTGTGGATTTGTAATAAATATTCGTTGTTATATGTCTGACTGCTTTTGACTCGTATGTTTCTTTTTTTTAGTCATAGCGACCATGTTTGTTGATTATGAATAAAAAATTCGGATACAATTCATAAACTAAATTCCCAAAGGAACATTCATTTAAAGTTCAGAAGTATTAGGCACAATACTTTCAGGAGGAGATTTTTAAATGTCCGCAAACTTGATGAACAAATTGTGTAAAATTGTATTTAAAGGGCTATCACTCCATAAGGGGTGAATTGACAATTTTGGTCATGTTAACTTTTTGTAGATCTTACTTTGAATAGTATTGCTGTTTACAGTTTATATCTATCTATAATAATATTCAAGATAATAACAAAAACTGCAAAATTTCCTTTAAACTACCAATTTAGTGGCAGCAACTCAACAGTGGTTGTTCGATTCGTCTGAAAATTTCAGGGCTGATAAATCTTGACCAATTGAACAAATCTGACTCCATGTCAGATTTGCTCTAAAAGCTTTAGTTTTTGAGATATCAACCAAAAATTGCATTTGAACCCTATGTTCTATTCTTAGCCATGGCAGCTATGTTTGTCAATGGATCAAAACTTCGGATACAATTTATAAATTAGATACATTAGGAACATTTAGTTACATTTTAAAGGTATTTTACTCTGTAGTTTAGGAGAATATTTTTAAGATAGTTAACGACGATGGACGACAATTGATGTAGCATTGGTGTGCGCATGAAATGTAGTACTCATAGTAACATCACCCTAGACACTAACTTTATATTGGATTCTAGTAATTTTATATGTGCCTCTAGTTGCTAGTGTAAATATACTGATGCTTGCTACACTATAAAATACATAACGAGGAAGCTTTGATTTGCTCTACATGGACTTCGACCTTGTATAATCAAAAACCTTCCGTCTAGCAAGCGTAAAGGTATCTGACAGTAACTGGCATAGCTTGTATGTCATTTTAAGTGTATTTATAAACATTTTATTCGTCATTGTGCGAAGTGCTCCTTTGATGGAGGGATTTTCTAAATCATGCAGAACCGAGATGGCATAAGCTCACATGAGGACCTTTTTGTCCCGGTGAGCCAAAAAAACGCCATACATATATTTCTGTGCATTATGGGCCATTTTGCACAAGTCCCCATTTTAGATTTTTCTTAAAATCGAACTCATTGAAAGTGAACATTTGTTTGGATTTGAAAAGGTTCGTACAAGAAAATATCCTATCCAGGAGACATAAGATTTTACAACGAAGTCCCCAATTTCCAATTTTTTTCTCTCTGAGATTTAGCTTAACTAAGGTTTCTTTCAGAGTTGACATTGGTTTGAATTTTAAGAGTTCAGATAAAAAATTGTGACACTATCCAGGCTATATCCATTTATAGAATATATATCCTATTGAATTAAAATAACATAAGATATCTTATATATTATGGGAGATATTTTATATCTTGAATTGGAATAAATAGTAAAGCGGATTGCTATCAAGTCCACATCTCAGATACTTTAAAGTAATAGGTCTCCTACATACATGATATATGGTGTATGGAACAATACATGTCCAACTGGCAGGTGCCACCCGACCAAAACCTGATTTTTTTGTTTCAGTAGGAGTTTTAGTATTAACAGTTTCAATATGATCTTCTAATACTGTATGCAATTCATTATTGGTCAACTACATTTTATGTATGAAAATATCTAACAATTGTACATGTCAGACTGGCATGTTTAATTTGACCTAGACGTTTCACTGATCAATGTTAAGTGGTTTTTTTTTTTATGTTTTTCTAATAGGTAACCTTTATTTGGTGTGTGGTATGATTAAAGGTGTATATGTTTAGTCTTGCCTTTATTTTGCAAGATTCATGGATGATTGTAAGGTGATACATGTATTTTTCTAATTGGTTTATCTGACCTTAAACTTCATTTTCTTGGATCATGTTAATGTGATAGTTGTAGTTAATTACGCTTTAAATTTAGGACTATCAACATAAAATCATTGGTTAGTTTAATAGAACTTTTATTTTAAACCAGAAGCAACTCTAGCTTTTAGGTTTATCATAAATATAAACATGTAAATCATGATAATAGAACATTTTCATTACAATCAGAGGCAATACTACATATTATTAATCATTCAGGATTATCATAACATTTTTGTATCTGTGGCAAGTTTCAAATGTTTCTTTAATAAGACAATTTTGATACATTCTTTGTTGACAATGACTGAACTAATTTGAAAACAGAACTTTGCATTTGTATGATAATACCTTTTAAGGTGGTATGGGTGTCTTCCTCCATCTTGGATTGTAAAAAATAGAGAATCAAAGGTCCAGATTTTCCATCAAGTTAGCAAAATTTGATGCAGGAATGCAGATGTTTAATGTACATTTGCATTTCAAAGTACCAATTTATAAGAATATAACTTCTAAATATTGATATTTATGCAAATGTTAATTATTTTTTGTTGTTTTTATCTTTTTTTAAAATTGGCATTTTAAGGGGAGGTAACTCTAAAAAAAAGTGCATTTTCTGAAGGATTCTGTATGGAATTTTCCTATTTTGTATTTTAGCCGGAAAAAACGTACGGTGACCCTATCTTTTCTTTGGATATTCTCAAAGCAGTGTCTGAAAGCTATCTTTTCCTGAAGTATTTAACAATTCTATCATTTTGTTTAGTTTCTAATCACAAAATGGTGTTTTTTTCCTGTATAATCCATACAAAATGTGTCATTTTGTCCCGTCCTGTAGCTTGAGAAAATGCGCGGTGACCTATCATTTTTATTATATTTTTCAACATGTATCAATAGATACAACATTTTGGCAAAGTATGAACAAATTCTATCATTTTTATTTTAGACTCCCATACCACCTTAATAAACAATTTTAGTATATTGTCATATTCTAGACATTTTAAAATAAAATGAAACTCATACTTTATATCACCCTGGTTACATAAAATACATCATTTCTTGCTTTTATTGTGAATCTACCATATTCAATATTTAATTTGTAGGAACATAAAAATGCAGTTTGAGATACATGTACATTTGAAAACAAATTGGGAGGATGCTAATTTTTGAAAGAAAAAAATGCAAGATAAACTAATAAAAAAATGCAGGACTGTCAATAGTGTTAAAAATAAAATGCAGGACAGAGATTACAACTACATAAAAATGCAGGGCAAAAATTTTCATCCTAGTCCCCATATTAAAAATTTAATTTGTTATAACTTGAACCTGAATCATATGTTTTATATTGTCAATAACAACCAGCTGAGTCTTTGCTTTATTATAAATGGTCATATAATTTGATATAATACATATATTATGATATATATAAATCATATTAACTTATTGTAATTTAAACTGGTCTCTTTTTTTGAGAGTCTGATGGCAGTAATATACACAAAAACCCCTTTAAATATTATGGTTCTGTAAATAACATCATTGATTAATAAGATTTAATGAATAACATTATGTCTTTATGATTGTTATAAATATAGTTGGACTATAATAATAATCTGCTTTCCAAATATGTGTAGTTAAATGGTGGTGCAAGAAAGTACAACCACACATCACCATTAATTGAAACCTTTGACATTTTAAATTTCTAAATAATTGTATTTATACAGTATTCATAATAACATCATATTGATGATGCGGTTAGGGGAAATGGTGTTCTTTCAATTACCCGTATTTAAACAGAAAAATATTTAAGTTGAGGTATACTATATATAGCTAATTAATACCGACTAATATGTAGGAAAGTATTTGTCATATTGTGAGAATTGGTGTTATCAGCCGTCTTTATATTCCCGTCACAAAAATGGGAATATATGGTGTAATTACCAAAGAGGCCATATTCATTATGAGGTTTAAAAACGGACCCGGTATGATAAATGAAGCATGATTGAAACAAGAAATTTAATATCTGTACAACACAATAAAAACAACTAAGTATGGCATCAAACGTTGCAACCTCTGATTTCATGGCTCTAGACATTGGACAGATCAAACAGAATAAGACAAGGCTTAGCATGTGACAGTTGTGTAACATACAAAGATAGGAACAAAATATTTAAATCAGTTGAAAAAGGCTCATCAGATCGGTACAAAAAAAACCAGATAAAATAAATATCATAGATTCTAATGGAGTCTTCGTTTTTGTTTTAATATTGTTGCGGGCAAGAGCTTGAAATGCTTGACCAAACGTTTCACTTAAATATCATGATTAATTTGTAGATTGCTAAAACAGTATGACAAGACATGGTCTGTTCAGTATAATATAGGCATTAGTTAAATGTAACATATATAAGTTTTAATATTTTATTTATTTCGGAAATCTGATAGTTTCATTAATATTCAGGATTAAAACGTTTTCATTAATATTCAGGAAAAAAACAAATAATTTAAAGTAGTAAGATAACTAAATGATAGACTTTCAGATGAATGTATCCAGTAAACATGTAATTATCAATTAATCTCTACACTCAACACATGCTTAAATGTAGGTTAAAACTAGGTTCACACTGCTGATGATATCATCTGGATCAGGCGCGATCAATACAGATTAAGTGATTGGGGTACTGGTTTTACTCAATTGACAAGAATGCACGGGGTTTTCTACCTTGCTCGTCATCGATCTGACTTTCTAACCGAGAATTTTAAAAAAAACATTCGAGTAAGGATCGAGAAGCCAGTCAGTCGTGAAGAGCTCGGGAATTCGTCGAGTAGCGGTCGAATTGATCGGGAAAGGATCGTGTAGAGATCGAGTTTGGGCGGTATACAAATATTTTAACCATAAGTAATCGATTATCTCGACCTTTGCCCGACTAATATCCGATCATTTCCCGATCTACGCCAACATGTTTGATGTGTGGTCCAGATTGACTCGACCTATACTTGATCTCTACATGACCACATTTGACCACTTTTTGGTCTCTACTAGGTCATACACGAGAAGACATGACTGCTACACAATTCTTTAAAAGAGTGTGCAGTTCCAATTAACTCTCCTGACATTGATTCCGCATAAAAAAATTTTGTCGCTGTTTATTCTTAACGGTACAAAAGATCAACTCCGCAAAAATTCATCCTTGTACAGAACTTGTACGAAGTTGAAGAGCATTGAGGACCAACATTTCTATAGTTTTGCCAAATACAGCTAAGGTAATCAATTCCTGAGGTAGACAATCTTAGTATTTAAAGAATTCAAAACTTTAGTAATCATCATATCAGAGATAATTCATGTCAGCACAATAATGCTGACTACTCGGCTGGTGATACCCTAGGGGAATTAAAACTCCACCAGCAGTGGCATCGACCCAGTGGTTGTAAGCTGATCATAGATACCAGCATTAAATTTTGTATTTACGCAAGTGATTGAAATTCTACTTTGACCCAAATTTGGGGAAATATGTGACATCTTTGTCCCCCCTTTTTACAATACAGTTTATCAAATACATGCAGGTTGTTGCCATGACCTCACAAAAAAGAAATTATCTTTTACAAATCAACTCCTAAAATCAAATCTATGGTGAATACTGATTGGATGCATATGCGCATATATGACACAACCAGTAAGCTTAATTTGTATGAAAGCAAGGAAAAGGGCAAATTTATGTATTTTACTATCTAACATAAGTACCAACCCAGTGACAAATCTGATTTGGTGCTGTAATGTTCAAGAAAAACTTCCATAACCTATCCGCGTCCACTCTGAGTCGGTTTTTATAACCCTATGTATGGATGTCCTCTTTGTTCAGCTCCTGCAAGTTGTTTGTTCGGTCCACAAAGTTGTCACCACTGCATAACCTAGATTTCCCGGCGTTCGTTGCTGTCTACACCTTCTTGCTCGTCTTCTACGATTTTTTCGAGCTACATCATTAACCTGTCGCTCGGGAGCTCTAACCACCTTGCCCACAAACCCATCTGCTTTATTTCTCTGTATATATCTTATAAATGTATGATTTTACTTACACCTTCTGTTAACCAAATAAATGGAGAATGTGTCAATAGGACACAGATAATGCTCCCGCTGACATAATTCGTTATCAACATTTGATTGAGGCAAAATAAAGTTAGAGGACTGGAACTAATTGTTGGGACGTACGTACATACGGACGGACAAGGGTAACACTAAATGCCCCCCTCGACTGCGGTGGGGCATACCCAATTCAGATGTCTTCTTATAGTGAAATTGTACATTCCCTACCAATACCAGACTATACCTATGACCCCTATATGATCAGGGTTATCTGGTCTGGCTGAGATCGGGCTGAGATCAAGTATAGTTGATTTGGTCTAGCTAGTCGAGTAAAGATCGTGAATTGGTCGGAATTATCGAATATGTCTTCAATTAATGGTCGGGTTGTGAATGGTCAAGTTTAAGACGTGAACAGTCGAATAGCGGTCGGGTAAAGTCGAAAACAGGCCCAATCAAGAATTTGGTTACGCTTGGTCGTGACCATTGAGTTGATCTGATTGGCTGTTAACCTAGTTTTACACTATCGATCAGATCAACTCGATGATCCCGACTGTCGACTCTCCATTACCAAGCGTAACCAAATTTTTGATCGGGCCTGTTTACGACTTCTACCCGACTGTACACGACCTTAATTTGACCATACACGACTCCTTAATGACTCTATCACCATTTCAACTCGACCATTAATTGAAGAACGTACGAACGTCCCAATAATTAGTTCCGTTCTTTAATTTTATTTTGCCTCAAACAAATGTTAATAACGTAATAAGCCAGCAGGGGCATTTTATGTGACCTATGGACAAATACTCCGTTTATTCGGTTAGATTCAGCAGTGTAGTGGCTGACATGGCGACCACTGTGTGATCAGTATAAAGTTAAATCACCAAAATACTGAACTCAGAGGAAAATTCAAACGGAAAATTTCTAATCAAATGGCAAAATCAAAAATATCAGATACTTGAAGGAACTCAACAAAGAGGACCCCAATGGTTTTAAAAACTTATCAGAGTGGACGCTGATATGTTATTGGAGTTTTACTGCTCTTTTCTTGAAAATGACACAACAAAATGAGATTTGTCACTGAATTAGGACTTGTGTTAGATAGCAATATACAAAAATTCAACAGCACCTTTTCGTTGCTTTCTTACAAATGAAGTCTACTGTTTGTGTCATATATTTACATAGATATAGGAAGATGTAGTGTGAGTGCCTGTATGTATGTAATCAGTATTTTCAATAGATTTAATATCCAGAAGTTAAATGGTTAAAGATATTTCTTTTTTGTTGTATCCATGGTAACAACCTGCTTGTATTTACTAAATCATATTGCAAAATTGAGGGTCAAGATGTCACATATTTCCTCAAAATTTGGCCAAAAGTAGATTTGCAATTCTCTAGAGTGATATCTTTTCAGAAACTGTTTACATATATCTACATGTATCAAGAATTCAATTAAAAATCATTTGTCTTTCGTCTTATTGTTGTGTAAAATTGCGTCAAAAACTTAGTTTGAAATAAGTGTTTGTAAAAATTTGATCGTGCGGTGTAATTTTGTTGTTAATTTCTGTGTCATTTTGTGTCCTGTGGAGAATTGTCTAATTGGACATTATAACAAATCGTCTTATTGTTATACCAAAAAAATGTCTGGACATGAGGAGAGTCAAACAAAAGTTAGCCGATAAAACAGGTAAAAACATATTCTTGATTTCCTTAAAAACTAACTTTAAAGGCTAAATTAGTCATCAGCTGTCTAATAATGAATTTATTCCAACTATTACTTTCAAATTTGAAAATTCGTCTGGAGCCAAAAATGCGGGATCTACTTCTTTCGGAATACCTAAGATAATACAATAAAATTGAGAATGGAAATGGGGAATGTGTCAAAGAGACAACAACCCGACCAAATAAAAAACAACAGCAGAGGGTCACCAACAGGTCTTCAATGTAGCGAGAAATTCCCGCACCCGGAGGCGTCCTTCAGCTGGCCCCTAAACAAATATATACTAGTCCAGTGATAATGAACGCCATACTAATTTCCAAGTTTGTTTTGGGTTTCGTGTTGCTAAGTGTTTGGTTTTCTATGTTGTGTTATGGACTGTTGTTTGTCTTCCCGTCGGTTTTAGTTATTCGCTATGGCTGTGTTGATTGTTTTCGACCTTTGAGTTTGATTGTTCCTTGGGTATAAGTTGCCTCTCTTTTAAAAATTTACCCGTCCTTAACAAGTACTGTATATGGAGGAATTTGTGTACAGTTACAAATAAATATTGAGAAAATGTTTTTGTGGAAGCAAAGTTATGAAAGTTATTCAGATCGGTAATCATTCTAACAATGCAATTCAGTATTAACCTTAAATAAGCTGTTTCGTTTATTACAATTTTCAGACTTTAAGGAAATTATCCCTTTATTGTCTTTGTTTTCATATTTAGTTCTCTTTACTAGAAACAAACAAATGTTAATAGTAAAAGTAAACATCAATATTAAATTCAAATGTTAAATTACAATAATCCTAACTATAAAAAAACAAGCAAGAAATAATGATCTGCCAGCAATTATACGATAATAAACAGATACTTTCAATCAGTTTAAATCAATTTCATAAATTTACCGAAAGATACAATACTTTAAGCCAATGATCGAAATTATAGGAGTCCGGCTCCTAAAAGTCCGCTAAAAGTGAAATATTCCTTTCTAACTTAGAAAACGCTAGATATACTATTTTCCTTTACAATTTAACCGTAAACAAATGAATTTGTTAGAAAATAAATCATTTTGACTCAAATCAATGACTATCAAAATATAAACTAACTGCATCACGAAAATGTGTAAGCAGATATATCTAAAGAGTGTCAAAATGACATCAAGGTTGTATTATGGCAAAGATTGAAAACTTTTTGATCGCGCGATGCTGTCCAACTAAATATTAGAGTTTTCAAATGAATTAATAAAAAGAAGTCATAATTATATACAATTTTAGCAATAGTTATATATTAAACAAATTTTACACGGTACTATGGTAACTACAAATGCACCAATACAATTCCACCTGAAGTTACGATACGCAGATTTGAACAATATTGCGATACGCTACATGTATGTGTGTCACCGGCGGACAAAAATGATAACTATCAAGCACAGTGATTATTGAATAGTTGTCAAAGGCATCAGGCTTATAGTTTAATCCGCTAGACGCGCGTATTAAAAACACAAAGTTGTGCCATATACGGTTAAGGTAATATATGCCTGGGATAAGAAAATCCTTAGTATTTCGAAAATATTCATACTTTTGTAAACAGGAATTTATAAAAATTATTATTGATATTCATGTCAACACAGAAGTGCTGACTACTTGGCTGGTGATAACAAGCAGTGACACCGACCCAGTGATGTAAAAAGTTATCATGGGTAATAGGCTTATAATATTTTAATGAAATTATATATCGGCTTCTCTTAGCTTGTTCTGAATCGGTTAAAAACGCACACTATTCGCAATCAACTTTGTGGTGGTTAAACATTATGTTAAGTTCGAATGTTTTAAATGTTAATATCATAAATATATAATACATCAAATAAATATGGTGAGTTTTTCTAATTATCAAAACTACAATGAAAAGCCTTCGCACCTTAAAATATACCAAAGCAGAAATCATCGTAATTCCAGTTATAATGCATCACAACAACTTGCAAAATGATTCACTTTTTATTATTTTTGTCTAGATTTTGCCGTTTTAATAGCATTTGATTTGTTTGGACTTTGTTCTATTGTAATTATGTAAAAAACAAAATACATTCAAATCAATTATTTTGTATTTTTTAAAACGAAAACAAACAAAGTTTTCCACTATTCTACAATAGTAATACAATAATATGTCATTGAAAATGAACTATCTGGATTCGGACTTTATATAAACCGAAACGGTTCAGAATGTACGTATCCAGAGTTATACATAGTTACGATTATTTAGTATATATCCAGACAGTATATGGCTGAACTAAGACAGTACATAAGGCATAACAAATGTAAAGAATTGAATGTGTTGAAATATTCAGCGAGAGTTTATATAAATGTTTTATCTGTATATATTTCTGCTCAACAAAGTGTGCCACAAAGTATGTCTTCATTGATAAAAGGTAAAATCACAAAAATACTGAACTCCCAGGAAAATTCAAAACGGAAAGTCCCTAATCAAATGGCAAAATCAAAAGCTCAAATACAGCAAACAAATGGATATTATACTGATGCATGACTCGTTCATCTCAAATTGATTTTTCGAATAAGTTGATAAGAAGATACGGTAACATTTCAAATGAAACAACTCTCCATTCAAACCACAATTTGTAAAAGTAAACTAGTATTGGTCAATTGTGTTACAGTTTCATAATATGAGTACATTTTGTATAAATATTTATGAAGCTTTCCGAAATACTCTATTTTGAAAGAAAACTGTAAAATGAATATCACTCATAAATTTGATGTGTACGTCTGTAAACCTTATATTTTTCAAATTTCAGAATATATAGACTTTTGGCTAGATAACATCCACTGTTATTCTTTAAATGATGAAGATGATTTGCCGAACCCACCAGTGATACTAATTGGTAGTGGAATGGACAAGATAAAGGTGAAGCTAGTAATTCGTTTCTTCATGTGTTTTCTCTCTTTGTTTTTATTTTTTTTAGTCTTTAGTAGTTTTCTATGTTGTGGTTTGTGTACTATTGTTTGTCTGTTTGTGAATGTCACTCTGGTATCTTTTGACCCTCCTGTAAGTTCCATTAACAATTCTACTTCAAGAGATCTTCTTTTCTCTTATATGTACTAGAATATTGTCTCAACATCGTTTTCTTGAAAGTTTATATTCCTTGCCATCTGAACTGCTTATACAGTCTTGATATACTTAAAGCTAAAATTATTGTATGAATATTGTTCTATTATAAGAGACCGAATGTAAATCTCCTATTTATATCGGTTTAAATGAAAACAAAATAAACACTTTTCATCAGTTTCGTGCATCCGCAGCGCTTATCTAGATTTACCGCCATCAGGTGTGCGTGTAAACGCTGCAACATTATGACCAAAAAGGACTTTACTAGACAAATTAAGCCAAATTTGTATAAGGTTATCGTTGATTATGGGAGTTTGAACCTAAGTTTCCCGTTTATGTCTTCTTTATATAAGTATATGTTGTAAATCGTATGGTACAGAAACAATGACTACTATGCTAACAGTCCATTAGCAGTGGTATCGACAAAATGATATTAAATCAAATAAACACTATTACATTGTGTTTGTCCTTATCTAAATAAACTGTAGACCATTTAAGTGGTTTATCGTATGGTTATGATGATTTTTATTTTAGACTTTTTGTCAGGATGTGATCACTTTTTTCACATTTTTCATGTGTTTTTTTTTTATTTAAACAAAGAAAAGTATTTTCCAAAACTTTTGTTAGATAAAAAAGGCAACAGTAGTATACCAATGTTCAAAATTCTTAAATCGATTGAGAGAAAACAAGATGTCGCTTAGGTATTTTGTATATGATATGGCCACACCAATTTGATTAATAGTTCTTTGGATTTTCCCGCTCCTGTTTGGAGAAATTGACTTTTCATGAACAAAAAAATATTTCCGCTTGTGTACATTTTTGGTCCGCATTCTAATCCAAAATTAGTTTCTGCTTGATTTTTTTTTTCATACAGACGCTTTTCTGTTGCATATAATGCTCCTATCGTTTCAAACGCACGTGTGATAAATTGATTTGTAAATAAAATGTCAAAAATCGGGATTCCAACGTGCAGTTGTGTCTGTGCATTGCCGTGGACAATGGCTATTGAATACACAGTTATCCGAAATGATTCTCGTTTTACCTTTAGAGAACTGTTGTAATAGGCAAAAAAAATATCTTTCGTTAGATGACCACAAACACATCAATATTTGATAGAACATCGATATATCGTCACCCCCATCCTTGTTTCAACCTATCTATCTTAAGATGAAATGCATTGTAAATTCATCCATGTTGATGAAACTCCATATACCCTAGTTAATCTTTTGGCATAAAAATATAATTCTTATTTTGTTTAATTTAAAGAGTTCCAAACAGACCAATGTGATGCCGTATTGTGATTGGCATGTTCATAATAATTAGGGTTGTGTAATTGGTTCAACCACTTCTAGTCAAGCAAAATAATTTTAAATACATTACGGCTTTTAGGAGCAAAAGGAGAGTATTTTGCTCAGTAAGAAAAATGCATGTGAATCGGATGACAGGTATTTTAAGGGAATATTTTACTACGTTTGGATCTACATGTATATATAGCAATGTAACTTTTTTTACACAGGATGTTGTTTTAATCCAAAGCAAGAAATCTTCACCTCAGTCATTATTTTGATCCTGAAAATGCATAAATAGTTCCAACTGGATGTCAAGCAGCCAATAATTAAACACAATAGTAGTATTCTGCTGTTCAATAGTTCTAATTCGATTAAGCAAAAACAACATGAACAAATCTGGGTAATATACTAAAACCGAGGGAAACATATCAACTATAAGAGGAAAACAACGGAACAACAGTAAAACTGAACTACAACAATAAACAATCATCACAATTCAATGAAAAATAACTATCAAATATCTTTGAGGGATTTTTTTTTTATTCATACACATATTTTAATTTTATTCAACATTTACCTAACTAACATACATTGTACTTCCTCTTGTAAAACTGCTATGCTTCCTAAATATATATATGGATTTAAATGAAAATTCACACAGACAAAGCTAACTTGAAGAAAATAACACAAACTAACTAAACCACAGTGAGTCAAGTAAGTCTAAAATGGTACAGGCACCAATAAATCAAATTATATGCATTATAGCATATGTTGCTCCTCGATTTTCTATGAAATAACCCAGTTATAACGTGTATATATATTGTACAACTTCTAAATCACACAATTTAAAAAAATATATACCGCTCGCTTCACTTGTAGAGCACTCATTTTCAAGAAATATATAAAAACAAAAACAAATCGCTCACTCGCCCCATTTGTTTATATATTTGGTCCGAAGAACTATTAATAAAATTGTTGGGGCCTATGGAACAGTTTATACGCTTTTGAAACTGACCATATTGAACCGAACACTTTTCTTGTAGATGTTATCTCCCTAAACACTGTTTTTCTTGTGACCACTTCTACTTCGCAACGGTAAAAGAAACCGACACATTAATTTAACCAAATTGCTCGCTATATCTTCAGGATGTTGAGTTTGGTTTTTACAGAAGCATTCCGTAGACTCCATATGAGAGTTGTTTTCCCTTATGCTTTTGATTTAAGTGATATGCATTTGTAACTAGTAAACTATAAGTGATAGAGATAGTTATCAAAGGTACAAGGATTATAATTTAGTACACCAGACGCGCGTTTCGTCTACATAAGACTCATCAGTTACGCTCATATCAAAATATTTATAAAGCCAAACTAGTATAAAGTTGAAGAGCATTGAGGATCCAAAATTCCAAAAAGTTGTGCTCAATACGGCTAAGGTAATCTATGCCTGGGATAAGAAAATCCTTAGTTTTTCGAAAAATTTAAAGTTTTGTTAACAGGAAATTTTAAAAACTGACCACAGTATTGATATTCATGTCAACACCGAAGTGTTCTTTAAATTTGAGGTCCTTGGTCCAAAAAAAAAGAAGAAAATTAGATCAAATTCAAAGTTCAAGGTCATATCCTAAATTTTGGCTTATTTTCACTTCTTTTTAAAAATCAGATAAGAAATCGACAACATGTTTATACTAAATTGTTAGTTGCGACATGTCGTAACAAATAAATTTTGGTTAAAAAGGAAAGTTGACATTAATTGGGAGTTTTCCTTCTTATATTTAAAATTACATGTGTGATGATATAACTCATTAACCATATACAATAAAGACTTAGTTCTTTTGGTGTTAGGTCCTTGGTTTAAGACCTTGAAATTGAGGTCAAGGTCATAGGTAAATTTGACGTTGTAGATTTAGACCTTTGCTTTAACTTCATATGTATACATGATAAAGCCATGGAAACGTTTTGCATTAGGTTGGAAGCCATATGACCTTGAAAAAGCCAACTGGAAGTGACCTTGTGTAAACCGGAAGAAGCTTGTTTGTACTTATTTAATGTAAACTATATAGAACCATATGCTTTTGGAATCAGTGTGAAGTAAACTATCAAATATAGCGGAAATGTCATTTTTTAGACCGGAAGTAACAAATTATCTCCCTTATTTCAAACAAAAGTTTATATCAACCATATATTTTTGGAATCAGTATACAATAAGCTATCATTTGACACTGGATATGACATGTTTAACTGGATTTTTAAATTATCGTTTCGGGTGAAAAGACCAGTTATTACTCTTTTTGTTAGTTTATTTAGTACAGCTCACTTTTAAACTAAGGCGTGTTTGTTTTTACTTTATAAAAACGTGTTTTTTAAACTCTAAATTCTATGTATATATAATACGATACTGGCGAGCAGTTGTGATTACAAAACTTTTTATTTCATATATTTAAGCCTTCCTAAAATATTTAAGTGTCAAAATCGTTTAGCGTTAAGCTTGTGAAATATTCAAATAACCTGGTAATAATTTTTTTCGAATAAGGCATAACAAAATAGTAGTACTAATTCGTTGGAAGTACTTAATAAACTGGATGCTTATATTGATACTTTCAAAACGGTTTAAATTTTTTACCCTATTTACTTCTTTTCCTTATTATCACATTAAGCCAAAAAATCACATGAATAATTAAATGGGCATTTAAAACGTCTGAATGTCCATACATATGTTCAAACTCTTTAAGTTCAATTTTAAGTCACAACAAACAAAAGAATTGTGTCAATTAGACTTGCTTTGATATTAAAACTACACATGTTGTTTCGCTGTATATCACCAAGTTATCGGAATTTCAATGGGAACTAACTGTGCACCACTTATTGCGGACCGGTTTCTGTATCATCACAAATTACAATTCATGATTTAAATCAGCAAAGACCCGTCGAAACATGATCTGATTCAAACATCATATAACACTATAGATATTTGGATAATATATTGTCTCACATGAATGACGACTTCAGTATGTAAACTAAAGATATTTATCCTGTTGAAATGACTTTACATAAAACCTAAACTAACAATGATCACTGCCATTTCCTAGATTTTGGTATCTATATCTTAAACGGGAAGTTTGATACAAAATTTAAAAGAATAATTTTTCCTTTTCTATTGTTTTTATTCATTTGTAGATGGTGGAGTTTTGTTGATACCGTCTTATGGTGTTTATATATTTCTCAAAAGAGGGGCGAAAGATACAAGAGGGACATTCAAACTCATAAGTCGAAAATAAACTGACAACGCCATGGCCAAAAAAGAAAAAGACAAACAAACAAACAACACCACACAAAACACAACATAGAAAACGAATGACTAAGTAGCACGAACCCCACCAAAAACTTGGGGTGAATTTGGCTCGAATATGTAACAGCGTAATTGATTTTTTCGTAAAAAGCCTTGTTTTACTGAAAAATCATAACAGCAGGGGTTTCGATATCAAAAACTTTTACTAAATGGTTTCATCGGAACAGAATATCATTTGTAATTACGAATCTTATACGTTCAGGTATTTCACATCGCATCTTTTATGGGAATACTCTATACATGAAATGAAAGCATGAAAATGTCGCCATTCAACTCAAAAGCTTAAACTTTAAACAGACTAATTCAGAAGGGATATGATTAAAATACTGTTGTCAAATCACTCGTACTTCTTTAAAACTGAGTTTTACTGTGCGTTTTACTGTGTGTTTCTTCTTTCAACATTAGCTAGAAGTATAGGGTATTTGAATTACCCCGCCGCATTTATGCACCGGTATTAAGTCACAAACCTTAGGCCTTTGTGGTCTTGTGTGTGTGGTGTTTTTTTTTTTTTTAAATTTTACTTTTCAATTCAGTTATATGTTTCAAAGTTGAGTGGGCGTCCATTTTAGTGAACAAGTATACATTATTATATCCGGAGGCAAGATTTGGTTTCACTGCGATGGAGACCCGACGGTGGATTGGTCTGTTTGTTCATTTTCTAATCCAGCCTCATGAATTATTTCTATTCTTATATGACAAAGACATTAATTATTTTGGATCGAAGAACTCTAGGTGGAGGCAAATATTGTCTGTCCTTTAATTTAACAAACTATTAATATTGAATTATTTTGAATCGAACCGCTCTAGTTTGAGGAAAATATGTGCTGTTCCGTAATTTAACAAACTATTAATATTGAATTATTTTGAATTGGACCGCTCTAGGTGGAGGCAAATATTTTCTGTCCCGTAATTGAACAAACTATTAAAATTTAATTATTTTGAATCGAACCGCTCTAGTTTGAGGAAAATATTTGCTGTCCCGTAATTGAACAAACTATTTATATTGAATTATTTTGGATTGAAGCGCTCTAGGTGGAGGTGAATATTGTCTGTCCCGTAATTGAACAAACTATTAATATTGAATTATTTTGAATTGGACCGCTCTAGGTGGAGGCAAATCTTTTCTGTCCCGTAATTGAACAAACTATCAATATTGAATTGTTTTGATTCGGACCGCTCCAGGTGGAGGTAAATATTTTCTGTCCCGTAATTGAACAAACTCGTAATATTGAATTATTTTGAATCGAACCACTCTAGGTGGAAGCAAATCTTTTCTGTCCCGTAATTGAACAAATTATTAATATTGAATTATTTTGCATCGGACCGCTCTGTGTGGTGAAAGAAGCGCTCAAGGTGGAGGAACATGTTTACTGTCCCGTAATTGAACAAACTATTAATGTAGACGTAAAAGACAGAGAAAACTTAATAAGTGACATGCTCAACATACTTAAACAAGGTATGATGAAGTTATCTAGTAATTAATTTAAAATGTAATATTTTTTTGTGTGTCTTCCGATCAAAAGTTTCTTGCGAAATGTCCAACAAGTATTTGTGTATATTATTTTCGAGACAATAAGTAGTTGTTCACTTGAAACTGCAAATATCACAAATGTTTAAAATGAAATAATTTGGATAAAGTAAACAATGGCTGAATTTGAAGCGGACAATATTAAACACCCAAAGACCTGTTTACGTTATTGACGTCATAAGTAAACCTCTACGGAAACACATTATCTACGTCGACGTCACAATCAAGGCGTTAGATGGCTAATGAAAAGTGACAGTATATTACAAATCAATGCCACTTAGCTGCGTAAATTGCAATTTTTTAGTATATAATAACATGAATAGTTCATTGTTTAAAAGTCTCTTGATACTATATTTTTATACCAAGTTATCAATTGTGATAGAGTTTTAATCATTCATTTGTTGCAATAGGATTAATGCAGTTTGAACTCTGCATGTTTATTTTCTGTTTTTATCTTAGCTCTTTGTAACTTGAGATATTTTTTATTATACTATTTTATCACAACTATTATGTCTTCTATTCGAGATTTCGTTGGTCGTTTGTTAGGACATTTAACCCGAAGAGTTTAAGAGTTAACTGTTATTATAAATCATGGATTATCTTGCTAACCGCTTGCTTTTTCAAATAAACAAGCAAGAGTTATATCACATGTTATCAAATGAAATTCAGTTTCCCATACGTTTAAAATCATAGAAAAATAGATGAACTACTATATTTTTTTTTTATTTATGATTTGCTACTAACTAATATGTTTTCTTTCTATCTACTTCCATTTAATCGAGTAGTAGTGGTAATTTAATTTGTTATATGTTTTAGATTACAAAATGAATTAGAATTGTATAAGGTCTTTATACGCCGTTGTACTGGTCCATGCAAAAACTATGTTAATCGAAGAAATACAAAATGAACCCCGCATGCCCCCTAGAATAGACGAAAAAAATTTGCGTAAATCAAACAGATACATTGTAAAACGAAAATTTAAATCCTACCAACAAATTGGAGTGATATATAGTGCTCCTAAAGGGAAAGAGTTCATTACTTGTAACGACACTGACATGGAAACATATTTCGGGATTCTAATGCAGGAAAACTCAGAATCAAAGACTTCGGAACCACCATTTATTTTCATTGACTATCTCTGGTATTTTCAGTAATAGAAGTGAATGTTTATTTTTTTTATTATAGAACACTTGAATATTTGTATAGATACATGTTGAACTTGCGAAAGACTCGCACAGTGTCGCAACTGACTTAAAATAGCCATACCTGCAGATGTTTTTTCTATTTTGATAAAATATACATTATTAACTGTGTTCCAGCAGAAGCCACCGAACGGATGATTTATAGCGTTAAGTGTTTTCTTTATTTTGACATTGTTATGCAATTTTTCTCTAAAATATTTGAACAATTTAAACGAATCTGCAATAATGTCGATTGTTAATAAAAAGTATTTGAAGTGATAAGAACTATGAGATTATTCTGGAAGAATTCAATTTAGTTTACACTCACTAATTATAAATATGGACCTTCTTTCAAGATGAAATCATTGGATGACATGTATTTTAAAAAAAAACAAGTAGTTGTACACTGTTGTAATGAACTATTAGTCGATTTTCAGTTTCTGTTCAGCATTTCAAAAAGAGCTGGAGGTTAACAAGGGTACATTTTAAACCCTCAAGTCAACGAAAAGTCAACTTTTTTTTTACTTGAGAGTTTAAAAAAAACCGAAACACTAAGTAAAGACAAACAAATCTAAAAACCACAAACATAGAAGATTTCAGATTGAGTAACACGAACCCAACAAAAATCAAAATCATATAAAGAATAAGCATCAACGTTCATTTCTATTCCATTACTTAACAATATGTTTATGCTTTTTTATCGATTTTTTTTTTTAGAATGAAGAGGAGAGATGTCAAAAGACAAAGAGTCTGAACTCGTTTCTTGATGGTCATCGAAAACGTAGGCATATACGCGAATTATGTTTCTTGTCAAACAAGGAGCCTTCTAAATACAAAACAGAATTCGAAAATCTACGAAAAGTTATTTTCAAATTGGCAGGCGATATACCGAAATGGGGAGACAATCTACCAACTAGATGGATAGTTCTCGAAAAGGAGATCGACAGGCTAATTGATGATGGAAAACGTGTCATTCCACATAAGGAAGCTGAACTTCTTGCTAAAATTTGTTCATTTCCAATCAGTGAAATGGAGTCTGAATTGGATTCATTTCTAAAGTATGAACACGAGACTGGAAATTTGATATATTTTGACGATATCAAAAGTTACATTGTGTTAAAGCCAGAGTGGCTAGTTGATATTTTCAAATGTTTTGTATCACCATTTGAATTTCAACGTTACTTTGTTGGTTTGCCAGAATGGTCACAATTAGAATCAACGGGTGTATTACCAGAAACTTTGATTAAAAAATTATTCAAAAAGGTACCTGGGTTTGATTCGGCTAAGCATACACAATTTGCATTAGAAATAATGGAAAAATTCGATATTATTGTAAAACCGACTACTTTGGACGGAAACCAAGAATATTACATGCCTTGCATGATAAATGCATCTGGCTTTGAAATCATTACAAAAACTTTTAATGTTCAAAGTAAGAATTGTTCAAGAACTGCATGGCTTTGTTTGGATTTTAATTTTTTGCCGCCATCATTTTTTAATCACTTATTAGTTACCTTTGTCAAAACGTATGTATTGTGTTCAGACAAAAATGACAGACTACAACTTTATCGTGGTATGGGCATTTTCAACTTTGAAGAGAGTGGTTGTCAAAAGCTGATAGTTTGTCTTTCCGAAAATTCTATTGCAGTACAAGTGTGGAATTTTCACAATGAAGAGCAACAGATATGCAATACTAACTACGGAAATACCAGGGAATACATAATAAGCACCGTACAGCTACTTCAACGTAGATATAAGATACGCATTCAGTATGAATGTTTTCTTAAATGTCCAGAAGGAATTTATTTCAAAAAGGCTGGAAAAATATCTTGTGATAAACCATATGGCGAATATTACTGCCCTGATCACGGGGCGTCCCACTCGCTGGATGAACTACGTACGGGATGGTTTGAGGTAAGGTAAATGATTATACACAATACAAAATCTGAAAAAAATCGTCAATAAAACATGTACCATCACAAATGTACTGGAAATTTTTCATTAATTGAGTTGAGGTATTTCAAATTATTCATTTCAATGTTAACATAACTTAATCGTGCAAGACTTATACACTGAAACAAGTTCAAAAATATCAACTGCAGTGAGACATTTGTCCCTAGAAATGTTTATTATACACCACATACAAGACATAAGACGTATTTGTACACGAATAAAACTAGAAACAATAATAGAATGCCATTCGAAATGGCAAACAGTAATATTCTTTCGATATATTGTTCCCTTCAGGAAGCAATAATGTAGATATGTTTGCAGCTTGATGTAGCATAATATATCCAACACACCGATATGCATGCATTTATATTTGAGTATTCTGCATGAATACATAGTCATGTGTGTGTTTAAATGATGAGAACCCGATCCCCTTTAAATATTCTGTCTTATCTTACCTACTACACATTTCTAACCTAATGATTGCTTATAAACAACCGCGTGTAGAACTGTATATTTCGTATGGCGTTATAAGGCGTGGTTTATTTCAATACACGGTTAAAAGTGGTGGTACGTCCCTTTGTAATAAAAGCACGGAGTTATTAAAAATCTGAAAGATTTAAACGGACGACGAAATAAATGATGAACAATTGCAATAAACGCAGAAAAACACATTAAAAGCTAACAAGTTGTTATTGTTGGCATCTGTTTTTGTGTAGACCAATGGGAGTAGGTTATAAATATTGAAGTCTTGGTCACTTTGTCTAGTCTACTAGTCTAAATGCCATATGTTTAGATATTTGGTAAGATCAATGTGTTACACAGTGTCCTAGTGACCTAATACGATATGGCACCAGAACATAGTTATTTCGTTGCGCATTTCTTTTAGACAATAAATGAAAATTAAAATAATAGAAAAACTTCATCAGCTCTAACTTAAAATATGGACAATTTTATATTTAGGGGGTTATGAATTCTTTTGACAGCTTCCGAAATACTAATGTTTAACCTTTTAAACTTAACAACTTAACTTTTAAACTCATGACCCAAATATTTTACAGTGTAATTTCTTCTCCCTACTTGCTATTTGAGGCATTAAACATGAAGAAACAATTTTCGAAGGGGTATTAGAAAATAGCAAGTAACACACTGTCGACATTATAGGGATTATATTTGTAGACAACGAAAATCAAAGGACGATAACTGTGTTCCCGGACCAAATATATGGGGGTCAGTAAATTCCATATGGGGTTCGCTCTCGTCCCATATGAAATTTACTGACCCTATATATATCGTATTAAGTCACTAGCACACCATGCAGCGTATAATATTAGTGCTTAGACAAACGAAGGAAATTTTCTTTTTCAAATAGGGAAGACTTTTTTGTTCTCCAAAAGCAATTCTTCAACACATAATGTATAGGTATGTCACAATTGTTTTCAATTTACAAAGAAAAACAATAAACCAGATGTAATGATGCCTCTATTTTGGACTACCATATGATGAATGTGAAACGTTTATAAAAGTAACTCTTTTCTCGATTATAACATTTACTATCTTGATAATTCAATTTTGTTTTGCAGGAAGGAAACGAAATAAAAACCGTTCAAAGTAAGTTTATTTTCTACACTGCTGTCGAAATATTGCACATAGTAATTAAACCCAGGTTAAATTGCTGAGTTTAAGTAAATATTGTAACATGTCGCTACAATAATCATGATATTATGCTTCTTGCTGTTGTATCAATTTCAATTCGTGGGACATATGAAAATGAATCTTCTATCATCTCCTTTCCCCAAATAATTAATAACATTAAGGTTGTTACTCTTCTAGTAAGGTTTACCTCAGACCGTTTTATCAGGACTGTTTCTGTTAAATCAATTATCGTAAACTTGTTTTAACTAGAAAGCAAACCCGAGTAAAGGTCATTCCAGAAACGAGTTTATCTACGCTCCCCAATCATTTTTTATGATTATATGTAATCTATTAACTTAAGGTAAGTTCATTAATTCTAAGTCGGATCTGACAGCACAGTCTCGAATTTCAATTTGTCATATGCTTTACCAGCACAAGGTCCGACTGGACCCGTTTCAATTCCATTTAATTGATATATTCAAAAACACTTACCGCTGTTTTGATGATATTATTTTGTTAAATAATGAAAAACTCTCTTAATATACTGCCAACAATTGCCCGAAGGAACTTACTTAAAATATATCAAATACAAACGTCAATAGCCGTGCTTTCGGTTAAAGTAAAAAAATAAAATACCGGAAACTCTACACACAAAAATACGACAAAAAGGGAAATAAATAAAATACGTGCTATAAGAATTTATAATTTTGCAATTAAGATAAATCAAGAATAATTTTGCTTTAACAGCTCAACAGTTATAATAAATCATGAGACGATATTTAAACAAGAGAAAGCAAATGGTGTCATAATAATTATTGTTTGAATTTCGTAACACAGATACGGACAGGCTAACAAGATTTAAATCAAAAGTAATTTCCACTCCAGGAGACGAACATTACTTGCATCGGCAAGGTATTATGCAGCATAGCATAACTGCGAACAGAATTTTAAGCAATGTTAAGTTTCTGATAAATTTAAGGATGATAGGAGATTTGGTGCGTAACAGTTCAAGAAAGATACCAAAGGCACATTTGAACTCATAAGTCGAAAATAAACTGATAACGTCATGGCTAAAAAAAAAAGAAAGACAAACAACAGTACACTAAACACAACATATAAAACTAAAGACTGTCAACACGAACACAACCAAACACTGCGGGTGATTTCCGGTGCTCCGGAATGGTAAGCAGATCCAGCTCCGCATTTGGCATCCTTCATATTGCTCATGTAAGTACAAAACTGGTAATAATTATTCGGTAAGTTTGATTCAGGGAAAAGGGGAAAGGATAGTAGTTTCGACAATTTGAAACATATCCGTCGTCATCTGTGAAACAGATATCTCATAACGATCAACCCACCTCATGGTGGCCGTTTTGAATAAGAGATAAAAAGCATTGAAAACAACCCACAATGATATCAAAAATCATGATTAAGAAATAATAGCAAGTGTCAATTGAGATCTAAAATATGTTATTGGGGTAAAATCAGCTATTTGAAAAATGATGCATCTAAACAAATATCATTCTATTGCTTACTTTATTTCAGAAAACAACAGCCCAGTAAAGTAAGTTTCATGATTCTTAAATAATCGAGATCACCTACATATAAGATTAACATTTTTTTCAGTTTGCTTTATAGACTAATATAGTACTACTTCTTTTGTTATTATACTCAACTTTTTCTCCACAATTTCATACCTCGTTGTCGAAATCAACACTATTTTGAATCAACAATTCACAATTTCGACATTAGAAGACACGGCTCTTTGGTGTTTATTTAGCAGTATCATAAAACTACGGCAATGTTATTAAGGTCTTTTCCCTACGTGTGGAAAGACCTTTAAGTTATTGTTTTTCTAAAAAAAAAAATCCGTTTTTATTTTTATTCAAACTTTTTTTTTTTGACATGCCCTCCCCTTGTTTCTATGGGAATAATCAAGACCAAATTTGGACCATCGATAGACCTCATCATGCAGTATAACAAGATGAGGCTGTGCAGGATTTCATTATCGCCTTTAGAAGTTCTCTCCCTTTTATTGATTATTTTCGACATGCTCCACCGTTTTTGTTTTTAAAGATAATTTATCATGACCTCATTTGGACAATAGATACATTATTGTGTATTATTTTATAAATTATATTGTTTCAAGCATCACCGTATGTCAATCTGTGTTCGATATTAATTTTACTTGATTGGATACTAGTGACAGTTTGACACGACTTCAAAGAATGGTGAATTATCATACATGTACAAGGGCAAATTTTAAGTGATTTTGTAAAAATATAAAGAGTCAGCGCTCTGTGTGTGTAAATGAAGCCGTGATATACTAAGCGAAGACTTTCACGCCACAGCGGACTGCCTACCTATAAATAAAGGGTACCAATAGAATTGATCAAAGTAATTATTACATAAATAATGCGATTTCGGATGCAATTATTTCTCTATATATAAGAGCAAGATATTTAGGATATACGTAATTGAGTCAGTCTCAGGGCGGTTGGTTTTTTTTTTTTTTTGGGGGGGGGGGGGGGGGGGTATTCCTATATACAAGGTGATAGGACGTGCCGCTGGAATAGGTCACCTTTTCAGGCTTTAAAATATGTAAATAGATCGGGAAAACTAACAGAAATATATGATAAATTCAATAAAAGTTCCCATAACGTCTTCGTCTGTCATCTTTCTCGTTGTTCTCGTTTGTTTTTTTATCAACCAAATTTTCTCTTTTGACACTTTGGTATTCCATTCGTACATTATACACCACATGAAACCCAATCAATATGGGAAAAGGTTACATTTTTACATATACGTATATATGAAAAGGTATACATTTTTAAGATATAAATTATATGAAAAGGGTGGGGTAACCGAATTTCAGCGGCACCCCTATCAATAAAGTTTTGAAGTTCCCCCCCCCCCCCCCTTTTGAGGAGTCAATAGACCAGCAATTTAAAAAAAAAGAACGACCAATTAATTAATTGCCTTAAATATTTTAAATGTAATAAAGAGTACTTAAAAACATAGCATACTCTACATGCTTTACGGTATGGATTTGCTTCATTCTTGATGGTAGATAGATAGATAGATAGATAGATAGATAGATAGATAGATACTTTATTCTCTAAAAACTAGATACAAGTTTACAGAGAAACATACAATATAAATACAGACACAATAGTTAAGGTAAACAAATACCTTATGGTCGTATAGTTTCCTATAATTGCTTAAACCCACTTCATTTAAACTTTGATAAAAATTTGCTCATTGACAATCATTCTACATCTCTTTATTTTCTATGAACAAAAAAAGAATAAATGTTTCAATCTGACTTTCTCCCTTGTTGAATTTAAACAACGATTCTTGGAAAAAAATTCTTCTAAAAGTTTTCTTTTGGCTTAAAGTTAAAAAAAAATGATGTATGCCCTGAGTAATTAAATTCTTCATCTCGAAATTTGATTAGTTAAAAAAAAGTGCAAGCAGGCGAAACTTTTTTGGGGTTTTTTGCGTGAACCCCCTGAGGTTTTTGTTGTTATATATTGGTGAGTTTTGAGAGTGTCTAAGGCCCATTCGATATCCTCGGAAAGTTGATTCTCGGAACGTCTCGAAAATTTTCGGTCATTTATATACACGTCAGGTTGTTATCCTAGCCTGGCATCCTGACCCAATATAATACTTCGTCGATATGTCTACTGCCGAGTAGTGAGCCAGGATCCCAGGCTAGTAGTTATCTTTGTCTTTGATACGGTCCCTCTATGGATAGGCTACCACGTGACATTGTATATTTCAACATTCAAATTCATTTGTAGATTGGAAAGTAAAACAATAAAGACTAGGTTGCAGTCAAAAAAATCATATATATGTTAGAACCTATCTGCCTCTTGACAAAACATATAATAATTATGTTTTATTATCATGTGAATGTTTATTAAATATCAAGTATAATGATATAGCAATTACATGTATATAATTCATGCTTTGAGACGGTCCCTGTACGCGTTGTGTATATAGTATTTAATACAGCGTGCTTTTGTGCATTATGACAATAAACCTGGGAATAGTTTATTGTTATATAATATCTATGAACAAACTTATTATTTCTGAACGTTTATCATTTGATATGTTTTGTATCTTAATTACTGCATGGAAAAATGTCGGAAAGCATGAAGAAATTTAAGAAACGATATTTTTCTGGGTCGATATGCCACTGCTGGTGGAGATTTTTTCCCCCGAGGGTATCACCAGCCCAGTAGCAAGCACTTTTTTTGCATGTTGTGCTGACATGAATTATCATTGATATGGTTATATTTATAAATTAACTGTTTACAAAATTTAGAATTTTTGAAATACTAAGGCTTTTCTACCTCAGGCATAGAATACCTTAGCTGGATTTGTCAAAACTTTTAGGAATATTGGTCCTCAATGCTCTTCAACTTCGTACTCTATTTGGCCTTTTTAACTTTTTTGGAATCGAGCGTCACTGATGAGTCTTTTGTAGACGAAACGCGCGTCTGGCGTATGTAGAAAATTTAGTCCTGGTATCTATGATGAGTTTATTTACAACCACTGGGTCGATGCCACTGCTGGTGGAGATTTATTTCCCCGAGGGTATCACCACGCTTTTCGAACATTTCAAATTATATATCCCTATTAGTGGACTTTAATGCCAGGACAGGTTGTGATGATGATTTTGTACTTATAAATGAAGATGAACATAGTGATAGTAACTTGTCTGACTTTATCGAAAATCCTATTAATGCTCTAGAAGCTCTCTCTATTCCCATGGAGCGGGAAAGTATGTATAAAGGTAAAAATAGATATGGCAATATGCTGTTAAATTTTTGCAAAGGCAACGGGGTTTTTATACTAAATGGAAGACTGGGAAGGGATCAAAATATCGGGCGATTTACTTGTCATAATGCCAGTGTAGAAGATTATTGTATAAGCAGTCATGAACTTTTGAAAACGTTTAAGGACTTTGAAGTTTAAGATTCAAGTAAGTTATTATCAGATGTTCATTACCCACTCTCTATTACTTTTTTTTGTGATAAAAACTTGGCAATTGACCGTGCAGAAAATGTTGATTATTTTAGTAAAAAAAATACATTTACGAAGATAAATAGATGGAATTCTGAAAAAGATAAATGATTTTCAAAATAATATTGAGGAAGAAAAAATAGCAGAATTAGAATACAAACTTACAAATACTGATTTGACTGTAGTGAATAAGAACATGATTAATTCACTTATGGATGATCTGTGTAATATTTTTGTCAAGTCTGGGAATACAACTTTTGGTACTAGTACTGTGAAACAGAATAAGAAAAGGGGAGATTTTGGAAATAAGAATAAACCGTGGTTTGATGAGGAATGTAAACTTGCACGTCAAAATTACAGGAAATTAAAAAGACGTTTTAAGTCCAAAAATCATTCTAAAAATCATTCAGACATGCTAAATGCCGAAAAAGCTTATAAACACATTCTCGATAACAAATTTAGAAACTTTAGAAAAGATCTTTCGGATAAAATTCTAAATTTGCGTGGCAAAAATCCGAAAGAATATTGGAAAATTTTTAATCAGAATAAAAGAAAGAAACAACCCGATACTATTGACATTGGAAAATTACACGATTTTTTCAAAAATTTAAACGCTGCACCGGAAGATGATCAAAATGTGCAACTTCCAGAGATCGATCCCATGCAATGTGAACAGCTGAATGAACAAATAAATTCGCCTTTTTCAAAAGATGAAATTCGCCATTCTATTAAACAACTGAAGAATGACAAAGCTTGTGGTGAAGACAAAATTATAAACGAATACATAAAATCCACATCAAATCAGTTTCTATGCATTTATGAGAAACTTTTTAATATTATCTTTGATAAAGGTCTTATTCCACATAGCTGGCTTACAGGTACAATTAAACCAATTTATAAAAACAAAGGCAACTCCAAAGATCCAAAGAATTATAGACCAATTACTATCGTTAGCTGTCTGGGAAAATTGTTTACTGCAGTTTTGAACAAAAGACTGCAGTATGCATATCATAATACAAAAAAATTAAAGTAGTTTTCGGCAAAAATATTCTACTACAGATAATATGTTTACCTTGTATTCTTTTTTTTGAATTATTAAAATGTAAGAAAAATAAATTATATTGTCCCTTTATAGATTTTGAGAAGGCTTTTGACACTGTATGGCGAGATGGTTTGTTTTATAAAATGTTATTAAATAATATAATGGTAAGATGTATAAGGTTATATTTAATATGTACTGTGATGCTAAATCTCGTATATCATATACATGTAATAATTGTAATTCAGAATACTTTGCTTGTGACAACGGCGTACGACAAGGAGACAACTTATCACCTTTTCTATTTTCTTTATTTTTAAACGATGTAGTAGATTTCTTAGTTAATTAAAATATTATAGGACTTAAAACCATATCAGAAGACCTTGAAAGAGAATTAGAAATATATCTAAAGTTTTATTCATATTATACGCAGATGACAGCCGAAACAGCACAGGATCTTCAGACGCAACTCAATGCCTTTCATGACTATTGCAAGATTTGGAAAATGAAAGTAAACGTTGACAATACTAAAACCCTAGTGTTTGGTTTGGGACGTTTGCCAAAAAATCTCCAATTTACTTATAATGGCATAAACATTGATAACTATTTGGGTATTGTTTTTACTAAAACAGGAAATTTTAATATGACTAAAAAATATTTATCCGATAAGGCATTAAAAGTCATGTACGAAGTCCTGAAAATGGGAAGGATGTATCAGCTTTCTGTAAAATGTCAGCTTGATCTTTTTGACAAAATTATCAAGCCCATTCTATTGTATGGGTGCGAAGTATGGGGCTTTAGTTATAATGATATTCTGGAAAAGGTTCATTTAAAATTTTGTAAAATTCTTGTAAACTTGAAATCCTCAACGCCAAATTATATTGTTTACGGGGAACTAGGTCGTCATCCGATCGAAATAGATATTAAAGTTCGAACAGTACTATTCTGAGCAAATTTGATATCCGGTAAACAAGCAAAGTTTTCCTTCATATTATATCAAATTTCTCGTCATATGAACGATCACCATAATAACCAGATAAAATGGATCTTGTTTGTACAACAAATATTTCAAGATTGTGGTTTCTCATACATATGGGAAACACAAAATAAATTAATAAAGAATGGTTATAAACTGTTATAAAGCAGAGATTGCTAGATCAATATCTTCAGAACTGGAATTCCCTGATTCAAAATTCGCCAAAAGGTATAAACTACAAAAATTTTAAGAAAAACTTGGATTTCGAGGAATATTTTAATATTTTGAACTTCAAAGACGCTATTGTTTTTTGTCGATTTCGAACGACTAATACTAAGTTGCCGATTGAAACAGGAAGATGGCAAAACGTGATCAGAGAAAACCGCTTTTTCAGTCTATGTAACAATCGACAGATAGGTGACAAATATCATTATATATTTGAATGCAATTTTTTCCATCGAAAACGAAGAGTTTTTAACTGCATATTTTACAAAACGACAAAATACAGTTAAATACTCTGAACTTATGTCAAGTACAAGAAAACCAGTTCTGAAGAAGCTCTGTTCATTTATAAGAAAATATAAATACTTGAGTTTGTACTCCTGGCTTGTAACTTTTGTAATCTCTCTCGCTTGTTTTGTACATATTGTAAATATTTATTGAAAGACAGTTGTATTTGTTATCTCTGTACCGATGTAATGCATTGGCTTTACGAGAATATTTAGATATTTAGCACAAATGAGCAGGGATGCGTACCCAACATTAGCTAAATATCTAAATTTCAAACGGTCGTGAATGAACAAAATGTTTACTTGCATGGTTTCTATTCACAAGGATTTTAAATCATTGAATCCCACAAAAAAAACGTAATTAATATTTTACAATAATCATATCCAAATTATATTACTATCATAATGTTAATTATTTTATACTGTTTTAGTATGGATTTATATAGACTAAGTTGTTAATTTTTGTGTCTGTTGGTCTCTTGTGAATAGTTGTCTTATCAATCACACCACATCTTCTTTTTTATAAATATAAGTCTCTTCTTATAATTTGTATAGCAATATATACATATAGTGGAATGTTAGAGTTAGAAAAGTGCTTGATTTGATAAATAAAATGTCCATCCGTAAAGCCTCGGTCACACCTTACCGGATAAGACGAACGGACGCCGAACGGATGAAAATAAAAGTTGTCCGTTGACAAAATTGTTATCCGTTGGGAGTCCGTTGATGTACTGACCAACTAAAACGGACGCCTAACGAATGCATAACGGACATGCAAATTATATGAAACGGAGACGTACCGGACAGAACGGATGTCGAACGTACGTCCAACGGACGAGTACCGCATAAAACGGACACCTAACGGAAGCGTACCGGATAAAACGGATAAACAAGATACACGAAGAAATTAAAGGCGACAATAATAATACATGTAAATCGCATTAATATTGAAAATGTTCTGTGTAACTGGTTTTGGTTTGTTCTTCAAAATGCCGATAAAGAGCAGTGTCTGACCTGAATAACAGCTGCTTGATTGTGAAGATGTGCCTTTATTCTAGGATCGATTATGAATAATAAGAATTCATGAACCTTAAAAGAATCTAATTGGTATTTCTGACGAGAAATTTTCAATTGGCATTTATCCGTTTCAGATCCGTTCATCATCCGTTTTATCCGTTAGACGTTCGTTAGAAGTCGGTTGGTGAATTTATCTGCCAGACCTCCAACGGATGTATAACGGACACGTAACGGATACAAAACGGAAACGAAACGGACGAGTACCGTACAAAACGGAAGCCTAACGGACGTCCAACGGACATTTTATCCGTTGGACGTCCGTTCAAAGTTTTGAACATGCTCAAAAATTTTCACCGGACAGAACGGACGTCGACGGATAAAATGTACGCTAAACGGACATGCAACGGATATGGACGGACGCCTAACGGATAAGAACGGATGTCTAACGGACATGAACAGATTGAAAAAAAGTTATCCGTTAGGCGTCCGTTCGAGCTATCCGGTAAGGTGTGACCGAGGCTTAAATACTTGACGTTTGTGTTTATTGACATTATATTCTAAATTTTCGGAAAAAATCACTTACAAGGATGTACATGTATGTAAATTATCAAATTTCAAGTTTTTGTTTGTTTGTTTTAAAAGTGCAACTTTATAGCATTTAAATATTTATACTATGGTACGATTTTGAAAATTGTATTTATTATGTTGAAGAGCTATCCTACACGTCTTGACTCATTCACGCACAATATCGGATTACGTTCACAAAAATTCCGGATAAAATGTCAACGAATTTGGGGTCAAAACACTTGAGGTAGGTAGTTTGACATCCGAATTCAACTATTAGATTGATATATGTAATGATGTAAATGTGTATTCTTATCCAGAGTATCAGTGCGTATGCTTTCTATTTACTATTTCTTGCGCAAAAACACAACACGCATGCATAAATATTAATTTCACTCTTGAAAGCGAATTTTTGCTTTTTTTTCTACATTCATTATACGGCAGTAAGAGCTTGGCATGTGACTTTCAAGCACGGTCATAATCACTTACGGTATTCTGACCTCTAGCTGTTTCCCTTTTGTTTTCTTTTTTGAGTCACTGCCCTATTATAAACTTTGACATTTTCGAAATGCTAAAGATTTTCTACCCAAGGAATAGATTACTTAACTTCTTACTTTATTTGCCTTTTTAACTTTATTGGAGCGTCACTGATGCTTCATTGTAGCCTTAACTCGTGTCTGGCGCACACCATTTTATTCCTTTTTTTTTTATTTACACATCTTTTTATATAAATTGGTTCTTTTGAGAGTATGTTCAGGTATTCCTAAAACTTCTGAAAATAAGACATTCGTCAAAACCAAGTTTTTTGTAGAATAATTATATTTGGATTGATTTAATTCAAATCAAAAAATTCTTAAAATTTAAGATGTTTTATGAGTCTTTAATAAGTCGCTATATAAGAGGTCCCAATGAAGCTAGTGTGTTACTCTCAGGAAAAATATACGAAACCTTCTTATAAGTTGCATGCCACAGGGTTTCTAATTACATGAAAATGTCTACAATATCTACCATGAGCAAAGACAGCTTCCGTAACGAGTTGAGAATAATTGAAAGCATCCAGGAAACAAAATATGAAGATATGATAGATAAAATAAAACACCTGAATTGTAAAGCAAACTTAGTGCTTAAATTTATACTACGATTGATTTGTTCAATTTGCATTAGACATCCGGTTTAGTAGAAACTGGGATTTGCAAAAAGGTTATGAAAAAAATTATGTACACTCCTAAGTAATAAATTAAAAAGTCGAGCTTTAAAATGTATATTCAAATAGAAGCTGTATAAATACACTTTTCTATTCACAACTATCCACCATTGCTTTCAATTGACTCAGTGTGTATAAAGTGTGAATCCAGATAGTTCATTTTCACTGTCGTATGCGAGTATGTCTTTTGTAGAATAAAGGATAATGAGAAAAACTGCGTTTGTTTACTTTTTGAAATTACAAAATAATTGATTTGAAAGTATGTTTTAACACAATTTCATTAGAATATAATAACAGGATTAAAGTCCAAAAAAGTGTAATTAAAGCAGCTGAATCCATAATATTGATTGCTAAATTAAATGCGATTTATTTTAACTTTAAATGCGCGATCATTTCTGATGTTGAATTTTTAGAGGTGCGATGAATTTTCATTGTTGTTTTATATGATAATTCGACATGAAACAACTAAAAATATTCTTTTAATGACATAAATATTGATGATATTTACAAGTTGAAATGCAAGCTAGTCGTAGATGCTTACTTCAATACACACGGGTATAACCAACGTATGGTTGCTTCCGGATGTTGTGCGTTGTGTACCGTTCGTCAAATTTTTTTCAGTACGTTCGTTGCGTGTTTTCGTCAAAGGTCTGTACCGTTCATTAGTAAAAAATCGGGAACAAAATTAACTGTTTCTATTGAAACACCTATCTTTTATTTTTATGTTAGCAAGCATCTGAAACTACTAAAACTATTTGACATTTCTAACATTTCATATTGAAGATTAAAACAACCTGAATTTTGTATTTGTTTTGCGTGAAACAGAACTTACTGGAAGTAGAGAAACTAAATATCAGGAAACCAATACCAACCAAGTTATCAACTTCATTTTAACTTAACTCCAAAAATTAAGGTGACAACTTTTGCACTCAGCGGAATTGCAAACTTGTCCCGGAGACTGTTTGTAGTGTAATAAATTTAGACATGCGCGTCTGCTTTGACCTGCTAATGAACTATTGCTGGTCTTCCTCAGTCTGATAACGCGATTTAATGGTCGAGACTTTAAATCGAATTATAGTACACACACAAATTTTGTTAGCTAATTCGGTCTCTGCTGCAAAGTTTATTTCATTGGCAATCATAGCCCGCACTTTTCATCTTGGAATAACTTGGAGTGTAAATATACATGTTTATATTACCTCCTATACATTTCCAGGAATATGAAGTTATAAAATAACTATTAAAGGCGTAAAATATTGTTAAAGGCGTCCGCGTACAAACCGTGTATATTTGATGTTAGGTTAGTAGGGAGGCGGGGCTTATCTCAAACACGGTTAGTAGTAGAGTTACGTCCCTTTATATTCCATATTAGGTAAGAAGGGGCGGGGCTTATTTCATACACATGTACACGGTTAGTAACGGTGTTATGTCCCTTTATAAAAACAAAACGGTACTGAGAAAAAATCTTTAAATTCCAACAGACGAAGAAATTGATGATTAAGATTGAAATAAATTCATAAGATCAATGGTAGTATTTTCTTAATGCTAACAGTATTGAAGACTTGCTCATTTTGAGGTTTGTCATTATGTCGTCTAACTTTTAATTACCAAACGTGACTTATTCCCGATTGTGACTGTTTAATTTGCTGAGTGTGAATTCGCATTACTATAAGACGTGTTACGGTACTTGTCTATCCCAAATTCATGTATTTAGTTTAAATATTTAATGTTATATTTGTAATTCTCATCGGATTTTGTCAAATGTGTTGACGTCTTTTCTATTATATTTATGTGTTATGGAAACAAAAATTAATCAACGCCGTCATTTATTATATTTAATTTTGGTCAACATAATCTGTACGATAATTTACGTTTGAAGTTGGATTCATAACAAACTGCACATATATATATTATAGTTAATTGCTATTTTAAAATAAGTATTGCAATATGCATTGTATTTAAATGCAATATCAGTATTTAGTTCTATTTTAATCTTTAATCAATCCTAATTCTATCTTACTTTTGAGATATAGTTTTTCATATGTGACGTAATTTTTCTGCTGTTTTAGAAATTTCATATATTCAAATGTGACGTAATTTTTAATGCCTTTTCACCATCGTATGTGACGTAATTTTTAATGCCTTTTCACCATCGTATGTGACGTCATTTTCATATAATTTACTGCGTTGAGGCCTGGACTGAGTCGGGTGTGTCTGTTCTGTGTAGGTCATTCATTATGTATTCGTGTTTGTTTTATGTAATGAGTTAATACTTCAGTTTCATTATGTATATCTGTTATATTCATTTGATAAAATTTACTGTTTGCAATAGCATTAATTGTTCTAAATAATAAGGATGTTCTTATCCCAAGCATAAAAACTTAGCCGTATTTGACACAACCTTTTTCAACTTTTGATCTTCAGTGCTGTACAACTTTGTACTTTTTTTCGCTTTCGATCTTTTATATCTGGGCGTCACTGGTGAGTCTTGTTTAGACGAGGCGCGTTTTTGGCGTATTATATTCTAAACCTGATGCTTTTTGTTATTCATTAATCATGTGTTTCTTTGTCTAATACGTTTTCCTATTTATTTGTATTGGAGTCTTTTAATATTATGTTGTCATTTCTATGTTATATTTAACATTGCCATTAAAGTGCGAGGTTTGACATGCCACAAAACCAGGTTCAACCCACCATTTTTTCCCTTTAAAAATGTCCTGTACCAAGTCAGGAATATGGCCATTGTTATATTATAGTTCGTTTCTGTGTGTGTTACACAAATGTACAATTTAACGTTGCGTCGTTTGTTTTATTTTATTTTTGAGTGTAAATTGACATTGCGATAAGACGTGTCACGGTACTTGTCTATCCCAAATTCATGTATTTGGTTTTGATGTTATATTTTCTATTCTCGTGGGATTTTGGTCCGTTTCTGTGTGTGTTAGTTACATTGTAGTGTTGTGTCGTTGTTCTCCTCTTATATTTATGCGTTTCCCTCAGTTTTAGTTTGTTACCCCGATTTTATTTTTTGTCCATGGATTTATGAGTTTGAACAGCGGTATACTACTGTTGCCTTTATTTTCTACCTTCTGAGTTATAAAGCTTTCACCAACTTGTTAACGCCGCCGCCTTCGCTGTCGGTATAGCTATACGTATGTCTTTCGACGCAGGCGAGACAAAATTCCAGGTGGGAACCCAATCCATGATATATGTAAGAATAATGACAACACTCCAAAATCGATTAAACGGAAAGCCCATAAATCAAAAGGCCATCAAAAGTCATATTGCTACAAAAAACTACCAATCGAGTAAAATTAAATAGATCCGTATATATGCAAACATATTGCGATGACGACTGCCGAATATGAGCAGGAGGTACCATTTAAAAAAATTATCCTTAAAAAGTTTAAGAATGGATTATGATTTTGTGCAATTGAAGGCCGTGTGCGTATGGTCCCGCCGTTGGGCAAAATCAAAGTCATATTATTCCAAAAATAACAAAAATACACTCAATCAAAATGTCAGTAAAGTTTGTACATCTGCATTTAATGACAATAAATGCTATAAAGTAAGAATGTAAGAATCCATCAAATTAACCTTCGACAAAAATGACTAAAATTGCATTACACGGAAGTAGGACAAACACCCAATAATTACACGTTCCAGACACACCAAAAGCACGGATAATCTCATAGGTACGACCGGGACGCGTTTCAAATATATTCAAGGGACGTTCTTCTTCGTGGCGTGCATTTCATCTACGTTAAACATACGTTACTTGCACGCCCGATAAACGCTTATGTACGCTTCTCGTACGCTCTAAACACGCCTAAAGCTCGTTGTACACACGATACAGATATGATTGACAAATTGAATGCATCCAAAATTATTAGCGTACTGGCAGCGTACGTCGTTTTTTACCACGCCCGGCGTACGTCGGTGCAATACGCTGATGTGTGACGCCGGTATAGGTTTGCAAGAGAGATAACTCTTCCTGATTTGTTAATGTGATATTTTGAAT
Source organism: Mytilus edulis (assembly GCA_019925275.1). NCBI lineage: Eukaryota > Metazoa > Mollusca > Bivalvia > Mytilida > Mytilidae > Mytilus > Mytilus edulis. Next base: position 63,023,116 of record CM034353.1, read on the forward strand.
GATCGATGATTTTGATTGCATATATTTGATTTATTTTTTGAAGGATCACCAATTTTGATTGCATAACCTTGTTTAACAACGGTTATGATAACGGTTAAATACGGTAATGGACCAGGAGGTAAAATGTATAAATTGGTGAAACGCCTTGAAAATTCGGAGAAGATAACATTTTATAATAATGCTACTGTAGGACTGATGCTCCGTATCTACAATGTGTAATATAAATTATAATATAAGACACCAACAGTTGCAACAGACATTTTTCGCATTCACGTCCATATTTGGATGCTTTGGCGTTAGTAGGGGAAAGACTATTGGCTCATGAAATATCTAGACACAGACATTTTATGAATGAACTACCCGCTTGACCTGGGGTCATTTGTTGGGAAAAGTACTATATCACATTGTGTGGAAAGGATGTTTGCTTTTTGACGGGAAAAACACAACGGATTGGAAGATTATGTTGATGATCAGCCTAAATTTATCACCAGAACTATTACACGAATAAAGGAAAGCAACACAATACCACCTGACAACCAGCACTGGTGTCATTTGGTACATCGAAAATAAATGATCGTGAAAGAATACCTTATGGTGGTCAAGTATTGCGATTGGATCGTGAAAGCTCTAGCATAAGATCGTGAATGAAATCTTATCGAGTAGACATTTGCAAGATCAATTGCTAAAGTAATTCAATGAGTTATACGGTAAATTTACAAAAAAATAAAACTGTCTGTCAAAATGGTTTAACATTATGCTCAGTATCTGATAAAAATCAAGGTTTAAAAGTACACCATTTTTACAAAACTACCGAAGGCACATTGCTCCTTGACATTTCAATGACATTAAATATGTAAACAAACAAAACTTGTTTTCATAATTCGAATGACTAAACATCGTTTCTTTGTAAAATGTCATTCCATTTTAATGATTCAAATGGTTCTTAAAGTTAATGTGTGTTAGCATAATCAGAAATGATGCAAATATTTACAACAAAATGATTTTTCGGATCGTTAAAGATCGCGTACCGCTTTTCGAAGATCGTGAAAAGGATCATGAAAGATCTAATGCTACGAAAACGTTCAAATCATCATTCATATGATAACATATATTTTCGATTGATAATAACAATTACTGGATTTGCATGACTCATCCCGGTTCTCTTTTGTTGGCGAATAGGGCTATAATCGTTCAATGCCATTGGATCTAATTATCTTAAAATGTATAATACCACACTAGGATACTTATAACAATAACACTATATTTGTCCATTTTTCACAAGTTTTGAGCTACAATGTAGGTTCACACTGCCGATCAGATCAACTCGATGATCCCGATTGTTCAATATCCACGACCAAGCTCAACCAAATTCTTGATTGGGCCTGTTAACGACTTCTACCCGACTGCTATCCGACTGTACACGACTTTAACTCGACCATTCACGACTCCTCAATGACTCCACCACGACTCCATCCCGACAATAAAATGAATACTTATTCGATAATTCCGATCAATTCACGATCTCTACACGATCTTTACTCGACTAGCTAGACCAAATCAACTATTCTCGATCTCAGCCTGATCTCGACCAGACCAGATCGACCTGATCGTATATGGGTCGTAGGGATAGTCAGGAATTGGTCGGATATGCACAATTTCAGTATAGAAACGTCCGATGTTTTAAAATTCCCTGCCGCTACGGAGTGAACATTTACTGTTATCCTGTCCGCCCGTAAGTATGTACGTACGTTCGAACATGCAATATTAGTTTCCGTTCTCTAATTTTATTTTGCCTAAACCAAATTTTATGAAACGTATATACAATGCTTATTACCATAAATCAGAGTTCAAGTGCGAATTTGGGTGGCTGTTCTTGATTAATGACCCTTTATAATGTTAAATACCAGCTGAAGCATTATCTGTGTCCCATGGACACATTATCCGTTTATTTGGTTAGATTCATTAGAAGTTCTGAGTAAAATCATACATTTAAAACATCTACATAACAATAAAGCAGATGGATTTGTGGGCAAGGTGGTTAGAGCTCATAGAGACAGGTTAATAATGTGACGGAGCTTGAAGAAGAGCATAGAAGACGAACAAGAAAGTGTAGACAGCACCGGGCACCAAGTAATCTAGGTGAGGTAGTGGCTGACACGGCGACAACTGTGTGGGAAGTATGAGGGACTGACACTAAATCAACAAAGAGGAACCCAACGGTTATAAAAACTTCCTTATAGTGGACTCTAATATGTTATGGGAGTTTTATTGCTCTTTTCTTGAAAATGACAACACAAAAATGAGATTTGTCACTGGATTAGTACTTATGTTAGATAGCAATGTACATAACTTTTACCATCCTCTTTTCCTTGCTTTCTTACAAATAAAGCGTACTGTTTGTGTCAAATATGTGCATAAGTATGTAATCAGTAGTTTTCATAGATTTTATATCCAGTAGTTGAATGGTTAAAGATAATTCTATTTGGTGTATGGCAACAACCTGCATGTATTTGCTAACAAATATTGCAAAAAGAGGGCAAAGATGTCACATATTTTCCCAAAATTTGACCCAAAGTAGAATTTCAATCCCGGGAAGTGATAACTTTTCTGAAACTGTTAACATATATCTACAATGTATCAAGAGATCAAATAAAAAAATGTGTCTTTCGTCTCATTTTTGTGTGAAATGGCGTCAAAAAGTTCGAATGAAAAAATATTTTGACCGTGAGGTGACCTATAGTTGTTATTAATAATTTCTGTGTCATTTGGTGTTCTGTGAAGAGTTGTCTTATTGGCAATTGTACCACATCTTTTTTTTTTATACAACAAACATTTCTGGACAAACGGAAAATACATACAGTCAAACTGAAAAAAGGTCGTTTTTATAAACTCAATTTGAAGGATAACTTAGTCATCAGCAGTCTAATAATGAACTTTATTTCACAATTACTTTCATATTTGAAAAAATCCACCGGGGCCAAAATGCAGGATTTTCTTCCCTTTCGGAACATCTGAGGTCATTCCATGTTTTTTTGGGTTACGTGTTGTTAAGATTTTAGATTCTATGACGGTTTGTTACATTTATGTGGACTTCTATTTGTCTTCTCGTCGGTGTTCGTTTTTTCCATGGCTGTGTCGGTTTGTTTTCGACCTTTGAGTTTGATTGTTCCTTTGGTATCTTTTGCCTCTCTTTTAAAATTTTGCAAATGTACAGACGAGTACTGTACATGGAGGAATGTTTGTACAGTAAAAAATAATGTTGCCGATATATTTTTCCAAACGGTTGCTCCACTTCAGCAAGGTTCAAAGAAGACCAATGGTGACCATACTTTTAACCCCCATTCACCCTTTGGGGTTCGTCTTTCCGTGAAAGATGGTTTTCTAATGAAAGCTGTCCCGTTTTTTTTATTTTCTAAGTTTATGATAATTTAATCGTGTATAAGTTTTTTCCAGCTTTACAGTTTGTGTCATTGCAATTGGTCTACGTTTTAAGGTTTTTAAATATGGAAAGAGACATTCGACGAAAATTTTTAATTTCAAATAAATGAGTATATCAATAATTTTTATTTCATAATTATTCACAGAAATTCCTTTTTTAAAGTCATAAGAAACCTCAAATTAAAAAAAAATATGCGTATGTTTTTTATAACTAATTGATAGTTTTCATTATACAACTTATGTACATATACTTTTTTCTGAGGAAAATTCTTTAATTTGTCCACATTTAGCATGTTTAGAAGAAGTTTACTTATATTTAATTCGCCGACATATTTTCCGTATGCATATAGTGACCTGAGCGTAACCCTCCTCGTAAAAATCCGGTGATCGCAATACGCATGGATCTGTCATTAAAATAAACAAGTATCTGATTGTACATGTTTTTGCTTAATGTCCAGTGGCAAATGTTGCATGCATGTTCAGGACAATTTAACAATAAATACAATAGGTAGGTCCTGTAATAGATTCCATCCGGGCTGAAACTTGGACTGCCACTGGACAATGAAAGTATATTGAATAGGGACAGGAATTTGCCTTGCAACAAGCTCAGACAAACGGCCACTGACGGCCCCTCAAAGAGTTGTTGAAATGGTTCTTACCCTGCAAAGAGCATGGCACTCTGTCTACAGGAGGCATCGGATTTTATGTGACCACTCTGACATTTGTTGAAAATTATACACAACCAAACGGACGTCCAACTTTGGCAAGGGTTTATTGCCAGTCGTAAGAATACCAAAGTGACCATATTTCTATTCCCACTTGCATTATAAATATATATTAAAAATCACTTGACCTTGTCCATCGAGACTAAGAACAGGTAACGCAATCTTTTAAGGTGGGTTGGTAGATATGTTTTAGTGAAAATAGTGGGATATTTACCCATACAACATATAGAATGATAAAGACGCGGAGTATCGAACATTTTGTCAAACTAAATATATTTTGTGAAGTTTTGTCGCATATCTAACATGAAAATACGCAGCTTTGTATCTCTCCCAAGGCAGAGAACTAAGAAAGTTAAGACTCCAATTAGGCTTTTTAAATGCTTACACGATTGTATGTGTGATGCCGCTAGTTCAGTGTACAGCATTATTTTGAGAAGAACATTTAATTTAGTTTAGTTTGTCTTTTTTTAAACAATGTTTGTACTTAATTGAAGAGTGAATTATTTAAAGTTAATACATTGAACTCATAAGACAGTGGGAAAGCTGGTACACTAAACAGAAGTTTATAAAGTTTGGTGCGTTCTCCGTAAGGAATCTGTTTGAGTTTACAACAGCAAAATGTGCTGGTAAATAGCAATTATGAAAACAGGTACACTTGGTTGTTTGTGTTGTTCAAACGACAATCGATAAGTTGTTAAAGATGCAACAAAGAACACGAATGAAAAAAACTATACACAGAAAAAAGTTTGCTGTTTTATGAATATGCTATTACTATTACAAATATTATCGCTTATGTAAACAGTACATGATTTGTAGTTGTTGGTTTGTCTATTGTCCAGTGGCAAATGTTTCATGACTGTTCAGTTCAAGTAACAATCTTACTATCGATATTATAAACTTAAACTCGCCATTTTCGAACCTTTCGAGTGGATTATCAATTGATAGTTCCTCTTTATGGTAAAATCACACTTTTTACAGTTTTGACTGTATCCGAGATCTAATCACGTGAACATTATTCTTTATGACGAAAGACTGCACTGTTGGTGACATGTCCTTTATAGTAGAATGTGATCCCATAAAGAACAAATCTTGTTAGTTTACCAAAGCTTGTAAGGTTTTCGATTTTCTTTATATGCATATGGTCAAGGTCATGGTATTTCTTTAATAATAATACCATATAAATGGTATGCTATTATCTGTTTCTGTGATACACTTATTACAGTTAGAGTAGTTCAAATACCACGTCAACAACGATCCTGCGAAGTAGGGTCTGGATTGGGGATGGGGGTTGTTCATTTCTGTTTTCTTTTGTTTATAGGCTATTTTCTCTATTCTTTATACTTTTGCCCTTTATTCTCTAATCTTTTTATTTTGGCACCTCATTATTCTCTATTCTTTATTTTGTGATCCATTTTTCTCTATTCTGTATATTTTGTCTATTATTCTCTTGTTCTGTTAACCTCCATCCGCACCCTCATGAAGTAGATTTTCTATAACGGCAGTTATTAACCTTTGTCGGACTATTGGGCTTTCGAACCAGTGGGGATGTCAGACAAATGGGGTGTCGGAATATCGGGGCGACCCCCTCTTGAATTGGTCACCTATTCAAGCATGCAAATATGTGAAAACTTTCAGAAATATATGATAAGGTCAATAAAGTTCCCTTAACACAAGACATGGGTAAAATCTCTTTGTTCTTACTGTGCTATAATCTGGATAATGCACAGCAAAGGTGTGCATTATTTACCTCAGATATACTGCACAGTTCAAATCTATTTTTACCTTTAGGGGCGGTTCCTGGATTTTGAAAGGGGCGTTATTCTATAAAATTAAAATAACATCACCGAGTGTAGCGAGACTAAAATCATTTTTTGGCGAATTTAAGCTAAAACATGACGTTTTCAAATCAACGGCTGAGGCTTAAAATAGAATATTTAATATCATTTAACAGACAATGTAAATATTAAATCAGTCAAATCAGATAAAAATATTTTTTAGTAACCAAAAAGGGATGTATTTTAGAATATACAAATAAATAAAATCTGATGTGGATTAGTTTTGTACTCAATGGATTTTATTACGACTACTTAGATGCCCGGCTTTTTAGTGACTAGGGTCGAATTTGATGAGGATCATATTTAAGGGGGAATAAGCAACAGATCAATCAGACTTTGCTTAGATGAGACATGTCTTCAAAAATTAATACAGTAGAAAACAAAATTTGGAGAGGGGAATTAAAGAATGAAAAGAGAAACATTTTTTTCTTCAGTTTACTGAATATTTTAAATTTAGGTTAATCTCTCATCGGTTCATCTTCCTCTAAGCATATTATTGATCGAAAGAAAGGCAAGCAATAACTATTTCAGTTTTCATTTTTCTTACACATGTAACGGAAGTAAAACTGTAGGAGATGTAGATTATACGTCAATAAGACAGCAATCAAACGACAAAAAAAATAAGGACATTTAAAATGCAACATATAGTATGTTTTCAACAATAGAAAGGTGTCCACGCAATATCCACTAATTTATATAAAAAAAATTGAAACGATAAAAAAAACCAACAATTAAATCGCAATCCTCCAAATAATATTTCAATTATTGAAGATGCCTAAATATAAAAAAAATAACAATTCAAACACTTACCAATCTTCAACTACACAAAAGCGTATTTCACCCTTTCTTTACACTACAAGAAACTTTCATAGGAGCCGTTGATTGCGGATCATCGTCCGCATTTTCCCAAAATGTTTACGTAAATTGATTGCGTCATGTGTTAAAACAGTTATTGGCCAATCAAATCGGTATATACGATTTAATCTGCACGCTCTCAGTGACCCTTTAACCCGAACTCCTACGTCGGTCGGGTTAATTAGGGTCACCAGAGCCGTGCAGATTAAATCGTATATTGGTCAATTACTATAACATAACTTCATCGTCTGTCATCTTTCTTGGTGTTCCCGGTTGTATATTTATCAACCAATTTTCTCTCTTTTGACACTTTGGTAATGCACTCTTATATTACACACCACACGAAACCCGAACATTATGGGATTTAAAATCTATATTATATGAAAAGGGTGTGGTAACAGAACCCTAGCGGCACCCCCTATTAATAAAATATTGAAGTGGACCTCCCGAGGGTACTACAGTGGTTAAATTTCGAGTCGGTAAAATTTCGAGTCGATATCCGCTGTACTATTTTTTCAGGAAGTAAGTCCCACCTTTTTCTATCTAACAACTGATATATACAAGAATTCTCTTGACTCCACCAACTGGAGGTGGGATGAAGAGATAACAGAAATATAAAAACACATTAGATTTTTTATCGTTTAAAAAAATATCAAAAAAGGTTCTAGTCATGTTTAGAAAAAAGGTGTACAATGTTTTGCAACCTAAGTGGCCGATAACTTACACTGGACATCGACAGGAAAGAAAATAGGAAAAAGGAAAAATAAACACTTCAATATAGCAAATGATGAAAAAAAAGGATAAACTATGAGCAAAAAAACTTAAGTGAGACTCATCATAGACAAGCTCCTTGTAAATGCCTCCATCTCTACCACACCCCCCCCCCCTTCCCAAAAAAAAGGAGGGTAATATGGCAGCAATCCAACAAAAGAAATTCCAAGAATGGTAATTGCCAAAAATTTTAAAGGTACACCTTCTGCTGAGATTAATCTTGGCAGATCTAAAATTTTGCTCGCCGGAACAATTGATTTTCAGAAAATCGGATTAATCTATTTTTATTTTATTGTACGTATACGTTCTCGAAATTAACCTACATTTGTTTTTCCATAGTCTGAAAAAGATAAAAATTGCTTGTCTAGGAAAATTTTGATAGCTTGCCATCCCTTTGTCATAACGTGAACATTTAATAACTTTTATCTATACATTTCAGATGTCATTATTGTGAGATGATGCCTGTGTACAGATGTTATGAATGCAGGAGCGTTTTATGTAATGACTGTTGTATTAACCATGACACATTCACTGATACAAAATACCACATATTTCAATCGACCAACGATAAAATGCTACTGAATAATAAATTCGAGGTTTCTAATTTGATACTTGATATGAAAGCACTACCTGGAGGAGGATTAGTTATTGCTTTGAATGAAAGTGACAAGTTACTCACATATTCAGTCAGTGATAAACAACGAAATAAAATAAGCGTAGGTGGAAGGACAGGTAGTATTGCAATATTAGATAGAAATACTGTCGTTGTTATGTTAACAGGTAATTATCCTGTCGCTGACTCAATAGCAATAGTTGATATAAGACAAAAACAAGTTATTCAACATGTACACTTGACACTTGGTCTTCTATCCCACTCATACATTCCAATGTTTTACACTGATGATCAACTTTATACCAGAAGTCTTTCAGGAATAACAGTGATGGATATGTCGGGGACAATAGACAGGAAAATAGATTTAGGATTCAGACTGACAGATATGTGCTATGATACTAAGGCAGCACGTATTTACTGTATTAATTATTCAGAGAACAAACTTATTTGTATTGATAGGGATGGTAACACAATATTTACATTTACCGATACTGGTCTATCAAATGCACAACGTCTTACCATAGACAATGAAGGATATGTACTTATTTTGTGTCATGGGGATTCTATTGAACAAAATTTCACAGTTTACAGAATGAGTCCGGAAGGAAAGTCTGGTGAGGTAATTATTACAGGAAAACTAAGTGAATCAAAAAGAACACGTTTATCAAGTATTTGTATTCATGAAGAGTCAGATGAAGTGGTCATTGGAATATATGGCTGCGTTTACACTTACAAGAAAAAATGAAAGAATTAAAAAAGAAAAAACTTGAGAGAATTAAACCTAAAGTATCTGAGTGAGATACGCCATGTAGTTTTCTCCAAACATTACACAGTCATGCAGTGAGACACACAATTACGTTTTCTAACAAATATTACACATGTAGTGAGACACATAATGTCGTTTTCCCACATGGATGTCAGACATATACATAGGAATCATTGTGTGATTATACATAGTATTATTTTTATATATGTTTTAGGTACTGAGTAAAATAAAAAGACATTTCTGTCAATACGAATTCAAAACTTCAAAGTCGACCTAAACTTAATAGAGTACTATCAAACACGTTTTATAATGATCATTTACAAGCCCAACTCAATTTCTGGCACAGTTGACTTAGGGTATTAAACTTTAAGTATATAATAACCCTTAAGTCCTATCTTCCGTTGGTAAACAAAACATAGGTCACCGTACGGACTTCAACAATGAGCAAAACCCATACGACAATTAAGACTGGTTTATTTTAATATATGGTTCAGTTTATACTATCTATGTTTTCCATTCTTTAACGTGTTTAATTAACAGAACTGGTTGAAGAAGTAAATGCACATGTAAAATTCTTTTATCAGTTTACATATTTATATAGTTTAAATTTTAAGGGCCAAGTTTATTTTAAGGTTATTATTTTTATATACTCAGTTTTTCACAGACTAAGGCCGTGTTCACATTGACCTAAACACGGTGTTGTGTTAGCGTAACTTACACATAAACTAAACACAATTACGTTCCCATTGATAAAACTCAATGTTACATGTAGTTTTGTCTACATGCAGTCGAAAGTCAATGTAGGCCTTGTGTATGTTTAGTGTACAAAAAACTAGGCATTTAGAACATTAATTTGCCCATGTATTTTTAAAGAAGAAACGATTTTTAAATAAAATTGATACTACAGTCGACTCTCGTTATGTCGAAGTCAGCCGGACCAGAGAAATATTTCGAGATACACGTAGTTCGACTCAAACGAACACCGGAAGTTCGACAATCTAAGGGACACAACTCTTGCTAAGCTTGGTAAAGCTAAAATAAATCCGGGTGAATATGGCAAGGGGATCGATATTCTAGTATCAGATCGATGTGTTTGTATGTCACAGTCTTTTATTATTATAATTATATTATTTTTACTTATTCAATTGTTTCAATTAAAAAAAAATCCTATGGCTTTTCCAAGAGTGTAAATTCCAATCGATAGTTTCGTTATTCAGGTCGGTTATAGCTGACAAAATTGTTTTTTCTCGGATACAAAAGATTTAAGAAAATTTTTATTTTTATTCATTTTGTTTTATCTCACTCTTTCTTTTCAAAAGAAAATATAACAAGATCAAAGACGCCGTTTGAGTAGTTTTCAGGTGATCATCAACTGAAGCCATAATCCTCACTTTATACACACCCAAGCTCATTAGTGTAAATCACAAATTAATTGTTTTGTAAACATTTTAAATACTTTTTCATGAACATTAACAATGTATCACTAATTATTTATCAAAATTCTATAAAAGATAATCTTAGGTAAACACTCATGGAAATAGCATGTCAAAAATCAATACAGTGGTCAATGACCGGAAATTTAATTACACGTGTATTGTCAGATTAACTCTTCAATCAATTTAAATCCCGGAGGTCATGTTTTGACATATGTGTATTAGTTCGAGATAAAAAATGAATTTTGAATGCTTTTGTTAACCTTGGGACCGTAGATTTAGTTCGACTCAACCGAAATTTCGACTCATCCAATTTCGACTCATCAGGAGTCGAATTACATACTTTTGTATGGAATAAAGTTCGGGACCACGTGAAAACTTCGACTCATCCGAAATTTCGAGTCAACCGAGTTCGAGACAATGAGAGTTAACTGTATTAACAATTATTAATTAAGTTCTTTACAGAAATATTTGAATAAACTTGATATATTTATTTGTTATAAAAATCACTTTTCGTAGCTTTATTAACCCCTTATCAAGACTCAAACATCATCGTTGGCGAACACATAATTCATTTGAAAAGGTCTTCCCGAAATCGACTGGACGTACACAGAAATATTTGCCACTGGTCTTTACTCAAACAACGATTCACTCATAAATGCATTACTGAAAAAGTGTGAGGTTAATTGTAATGTTTGTCTAGTACCACTGATCCGTTTAAATACACTTAAAAAAAACATTACCCCTCCCTTTGCTAAATACTCTCTGGAGAAAAAATACCATTTGTAACAAACAGAAAAGATAGAAATGTATAGTGATCCTTAACATCGCAATCCTTTTTCTTCGTCTGTAAGAACGCTGATGCAGCCTACGTTATTTAATGAGTAATCGAGATATCTTTTGTATCTTTAAACAACTGTAAATCATTTAAATGGCTTTCATAAAGTAGCAACCACTTAACATAAAAATGGGGGATCTTTCGCGCAAAACAACGGTTTTTTCAGTTTTTTTCGATGATACCAATCAAATGATTTTTTTTAATATTTAACACTATAATGTATGGGGAAACTTTGGATTCAGAATATTTTTTATTTTAATCATCGGTGTGAACCGATTTTTTTTTTTATCAAATTGTGGAGCAGAATATTTTTCACGGATAAATCCATCCCCCTTTTTTTGAAGTCAAATGGTCGTGCCTTAACTGCTAGAAAAGTTGTCCGAAAATTTGAATTCGGTTTTACGTAATGAAAATTTAAATGACATATAGTTTACAAGTGTGAACAAGTCTTATGTACAGGTAATTAAACAAGGTGTATAGATGTGAACAAATTTAATGTGAAACTAGTGTACATTACATTAAACTAATTGTAAACATGTTTACTGTACATGGCGTTTGGTGTGAACACGGCCTTAGTTTCCAATGTTTTTAAGTGTTAGTCGTTTTTAAATAACAATCATTGAAATGTCTTTTAAGTTTAATTTTTCGGAAGAACCTGACGCTTTAACGAAAAGAGTTTGGAAAATATTGTACAATCGAGTATTTCCCTTCGTCATGTTTATGTTAATACGTGTATTTAGTTTTTGTTTTGAATATTTTACATTTTTTTATTTTTTTTTGTGTTTTGTGTGTTGTATTTCCCATTTGTATTAACGATGTATATGCTAGGTAAACAGTTTTTAAATCTTTTTTTTTAATTGAAATATCATTTTCGGAAGCCCTGGAGTGCCATGCAAAAATAAAATTACAACTCGTTATCTCTATCTATAACGTCCATTTTTTGTAGCGATGAATTAACAAACCTTCAGACTATTAGTAATTGTTTCGAAAATTAATCTCTGCATAATTTGTTTTTTATTTCAGTCTCATAAACGGATGAAAGTATTGTTTATGTCTCAAATGAATTAGATATATCAACAAAATAGTTTGCATTATAATCAGGGAAAAAAATGACATTTACATTGCACAGGATTATGTTTTCTCTTACTGCTAATGACGTCTTTATACTAAATCCATTGAATTTTTTACGTGTACTTATAGATTATTACATGGCATTTTCCATATGGCCCTGGTATCAGCCCAAGACTCCAATATCAAGCCAGAGGGCTTTAGCCCGAGGGCTTGATATGGGTCGTGGGCTGATACCATGGGCTGTATGGAAAATGACATGTTATAATCTATTTATCACATATTTTCAAGCAGGAGAAAACAAATAGCTTACACCAAATTATGTTTGATATTTCATCAAAAATCAAAAAGATATTTAACGAAAACAATAAATAAATGTATCACTGTGCCGTTGAGTTAAAAAAGTTCGTATCACAGTTGGTTAACAACGTTTTGTGAAAAGTTTCAGAAATAAATTAACAATAAATATATTAATTCTAAGAATTGCAAATATTAAACGACTTTAAAGTGTTACATTACAAATTCTTCTACAGCACATTTGTAACTTTCTAAATTTCTTTTCATTGTGTTTAACTTGTTTACAAGTAGCCTTTGATTGACAGGTCACCGGAAGTTAAACTCGGGGCTTGATGTGGATTTCGAGGGCTGATATCGATATCGGCCCCGAGGGCTGATAACCAACCTTGACTTCCGGATATTATTGGCCATGCAAAAACGTACATATCAGTACAAAATATGTGATAATGATTGTTATCATATATTTAGTACTAAATACAGCAATTTTGTGTATCTAATAAAGGTTCTATTTTCCAGTCTGTATCACCTACATTGTATCGCATAGCTAAACCCATATCGCGTACCCCGTATCGCGTAGCTAATCCCGTTTCGCATACCCCGTATCGCATTAGCTAAACCCGTATCGCATACCGGGCGTGACGTCATATATCGAATGACGTTAAAACTTGACCTATGACGTCCAGTTGCTGGCATGATACGAAATGTAACTTCAATTAGTGTTAATTTCTGAAAAATACTTGCTAGAGAAAATGGGTCATTTATGACACTGATTCAGACTAAACATTTTCATTTTGGAAAATGATCGAAATACCCATTCTCTCTCCACTAGTTTTTGGTCGTAGAAGTACATATATCATTACAATCGAAGATGGGTCCACGAAAAGAGGAGTCTCATCATCCTAAATGGTAAAATAAGCGAGTCAATTTTTTTTATTATTTTTTTTAGATTTCATGAACGAAATTATATTATTTAGATGAAAAGGAGGGGGAACGTTCACTGCATATCCCTCAAAACAACAACAGTTACTGATAATACTTCTTTCCGGATTTTCTGTTAATACTGGATACCTTTTTAAATGATTACAAAAATGTATATGGGGCCAGATGATTATTTTTCATGTGATATAAGACATTATCATTTACTTAGAGCAAATATTATATAATTTTTACAGTACGATAATAGCATTAAATTTACGCGATTTTTGAAGTTTGAAGTCATTTTTTGTACATAAATAAGGCCGTTAGTTTTCTCGTTTGAATTGTTTTACATTGTCATGTCGGGTCCTTTTATAGCTGACTATGCGGTATGAGCTTTCCTCATTGTTGAAGGCCGTACGGTGACCTATAGTTGTTAATTTTTGTGTCATTTTGGTCTCTTGTGGAGAGGTGTCTCATTGGCAATCATACAACATCTTCTTTTTTTTAAATCCAAGAGTGTTTCTCGTTTCTTCTGCATTATTCATTATCAAATTTTGATAAAAATTAATAAAAGACGTACTTCGGAGTGGTTTCTAATAAGAAACTCAATAGTTGTGCATGTAAATCGGAACTCGTGTAACTCGTGCGCACATGTAAGTAGCTCGTGCTTAAGGGTTGTAATTTTTGTAAATGGAACTCCAGGGTTGCCGTATTAATGTGTTTCTGTATCTTTCGAGTCATTATTAATTTGTTTGTATCATGCTCAACGTACATTGTGTACCTCCCGTCATTTGAAACGAAATTTTTACGATTTAAACTAAACTGGTGAACTGTACCAATATTACGCATTTCGGGGTAAAACAATAAGTCAAAGATTGTTATTTAAATATAAAAAAGAAGATGTGGTATGCCAATGAGACAACTATCCACAAAAGACCAAAATGACAGTTGATATTTCTGTTTTTATTTTTTTTTCAAAACAAAAGATTACTCGAAGTGAAAGAAAAAAATGCTCAGTTAAAACAAAGAACAATAAAAGTAAGTCGCGGCTATGTGCCCGCTAAACCGCCGTCCCTCTCTTCGCTTCTTTTTGCATATCTCTTTTTTTCTAAGTCCCCTGTATATTAAGTATACGCAGACAAATTAGTCACATGGCATTGAGTGAACTTAAGTGTCATTAAGATTTTAGATTATTTGAATAGATGATTTTTCAGTTTGAATATTTACAAATAAATTCTTTTAAAATTTAGCTTTAGCATTTTCCCCCCTATCATTCGATTAAAATGGAACATAGTTTGTGGTATTCCTAACTTGGTTCATATAAGGTACAACGCCTATGTTACCCCGGTTTCTAAAAGCATAATTTTGTAGATTTGAAAAATTATCTGACGATTAAAAAAACAAAGAGTTCAGAAAGGAATTGCACCATTTATTTTTGTACCTTAATGTAAATATTTTGTTTTTATTTGATATTTTACACTGTATGCTTGTAAAATCTTTGTCTGTCTGAATGGTCAAGTTTTTTTATTTGTATATGTTATTATTTAACAGAGTTTCCAATGTTGATGTTTTAATGTGTTTGTTCAATTGTAAATATTAATTACTGGTATTTTTTGTATTTAATTTGTTTTGACAAGTTACCTGACGCTCTAGAGGAACAATTTTATGAAAATATTGGCACTACTAAGTTCAGCCCCTCTATGTAAATACGTTTACTTGATTAATTGATTATAATTAACTATTTCTGTTTTTATTGTATTATCTTTGCCACTTATAATTACGCTTTATATTCTATATAAACAGGATTTTTATTAATCTTTTTTATTTTATTTATTTAAGAAATAATTGATGCAAGCTATACTTTATTGTAGTTTTAACATAGATAGTCATTATATTCGTGATTATTTTTGCCCGTTTCATAGTGAAAGCTAAAATAACACGAATATAATGCCTACCCATGTTAAAACTACAATAAAGTATTATAGCTTGCATCAATTATTTCGATTCTGATTAGGACAATTAAGGTAATGTCTATGTCCGATGTGTATAGGTGTAGAACGTTTGTGTAGGCTCTTCCATGAACCTCCCTTTTTTTGTTTGTAAACTAGCAAACGACTAGCAATGTGATTTTTCAGAGGGAGGAGTTTTGAACAACCAGCATGAACGGTTGTCGTATCTAGGTCAAATATGTCAATTTCGAATTGCAACACGTTATAGTCATAATAAATTAATTAGAATCAACACGTGCATCATTTAAGAGTTTGGAAGTGTTATAAGGTTAAGGAAATATATTAAATGCATGCCAGTTTGATAAAATTCATTACTCTGTAGTAGTCAATATACGCATGTGCAAACTAATTTTATTGGATTTAAAGCATGAAATTATCCATAAAGCGAATGAACAACGTCATATATTAGAATGTAAAATATCATATTACTTAAAAAAATATGTATTTGTATCTTTTGTGTCTCTGGTTAGATCAGTGCTAACGTACCTCCGATCATTTGAAACCACATATTTACGATTAAAATACAAATGTTGAAATGTACCTATATTACGCAATTCTAGGTAAAAAAAACATTGTTTTTTCAACCTTTTAAATTAAATGATAACTAAAGGAAAGAAAAAAAGAAAGTACTCAGATAAAATTAGCCATATGAAATGGACTTATTATTAAAATCTATGTGATATCAAGGTAAACGATTATTTAAATAGCAATTTTCTTTAGTTTGAATATTAATGAATTATTGTTCATTTTATATTCAATGCTTTATGTCTGTGCTGTCTTTGTCAATCTGAATGTCTAAGTTTTTTATATGCGTATATGTTATTATTTTACAGACTTAGTTTGCTAGGTGATTTTGTCATGTCTAGTTTGTTTTTAAGGGGGTTCGCGGGTCTAAATCATTTATATAGGATTTCTCTATATTTTTCTATAAATGAACTTTATCTTATAGTTAATAGAAAAAAGAAGAAAAAATGGTGTCACCGTTCATTTGCGCTCACAATCTGCCTTCAAAAGAAGCATACATCTTTGTAAAAGTGTTTTTTTTTCTGTTGAACTAATAGGAGAAATAAAGGTAATATCGAAATAAAAAAAGAAATTTTATTACAGAAATCGCTCAAATTTTACAATTATTTAGTTTAAGTACAGCATATATCGAAATTACTTGAAAAATATATGTCATGGATGAATTAAAAGAGATATTTCAATTTTTAAGCCAAAAAATGGCATTTTTCCATCAAAGGGGGATAATTTGGAAATTTTTCAATTATGTTTACATTTTAAAAGTCATCTAGGGCCAACACGAATTAATTGTTTTGAATGTTTTTTGTACCATATGATAAAGTAACAACTTCAAAAGGTAATAAATAAAATTTGTAATGAAAAACAAATGTTTAATTTTTTTCTGAAGTTTTTATACCCTCGAGCCTCCTTAATAGCTATTATTGAATGTCTTTCCAACTTCAAATATGTTTGAGAAGTTACCTGGCGTTTTAAAGATACGAGTTCGGACAATATTGCACAATTAAGTATGAGTCTTTGGTTTGATCATGGGCAACGTATTTCAACACATTTGAAATCTGCATTTGGTGCAGGAAAATAGGTACCGTTAATGTTATTGAAACAACATTTTTAATATGTTTTTTCCCTTAAATTTTAAAATTAAATGATAACTTTTAGTGAAAGAACAAGACCTCACATAAAATTAGCAATATGCACGTGACATTGATTTATTTTAAGCGTCATGCAAGTTTGAAAATAACTTAATAGTATGTTTCTGATAGAAAATACTTATCATTTCTTTGAGGAAAAAACATAACGTGATTTAGGTTTCTCTTATTATATGATTTAATTAATTATCTAAGTTACCATTATTATGTTTATCAAATGTTTTTGTTATTGTACCATAACAAATTACTTTGTATTTTTCTCTATGTCTTTGGTTAGATTATGGTCAACGTACCTTTCATCAGTTGAAAATGCATGTTTAAGAGAAACATTGTACCATGCAAATATTAGGCATTTCCAGGTAAAACAACGAGCCAACGATTATTGTTTGAAATTGATATATCAAGAAAAATTGCATATTATTTTACATGTAATGGCGTTTTTTTTCTTTTTTAAAAGACTAAAAAATTAAAATTAAAGTTAAATAAATAGGAAATTCTCAGATAAAATTAAACATATTACGACGATTTAACATAAATATCATCAAGTTTATCATCAATTATTTGAATATCAATTGTCTTACAGTTTGAATATTTTCAAAATATTTTCTTGTGTTAGTCTTTTTGCAAGTTGTCATCATTGAAATGTCTAATTAAGTTAGATTGTTTAGAGGAGTTACTTGACGCATATAGAGAAGATTTTGGAAAATTAGTTCATAACTAGGTCTTGTCCCTTGGTGTAAATAGGTTTATTTGTTTCTTTGAAAATGTACACACAATTTGTGTTGTCGTTGCTCCTAATATTAACGCGTTATATTATTTGTGTATTTGTATCTTGAGTGTTTTGATTGATCATGCTCCACGCATTTCCGATCATTTGAAATTGCCTTTTTAAGATAAAAAAAAATATGCAAATTTTATGCAATTTCAGGTAAAAATGGGTCATCGTTTATGTTTTTATTAAATGGCAAATCGCATGATTGTATAATAAGTTTGTGAAAAAAAGTAAAATCACAAAAATACTGAACTAAGAGGAAAATCAATTCGGAAAGTCCATAATCACATGGCAAAATCATATAACAATACGCATCAAAAACGAATGTCAAATTATTGTCTTGATAATTAGTCTAAACATAAGAACAACGAGAGGATTAGATAAATTTTTGCTATGTGATATGTATTTTAACAGTCATCAATTTAGAAGCTTAAATTTCTATTTCCTATATTCTGATTGTTTACAAACTATTCATTTATACAAATTGCCAATAGCTAGCTCACTCCATCTTTCGACAATGTTTTGGACGTTCAATGTCTTGTTTTATCATAATCTTTCCAAGTGTAAATAATTTTTTAAAGCTTCATGTCGGTTTGAAGGAAATATTTCGGTTAAATACCTGCGAATATAAATACGCTTCATAAACTTGCAGTGAGATGAGAGTTGTTGTTTTTTTTGCTCCGTGTTGAAGGCCTCACTGTGACTTTTAAATAAAGATCAGCAATTAAAGCGCCGTTCCGTTGCTTTTGTATATTCATTTTTTTGTTGCTGTGCATGTACTTTATTTCATGGAAGGATACCCCATATCCTTTGTGTTTTAATTATGTGTTAATTTGAAAGTTTACTCTTTTGTTTTGTATTGTGTTTGCTATAATTATTTACGCTTCAAATTCTAATTTTGCATATTTTTTTATAAAATATTTATTGTATTGTATTATAGCTCTTATCCTGTGAATTTTTGGTTTTAGTATTAGTTTTATATAATTATTTGCGATGACAAAAACATAATGTATTCGAGCACCAAAAGAAAGAAAAAATAGAGAGTTTATCTGAAATTATTTTTAGCACATTTTACCTAAAGATCTTATTTTTCCATAGATAAAACAAATGGACATTCTTATTGTGATATCTATATTCTACTCGTACCACATTTAACGGGAATATTTTATGATCAAGTGATAAAACAACTGTTGAAATGCAGGGTACGGTTTGACACCAATTCTATGCGGCACATTGTATTTGAGTTATGTTTTACATATGCAGTACTAGTACAGTTAACTCTCATTGTCTCGAACTCGGTTGACTCGAAATTTCGGATGAGTCGAAGTTTTCACGTGGTCCCGAACTTTATTCCATACAAAAGTATGTAATTCGACTCCTGATGAGTCGAAATTGGATGAGTCGAAATTTCGGTTGAGTCGAACTAAATCTACGGTCCCAAGGTTAACAAAAGCATTCAAAATTCATTTTTTATCTCGAACTAATACACATATGTCAAAACATGACCTCCGGGATTTAAATTGATTGAAGAGTTAATCTGACAATACACGTGTAATTAAATTTCCGGTCATTGACCACTGTATTGATTTTTGACATGCTATTTCCATGAGTGTTTACCTAAGATTATCTTTTATAGAATTTTGATAAATAATTAGTGATACATTGTTAATGTTCATGAAAAAGTATTTAAAATGTTTACAAAACAATTAATTTGTGATTTACACTAATGAGCTTGGGTGTGTATAAAGTGAGGATTATGGCTTCAGTTGATGATCACCTGAAAACTACTCAAACGGCGTCTTTGATCTTGTTATATTTTCTTTTGAAAAGAAAGAGTGAGATAAAACAAAATGAATAAAAATAAAAATTTTCTTAAATCTTTTGTATCCGAGAAAAAACAATTTTGTCAGCTATAACCGACCTGAATAACGAAACTATCGATTGGAATTTACACTCTTGGAAAAGCCATAGGATTTTTTTTTAATTGAAACAATTGAATAAGTAAAAATAATATAATTATAATAATAAAAGACTGTGACATACAAACACATCGATCTGATACTAGAATATCGATCCCCTTGCCATATTCACCCGGATTTATTTTAGCTTTACCAAGCTTAGCAAGAGTTGTGTCCCTTAGATTGTCGAACTTCCGGTGTTCGTTTGAGTCGAACTACGTGTATCTCGAAATATTTCTCTGGTCCGGCTGACTTCGACATAACGAGAGTCGACTGTATATCATTTGCGTCAAAAATAAATGCTGCGTTTATGCTGATTAACATGCTGATAGAACATGTAGAATGTAATGAAAACGTTCTAAAAAGTCTATATTGAAATGAAGCAACATTGATAAACTGAACCTAAATAATGTTTATAACATCTGTGCACTAAATCTGTTGCATGTGTTGTTATTGATACTTATTCATATTAATAAGACCATATGTTCTATCATCCTTTTAAAGAGAAATGTTGAAATTTAAACTTTTACTCTGTGAAAACTTGCTGATTTAATTTAAATTACGTTTTTAACCGGATTTTTGTGACAAAAATGTCGGTTATTGATTTGGGGATGTACGGCGGGCGGCCGGGCTGCCGGGCGGTCGGGCGGGCGGGCGGGCGGCAATCAAATGTTGTCCGTGCATTAACTCATGAACCGTTCAACCAAAGCTTTTAAAATTTTAATATGTTATTACTGACAAGTATACGAAGGTCAAGTTCAATAATGGCGATTTTGACTTTTACCGTTCAGGAGTTATGGTTCTTGAAAGATTGGAAAATGGAGTTGTCCGTGCATTTACGCATGAACTGTTCTACCAAAGCTTCCCAAATTTTAATATGTTGTTATTAATGAAAGAATAGAGGTCAAGTTCAATAATGACGAATTTGACTTTTACCGTTCAGGAGTTATGGTTCTTGAAAGATTGAAAAATGGAGTTTCCAGTTGTGTCCGTGCATTTATGCATGAACTGTTCTACCAAAGCTTCCGAAATTTAATATGCTGTTACTGATGACATAATGGAGGTCAAGTTCAATAGTGACGATTTTGACTTTTACCGTTCAGGAGTTATGGTTCTTGAAAGATTGAAAAATGGGTTTTCCCGTCGTGTCCGTGCATTTTCTCATGAACCATTCAACCAAAGCTTTTGAAATTTTAATATGTTGTTACTGATGACAAAATAGAGGTCAAGTTCAATAATGACGATTTTGACTTTTACCGTTCAGGAGTTATGGTTCTTGAAAGATCGCAAAATGGCGTTTCCATTCAGGTTGTTGCATTTACTCATGAACCATTCAATCTAAGCTTTTCAAATTTTAATATGTTGATACTGATGACAAAATGGAGGTTAAATTTGATATTGACGATTTTCACTTTCACCATTCATCAGTAATGGTTCTTGTGATATAGCCAGGACACAAATAAATGTTAATAAATCCGGTTTGCTGTCGTTGTGACAGCCTCTTGTTTGTTTAATAGCAAAGTGACACATTTTCAAATAATCTCTTGTTAACATGTTAAAAAAATAAAATCAAGAGTACAGATTTTTTTTGGTCATAATTCTGGGATAAATTTTTTTCGAAATTGTAAACATGCATTGCAAATTTTAACTGTTTAAAAATACAAAAGAATTGATGCTGTTTTTCTTGAAATTCAGCTTGTATCACGTGGTATAATTTTAAACTAACATTATGCATTTACCTCGACGATTGGATATGAAAATAATAATTTTCAAGAAAAACTTTTGACAAAAAAGTTGGTGCAAAATTTTGAGATTTTTAATAAAATATTAGGTAATTCAGATTCGTTAGACCATATACATTTTTCTTTAATAATGTTACTTTTAATGGGGTTTTTTCTTGCACTTATAACTGTAACTTACATAGTATTTAGAAACTAAATAAAAACTCATTAAAATATCAGAGTTATATTTTGTTTTTATACCAGACACGCGTTCTGTCTGTCTCATTGATGGCGTTCGAATCAGAACAGCTAGACGG
The DNA here is from genome assembly GCA_019925275.1 of Mytilus edulis. Classification (NCBI taxonomy): domain Eukaryota; kingdom Metazoa; phylum Mollusca; class Bivalvia; order Mytilida; family Mytilidae; genus Mytilus; species Mytilus edulis. Next base: position 63,045,117 of record CM034353.1, read on the forward strand.
CCATATATCGAATACGAAGTTGTTATGGATTTATACTGAAAAAATCGAATAATTTGTACAATAGAAGATTGCTACAAAAACGTTAAACAAAAATATCGGACTTTTAGTCAAAGCAAATTAAAAAAGTGAAAGTCCGTTAAAAAACTAACAAAATCAAAAAACGGTTAATCAATGGAACAAGTAAAACACAACATGCCATATTTCTGACTTGGTACATGTATTTTCAAAAGAAAATGGTGTGTTGACCCTTTTTTTTTGTACCTAGCTAAACCTCTCATGTGTCTATGACAGCTACTTGTAAGTTAGTTATATTTACAAAAGTAGCTGAGCACAATAAATACGAATAAAGAATTCGACAAAAACTTATGCCTGTGGGCAGAAACAAAACTTACTGGTTCTCACATTTTAGGAGCAGATAGTGTTTAACCTAAAATATACCGTATCATCAATATTGCATGTTTACACTCATATGCTGACTACTGACTTGGTACAAAACTAGCAGCGGCTTTTATCCAGTAACAGTAAAATCTCCGTGCACAGGGTTATTATTTTTTTTTGGAATGTATGTTTTCTAGATATTACAATTTATACTGCAACTAGTTGTGTTTACTTCCTAAAACTAGTAGCTTAGCTATATTTTGTATAATGTCAATTTCATCATGGAACACTTTCTGCGGTATAGTTGGTGGGCGAATGACCCAGCTCACATTACAATATTCCAATAAAATTCCCCTCAAATGAATTGTAATACAAGACAGAAGGCCAGGTAGTTAAAATAAGAAGAAACAAATATCGTTCAGCTATCAGACCAAACATCCGATTTTTGTTTCTTTCCAAAAACGTAGATTTTACAGGCTTAGTCATATCATACATCAAAGATTTTATCTACAGGTACAATGCATCGAAACATAAAACAGAAGATACTAATATAACAAATTAATAAATAAGATAAGGCTAGCACCATAAAATACAATGTTACAAACAATATTTAAGACAGAAAATAACAAAGTAGCAAACAATGAAAATGTCATGTATCAAGTCAGGAATATGGCAGTTGTTATCTAATAGTTCGATTCTATATCTGTTGCATTGTCGTTTGTTTTAGTTGCACTTCAGTGTTTCTGTTGTATCGTTGTTTTCCTCTTATAGTTGACGTGTTTCCCTCGGTTTTAGTTCGTAACGCGGATTTGTTTTCTCTCAATCGATTTATGACTTTTTGAACAGTGGTATACTACTGTTGCCTTTATCATCTCCCATCGTATTAAAATAAGAAGAAGTGGAAAGAAGGCGAAATTACAAACAGATTAACAAAACAATTAAACAGACACAAAAAACACGAAATCTACCAAATAATGTGGTTGATCTCAATTTTTCCAAAAGGCTAAGCAAATAGTGGCCTCATTTTGCTCATAGTAAGCACTATATATATGTATCTATGATAATACTCATTTGGTAATGTAACAATCCAAGAAAAGACGACAGGATTGTGTTAACAATAATTTGAAATATCCGTTTTCGTCGGTGAAACATATAATATGATATATTCCATATCATTTAACCAGCTGGTGATTGCGTCCATACAATTTGACCCATTAAAATCTTGGTTTAAAAGCTTCCTTTTTTACGATTAATTCTCTATGAATGAAATCATGATCAGATTCGCATGCTCCCTGATTTGGAATCAACTTGAGGATACATGATCCATGTGCAGGCGCTTTTGGAGTGTGCTTGTAATATACCAATTAGTAATTCATTAGTTATTTAATAGATTATATCTATTACACATTATTAAATGAGCCATTAAAACTTCTTATTGGTGACAAAACACGACACATAAAGAGTAAAAGGATAAACCAACACCGGGATGATAACCAACATTAACTTTCAAGATTATTATGGTGAACTATGTAGTAGGGTGCCCAGTATCGAAAAAGACGTCTAGTTAACGAGTTTAAGTTAACGGATAACACTCGGCTATATTTATATGCAAAACATTGGAAAATCATTATATTTTTCAATCATGAATGTCGTCGTAAGCTACCGTGGTCACTTTTTTCAAAATTTTGTGGTTTCTTAGGGTACCGAAAGATACCTTATTATATAGTCCATCTTCAACACGAAAAATAAAATTATTGCTTTTTCAAATGATACTTATCATTTAGCTTAAAAATTAAATTTATCATATAACGAAAGCTAAAAATATTTATATGATTTACATGTAAGTATAAGTATTTCATTATTTTAGTAGGACTATTATTTTAGCGGAAATTTACCACCTTTTGAACGAAAGCAAATTTATTGCGTGTTACTTTCACGGTATTTTTACTCTGATTACATCAATAAGACATGGTTCATATGTGTGCCAAATATCTTTCGTGTAATGTTAATCGGTGAGAAGAAAAAAGCAATTAAAAACACAAATTTAGTGACAGTTTTGCCTTGATTCAAACACGCCTTTTCTCGTGCCGTTAATCGTTTTATAGCTTACACTATTAGGTCATTAACTAGGACAATTTTCACTAACTTCATTTCTCTTTTTTGTTTGTTGTATGGTCAATTTGTTTGTTTTGAATAGTCCAGTTTTTTGGAAGATCGTTGTTTTGTAACTTGAAATATTATTTTGTTGGTTTTTATAACTTAAATTGATTTTTTTTATTGGAAAAATTAAAATTGAGAATGGAAATGGGGAATGTGCCAAAGTGACAACAATCCGACCATAGAGCAGACAACAGCAGAAGGTCACCAACAGGTCCTCAATGCAACGAGAAATTCTCGCACCCGGAGGCGTCCTTCAGCTGGCCTCGAAACAAATATTGTTATGATATTGTAATTATTGTATTTATTTATGTTGGCCTGATAGTTGTTTACAGAATAATCTTAGAACTGTGCAGTTTAGAAATCACTGTAACAATTACAGAATGATTGGAACTTTCCAGACTGATCCTAATAAAAGATGCGTTATATAAACTTCTACATTTTACTAGAAACTTCCGTTGTAACTTTCTAGGACGTTCCATTCTAGAGTGTTCTAGCATTTTCCGTGACAACTATACATATATATATATACATATAGACACTAAAGTAAAACACACTCTTGGACTTAGACTTAGACATAGATAGACATTAATATTCATACCATTTGGATTGACACTTTTATTCTACAAACAACATCATACTGGATTGTGACCGTAGTAGTGAATGTGATATATTCAGATTAGATTCACAAAGATATCCGGATACAGACAAAGATAAAAGATTGGACTCATATTTTGACAGTTAAGTTGACAGTAATATTTGTGTAATACTACTTGTAAACTTTTGTATAATAAATATTGTTAAATTTCATTATTGATTTGTGTCTTTTGTTGGCTACAATTTAAAGGTAATTTCTGGCCGTAACAGAAATTGGGGGCACGTCCGGGATACTGAAAATATCTAAATTCAAAATTTGTTTAGTAATTTTTATTATAATTAGCCAACAAAATTCTACAAAATGGCATTTGATGCCGGTAATTTTTTGAAAACGCCAGACCTGGAGAATTTTTATAATTTAAAGAAAGAGGAATTAGTGTTGCTTGCCAAACATCTGAAATTAGATTTTAGAGTATCAATGAGAAAACAAATTATAAAAAAATTGGTTATAGACAAATTAGTGGATGCAGAAATTTAAGATGAAGAGGCTCTTGATCTTAAGGTCGAAAACGTTGACGCCTTTAAATTAAAACAGCTTGAATTAGAACATAAACTTAAATTAAAAGAACTGGAAATGAAGGAGACGAAGAAAATAAAAGAACTTGAAATGAAGGAAAGGTTGGAAATGGATAAAAAAGAAAAAGAAGATGAATTTAAATTAAAAGAACTTGAAATGAAGGAAAGGCTAGAGATGGAGAAAATGAAAATTGAAATGGTCAAGGAAGAAAGCAACACTAAAGTCCAGCCGAAATCAGAATATTTTGATGCAGCAAAAAATATACGTTTGGTTCCCAGATTTTGTGAAAAAAAACAGTCGATAAATATTTTCCACAGTTTGAGAAAATTGCTCATAATTTGAATTGGCCAAAGCCATATTTGACTACAATGCTACAAAGTGTTTTTTAGGGTAAGGCCGCTGAAATATACTCCGCACTTCCATCAGAAAAAAGTTAAGATTATGACACGGTGAAACAGGAAGTTTTGAAAGCTTATGAGCTAGTACCAGAAGCATATAGACAGAAATTTAGATCTTATAAAAAGTTTGATTAGCAAACCTATGTGGAATTTGCTCGGGAAAAAGAAGATATATTTGATAAATGGCTTACTTCAAAGAAAACAGATAACAATTTTGATAACCTAAGACAATTGATGCTTAGTGTAAGAAAAATGTTCACCTGATGGCTGATTGTTTTAGACTCCAAAAGAAGAATGAACGAGATAATAAGCCGAAGTCCAGTGCTTGTACGACACCTTATATTACCAGTACGTTGGAATGTCCTGCGAGTCAGGCTTTTAAGTCCAGTTTTTGTGATTACATGGAGGAATATAAACTCTTTATATCTGATGGGTTTGTTTCTATTGTTGATGATACCACTCTTCAGCCTATTAAGATTTTACGGGACACTGGAGCTTCTCAGTCTTTATTGTTAGACGGTGTGTTGCCTTTGTCCGAGAAGACTTCTGTTGGTGCCTCTGTTTTGTTACAAGGTGAAGAGTTAGGTTGTATAGATGTTCCTCTCCATCGTATTTATCTGAAGTCAGATTTGATAACTGGACCAGTTATTGTGGATGTTCGTCCTAATCTCCCTGTTGAGGGTGTTACATTATTGCTAGGAAATGATCTAGCTAGGAACAAAGTGGTTGCTGAACCAATTGTTACCAGTGAACCGGTGGTGGATGTTAATTTACCTGAAGATGATGCTGATTTGTATCCAGCTTGTGTTGTCACTAGGGCGATGGCTAGAAAACAACAAGATGAGGATTTGCAAGAAAACCCGTTTGATTACATGGACCTTTCTGACACTTTCCTAGCCGACATTGGAGGTCCTGGTAGCTCAGAAAAGGCCATAATAAGACCACCTAATGTTAACAAGAATGTAATTATGCCATGGCAAGACGTAAACAGCCATTAATTAAACAGAAAGAACCTTTTCGAAGAACAAAATAAAGACCCTGAAGTTCAATATATACTGGTTCAGTGATAATGAACCCCATACTAAACTGCAAATTGTACACAAGAAACTAAAAGTTAAAATAATACAAGACTAACAAAGGCCAGAGGCTCCTGACTTGGGACAGGCGAAAAAATGCGGCGGGGTTAAACATGTTTGTGAGATCTCAACCCTCCCCCTATACCTCTAGCCAATGCAGAAAAGTAAACGCATAACAATACGCACATTAAAATTCAGTTCAAGAGAAGTCCGAATCTGATGTCAGAAGATGTACCCAAAGAAAATAAACAAAATGACAATAATACATAAATACCATCAGACTACTAGCAGTTAACTGACATGCCAGCTCCGAGCTTCAATTAAACTGATTGAAAAATTATGTCTTCATCATATGAATATCAGGCACAATCCTCCCCCTGAGGGGTTTAGTATCATACCATCATAACAAATATGAGAAGAACATAACCCGTGTCATGTCAACAACTGGTTTATTAATAATAAATGTGTTTAGTTCCGATGCAAAGACCCTATCAGTGAATCAATATTAACGCCAAAATATGCAATCTTTAATTACCTGACAACAGTATCGTAACTATATCCCTTCTTAATAAGTCTATTTAAAGGTTTTGTTAGCTTCTGAGGTGAATACTGACATTTTTGTGATTTATAAAGAATATTTCCATAAAATATTGGATTTGAAATACCTGAACGTATAAGAAGTCTGCATGTTGAGCTATATTTACGAATGATATCCATATACCGATGATAAAATTTAGTAAATGTTTTGACTAGTTTGTGATATCGAAAACCCTGGTGTAATAATTTTTCAGTAATACATAAATTTCTCTCGTTAAAATCTAAAACATTGTTACATACACGAGCGAATCGTACAAGTTGAGATATATAAACAACGTAAGATGGTGACAATGGAACGTCACCATCTAAAAATGGATAATTAACGATAGGAAATGAGAAATCATCTCTTTTATCATAAATTTTATAATCCTGGTACCTTTGATAACTATTAGCATTAAGCTTTCCGTTAATGATATAAATATATCAAGATCGAGGAAAGGGCAGTGGTCATTGTTAGTATTAGCTTTATTTAAAGTAAGTTCAACAGGATAAATTTCTTTAGTATACATACTGAAGTCGTCATTATTGAGAGCTAAAATATCATCCAAATATCTAAAAGTATTATTAAATTTGTGTATCAGATGTTGTTTGATGGGTCTTTGCCGATTTTTGTCATAAATTATAACACATAGCAATACAAAAACAGGTCCGCAATAAGTGGTGCACAGTTAGTCCCCATTGGAATTCCGATAACCTGACGATATACGGAATCTCCAAAGCGAACAAAAATGTTATCTAGTAAAAATTCAAAAGCAGATATAGTATCAAAGCATGTCCAATTGACATAGTTTTTTTGTTTGTTGCTACTAAAAAATGACCTAAAAGAGTTTGAACATATATATTCACATTCTGACTTTTTAAATGGCCATTAAATTAGGTGTGTGATTTTTTTCTTAACGAGAATGTGAAGCAATGTGGTATATAGGGTAGAAAAATTAAAACTTTGAACAGATTTAAAATCACCAATATAAGCATGCAATTTATAAAGTACTTCCAACGAGTTTTTGACACTCCAAAAGTAATTAATTCCACTATTTTCGAAGGCCTTATTTGAACAATTTATTATCAGGTTTTTGATTGTACCAAGTGTACTGGTAAAAAGAATAGATAATTTAGTAGTGGAACAATGGGTTGAAGACGAAATAAATCTATATTTGTAAGGTGTTTTGTGTAGTTTCGGAAGCCAATACATAGTTGGGACTTTCATTGTTTTTGGTTCTGCTTGTAAAGCAGTAGCTAAAAGTTTATGTTTGTTACAGATGTCGTTTTCTGAAAACGGAGTCAGTATGAATGTTGGTGAATTGGTGATTTCTTTTTGTAGAACCTCAATGTAAAATTTACGTCAAACAATAATAATATTATTAGCAGCTTTATCGGCCGGGACAAAAACAAATTCCTTGGCTAGTTCTTTTAGTTTGTGTTTGATACAAGAAATAGGTTTATTGTGGTTATTGTTAAGAGTAAAATGTTCTTTAAAATGTTGAATACGTCTATCAACAATGTTTATTACTGAATTAAAAAAAGAGTCCAAAGATATTTTGTCCGCTTTTTTCCATTTTATCCATTTCAAACAGTAAGTACGGAGTCAGTCGTAGATGATATCACGACACTCATTCAAATTAATAGTTGAAGGGGGACGATATTTAGGTCTTTTACTGAGGAATGATTTCAACTCTCGGTCTTGAACGATGTTAAGATCTCCTGTTATAACATGGGAAATGGGTCCATAAATGTATTTGGAATTACTGCAATTACATGAAGTAGGTGTATTTTCACTGATATTAACATCTTTACACAATTGGCTATAATTAAACACAAATTTCCGGGTAGATTTCTTGCAAATATAACAAATAAGAGGGAGCTCAATATTATTAAAATATCAAGGAATTTGTTCTTTAACAGAATGGTCGTTAAAAATACCAGCAATATTTACAAAATCAAAACCTTTATTGACATACTTTATTTTAATAAAATGTTTTTTATGATCTTCAGGACGATCAATTTTAGGAAACAGTTTAGAATGACAATATGCCATTATAATTTGAACGATTTCATACTTAGGACTGCTATAATAAATTGTGTTGCAATCCTCTAAAATTATATTTAACTTATTAATAGGTAATGAACAGAGCTTTGTTAACAGATAATGTCTGCCGTTTGTTTTTGAAATAGAAATTAGGTCCGAAATATTGGTATGATTTGTCCGAAATTTTCTTTGATTGCGATTTTTTCTACGACCATGAGAGCGGTTTTTTCGAACAGTTTTTGAAACAATATCCAAAATGTTAACAGAATCGATTCTTGATATATTGCCAATTCCCATGATATTATCATTAAGACCGAGAGGGTAGACTGTCTGTAATTTTTTAAATCCAATTTAATTCAATTATTTTCCGTGATCGTACAAACTTTGAATGAGATTCACCAGGCTGCTTATTTACTTCTTCCAAAGGTTGAACTGCTAAATATTTAATAGGATGATTGTGCTTCTTAAGGTGTTGATAAATGATACTTTTGAATTTATTGGGTCTTTTAAAACGATACAGATGTTCTTGAGTGCGTTTAGATAAATACCGTCCAGTTTCAACTACGTATTGAATACCGCATCCCGGTTTGTTTCATGTGAGTAAATAAATAAGACTGTTTGTTTTTTCAAGTTATATCAGTTTCAAATTTTAAAGAATATGTGCGACCATTAAATGTGGACCTTACCGTATTGTTGGTGGAAAGACGGGGACATGTCAGTCATTTTTTGGCATGACACTTATCGATAGAAGGGTAACCACGATTTTTATTGTTAAAAATATTAGCGATGGTCGTATTTTTAGATAAGCGATTTTGAAGATTGAGACGTGTAGATACCCTTTGAACGAGTTTAGTATTTAATGTAATAAACAAAACAAATCCTTCGGTCACGTTTCAGACCCGGAATATGGCACACATTCACAGTCCTGTTAAACTATGATAATCACACCCTAAGCGAAGTAGAAATGAAATAGAATGGAATAAGTGTGTTATAACTTATATGTCATGGTTCTTCTACTGAATTGCTTATTAATATGCGAGGAATTAACACAAAAGCTTTATCGAGGCTATTGGAGGACGGAAAGATGTTTATTTTAGTATATTGCACGATGCTTCAGACCTAGACTATCTTCGTACTGATGATTACAAAAATTTGTACCACAATTCTTGCTATAAATCTTACACTAGCAGACACAACTGCAGTTATTATAAAGCTGACTCAAGTTCTTGTTCTGTAAAAGTGGTTCAGGTCATATATAGAAGGTCGTCAAATTCCTGACTGGATTAGGTTCTTTGGGTCAGTGAGAACCGGCAGGCCTTAATCAGATTTCTTGATCAATTGATTGGTCGGCATTATGGTAGATCAAAAGTTACTATCATAAATGAAGAAGTCATATTCTATTTAGCACTCCCAATGACCCTATATCAGCTTAGAAGGAGTATTCAGATTTTAAAAATTATTTTGTACACCCGATGAAGTAGATACTCGCGAGATTTTACATGCTATTTATGTAGCAAAGAGTTCGGCGTGAAAGGAATAAAGGGTAGGCTAATAATGAAGTCACAATATACAGATGTTCTGATCGTATGTGAAGTCGAAGTGAGAGGTTTAGCGCTATGAAACCAGGTCCAATCCACCATTTTCTACATTTGAAATTGCCTGTACCATGTCAGGAATATGACAGTTGTTGTCCATTCGTTTTTTATGTGTTTTGTTATTTTATTTTGCCATGTGATTAGGGACTGCCCGATTGAATGTTCCTCGAAGTTCAGTGTTTTGTGATTTTACTTCCCCTCCATGCAGCATACGCACGAGCCAGGGTTTCAAACAGGCACTATAACTTGCACATAAGATTTGCGCCGCTATTTACCTGTCTATGGCACATGTAAAAGTATCGGGTTTGCGACCTGTAACCTTGTACCAGCCGTACATGATGTTACATGATGCGATACAATGTAATCAGTCCTGGTTAGGATTGACAGGCGCACTGTTTCTTTAGTCTTGAAGGACAACCCAGATGATTTCACCGATTTGTCAAACCTTTCTTATTGTGACATCGATGAATCGATAGATGCATCTCGAGATCTTGTCGTTAGGTTGAATGATCTCAAGTCAAAACTAAAAATAGATCATTGTGCTTAAACACATTGAGCGTAAAATTGGCTACAATTTAAAACTTCTCCCTTGTCAAATTTCTTTCTGTGAATCTACTTTTAAACAATGTGAAATAAGAGCTTCACTCCAGACGTAAAGATGTCTTCCAAAATTAGCAAAACTACACTAACACTCTCTTCTTCAGTTCGAATAGGAAAAAATGACTTGTATATCTCGAAGGTCAGGTGTCATCCGAATTTCTGCAAGATTTAGTTTGTACTTGTGAGGGAAAATATGTGTTTTAAAAGGGTTGCATTTGCTTCGACAAAATCTATCATGTACAGATGTATGCCCATGTCAGGCAAATGACATATGTCAAAATGTAAATACTCGTCTGGTTGTAGTAAAAAACATTGATGACGACGAAGATGACGATGTATAAGATTTCATTTTTCTGTATGTACCTTATAAATCATTGTTAGCTGTCGAATGAAAATTAAGAAGTCCATAATATTTTCTAAACAATAAATAAAACATATAATCAATTTTGATATCGTTGGAAATAAAGTAATAATCTTTCTCGTGGGGATTCCGTAGATATGCAAATTAAAAAAAAAACAAACTCTCATCTACCTTAATCCTTTCTTGTAGAAAAATAAAACAAAATGCAATTGAACCTAGTAATTTGTGTGTTTATATTTCTTGTATCTATCTATTCATCCTTAAGGTAGTTCAGGGGTATAGAAAAAAATCGACAGAATTTTCTTTATACTTTGTGAAATATAACTTTGAAGTATTGTAAATGAAAAAATGCAAAAAAAAAATGGGGGTCACCGGCCATCTAAGAGATATTTTGACCTCTGAAAATGAGTGCAAATAGGTTATAGGGAATTATAGGAAAAATGGGCATAAAACGTCTTTGATTGAGATTTTACATTAAACGAAATGACAGAAGTTGCTAATTTTTTCATACAAAAAAGCTGGATATATATATATTTTATGAAATTGGGAAAAAAATTGGGGTTCACCGGCCATTCAAGAAATTTTTTGACCTCTGAAAATAAGTGCAAAAAGGCTAAAATATAGGAAAAAGGGACATAAAATGTCTTTGGTTGAATTTTAACAGCAAACCAAACGACAGAAGTGGCTCATTTTTTCATACAAAAAGGCTTGATATATATATTTTGTGAAATTGGAATAAAAAATGGGGGTCACCGGCCATCCAAGAGATTTTTTGACCTCTGAAAATAAGTGCAAAAAGGCTAAAGATAGGAAAAATGGACATAAAACGTCTTTGATAGAATTTTCACATCAAACCAAATGACAGAAGTAGCTCATTTCTTCATACAAAAAGGCTTGATATATATTTTTTTATGAAATTGGAATAAAAAATAGTGGTCACCGGCCATCCAAGAGATTTTTTGACCTCTGAAAATAAGTGCAAAAAGGCTAAATAAAGGAAAAAGGGACATAAAATGTCTTTGGTTGAATTTTAACAGCAAACCAAACGACAGAAGTTGCTCATTTTTTCATACAAAAAGGCTTGATATATATATTTTGTGAAATTGGAATCAAAAATGGGGGTCACCGGCCATCCAAGAGATTTTTTGACCTCTGAAAATAAGTGCAAAAAGGCTAAATATAGGAAAAAGGGACATAAAACGTCTTTGGTTGAATTTTAACAGCAAACCAAACGACAGAAGTTGCTCATGTTTTCATACAAAAAGGCTTGATATATATATTTTGTGAAATTGGAAAAAAAATGGGGGTCACCGGCCATCCGAGAGATTTTTTGACCTCTGAAAATAAGTGCAAAAACGCTAAAGATAGGAAAAATGGACATAAAACGTCTTTGATAGAATTTTCACATGAAACCAAATGACAGAAGTTGCTCATTTCCTCATACACAAAGGCTTGATATATATATTTCGTGAAATTGGAATAAAAAATGGGGGTCACCGGCCATCCAAGAGATTTTTTGACCTCTGAAAATAAGTGCAAAAAGGCTAAAGATAGGAAAAATGGACATAAAACGTCTTTGATAGAATTTTCACATCAAACCAAATGACAGAAGTAGCTCATTTCTTCATACAAAAAGGCTTGATATATATTTTTTATGAAATTGGAATAAAAAATAGTGGTCACCGGCCATCCAAGAGATTTTTTGACCTCTGAAAATAAGTGCAAAAAGGCTAAATAAAGGAAAAAAGGGACATAAAATGTCTTTGGTTGAATTTTAACAGCAAACCAAACGACAGAAGTTGCTCATTTTTTCATACAAAAAGGCTTGATATATATATTTTGTGAAATTGGAATCAAAAATGGGGGGCACCGGCCATCCAAGAGATTTTTTGACCTCTGAAAATAAGTGCAAAAAGGCTAAATATAGGAAAAAGGGACATAAAACGTCTTTGGTTGAATTTTAACAGCAAACCAAACGACAGAAGTTGCTCATTTTTTCATACAAAAAGGCTTGATATATATATTTTGTGAAATTGGAATAAAAAATGGGGGTCACCGGCCATCCAAGAGATTTTTTGACCTCTGAAAATAAGTGCAAAAAGGCTAAATAAAGGAAAAAGGGACATAAAATGTCTTTGGTTGAATTTTAACAGCAAACCAAACGACAGAAGTTGCTCATTTTTTCATACAAAAAGGCTTGATATATATATTTTGTGAAATTGGAAAAAAAAATGGGGGTCACCGGCCATCCAAGAGATTTTTTGACCTCTGAAAATAAGTGCAAAAAGGCTAAAGATAGGAAAAATGGACATAAAACGTCTTTGATTGAATTTTCACATCAAACCAAATGACAGAAGTAGCTCATTTCTTCATACAAAAAGGCTTGATATATATATTTTATGAAATTGGAATAAAAAATAGGGGTCACCGGCCATCCAAGAGATTTTTTGACCTCTGAAAATAAGTGCAAAAAGGCTAAATATAGGAAAAAGGGACATAAACTGTCTGTGGTTGAATTTTAACAGCAAACCAAACGACAGAAGTAGCTCATTTTTTCATACAAAAAGGCTTGATATATAAATTTTGTGAAATTGGGAAAATAAAAATAGGGGTCACCGGCCATCCAAGAGATTTTTTGACCTCTGAAAATAAGTGCAAAAAGGCTAAATATAGGAAAAAGGGACATACAACGTCTTTGGTTGAATTTTAACATCAAACCAAACGACAGAAGTTGCTCATTTTTTCATACAAAAAGGCTTGATATATATATTTTGTGAAATTGGAATAAAAAATGGGGGTCACCGGCCATCCAAGAGATTTTTTGACCTCTGAAAATAAGTGCAAAAAGGCTAAAGATAGGGAAAATGGACATAAAACGTCTTTGATTGAATTTTCACATCAAACCAAATGACAGAAGTAGCTCATTTCTTCATAAAAAAAAAGCTTGATATATATTATGAAATTGGAATAAAAAATAGGGGTCACCGGTCACCCAAGAGATTTTTTTTCCTCTGAAAATAAGTGCAAAAAGGCTAAATATAGGAAAAATGGACATAAAACGTCTTTGGTTGAATTTTAACAGCAAACAAAATGACAAGAAGTTGCTCATTTTTTCATACTGAAAAGCTTGATGACTCTATTTTATGAAATTGGAATAAAATTTTGGGGTCAACACCCAATTTTCAGAAGAAACAAAATGACAGTTCCTCTTTTTTTCGTAGGTGAGGGAGCAATATATTTTACCCTTGTCCAACTGTATACATGTATGTTAGTCAGTTCGTCCAAGATCTGATTTTCGTTCTCCATTTTTCATTTGCCTCAATCAAGTGCTATCACAATGCTTTTTACCACAAAACACAGACGAAGTTTTATTTTTGGTAATGTCATTTTAACTGTTCTAGAGTTATGACCCTTTGCAAATTAAAAAAAAATGCAGAATTTTTCCTTTACTTTCTGTGAACTGTAGTTTGTCGTTACCAAATGTTATAATTGATATCTCTCAGTCAGTTCCTTTGCATTTCTTCTGAAATTTTATAGAAATGTTAAGGATCATGTGCAGAATTCGGTGTTAAATTGACTGTGTTTGCTTTATATATAAGACTCATTTCTAGAGGAGCACCAACATAAAGTATTATGTTAAGGAAATATGACTTTTTATTTTTTTTTTCTTAGTATACTAGTAGTTAGTCTTTCTTTTATCTCACATTAAAGATTCAGAAAAATGTGAGCATTTGTTTTTGATTTTCTTTCATTTCTTTTGAATATTAAAAAAATAAATTCGAAATAAATTTGATACAAAATAGAATTATCATCACTACCATACATAATCAGTACAATAAGTGTCCACTCTATTTGATTATCCATCCAGTATTATATATTATATGTGGTGATGTGCATGTTATAATTTTCTTTTGTGTGTGTAACTGATTTGATTCAGGGAATTATCATGACCCTTTTTTAAATTGTTATTTAGATGGAGAGTTGTCTCGTTGGCACTCACACCACATCTAAAATTAAGAATCGAAATGGGGAATGTATCAAAGAGACAACAACCCGACCATAGAAAAAACATTAGCAGAAGGTCACCAACAGGTCTTCAATATAACGAGAAATTCCTGCACCTGTAGGCGTCCCTCAGCTGGCCTTTATCTATAAACATATTTCTTGATAGAAGTGAAACAACATGTGATCTAATACATTTATTTCATTTTCAATGGATATCTGTTCTTATGTTTGTTAGTACATAATAAAATAAAGAGGCAAAATAAATTACTTGTTTTTCTAAGTTTAGAATACTGTTTGTGGTAGCTAGGTTAAATAATTTCACTGAATAAAATTTGCAAATGCCTTGCTAATAATATATTTTAAAAAAAATATTAACATATTTTGCCTTGAACTTTAACATGACATTTTGTTGATTAAACCCGAATTGATTCCTAATTTTGTATATTATACAATTATTTGCAAATGTAGATCATAATGAATAAGTGTAAAATTTCATTAACTATGTTCAGCACAAATATTAACCTGAACAACAACTGAATACATGTATCCTCATGTAAACACCAAATAGTCTTGTTGAAGTCATTAAAATACTGTTTGTAAAATATATTTGCCTAAACTTGTATTAGTCTTTCTCATATCATTTTACCCCAAATATAATAAACCTTTTAAAGATGAATATCTCCTTCTTTCTTTTTCCACAGAGGTGGGAGTATAATTATGCCAGACATATCTCATTCTAAATTGGGTTTTTTTAATATACAGTATTTTGTTCTTCTGTACAAACAGATGACGTCATGTTATCTATAAATGAATTTCTTACAGATAAAACAGCAATAACATTTTTAAATAACCTTGGATGAATTATTACTAATGTAAACACCCAAGAGAAAAGACTTCAATTGTTAATCTTTTTCCCAAAATTTTCTAAATATATACATGTTCTTATTGCCTGTACAACCAACAACAAAAAATCCACCAAAATAAATATGAAAAAAAACCACAGAAAAGATCAAGATTTATAAAACGAATATAATTCAAAATATTAGTTGGTTAAAATACAACTAATGTTATCAGCTTAGTCCAGCAAGATTTGAGGTTATTAACACACTGTGAAACAATCAGACCCCTTATAATTTGGGTTATTGTGCTAAAGTGACCTGTCAGATAACTTAAGCTACCACCCTTCTGCACCTGAAATTCAATGTGGAACATTGTATTTTTAAAACTCTTATCTCAAGTTGCATTTTTTTTATCTAAAAACTGTACAGACAAAATTTATCATACTATGTTCATATAGTCTATCTTTATGAACGAAATGTGGGGTATAGCCGGGTAAATTCTTCACTAGACTATGTTTGCAATAAAACCCCAAATGCATCTCCTCTAGCTTAGAAAAGGTATTCCAGTGAACAATAAATTATCACACAAGCTTAAAAAAATGATATCTAAAAAATCTTCAAGTTTCATATAAATTTGTATAACTATCAAAACAATTTGGTCTATATCATTTAAAAATATTACAGTATCTCTGATCATGAATTTCAACAAAAGGTTACGGTTAAGGTAAAGTCCTGCATAACAACAATAATCTTTCTAATTCATATATCATACAGGTGGAATAATAATGCATATAGGATGTACTTAGGTGAAGTTTTGGAATAAGAGTCAAATGTTTGGACTACTTGGTGTTTTTCCATAGATACAAGGTACCATATTTTGCCCCATAACACCTATTTATTTTTCAACATATGAATAAATAGCTCATAAAAGATCAGTTGGCAAAACTAAGGCAGATTCTTGATTCTCTTTCTTTTGAATTGATACCCAAATAATACCAATGCAAATATAAGGTAAAAGTCAGAGTCAGCCTTTTCCCGCCATATTTTATAAATCAAATATTTTGAAAAGGAGTCTGTGACCTATCAAATTTTTTGCTTTTTTTTCCATAGCTTTATACATGATATATATGAAATACTCTTCAAGCTTAAAGTATCAATTTTGAATTCTTGATTTATTTAATTTTACAAAATAGATCACCTAAGTACATCCTTAAAGTATTAACCCTGACTGACTAATTTAAGGTATAAAACCACTAATTCATAGCCCAAATGCTTTCTTTGTTAAATTCTGCAATTTCAAGAATTTATGGATACTTTGTCTTAAG
Organism: Mytilus edulis; assembly: GCA_019925275.1. Taxonomy (NCBI): domain Eukaryota; kingdom Metazoa; phylum Mollusca; class Bivalvia; order Mytilida; family Mytilidae; genus Mytilus; species Mytilus edulis. The sequence goes on from CM034353.1 coordinate 63,061,648, forward strand.
TTCAAATAAAGTGGCAGTTATTTCTGTCAAAACTGTACCGTATCCTGACTTGTGCTGAAAGAATCAACATACCTTTAAATGCATATTAGAGAGTACTGATTTCCCAAAGTTTGTTAGTACAAAAACAGGAACTTCTGATCAAAACAACAGGCCAAATGTGTTCTCCTTATAAAATTTCATATACTTCTTTTTTATTCAAGTACAACTTTCAACAGGGGTTCTGCAGTGATCCCAAGTCCCCAAGCTTTCATTTGATATAAAACCTACCCCAAATATTCCTACTATTGACAAAGATTATGTAACAGCTATGCATAGAAACTATTTTGTTTAAAATGTGTACTACTTTTCTTTCCGACTAGGCCTGAATTAGTGGTTCTATACCTTAACAAACATATTTTTCCTTTACTTGAGACTAATAAGATACTCATATACTCTTTGTATAATTTTTTTGTTTGATGTCACTCTAACTACCCCAGTTGAAGACTTTTCTGTCATTAAGGCTTTGAGTCCTGCCATGTCATTTCTTTGTACGGCTAGTTTGAAATGTTGAAATCTTAGGTTAGACCTCGCTGTTTTTAGTGCCATAGCTTTTGACAGACATTTTGATTGAACTAGCTTTTCAAAAGTTTTCAAGTTGCCCAATTGCCTCTGGTATAACTCAGGGTAGCTAGGTGAAAAAGCAAGTTCAGTAATATGTTGAGAAACATTACCTTTCTCAGTAACTAGATTTAAAAGTAATTTTGTGTCATACACAGCATTATGAGCTTCATACTGTTGACCTAATAGTTTGTCAACGAGAAAAGACTGGCTATAAGATGACAAGCCAGGTGAAACCAGTTTAAACAAATTTAAAGAGTCTAAAAATGCAACAGTGCTTGCACATAGTTCACTGTACATATTCATAGATTTTAAAGTATTGAATAAAACATGGCAGTCAAATCGTTTTATGTTATGTCCTACCAATACAGGTTTATCTGTGAAATTTGACAAATAAGTTAAAAAATCAGTCATTCCTTCATGCTTATGTTTATAATCAACAGCATTACCATTATGATACATTTTTTGTCCTACAACAGTTATTTTTGTTATTTCTGATGCTTCTCTGGATATTTGTTGGTCAGGAAATATATATCGACTGAAGGAACTGTCTTTGCTGCATGCAGCTATCTGGGTTATATCAGAATATCTACCTGAAGTTAAACATTTAGTTTATTAACATGCATCTAAACTGTAAAAGGTATTTAGAAAAAGCAATTAATTGTCAAAAAATCATCAAGTTGAACAGAACTTAGTCTTCTATCCCCTCTTTTGAACTTTGGTTGATGGTCTAATATTGACAATTATACCACATCACCTTATTTTATATCTCGCTTCATTGAAGAAAAAAACGAAAAAAATCTAGTTTTGCTCCACTGGTCTGTAAATATCATCATCTTTGTATTTAGCTCACCTCCAAAAGGAGGTAGATACAAAGTGTGAATTGCTTAATCCAGAGGCTCTAAAGAGCCTGTGTCGCTCACCTTGGTATATATATGTGAATATTAAACAAGAGAAGCAAATGGATTCATGAAAAAATTGTGGTTTGTTGATGGTGATGTGTTTGTACATCTTACTTTACTGAATATTCTTGCTGCTTACAATTATCTATAATGAACTTGGCCCAATGAAAATTGTTAAAAATTGACAATAAAGGACAATAACTCCTTAGGGTTCAATTGACCATTTCAGTCATGTTGACTTATTTGTAAATCTTACTTTGCTGAACATTATTGCTGATTACAGATTATCTCTATCTATAATAGTATTCAAGATAATAACCAAAAACAGGAAAATTTCCTTAAAATTACTAATTTAGGGGCAGCAACCCATCAACGGGTTGTCTGATTCATCTGAAAATTTGAGCCAGATAGATCTTGACCTGATAAACAATTTTACCCCGTCAGATTTGCTCTAAATGCTTTGGTTTTTGAGTTATAAGCCAAAAACTGCATTTTACCCTTATGTTCTATTTTTAGCTGTGGCGGCCATCTTGGTTGGATGGCCGGGTCATCAGACACAAATTTTAAACTGGATACCCCAAAGATGAGTGTGGCCATCTTGGCAAGTTTGGATTAATTTGGCCCAGTAGTTTCAGAGGAGAAGATTTTTGTAAAAGCTATTGACGGATGACGAGGACGACGACACACGACAAGTGATGAGAAAAGCTCACTTGGCCCTGTGGGCCAGGTGAGCTGAAAATGAAAGAATTTTTGCCCCATAAATGTATTGTTGCAGCATTTTTCTGCACATCTTTCAATTATAAAGTTTATCCATTGAAATATTTTTTTTTATAATTGAGGTAGCTTATTTCTGAAGTTTAATTATGTATATATACATATATAAGGCTGTTAGTTTTCTTGTTTGAATTGTTTTACATTGTCTTATCTGGGCCTTTTATAGCTGACTATGCAGTATTGGCTTTGCTCATTGTTGAAGGCTGTACAGTGACCTATAGTTGTCAATGTTTGTTTCATTTTGGTCTTTTGTGGATAGTTGTCTCATTGGCAATCATACCACATCTTCTTTTTTATATGTAACTTACTTAAACCAGTTGTCTCTAAATCAAAACATTCTATAGGTGCATCATCTATGTTTGTAAAGGTATCAGCTTCAGGAATTGCAGGTATTTCTTCTATGTCTATTGTTGCAAAATCTTCTAATCCTAATTAAAATTATATATATCAAGTCTTTAATAATTTCAACTTTATAATATATCAAAATCTTATAAAATAAAATTGAGAAAGGAAAATTATAGTTTATTAACATTTTGTGACAAAATTGACCCAAAAATTACAATACTTCATATGTCTGGAAAATTTCATTATTACATTTTGAATTCGTGTTTTAAAGTTATATAACTTGAATGTGTGGCTGAAATCTCATGCATTTTCACCGTTGATGTATAATTGCACAGTCACTTTATTATTGGATGATTTTTTTTTACTTTAAGACATAAAATTATGTACTTGAATATTAAATATATGCATAGATCTTCTATTTGGATAAAATGATCACATGTATCAAAGGTTATTCTATATATCTGAAGTCTCATCTATCTATGTGTATATTGATGCTATTTTTCTATTATTATTTTAATGACCTCCTCAAAAGTAAAAGCAAATCATACTTTCTGTTAATATAAGAATTATTACCTATCGAACTGTGGTATGTTCTCCCTTCTTTGACTTCAGCCACTGTTGTTTTTTGTAGACGTTTCTTTTTGAGAAATTTACGTTGTTTTTTTCCCTGTTTGCTTTTGAATCTGTTTTTGTTACCCTCTCTCTTCTTGTTTAATTTATTACCCCTACTAAGAGTCTCATTTCCAGGTGACAGGCCTATAGATGTGTTCAACTGAAAAATCAATTCATTTCAAATCATGCAAGTTCTTATCATCTTTGTAACAAATCTGTAAAAAATATATTTTGTATATGTTTTTTTATTTAAGAATTGAATGCTTCTTTTTGTAAATTTATTGGGGTGTAAAAGCGTTGACCGAAGTACATTTTGTATGAAGCGCGGAAGCGCTTCATACTAAAAATGTGCGCACGGTCAACGCTTTTACAACCCTATAAAGTTACAAAAAGAAGCATTCAATACCTATAATTACATTTTTTAGCTATGATCATGAAAACACGAATTTTATAAATTTTGTATATTATTCACCTGTGCACTTTATTGTGGGACCACGTGCTATCATGAATGAAAAGTTTTATTGAGTGATGCAATTGCTTACGGAATAACAAGTGATGTGCCGTTAACCAATCAAAATAAAGTATTATAATGAAACATACATCTAATGTAATTATTAAAGGAATGACTGTAATATTTTTTTGGAATAATGCGCATAGTGGGTTTTTTTACAGAGTGCACCACATTTTTTATGTTATTTCTTCATAGACAGAAAAAATATTACAGTGACTGAGATCATTCCTTATAAATCAAATCTGCATTCCTTATTCAAGGACGTGAAGGTGTAAATCATATAAAAAAACAACGTTGATGGCATCACTGTGGAATGACAAATTTATGTCTATAGATTGATAAAAAAATTATCACAGCCAATCAGAAGACGTGTTACATCCAAAATCAAATAATTTGAAGTAAAAAGCATTTTGTAGTAAATGTGTATTCCATTTTGTGCAGCAATAATCAACCATTTAATAGAATTGGGAAAATTGAGATTAATCTTGGCCTGATGTATACTGATCTTTAACAGTTGATATCATACGTATACGTAATGTATTGTTTTATGCCTCATTTGAAAAGGCTGTAAAAAGTATCAAAATTTGATGGGTGGTGGTTATTTAAGATAGATCGCTTCAACATTTATATGCCATATTCAATTTAAAATGTGTGGATGGTGGGGTAAAATAAAATGTACCTTTCTCCCCCACCATACATTTATTTTTGGAACAATCCTAACAAAGTTGCTTACATATACATTGTTATGTCTCTGGTAAATAGATGTCTCATTTGCAATCATACCTTTTTTCTTATTTTTCATTTTTTTTTGTTTTTTTTTTTAGTTTTTTAATAGAGAAGTTTATATATATTTATGAAGTAAGATTACATTTATAACAAATTCAATGTGATTATCAATACCTTAATGTTAATTGTTATTTTTGTTCAGTTGTCTTAATTGCAATTAAATATAGGATGTTTATCAAATAATACCTCAGAAATATAATTGTAGCCCTCATTCTTTTGAAGTACGGCTGAGCTGACTCTGTAGTTTAAAGATGATGAGGTTGAGAAGTGTTTTGTTTTTGGAGCTTTAAGAGCAATCAAGTTATTAAAGCTTTCATTTGCCTGTGATGAGCCCAAGTTAGATAGCTTTTTAGACTGTGGAACCATTTTTTGAATGAAGAGTTTCTCAAGGTCACATCTGAGTTCAGACGAAGATAAGTCTTTTCCACGAGGGAGATTTGAATGGATATAAGAATCTTTATCTTTAAGGTAACCACACCAAGTTTCTTTGCAGTTTTCATGCTCACCAAATATATGTTTTATTGAGGCATGAAGGCCGTCCTCAAGTCCACTGGGATTATCTACGTTCTGGTTTACAACATAGGTAAAATTTTTCACTATTGCGTCACAAACCATCCCAGTCAACTCTTTGTGTTTTGGTTTCAGTTCATGTAATTTTGATAGTATGCTATGTTTTATGTGATTTCTGTCGCTTATTTTCTCCATTTTTGAATTTGGCATTAACCGCTTGGCCCGGTCAAAACCTGTGGAATCATCATCTCCGACCACTTGTGATATATCCACTCCTTTTTCGTCTAATTCCTTCAACATTTCCACAACCATATCTGGTTCCATGCCCTGAAATAGTTTTTAAAATAATGTGTATTCATTGAACATTCAAATATACACCACAACCCCATGTTTGATAATCAAAAGCCTCAGACTTTGCATTGACATTGTAAAAAAATCCTGAAATATGAAAGCATCCACTGTTTTTATCTAATAATACTCATAATTTGTCAATAATTTGATATTGAAAGGTTTTGCAATCATGAAAGAATAGATGGTCCTCACATTCATTTTTGTCAACCCTGGGACTTTTGTCGCAGAGAGCTGGACATAGGGATAGTGATCCTGCATCGGCAGAGTTAGCTAACTTCTTAAAAGCTTTATATTTTAGTAGGGGGAAGACCTGGATGCTTCATACTTTGTATATGGATGCCTCATGTTAGGAAGTTTCCCTCAGTCATATTTCCAATGTCCTTGACCTCATTTTTATGGTTCAGTGACTGCTTGAAAAACAAATTTAGGTTTTTTGTAATGTTAAGTTCTCTCTTATTTATTAGTAATAGGGTAACTAACTATATGTGGTATGTGCGTACCTTGTAAGGTCCTCATGCCCATCAGGCAGTTTTCACTTGAACTGGACCTCATTTCATGGATCAGTGAACATGATTGTAAGGTGTACATATCTAGGTGGCAGGTGTTCATCTGACCTTGGCCTCATTTTCATGGTTCAATGGTCAAAGTTAAGGTTTTGAGTTTTAGTTTTAATATTTGTTGTATGGAATAACTGTAAGGTGTACATGTCTAGCTGGCAGGTGTCATCTGACATTCACCTCATTTTCATGGTTCAGTGGTCAAAGTTAAGTTTTTTGTGTTTTGGTCTGTTTTTCTTAAACTATAAGCAATAGGTTAATTAAATGTGTTGTATGGAAGAATTGTTAGCTGTACATGCCTGCCTGGCATGGTACATCTGACTTGGTATCATTTTTATGGTTCAAAGGTTAATGTTTAGTTTTCCTGGTTTATGTTAAGTTTATGTTTATGTGACAGTTGTAATAAAGCTTTATATTAAGACTATCAACATAAATTACATTATATCAATGAATAGTAAAGAAGGCTAGACATTTCAGTGTGTGCACTCTTGTATCAACTTACCATTAGATTTGAAATATGACAATGAGAAATTATTGAACTTTTTCTTTTTAAAAAAACGGTCGAGCCTATCATGTGCTCAAAACAGCTGTTTATTACTATTGTTATTGCTTTCATATGGTAAATACCTTTGCAGAACCACTCCAATTCTTTCTACACTTATGTTGTCTTGGTAAGATACCTCTGCCCTTTGCCCTTTCACAAATTCTACAGCTCGATATGCGAACCTTATGGTATACAACTTTGCCTGTGGTTTTTCCAATCAGTGTTGAAACTCCTTCAAAATGCAACATATTGATATACATGCTAAATCCCAATGTTCAAGCCAAAATGATTCGACAAGAACATGTTTATTCTCTATATGCCCCTTGTGGGGCCTTAATTGGAAATAAAATATATAAAAAAATCCAAAAAATTGCAACTTTGAATAAAAATTAATTTCAGACCATTTGAATTTCAATGTTCACCAATTAAAGTTCAGAGCCTAGTTTCATGTATCTGTCTAAGGACATATGTATATTCAATTTTTGGTATATCATTTATAGATTATTTTTATATAAATAAAACTATATGTCTTAGGATAGCTCCATGAAAGCAGCCCCATGGTCCAAAATTTAAAAGATTCAAGATTTTAAAGAAGCAATTTATACATGTATTAGAAGTATTGTTTATAGCCTGGTGGAGTGTTAATTTCCTATGTAAATTTATATTGGAAAGGGAGGTAACTTGAGTTTTTTTGTCAGTATTTGTTTGATTTTTATAAATATATGTTAAGTATGCTTCTTTGATGGGGTAATGAGTTCTTTTTTGAATATATTATATTTTTTTGGGCACTTTTCATTTAACAAATTGCAAATTCATGGCATTGTGACCAATTTGAAGAAAAAAAAATGTTGCTTCATCTCTTCAGGTGCCAACGGACAGCCTTGGAATTATATAAATCGGGTATCATTTTGTTCATTTTTCAGTTATCTCTTCATTTATGTAAGTTTGACCTAACTGCCACCCTTTATTTTCTGATATTTAGACAGTTTTCACAGTGACCCACTGATTCTGGCATTTTGACTTTCATTTTGAAAGATTGTCATGTGATCACCAGAAAGAAGTAAGGCACAATTTAGATTTGTTTACATTTCTATATTATATTTGTTCAGCATCTGCCTTGTTTAAAGAACTTTTAAACCACTAGAAGAAGAATATATCCTGAATTAATTTTATATTAGATTTGAGATTTTACCTGTACATGTTATTTTTTTTAAATGGTCAACTAATGAATGATGAAATCTAGTATGTAACGTGATAAAAGACCTGAAAACACTGTTAGAGTAGTTTGTTATACTTCAAAGACGGCTAAAATATCAACAATCAAGTTTATCCATTGTATTATGTTTTATAGAAGTGGCAAAGTTATAATTTTGTATCAATTTTAATTGATATTTCTGCCTTTTTTGCAGAGTTATCTCTCCCTTTTTCAAGGCAAATCAACATAGGAATTTTGAATCATGATTTCTTTAGTCTTCCTCAAGTAAAAATATATGGGACTTTTTTCTGTGTATATTTTGGGTATAATGCTGAAGATTAAAACTTTAAACTTCTGTTGCAATTACTTTGAGCTTAGAATCAAATTTATTCTAGATTGACTGGACTAATGGGGCAAATGTATATTCCAAACATAAAGCAACTAATATTTAACAAGCAAAATGCATTTCTATAAATCTACCCCACCAGGTGATAACACTGAATAGACATGAAATAAGTACTGTCATTTTTACCTGATAAACTGTTGTATGATCGGCCTGAGCCCTTTTTCTGCCAGCATGTATCAGTACTTATGCATATTCCACTTCTACTGTCTGTTTGATCTTCTAATTTAATAGGAAAAAACATGCACATGTAAAGTAGAAATATAAATCAGTAATAATAGACCACTTCCCAGTCTTCTGTACCCCACTGTAATTGGCAAGTGTCTAAACTAAAAACACACGAAATGAAGTAACATATATTTCTTGTCAGTGCCTTGTTTTTTGTTTATTTTAGACTTTTAATAATCTGGCTAAATGTTTTACATTGTTATAAATTTTATTAGAATCGGTGAAAATAAATTTGACAGCTAGTGCCCTTTAAAGGTGACTGTCTGACTTAAGTACAAACTGAAAGTTCTTGCTTTTTTTTGGTTGTGATTGTAGAAACCCCGAGTCCGGACTAGTTGAGCATTGTCGAGACCATAATTAGACTTTACCAACAGTACCTAGTACTCAATCAGGCTTATTAGGTAAAGTTTAAGAAAATGAAACAAATACAAGATAGCAATAATTGTTATCAAACCTGTTGTGGAATTCAATATTTCCATTTGCAAGTGTCTTTGTTGTGACATGATGGCCTGATTCTCAAGAACACTGCCGGCTTCAATTTCTCTAATTTTCAAGGTCTTTGCATCGATGCAGTGGACATTTAGTGAGGACAAAAAGTTGTTGAGCTGAGTCTCGCCAATACCTGCATGTATCATTCCTGTATTGTTTATTAAAAGATGTTTAATAAAAATGAAATGTCAATACATTAAAAATTAGTTCAATGTGTATTTGTTTAACATGTTTAATGAAGTGGTTTTTTTTAGAAAGGCCTTTCATCATCACTACAAATTCTGTAATTAAGGCTATCAAAATTGTCTTTAATATAATATATGTGAAGCCTATAGGTGGTCGAAGGTGTTGGATACAGTAAAAGTTGAATTGGTGGTACAATATCTCAGTAGTATGACTTTGAAAGTTTGAATCTCAGCGTTTGAAGAACAAACAAAATTGTGAAAGCAAATTCACAGACCTAACATTGTTGGACTCAAGTTAAGATGAATTATATATATATACCAGTAAACTGTCAGATTGTGTTATAAGTGTGCATGATGCTATTTATCATATATTAAATCCAAGGTATGATTAATTACTTTGTATATTATGAATTTTCTCAATCAAGTAATTATTTCTTGTCAGTATTATTCTTTTTTTAACTGTTATTTTCTTATTAACTTGCCCCTTCAAAAGCACATTGATGTTTCTTTAATTTGAAATAAAGTATAATATATATGTTATTCTTCTTTACATGTACAGAGTTATGTTCTTCTTTATGGTAGCTATGATACTAAACCCCTAACAGGAGGGATATTGCTGATATTCATTTGATATTTTTTCTATATTGGGATGAGATATCGCAAAACATATGTTTAACCCTGTCACACTTTTGTGTCTGTCGCAAGTCAGGAGTCTCTTGCCTTATTTAGTTCATATTTAGGCCACACCAATTTAATTTCTTGTTCTACAGATTTTTGAACTCCAAAATTTTGGGCGAGCGAGTGATTTAAAAAATTTAATAAAAAAATATTTAATTTGCAAATTTTTGAGGTGAAGCTTGAAAAGTAAAGGTGAGTGATTACAATTTTTTTTGTAAACATAAAATAGTAGGTTTTGACAATATAATTATTAAAACTTGATTTATCACTTTTACTTTGACATTTCTTTAATTTCTGAAGATTTTTTTCCCCTGTTCACCAATAAATAATTTAATCTAGTCTATGTATCAGTGACTAACAGTGAGACAATTCTCCATCCAAGTCATAATCAGTTCGTGCATGTTGGGAACAACCCCTTAATGTTGCAAATATCCCTCTCACATGTTTTATGAGGGATCAATATAAGTTGTAATATACATGAATTTGTTTGTACAAAAAGGGCTCATATTTTCTCAAAGAACTACATGTATATATCTATCTGGTATTAAATGGTCAAAACATGTCCAAGAATTTTGTAATATTACTTTAACCATGTTAACAAATTTACTTAAAGTTTGATATTATTCAAAATAAGTGGACTCCTCTTTTTCGAAAAAGTTGTTTAAAATATGATGTTACTCTGCTCTTTTTGAGTACAAAACTCTACTTTCTTTTTTACATCATTAAAATTACCCGTTGTCTCAATCCTTCAGAAGTTACATTATTCTAACAACGAACATCTTTTGATAGGGAATATTAGTAAGGGGAAAGAAACCAATTTTTTGTTCTTAAATTACAGGTACATTTGTATTTCCGCTGTTATAAATTTATATTGGAGCACTTTGATTAAATAGGTTTCATCATAATCATGCTGAATTTGAAACAAATATTGTCACAGACATTTACAGTGTGGTGGGGTGCTTTTATGTTTAAAATCGTTATATACACGTTAGACTGTGATTTTAAAAACAAATGAGCTGCGTCGGATAGAAATTGACCTTATGCAAGTACACATATATATACAACATTGACTGATTTTAGAATCACATTGGTGTGGCCTTATATATTTCGGTCTATCAGAGTTAACATGTAGTATAACGTCCTTAATCACTGAACTAGTACATATTTTTGTTAAGGAACTAGCTGAAGCATACATTAGGGTGGTCTCATTGTTGAAGACACATCAATGGCTGTTTTCTGCTCTTTTGTTGGGTTGCTGTCTACTTGACACATTCCCCATTTCCATTCTCTATTATAACCAATACAGTGTTTATGCTATGAGATGAACATTTAAGAAAATCATAAGACACTTCTATCCCCCCCTGAGGCAAATAAAATGCAGGCAACATCATATGTTGGGTTGGGACAGTTAAAAACTGTATATGAAAAAATAACCTGTTGCAGCTTTCGTGTTGACATCAAAAATTCCAACACCTTTCTTTTCTCTCCCAAAGTGGACCTTGCCTAGTTTTATTCTGTTTAATGTATGACATGACGAATTTGTACAAATAATGTACACTATGCCGGTCAGCCCATAGCACCGTACTCCCTTTGCATCATGCAAATGTAATGGTATAGAACATTCTCTGCAACTTTTAAGTTGGTTAGCCAATATGTCAAGTTCGGTCACTAGTCTACAATGACTCAAGGGGACTAGATCAGGTGGTATATATGTTAAATCATCATCTGTTAATGAGCTTGAAGTAATATTATCTGTTGGTGTTACAGGGTTACAAAATGTAGCATATGAATGATCTGCAACTCTGTTGTTGTTTTTATGTTGTTGCTGAACTCTATGACTATCTACAATTAATTTTGTTATTTTTTTGACAGATTTTGTTTGTGAGAATCGCCCCTTGTGGTTTCTGATGGATGGCATCTTTTCTTTGGAGCAGACTATAATTCATTGCGATTGTCGCATTATGAAATAAACATCTGAAACCTAACATCTTACCTCCATGGCCATTTTTTCAAAGGGTGCTCCGTCACTTTCAAGTCCAGTTTCAGTGTTGTTAATTTGTGAATACGCTTAAAAATACACCAAAATGATTCACAATATATATCATTTCTGAGAATCAAGTCAGTCATCTTAATAAGCGTTTCACTTTTTTCATATCTTCTCTTTTTTCTTGAGATTTTTTCGACTACTCACCATTCTCTTTTTACCGGAAGTAAACATACCACATTTCGTCATCTAAGTAGATAAATTAAACATATTTATTTCATTGAATGATTGCATTGAATATTGTTCAAAGACATTTATCCGCTCAAAAAAATTGTTTACGAATGTTTTTTGCATTTATCGCGTTATCGTAAAAATATTTGTTTACGACAAGAGAATGCGCGACTTTCTGCGCAGAAGCCGCGAAAATTTAAACCCCCGAACTACCTTAACGAATAAATAGCTAACGGGTAAGGCATGTAAGCTTTTATTTATTTTAAAAAAAGTAAATAATTATAAATCAAGGTATACTTCCTTTTTCCTGGTAACATGGCATGGTTTGCAATGTAAATTGAACACATCTATACTTATATCATAATGAAAGAGTGTATACACAATCCCATGCATGTACACGTGCAAAAATATCATATGCATATACAAATTTGTATGTGTTGTCACGTTCAGTATATTCAACACAGTCAATTTCATATGAGTTATCCTCTTTTTTAGAAGGTTATTGTGTTTGAATATTATTTTTAAAACAAATAGATTCATACATCTTGCACAATTTACTTATCTTTTACTAGTTTTTCTGGCATAAATAATAACATAACAACAAATCACTTCACTAAAATATTAGGCCTGGAAAATAAAGCTATTAAGCCTTTAACAATACGGTGTTGGTAACATTGTATGCAATTTGTACCAAAAACACTCAAGGTTTACTTTCAAGTTTGCTCAACGAGTTTAATGTTCTGTTTGTTATCTTGGTATAACATGGTATTAGTCTTTTTATGTTTATGATTTGAACAAAATCAATACTGAAACAAATTTGCGACGCATATTAATAAAGTTAACATTTACCTACGACCAATTGACCTTATGTTTTTGTGTAATTCATTTGTGCGCACCTTTCTGGTTATATGTCGCCAGTTTTAGTCCGATTTAAAATTGTCTATTCAAACGTGATGTTTTCAGCTTTTCTGCTGAAGGTATATCGGGTAACTAACATTTAATAAAAACGATAAGTTTTAATTATTCACTTAACACTGAAAGATAAATGTTTAATGACAGGGTTGATTTACGTGATGTCAAAAATACCCTCAGATTTCTAATTGGGTGATTATGGAGTGTTCTCTCTCTCTCTCTCTCTTTCTCCCTCTATATTTATATAAATAAAGATACATATTTATATAAGAACTAATTAAAAAAAAATATAGAATTTGATTTTATGAGAATGATTGCTAGGAAAAGTACATAATAGCTAAACTTAAAATCAGACAGTAACTACATGCCTTTAGATTGTCACTTTTGTTTTCTTGAAAACAGTCTTTTATTAAACTAATGGATGGATATTTCCTTTGTAATTTAAAGATCATAAAATCTCCTATATCACCTCGTTAGCATTATTCGTGTTTCGTAGATTTCGGACTTTTTCAATACAGTTTAAGGAACACGTAGTATTACAGTGCATAGCTAGTTCTATCATCATGAATCCAATATATTCATTACCACCAGACAGGAAGTCCTTCCATCTACATCCATCCATCAATTATTCCGCCGAATTGTGGCATATATCTTTTACATTTTTCAACTGCTTTCTATGTTGTACAGTATGGCAGTGCTATATTTTGTGCAGGTAATATGTGATAAATCTGTGGCACATTGCATCGGAAGTTCCTTCGCCAATGAAAATAGTTTCGTTTGACGATAGAGAATAATATGTGCACGAAGTTCTAATTTCATCCCCAGGATTAATCCTAATTGGAGGATCAAATCTGCAGTGAAAATATCTTTTAGCCGATCTAATTTTTAAAACAAATATCATTACCATATTTTGAAGTCTATTATAGGATTAAACACATTTTTTCTAGAGGTTATTGATGTGTAAACCGGGGCGATTAACTCACAAACTGAATAAAAGTCCGAAGGACTTTTATGTTAAGTTTGTGAGTAAGAGACCCGGTTTACACATCAATAACCTCTAGAAAAAATGTGTTTAATCCTTATAATTCTTCAGCCAAACATACGCTATTATAAATTTACATTATTTGTTTGATGGCTGCTATATTTGCCATCAAAAGCACATCGGCATGTCGTAACTAAGGAGTACGCCGCCATCTTAACTTTCTAAAAACCATAAATGTCCGATAAATGCATCAGAATCTAAAATGAAATATAGCACCTACCTCAAAAACTTCATTTTAATTAAATATTATCCAAATTTGAAGCGTTAACGTAAGGAAATAATCTTTCCCTTGAAAATTTCCACCCGTATGACGTCGTGTTATGCCAAGACGTAAATTCGGCAAATCCTTCATGAAATTTCGCGGAATTTTATTTAAATTTTATTTTTATACATTTTCGAAGCTTTAGTGCATTTGTTTTATTTCTTTTTTTTTCTGTTATATATGTATTAGAATAGAAGCAACTGTTATGTAATTGTTTTACAATCGCAATTTGCTGAAAATCCCAGTATCCCTGCAAGAATGTGTATCGCGCATGAATAGATTACGAAAGTAGTTTCGGAAACATGGTTTATCGAAATGTAAACCAAGAGAAAAATTCGAATTGACCAATCCAATTCAAGTATTTATAGATATGCAAATGATATAAGAATTATATGAGATTTAAATTACACACAGAAACAAACAAAAACATCGATGTCTTTTAATTATTATTTATGTTGTTTTGGGGCTGACTTTGACGGACACATGCAACACATATCCCCCTTTTTAAATTTATTTTTCTTAGGTTATTAGATTAACTTTTATCTGTTGTTCACCTTTAAGGTTGATGTTGTTCAGTAACTATAAAGTTTCCTATGCTGTTGTGTTTATCATTTTGTTGTCAGTTTGTTTTAAAATTATGAGTTTAAATATCCCTTTGGTATTTGTTTCTCAACTGACACGTATTTGTTTGTTTTATCAAGACAACAGAACGTGTAACTTTAGAAAAGAAGACGTGGCATGATTAACATCCCACAAGAGACCAAAAAACACAGAAGTGTATGCCATTGGTATCACACAATTTTCAGTATGTATTATTTTCAGAATTTGCAATGTTCAACTAATTGCCGTTTACTATTGGACAACTGATATTATGAAGAATATTCATTATCATGAATTTTAATCTATTCATTATTTCATATCATTTGGTTTATTGGTAATGTTTGTGTGCTACACCTTTGGAATGTGTGTAATTTAAATTGACAATGTAGAAATTTGGAATTGTAATTTTATTCTTATCTACCATTTTGTAATTTGCTATTATAGTACTATATACATGTAGTTCATTAGCATGTTTTGGAGTTTAGTATGCCCTCTAATGTGGCTGAACTTGTACACATATTTGTTAAGGAGCCAGCTGATGCAAACCTCCGTGTGCGGGATTTTCTCGTTGTGTTGAAGACCCATTGATGGTCTTCGACTGTTTTCTGCACTTTGGTCGGGTTGTTGTGTCTTTGAAACATTCCCAAGTTCCATTCTCAATTTTATTAATTGATTGTTTTTGTTTATTTTATCAAACATTGTGTCAAAAGTAAAGTTGAGCCAAAGGTACTAACAGTACAAAGAATACAACGGCGTACGTTTGTACATAGGTTTATGTTTTTGATTTTCAAAAAACGTGCACTTACTCATAAAAGACTGGTTTGTGATATGAATATTCCTCCTCATGAGTTATATCTCTTATTTTCTTGTTTCCTCTGTAAATCTCTATATTTTTTTGTATCCCTGTAAGGATAAAATCAAGTACCAACTGAGAGTTAGATAGTTTATTCCTCATAAAACCATGCAATGGAGAGTTGTCTCATTGACACTCATACCACATCTTATTACATCTCAGAACAAAGGTTACAGAGAAGCTAAAACATGCATACAAAATATAAATGAATAAAAAATAATTAAAAAAAATATATGCTTAATAAACTGAATTAAAGAATCATTTGATCTATATGTTTATAGATGTTAGACATTTCTTCAATGTTATATTTTATTATAATTCTCTTATGTTTTTTACAAAGAAATATATCCTATGCATCAAACAATATTTTTGTTTTACTGCAGAATACAAAAACCATAAAGCCACTCAATACAGAGTATATATAAAAACCTAAACACATTTCCGTGTTATATATTTGATTGCAAATAATTCTCAAATCTACTTATTAATGCGTGCACGGCACGTGTCACTGGGAAATACATAGTCCCCTACCGGGTAAATATTCATTATACTGGAACAAAATTCTTACTTTTTCTATAACTTGTCATGGTGTAAACAAAAAGAAAATATCAAGTCAATATCTTCAAGCATAACTAAAAACAGTGTGGAAAACTGCTTATATGAGTGAATTTTTTCAAGTTCAAGGACCATAACTCTGCACAAAATTATCAGACCGAAAGAAAAATTTGAACTTGATCTGTAACTTGTCATGATAAGACTATATACCAATTATCAATCATTTACACAGTCATCTTAGTACCAGAATCTATGACAAACGAGACGATTTTGATTTTGAAATTATCAATTTCCCCCACCTTAGTAGCAATATACCAACTTCACCTGCATATGGAATATACATTTCCCAACTTATTCGGTATTCAAGAGCTTGCAGCTCTTACTCAGACTTTGTAATGTCACCAGTGTCTGAGCAGAAAGTTGATGAACCAGGGGTATGTCAAAGAACGTCTGGTCCTTTATCTAAAAAAGTTCATCGGAAGGTACCCAGAACTTGTTGATAAATATTCCGTATCAACTTCACAAATAATACACGATGGTCTTGAAGTATAGATTTTGTGTACTGACGTTGTTTATCATCTAAATAACGTGTTATATTATTCTTTAATTTGTCTTTATTAATATTACTTTTACTGTTAACTGTTGTTTTTTTTAGATATCCTTTTGACGTAACTCTGTGCTTATGTATCCCATCATACTTTGAACGACAAAATTATTTTATGATGTGACTCTGTACCTATGTATCTTGTCATACTTTGAATGACAAAATTATTTTATTTATTAATATTACTTTTACTGTTAATCCACCTTTTTTGTGATATATATTTGACGTGACTCTGTACTATGTCTTATGTATCCCGTCATACTTTGAACCACACTATTATTTAATTTATTATTATTACTTTAACTGTTAAGTCAATTTTTGTTATATCTATTTTGCGTGACTGTATTTATGCATCCCGTCATACTTTGAACGACAAAATTATTTTATGTCTACCTGTGCGAATTTCAAACGCGCAATTTTACACTAGTACTCAAAACCCTCCTTCCTTTTTGGGTGCATTTTACATAGACAAATAAAATCATGTAATATAATCAAAATGAGGATGTTAACTTGTTGTGCTTCTTCATTACATTTGTTGTTTTTATAGTGATTAAGATGATAACACTTGTTGACTGCTGTACCCCTATTTTTGACATTTTTACCTATTGTGTCTGTTTGTTTTGTTCACGCATCGGTGACAATATAATGGAATTTGATGCGACTGTCATACAAGTGAGAGGTTTAGCTAGCTATAAAACCAGGTTCAATCCACCATTTTCTACATTTGAAAATGCCTGTACCAAGTCAGGAATATGACAGTTCTTGTCCATTCGTTTTTGATGCGTTTTGTTATTTGATTTTGCCATGACTTTGTGATTATAGACTTTCCGTATTGATTTTCCTCTGAGTTCAGTATTTTTGTGATCTTACTTTTTAATACCTTCAAGCATGATGAAAAAAAAGTGTGGAAAACACTCTAACATTAGATATGATTAATAGTTTTCTAAAATTAGATATGATGTAATACAATGCATATTTATTTTCAAGTTATAATAATCAAATATAATTAATAGTTCCAAATATTTTTTCTTCCATTTGTCGCAAACTGATATAGATTTGTAACTTATCAATTGAATGTCAACAACTTTTATCTATACACAATGTAATGTAATGAGATTTATACCTTAATGAAAATAGATTGTTATCTTTCACTTCATATTTTTTTTGTATGTATATAGCACTCAAAAAAATAGTTTGTTAACACTTCAAACAATTAACCAAAGAATGTCTTTAAAAAAATGAGTTATCTCTCTTTGTACAGAAATGTGGTTTAACATACAAATGTAGTACTCTAACATTAGATATGGACCATGATAACTCTGGACTAAATCATCAGACCGGAACAAAATTCGAACTTGATCTATAACTTGTAAATATCAAATTAACTAAACTAACGAAGAAAAAAGTGTGGAAAGCTGATTTGCCGGACTGACGGATGGACAAACGGACGGACAGACAGACGGACGGAGTGCAGATAATAATTTTAGAGCATGGAAACTAAAAGTACCTAAACAGATATTAATATTTCATGTGAACACAGGAGTGTTGATTAATGAGCTGGTCATACATACAGGGACGAAATGTCGACCAGCAGTGCTGTCAAACCAGTGGTTCTAAGATCATTTCATTGATACCAGGCTTAAAGTGCACCAAACATATTTATTCGACTACATAATTGTTAATTTGATTAAGATGGTTGCAGATATTTGTATAATTTATGCACAGTTTACTCTAAAAGATTCAGGACGACTTAGTGCTTGACATACAGTAGTACAAGTCTATTCTATGATTTTATCACATTGGAATGCATGTACCATTTTATTCAGATGTAATGTTGATGATTTTTCAATTTTTAGATATATGAAAAATATCGTTGATTCTTGTTGCTGGAAGCCGTATAGATGTTCGGAGAGTTCCTAGAATTGTAAATTGACAACACCAGAAGGTCACCAACAGGTCTTCAATGCAGCGAGAAATTCCCGCACCCGATGGCGTCCTTCAGCTGGCCCCTAAACAAATATATATACTAGTTCAGTGATAATGAACGCCATACTAATTAAACTCCAAATTGTACACAAAAAACTAAAATAAAAAATAATACAAGACTAACAAAGGCTAGAGGCTCCTGACTTTGAACAGGCGCAAAAATACGGCGGGGTTAAACATGTTTATGAGATCTCAACCCTCCCCCTATACCTCTAGCCTATGTAGAAAAGTAAACGCATAACAATACGCACATTGAAATTCAGTTAAAGAGAAGTCCGAGTCTGATGTCATAAGATGGAACCAAAGAAAATAAACAAAGCGACAATAATACATAAATAACAACAATGACTACTAGCAGTTAACTGACATGCCAGCTCCAGACTTCAATTAAACTGATTGAAAGATTATGTCTTCATCATATGAATATCAGACACAATCCTTCCCGTTAGGGGTTAACTATTATACCATCATAACTTATATGAGAAGAACTTAACCCGTGTCATGCCAACAACTGGTTTTTAAATATAAATGTGCTTAGTTCCGATGCAAAAGACCCTAATATATAAGTGAATAAATATTAACGCCAAAATATGCAATCTTTTATGACCTGACAACAGTATTATAACTATATCCCTTCTTAATAAGTTTATTTAAAGGTTTTGTTAGCTTCTGAGGTGAATACTGATATTTTTGTGCTTTATAAAGAATATTTCCATAAAAAATAGGATGTGAAATACCTGAAAGTATATAAAAAATTATAAAATTTAGTAAATGTTTTGACTAGTTTGTGATATCGAAAACCCTGGTGTAATAATTTTTCATATAAAAGTTATATAGAATTTTTTTAATTTAGTAAAAACAGTATTCTCATGTTTTGACGGACGCCAGTATGATTTTGTTTGTCGTAAACGAAGATTCGGTGTCAGGCTACATATGTGTACCATTTATTGATTTCAGACTCCCATTAGTTATAATATTCCTAGTTTATAACTATAAACAAGAAGATGTGGTATGACTGCCAATGAAACAACTATGCACAAGAGACCAAAACGACACAGAAATTAACAACTATACGGCCTTCAACACTGAGCAAACCCATACCGCAAAGTCAGCTATAAAAGGCCACGAAATGACAAATGCAAAAAAATTCAAACGAGAAAATCAACGGCCCAATTTATGTACAAAATAATAAATAAAAAACAAATATGTAAAACCAGGAACTAACAACAACCACTGAATTACAAGCTCCTGACTTGGGACATGCAGGCACATACAGAATGTGGCGGGGTTAAACATGTTAGCGGGCGCCCAACCTTTCCCTAACCTAGGACAGTGTTGTAACAGTACAACATAAGAACAAACTATAAAAATCAGTCGAAAAAGGCTTAACTCATCAGATGTATACAAATAGAAATACATGTACATCTAACAACAACACAGAGTGGACGTGGAAGGGTACTTTTACATCCCAATAACAAAAAGACACTAAATTGGACTCATTCATTTTGTCATCAGTACAGTGGAGCGGGAACTACTTCCTATTCCGGTGTACATTAGTTCAAAGCCGATGCTCTGAGTGAGATAATGATTGTTTTTGCAATATCCTTGGCTCTTCTTCTGGTCAAATATCCCGTTTTAATATCTGAATAGTCTATAGGAGATATGTCGTTCTATGATGCATTGTCTAATCATTTGATTGCATGGCATGAAAAACTATTCGTATCACATCTGGTCATGTTATGACGTTTATTGATTTTTGTTTTTTTTTAATTAATCGGATTTCCAAAGGAAAAACCGTTTATTGAAATGGCGATGTACGGTGGGCGGGCTGGACGGGGGCCCGGGGGGGGGACTAAATGACGGACAAGTTCAATTTTCACGATTTTAGCTTCTTAAAGAATTCTTTTGAAATTCAAATACATAGTATGTTGTTTTCTGTGATAACTAACTAAAGTTCAAGTTTACGTTTCACGATTTTAGCTTTTATCATTGTTGAGTTGTAGACCCTAGTAGTCAAAAGTGATACGTAGAGCGTTGTACATATTATTACTTAAAAAAACTTTCAGGAATCTTCTCAAATTTAGATATTTTGTTTCCTGCGACTAAATAAAGGTCATGACAAGTTCGATATTCACGAGTCTAGCTTTTATCGTTGTTGAATTGTAGACCTTTAAGTATCGGAAAGTGATTTGGGCCTTTCCATTTCTGAACCCTACAAAATATTAATATTTTATATATATATATAATAATATTTTTTTTAACTTGATCTGGTTTGAGGCTCCAGTTTTGCAAATATCATTTTCATGCAGGAAAATCTGGTTTGTTGTCACGCTGACAGCCTCTAGCATTTGTGACTTTAGTTGTGTCTTAGAGCTCGACATAGGATATCTACACAGTTCATCTACGCTATGAAATGAAACCTTATCACAGACTTCTAACTTTTAATGTGGTAATGTTTTTAAAGCAACGAGTAGTTAAAAAAATTACGCATTTTGTAGGGTTTATACAGAGAAAAGCTTTATAATGTGAACAGAAGGTATACTGAATGAAATAATTTTTTTAATTTGAAATAAAATAAGAGAAGGTAACTCGTATGAAATGTTTTCAGAAAATCAAATGAAAAAAAGGTTACTGGTTATGAACAGATACACATAAATTGTACTTGTAGTGCCTCATTTTATTATGGTATTTTATAGTTAGTATCTTTCTCATTTAAAGATTCACATTTATCTTTGTTGCATTCACATTTTAGCCATGTGTTCTGTTGTTGACACGTAGATGACGTCAATGGTTCACATATGCCTGTAATAGTAGTCTAGTCTGTCTACGGCAAATATTGCATAAATCTAAACAAATTGCAACAGAAATGGTTTCAACAGGTTTATAATACCAAAGCATGACACAATAATATATGAAAAGTCTAGAAAAACCGTACGATCGGAAATCACCATTTTGGGCTAAAAACATTGATTTTAACCAAAAATTGATGAAAATTGAGAAAAAATTTGAAAATCGAAATTTTGGCACTATGTTAGCCAATCAAAAACGAATTCAGATGACTAAAATAACTACAAACAACATTTCCGATATAAAATTTACAATCCAGAGTTAGAATTTATTGGTAGAATTATCCCTTTTAATGATAAAAATCACAAAAAAAATGCAAAAAAAACCCAGATATATTTGAGATTCATATATGGCTGTTTTCAAACGTTTTATTTTGAAGGCAGCTTTAAAGTAAAAAAATAAACACAATTATTTACAATTATTTTCGAAGTGAAAAAAGAAAACAAACAGTTGTTTTAAGGAATATTTATCTATCTATCATCGAAATTAGCCCAAAATTACCCCCCCCCCCCCTCAAAAAATAAATAATTTCTACATAAAATGTATTAATGGTAGATTTGTTATAACATCATTGAATTAATATTATAAATGGCCTAAACTGTTCAATAAATGATTACTTTACTTGGTTACTTTTGTTTTCATCTAAAAGTATTAAAATGTTAAATATAATTTCTTAAAAATTTATCTATGAAAATATTTGATTTTGTTTTAATTTAACAAAAAACAGACAATTTTGATATAAGTCTTCTTAATGTATAGTTAAATGTACATGCATATTGATGCATTCACATGTCGTCAAGTTCATCGACTTCTGTAATGTTACTTGTATTTGAACAATTCATTCCCCGACTTTCCCCACATGCTGGGGAACAGTCTATTCCGTGTTTACGACAGGAGCATCGTTTTGTGTCACAGTTCAATTTGCAATTACATCTGATTATCCTAAGAAGTTTTTCGGGAGCCGGTGGTAGTATTGCTCTAATTGAAAGCATCTTATTGTCCTCAACATGCCAACCCCAGTCCTTTGGATCTAATTTATCACCTTTCCTAATCCAAACTTGGGTTTGATGGTAAACTCTCATGCAATGTAGCTTAGCAGCGTCAGATGTTGGTGGGAGAGTGTGCACTTGTACATATATGTTTCAAAAGCAAACTTTGGAGGCAAATATTCTGTAACGCAGCATATCTAATGTTTCAACATCATGTAACCCTCCATATAATGCAACAAAGATTTGTTCTCCTGCTTTATCAAAGCTCTCAACATTAGACTCCTGGCAAAAGACAGCTGCATGATCTTGTAATTTAATGTTAGTACGTATTTTCTTGAAAACCCTGCGCCAATGTATTGTATAGATTGTCACATGTATTAATCTGTATTATCTCCCTTACTCCATGTGTCATGATTATACATGTATG
This sequence comes from Mytilus edulis, assembly GCA_019925275.1. NCBI lineage: Eukaryota > Metazoa > Mollusca > Bivalvia > Mytilida > Mytilidae > Mytilus > Mytilus edulis. The sequence goes on from CM034353.1 coordinate 63,084,607, forward strand.
CTTGATGGGTTATTTCCCTTTACTGTTTACCGCCTCACGATCACTATTAAATGTGCCTTTCTAACGATCACATGTGTTATGTTTTCTCTGCTTACTGGCGTGGCGGCAGCGGTTTAAGAAACCCACATCTCAAATAACTCAACAATTTGAACATTATTCCACTCTAGAAGTAAAAGGTGAGCAGGAAAATTTGTCATTTATTCTGACTAACACGACAACTTTTACTATTGTTGGACTTAACTGATCTTTACAAAATGGCAGGCACACGTGCTCCAAAACAATGGTCACTCTCAAAAGTTGAAACAATAACATCGTTTGAAGCATGGAGACAAAACTTACAATATACCTTGTCCCTTGATCAAAACTTCGCAGCGTTCCTTGTAGATGGATTTACATGGCTAAAGAAAACCAACGCCAATCCTTTACGTGGCATTGTTGACGATGGCGAGGCGGTTGCCGAAGCTAACCGACGAACAGCAGCCCAAAAGTGCACACATTTGGACCTTATGCTTGGGCAAATAGCAAATTACTGTCCGATTATTTCAAGAAACACTATAATTAAAAATTCGACATCCATTAATTCTATTTGGCAGTCAATTCGTCTACACTACGGATTTCAGTCTACTGGTGGACACTTTCTTGATTTTAATAGCATCTTTTTGGAACCAGATGAGCGTCCTGAGGACTTATTTCAGCGATTGGCTAGTTTTATTGAAGACAATATGCTTCGTGCCGGTGGCAATATTCATCACCACGGAGAAGTACCTGAAGCCGACGAAGAACTATCGCCTTCTTTGGAAAACCTGATTGTACTAACTTGGTTAAGACTTATTAATCGTGACTTGCCCAAACTAGTGAAGCAGCGATATGGAACTGAGTTACGGTCACAAACATTAGCTTCTTTGAAACCTGAAATTTCACAGGTACTTGATAGTTTTCTTGACGAAATTCACTCAGCCACTGATGCCAAGGTTTTACGGGCGTCAATAAAAGACAAACATTTTGACAGAAGTGCAAAAAAGACAGGTAGTATAAGAACTGGTCGTCAAATAAAGTGTTGTATTTTATGTAAGCAAGCAGGTCGTCCGTCCCAACATTTTTTAAGTACTTGTAAATATTTACCTGATGAAGACAAACAATATATGTCCAGAGTAAGGCAATCTTATTGTACAGAAGTACGTGATAGTGAGTCTGAGGACAATGTTGATAATGAACAAGTCTCATTTTTAAATGATAATGTAGGTTCTAGTAAGCTTAGAGTTGTATCTGCTTTAAGACGGGTGAGCACTAAACAGTCCCCTTACTTTAAGGCATTTTATAACATTTCCCGCTTGAGCTAACACTAGATACGGGTGCTGAGGTGAGTATGATAAAAGCTTCTTCCGCGGATTACATCGGCGTAACAATCAAGAAAAGCAACCATTCCGCTTTGCAAGCTGACGGTGTTAACCCGTTAAATATAGTTGGTGAATGTCATTTCACACTTTCGATAGACGGAATCGAGTTACAGTTAGAGGCCCTAGTAGTGAACGACTTGGACGTTGATATACTCGCCGGTATTCCTTTCGTGTCATCGAACGACATCGCGATTTTCCCTAGCAAACATAAAATCGTAATACGCGACAAGGTAACTGTTATGTATGGTAGCCCAAACGAGGAACTTAACTCTAGTAATACTCGCGTACGTAGAACACATGCCTTTCTTATCCGGGCTCCATCAGCAAGTTCAGTAGTTTGGCCAGGATGTTACGGCGAATACGACATCCCATCGGAAATAGAATCGGATTGCATTCTCGCGGTCGAGCCTCACACTGACACTTCTCGTACGAAAGATTGGCCCAGTCCCCAAATTGCTCAGTCCGTCGCAGGCAAAATACGCATCGTGAATAACACGTCGGTACCGCAGTTCATACAACGAAATGAACATTTCTGTCGAGTACGACTTACGACTACCATAGACAACGCACCAGAGGCTCCGGACAATATCCGTGACATAAAAACAACAAACTACATAGACTCCACACATACTACCCAATTTTTCAAACAAGTCTCTGTAGACCCAGATAATTTACTTAGTCCAGATCTCCAAACCCATTTTAATGAACTTCTTCGAAAGTTCAGTGAAGTTTTTAGTCCTAACTTTGAAGGTTATAATGGGGAAATAGGTCCTTTTGAAGCATCTGTTAATATGGGTCCTGTCCAGCCTCCCCAACGGAAAGGTAGAATTCCACAGTATTCAAAAAATAATTTGGTAGAACTCCAAAACAAATTTGACGAATTGGAATGTAAAGGAGTGTTCCGTAAACCCGAAGACGTCGGAATTTCAGTCCAGTATATTAACCCTTCATTTCTTGTCAAAAAAGCTTCCGGTGGTTTCCGACTTGTAACAGCATTTGCCGATGTTGGCAGATATAGTAAGCCGCAACCCTCTCTTATGCCTGACGTGGATTCCACACTCCGTACGATCGCACAGTGGAAATATATAATCAAGTCTGATCTTACGAGCGCATTTTACCAAATCCCCCTGGCAAAAGATTCGATGAAGTATTGCCGAGTCGCGATTGAGCGATGGGAATGCCTGGTTCCGAAACGGCTCTTGAAGAACTAATGTGTCGTATAGTGGGGGATTTCTTACAAAAAGGTTGCGTAGCTAAGTTGGCAGATGACTTATTTGTGGCGATAATACTCCGGAGGAGCTTTTATACAATTGGGAGTGCGTTCTTCAGTCGCTACAAAAATCAGGAATTTGCCTATCACCTAGCAAAACTGTTATTTGCCCAAAATCGATAACAATCCTAGGTTGGATTTGGTCACAGGGTTCGATTTCCGCTAGCACACACAGAGTAGCAACACTAGCCTCGTGTCCCGTACCAGACACTGTGCGGGGTCTTCGATCATTTATCGGTGCGTACAAGATGCTAAGCCGCGTCATTCCGAATTGTTCCAACTTAATTGCCCCATTAGAAGAGAAAATAAGTGGTATGAAATCAGCTGACAAAATTATTTGGTCCGACATGCTAAGGGAACATTTCGAGTTTGCCCAAAAGTCTCTGAGCTCCCGTAAAGCCATCACGCTACCTAAATGCAGTGATCAACTGTGGATAGTCACAGACGGTTCCGTCACTAAACGCGGTATCGGAGCGACCCTATACATAAATCGTGACGGTAAAGTGTCCTTAGCAGGATTTTTCAGTGCTAAGTTGCGTAAACATCAAGTGTTGTGGCTACCGTGTGAAATCGAAGCGCTTTCCATTGCCGCTAGTGTCAAACATTTCAGTCCCTTTATTATAAAGTCAAAACTGCAAGCTAATGTGTTGACAGATAGTAAACCATGCGTACAGGGATTTGAAATACTATGTCGCGGTGAATTTTCGGCCAGTCCGCGTGTCACATCGTTTCTTTCTGTTGTAAGCCGATACCAGGTCAGCGTCAACCATTTATCCGGTCGTGCAAATATTCCATCCGACTTTGCAAGCAGAAACGCACCCGTTTGTACAGAGCCTAATTGTCAGGTTTGTTGCTTTATATCGCGTACCGAAGATTCTGTCGTTCGAGCCATAAGCATTCAAGACGTTCTCAATGACGAATTTCGCTTACCTTTCACCACCAGGTCGGCCTGGATTAATATTCAATCAGAATGCCCTGATCTTAGACGCACTCACGCTCATTTAAAACAAGACACCCGGCCCTCCAAAAAACTGACAAACATTAAAGACGTCAAACGTTACCTGGCTGTTGCATCAATCGCCAAAGACGGTTTGTTAGTTGTTCGGCGTTGTGATCCTCTTGCTCCACCCAACGAATTGATCATTGTTCCACGTAACGTTCTTGACGGACTCGTCACCGCTCTACATATTAAGTTGGACCATCCGTCAAAACACCAATTAAACCTCGTCTTAAAGCGCCACTTTTACGCTTTAGACATGCCAAAGGCGGCCGAACAGGCTAGTGACTCCTGTCACACATGCGCGTCTTTAAAACGGTTCCCTAAGAGCCTCGTCGAGCAGTCTTCAGAAGACCGATCCGGACTTGGTTGGCATATCTTACGTGGCCGACGTTTTTAAGCGCAACCGTCAACTCATACTGGTCGTCAGAGAAACTGTAACGTCGTACACTAGTACATGCTTTATCAAAGACGAAAAACTAGGTAGCTTGCGAGATGGGCTCATACACTTATTGATACCGTTAAAGCCTTTAAACGGTCAAAGTGGTGTCGTTCGAGTTGACCCGGCCCCGGGTTTTCGCCCTTTATGTGACGATTCATACTTAAAGCAACTCAACATATCAACTGAAATTGGCCGTGTTAAAAATCGGAACAAAAATCCAATTGCCGATAAAGCCATCGCTGAGCTCGAAGAAGAGTTACTTCGTGAGGAACGCGATCATTCTCCTCTATCTGAAAATACACTAGTTATAGCTACTACGAGACTTAATTTTTGGCTTTGCCAGCGTGGATTGTCCTCCCGCGAACTATGGACTCAAAGAAGTCAGTTTACTCATGAACAGTTGCCAATTTCTGACATGAACCTTATTCGCGCACAGCACGAGGCTCGAAATAAAAATCACGGATTTAGCGAAAATTCTAAATGCAGTCGACCCCTGATATTAATATAGGGGATTTGGTTTACCTTTATACCGACAGATCAAAGACCCAATCGCGAGATCGGTACCTTGTTGTAGCCCGTGATGGCGAATGGTGTTTCATAAAACAATTCGCAGGCAATCAACTCCGCGCTTCGTCCTACAAAATAAAACTTTCGGAATGTTATAAAGTTTTAAACACTATAAGTGCCTAGCAAAATCCAAGATACTCTCAGAATGTGTACAATCAGGAGTCTGACTCAGATGGCCATGACGAAGATAGCCTTCCTGGGCCTATCCGTGACGTGAAAGCCCGCGAAAACAACGTTAACGTTTTCCTGAACTGTTCGGACATTTTTAAATAATGGAAGTATACATTGATGGAGCATGCAAGAATAACGGCAAGCCATTGGCAAAGGCCAGTTATGGTATATTTTGGGAACCAAATAACATCAAAAATATAAATGGTCCAGTTCCTGAATCTTACAAGCAAACAAATAATACGGGGGAATTGTATGCTGCCGTAAAATGCCTTCAACAAATACACGAAAATCAATTATCAAACATTATCATTAAAACCGACAGTGAATATTTAGTTAGAGGTATAACAAATGACATTGTTTATTGGAAAAGCAACAACTGGAAACTTAAATCTTCCGGAAATGATGTGAAAAACAAAGAACTCTGGTCAGAGATAGATCATTTGTTATCAAATATAAAAGTAACGTGGGCGCACGTTGCTCGTGATTCTGAAATCGGTCAGATTGAAGCCGATAAACTCGCAAAACTTGCTTTAAATATAAAAACATCTGGAAACACCGTTCAAGCAAATAATCATAGTATCGTGAATGTGTGTAACAACATTGAATGGACCGACGATGAAGAGGAAACTATACCGATGAAGGTTACAACCCCGCGTCGAAGTATTTCCACCAATAAATTTCGCAAAAATAATAATAAGGCAAACTCTCCGACTTTCTGTACCATGTCAACACTCAGGAGAATTGAAAGTCTTTTATTGTCAACTTCTGAGGAAGTTTTAAATTTAAATGATGCCCTTAACTGTCATATTGACTCGTCAAACAATCAATTTCAAGAGATGAAAGACAAGTTTGCATCACTAACAAATACGGTTAAAGTTCAAACCAATTCAGCTTTAACCTCCGTCCAAGAAGTTTTTACACAAACACAGCTCATTAAATCGGATATCGATGTAAACAATAAGGCATTTATAAATAAATCCAACAGTTTGTGGGACAAATTAAATGCCGTTTCAAATGAGATTAAATCTGTAAAGGAGTAGGTTCAGTAAGACCCCTTTTTGGCCTCAAAATATAGCAGTTTTAGAAAATTGTGAAAATGTAATCGTTTAGATATTTATTGCAAAGTAGAATGCTTCTGCTACATAAATATGGGCTGTTTTTTGACAAAACAATGCACATATATCGGGTACTAGCATCATTAAGTCATGCTAAATTACTGAAATCTTCACAATGGTAGCATTTTAGTTAAATTTTAGACGGTTTCCGTCTGAAATGAAAGTGGCCGCATTCGTGTTCATTCATAATATTGAATTGTAAGTTGTATTTGATGATAATACATAATATATATAAAGGTTGAGGATGAACACGGATGCGGCCACTTTCATTTTTGACAAAAACCATCTGAAAAGTGACGATTTTTGGCATATTTGATAGATTTTTCATATTTAAGCTTGAATCGGGGCGTTTTAAATGACTTATTAAGTTAAAATCTTCCCCATTAACTAATTGAATCAATTGAAATAGACACTTAAGTGTTTAGAAAGTGTCTAAAATCTTTCTTTAGATGAACTTGAAAATTGAGGCCGAAATCGGCCCTTACCGGACCTACTCCTTTAAAATCATCTCACGTCAACGATTTAACAAAAACTGTGACAGAAACACCAAATCGCAAAAGAGAGGAAAGAATTTCAGCTTCAAATAAACCAACACCTGGAACATACAGCAACGCTGTAAGAAGTGGTTTACCAAGCAGCTCTAATAAGCCAGTTTCTTTAAATAGAACAAATCTAGGTAACAAGCATAATGCTCAAAGTCCTACTTATGTGGAAAAACAAAGGTCACCAATAAATACAAAATACACGGACCGTGAAGTCAACTCTACTTATCCACATTTTCATCGGTCTTTTGACAAGAAAAACGTATTTCTTATTGGGAGTTCAACTCTTAAAAAGATGTCTCCTAGGAAAATGTCAACTCAACAAATCAATACCAAAGTAAAGACTATCCGGGGAGGACGGATCAGAGACATTGAAGATTGCCTAATTCAGTACATATCAGAAGGCAGACTTGATTGTGTTGATGTCATTGTTATTCATGTGGGCACTAACAATGTATCAGATGGAGACTCTGTTCATGCTATTATGGACGACTTCAAAAATTTGATTTGTACAGTCAGGCAAAGCTTACCAAGAACTAAGCTAGTAATTTCCTCAATCCTACCTAGGCCAACCAATTCTCAAGCTAATCGTACAATTTACAATGTCAATAATCATCTGTTCTCTCTAGAGGAACAACATGTGGAAATTTTGGACAATACTTTAGACTTTCTTTATGGAGACCAGCCCAATCTTACTTTATTTGCAGACCATGTTCACACAAATGTTGCTGGTGCCAAAGTTTTAAGCCACAACATTATCTCCTGCGTCAACAATTTGTTTCAATTCTCAAATTGTACATCAGAAACTGAATCAAATTTTCAATCGGTGAGGTCAACAGGGAGGAGATTTATACCATTCAACAACACAACAACTCAAGAACAAAGTGTGTCCAGTCAAACGTACTGGAGGTAAATTTAACCAATAACTTTTCTACTACCAGAACATGTAATTCTATTTTAGGAAATATTGTCAGTATTGTTATTTTGTATTTATGTACTGCAACACATATTCTATCATCTAATTCCAAATCATCTCCATTTACAAACCCTTTTTATATTTCCACACAAGTCACTTAATATATGTCACTTAAACATAAATCATATATTGCCAAAATTTTCTGAAATTAAATATTTGCTATCAAATTCTAACACAGATGTGCTGTGTTTAAGTGAAACATTTTTGTCAGATTCTGTCCAAAACAAAGAAATAGATATTAAGGGTTATGATACAAACAGAAAAGACAGAATTGGAAAATCTGGCGGTGGGTTTTTAATTTATATTTCTAGCATGTTAACCACAATAAGACGATATGATTTGGAAAATGATGATATAGAATCAATGTGGATCGAAATTATTTTTGTTCATCAAAAACCTATATTAATTGGTAACATTTATAGACCACCAAAAAGTAATGCAGAGTGGGTTACAAAATTTGAATTAATGTTAACAAATGTCGATATTGAAGATAAGGAAATGATTATTTTGGGTGACTTTAATATTAATTTGTCGTCGAGAAAGATTCCAGCTAAATGGTCACATTTAAAAAACATTTTTAACTTGTCTCAAATAGTCTCAGTTCCTACACGAGTCACACAAACATCTTCCTCTTTGGTAGACCATATTTATAGCAATGAACCACATAATATTCATTTTATATCTGTTCCGAAGTATTCTATCAGTGACCATTATCCAGTATGCATTTCTCACAAAAGAGGGTTAAAATCGAAAAAGAAAATTCATGAATATATTACGTTCAGATCTACTAAACATTTTAATGAAAATGATTTTGTCAATCACATATCACAGTGTTCATTTAATTGTGTATTAGAAATTGATGACCCCGAAGAAGCACTGTTGTCTTTTTTGAATATTTTTACTAAAGTATTAAATCATCATGCTCCACTCATTAAAAAGAGAGTAAAACGTTTGTATCAAAATGAGTGGATGAATGATGAAATTCTAGATAGCATGAGAAAACGTGATTTTTATCATAAGAAAAAAGATATGTATAGTTATAGACTTTGGAGAAATAAAGTCAAATATCTCATCGAAAACTCTAAACAAAATTATTATACCAATATCATAGAACAAAAAAAAGAGCAACAGCAGTAAATTATGGAAGCACCTACATACTGTCAGCGGTACCGACAATCATACCAGTATAAAAATCATAAGTGATTGTAACAAAAAGGAAATTTTAGAACCAAAAGGCATTGCTGATGTTTTTAATGCTTATTTCACAAATATCACAGATAATCTTAATATAGATCAAAACATCAACAATTCTAGTAGTTGTTTTAACAAACTTGGTGATTTTATATCGGGTCATGTACCAGATGACGTGTATTTTTCTATACCACTTATGAGTTATGATTTTGTGTGTTTACAACTAAAAGCACTAGATGAATCAAAAGCAACAGGCCTTGATACCATAAGTGCAAAATTTTTAAAGATGTCTTCTCATGCTATTTCACTACCACTTTGTCATATTTTTAATTTGAGTATCAAAAAATGTATTTTTCCATCCTCATTTAAACTGGCAAAAGTCATACCAGTTTATAAGAACAAAGGCTCAAAACAGGATGTTTTTAATTATAGACCAATTGCAATTTTACCACTCATTTCTAAAATCCTTGAAAAACATGTGAAAACACACTTAGTAAAATATCTTAATAAATACAAGTTATTGTATAGAATGCAGTCAGGCTTTCGTGCAAACCATTCTTGTCAAACTGCTTTAACAGCTTTAATAGATAAATGGCTTAAAGCCATTGATGATGGCGATCTTGTTGGAGCAGTATTTCTAGATCTAGCAAAAGCCTTTGATCTTCTCAATCATGAACTGCTTATTCAAAAATTAAACAAATACAAATTAGCTTATACTTCATTACGTTGGTTTACATCATATTTGGCTGACAGATATCAGAAAGTATCTATTTCAAATACATTATCAGACGTACAAAAACAAAAAACGGGTGTACCTCAAGGATCCGTATTAGGACCGGTGTTGTTTTTAACTTTTATTAATGATCTTCCTTTGTCTAATCCTAATCATAACACCGATTTATTTGCTGATGATAGCACCATATCAGTCATTGGACAAAACAAAAGTTGCATCAGTCAAAAACTTAATACAGTTTTACAAGATATTTTTCGCTGGTGTGATGACAATAAAATGGCTGTAAATGTATCTAAAACGAAAGCTATATGCATTGGATCTAAACAAAAGCTTTCCGTTACATCAAATGAAAACATTAATCTTGCTTTAAATGGACAACAAATTATAGAAAGTACATGTGAAAAAGTTCCAGGTGTTTTTGTTGATGCATCTCTATCTTGGTCTTCTCATATCGAGTATATAATCAAAAAAGTTAACTCTTCTTTAGCTTTACTAAAAAGGATAAAGAAATATTTAAATCATAAAGCTAGACAAATGTACTATAACGCTTACGTTTTACCTCACTTTGATTATTGTTGTTCAATATGGGGAAACTGTAATAACTTTTTATTAGATAGTTTACTAAAACTGCAAAAAAGGGCAGCAAGAATAATTTTAGACGAACATGATTACAACAAACCTTCAAGAGAATTATTTCACGAATGTAACATTGTGCCAATCACACAAAGAATACTTTATCACAAATCATTACTTATGTATAAGGCAAAACATGGCTTAGCTCCAGAATATATGTCAAGTCTTATTGTATCAGCTTCTGCAAACCAAAAATATAATACGAGATTTTCATCCTCAGATAATTTTATTATTCCAAAACCAAATACAGAGTTGTATAAGTCTAGTTTCTCGTACAATGGACCAAAAGTGTGGAATGCTCTTCCTAATTCAATAAAAAAATCAAATACAGTATCCGAATTTAAACATAAATACAAATCTATGTACTTTTAACATTACCATCATATTTTTACTGTAATGCCATATCATAATTGTTTATTGTATTTTAAATTGTACATAATCTTTATTTACCATTATTATTGATGCATTATTTATTTGTAATGTAATTATTATTGTATTAAGAGAGCTTTATTGAAAATTGGTGTAATCCAAATGAGTTACTCTCTCTAAATAAAGATATTATTATTATTATTATTATGTACCACCAGATCGCGCGGAGCCCCCGCCTATTCTTATTTGCAAAAATATCGACGATGTTGAAAATCTGGACGAGCCGACTGCGCAACATGATAATAATCTCGAACATAACTTGACACTTAGTAACTCGAGCACTGAACAAGATAATAAGCGCGTTCTCCGTAAGCGCTCCGAATTGAAAACGCCAGCGCGGTTTAAAGATTTCATTTCCTTTTAATGCTCACTCGTCACCTTGGGTTATTGTTTACTTAGAGATACAACAAAATGTACGTCGTATTTCATTTACTGCTTATTTTATGTTTACTACAATGTATATGCACAGTATTTTTTTTTTGCTTAACTACTTATATAGTATTATATGCATTTGAAGAAGATATAGAGACTTTAAAGGAGATGAAAAAAAAATGTTGATGATCGATCGATCGATCGAGAGAGAGAGAGAGAGAGAGAGAGAGAGAAAATTTCCCTTTACTGTTTACCGCCTCACGATCATTATTAAATGTGCCTTTCTAACGATCACATGTGTTATGTTTTCTCTGCTTACTGGCGCTGCCCTTGCCCTGACCAAAAATTCGAGATGTTGTGTCGCATCCGCTAAAGGCGTGAATTTTTCTCCTTGTCTCTGTTACAGATAATACACGATGGTCTTGAAGTGTAGATTTTGCGTACTGACGTTGTTTATCATCTTGGTTACGTGTTATATTATTCTTTTATTTGTCTTTATTAATATTACTTTTACTGTTGTCTGTTTTTTTTAGATATCCTTTTGACGTAACTCTGTGCTTATTCATCCTATCATACTTTGAACGACAAAATTATTTTATGATGTGACTCTGTACCTATGTATCTTGTCATACTTTGAACGACAAAATTATTTTATGATGTGACTCTATACCTATGTATCTTGTCATACTTTGAATGACAAAATTATTTTATTTATTAAAACTACTTTTACTGTTAACCAACTTTTCTTGTGATATACATTTGACGTGACTCTGTACTTATGTATCCCGTCATACTTTGAACCACACTATTATTTTATTTTTTATTATTACTTTAACTGTTAAGTCAGTGTTTGTTATATCTATTTTGCGTGACTGTATTTATGCATCCCGTTATACTTTGAACGACAAAATTATTTCATGTCTACCTGTGCGAATTTCAAACGCGCAATTTTACACAAGTACTCAAAACCCTCCTTCCTTGATGGGTGCATTTTACATAGACAAATATAATCGTATAATATAATCAAAATTAGAATGTTAATTTGATGTATGCCTTTTTGTGCTTCTTCGTTACATTTGTTGTTTTTATAGTGATTAAGATGATAACACAATGTTGACTGCTGTACCCCTATTTTTTGACATTTTTACCTATTATGTCTGTTTGTTTTGTTCACGCATCGGTGACAATATAATGGAATTTGATGCGACTGTCATACAAGTGAGAGGTTTAGCTAGCTATAAAACCAGGTTCAATCCACCATTTTCTACATTTGAAAATGCCTGTACCAAGTCAGGAATATGACAGTTCTTGTCCATTCGTTTTGATGCGTTTTGTTATTTGATTTTGCCATGTGATTATGGACTTTCCGAATTGATTTTCCTCTGAGTTCAGTATTTTTGTGATTTTACTTTTTACATGTATGTCCCAAATCTTTATTTTGTGAGTGTTTTGCTTGGCTTCTGATTTGAAGTAAATCTTGTTTATAGTATCTTTTGAATGATAACATAGCAGTATGAGTATGTCAGTGTCCTCTCCTATGACGGTAGTTTTATGTTGTTACGACTTTTCTATTGCTGTAAGCACAATCTTCAGATCAGCATCGTCTTCTGCATGGATAACTTGGACATGTCCGTCCTTAAGTTTTTCTCCAAGGGTATTGATAAAGTGCTGTTTATTTTCTGAATTTGAAAGAAATTCGTCTTTTTTTGTTTTAATTGGTGTGTCATTGTTAAAATTGACTTTTGAAGATATGATTCCTTTAGTACGTCTGAAATGAGTTACATCTTTTGTAGTTGGAACTGATGGATATCCGTCAAACACAACAGTTGCATCTGTATTGTGATTGTTAACATAATTGACGTACGTCATACATATGGTGTCAACTGTAGCTCCTTTTGTCAATGGTAAACGGTGTATAAGAGAACCACCATCAAGTACAAAGTGGGTTTCTGTTGGTGCTTTTAAGTCTAAAGATAAACGGAAACCAATTTCGGGACGTACGTCCGACCGGATGTACAGAGGACAACGGTATAATTTAATGCCCCCGCCGCTATGGAGTAAAAATATCTGAGTCTCTTAAGTAAACTCAAATAATTAATATCAGTGACGTATTCCGAGAGCAGACTTTGATAACATTATACCTACATGCATACAACATAGGTTTTAATGTTGGAGAATTATGTAATTTTGTTTATTTCATTTAACATCTCTAATCAATAATTCCTTAGCCATTTTTCTTCCCCCTCATACCTTCATCACAATAAACCTAATAAGCAAATTGGTGTCTTATACTTCATTCAATCATTTCATAAACTAAAAATAGAACTACTATTTTTCAGCTGTTTAGGATCAATTATTGGAAGGGAACTGTAGCTGTATTCTTACAAACATTTTCTTTGTACTTTACATGGCGTATTTATTCTTATTTGCATCAAACAAATTCAATGGAACTTAATGGTGGCCTATGTTGCGGCATAAGAGGTCACTAAACATGATTTCATACTGTCTCTAATAAAGGTAACAAGTCCTGAACATCTATGAAACATTTGCCACTGAACGTTAAGCACTCAATCATTAGTAATTGTAATAAAAGAAAATGTGTGCAATATGAGCTTTATTTGGCTCATGCCTAAAGCACTTTGTCCTTTGAATCGAACTACAGAAAGAAACGTTAATCTATCAAATATACCTTGAATAGATTAGGGTTCAAACACATCCTTAGAACTGACAGTTTTTATAATTGTTTAATGAGTTGTATGTCCAGTATTCGACATTAGTAACCTAGATCTTATCATCATGATATTAAGTCTTATATATATATATATATATATATATAACTCGTCTAAACATCAACCCAACAATGTTAGATCTGTAAATTTGCTTTCGCAAATTTTTGGTTCTTCCCTCGCTGGGATTCGAACCCATGCTACTGTGATATCGTGACACCAAATCGCCTGCACTGCAGCCGTCCCGCTAGACCACACGACCACCTGGGCTCTCAAAAAAAGAGCTTTCGCTGGCCGTGTGTTACCTTTCCTCGTCAGTTTTAATCTAGCGGCGTACTACAGTACATGATATATAAGGCATGAAGATGTTATTGTTACAGATCAGCTAAATTATCTATAGTAAAGGATCCTACAAATTAATGTAATATACAGTCACAGAAAATAATTATATATATATATATATATACAGCCTGGATGTGAAATATTTTCTGTTCTCTTTGGTTGTTGTCCAGGAGTCCAGACACAGTTTCGGTCATCAAACTTTAATTACCTTTTAAATAAAAAAAAGTCAGCCTTCTATAACCCCTAAGTGCCATATTACGCTAGCTTATATATGTCATGATAGAGTAATTTTTGGCATCGATTTTCAGAATTTGGCATTTGTACATGAATAAGTGTCTAACAGATATGGAAAATGCAGTTTAAAGCATTTCATTGTAGGTTTTTTAACATAACTTGTCATCAATTATTCCAATTTAATTTTTACAAGCTTTTTAGCACGCCAAGTAGTTTGTCTTCTAAATATTATCAGCAGTCTTATATAGAGATATACACTTTCATAAGAAAAATTTACCCTTTCAAGACCCAGTTTAACATTTTCATTTAAAGTTATCATCTCTTATGAAAACTGAGTTTGTGGGGGTGAATAAAACGTTTACTACGTTTGTTCGTCAGTCTGCACGGTTAATATATAAAAAAGTGGTATGCTTGCCAATGAAACAGCTTTCCACAAGAGACAAAATGACACAACAGAAATTAACCACTAAACGACCACAGTACGGCCTTCAACAATGAGCAAAGCCCATACCGCATAGTCAGCTATAGAAGGCCCCGAAATGATAAACGTAAAACATTCCTAATTTATGTACAAACAAACGATCGAAAAACGAACATGTATGTAACACATTAACAAACGACAACCACTGAAATAAAGGCTCATTTTGACTTGGGACAGACACATACAATGTATATACAGAATGTGGCGGATCTTAACATGTTAGCGGGATCCCAACCCTCCCCTAACCTGGGACAGTGGCATAACAGTACAACATAAGAACTTACATTTTGCCATTCGCATTAATTTCTTTCTTCATAAGAACGAAGTATGAAAATCAGTTGTAAAAGGCTTAACTGATGAGATAGATACAAGTATTTATACATCTCACAAAAAAATTGAGTGGACGTGGGCGGGTACTTGTATAATTATCCCAACAACAAAAAAAGACACTTAGTACTGATCTGAGAGTACTCACAGTTACTGACAGCTTGTTCAAAGCTACTAACAACTAATAAAAAAGTATGCATCTAAGTTTTGCATTTAGGTAAAGATTGAAACAAACTGTTGGTAAAAAAGAATAATTTACTTTAATTGGATAGTAACGATTGTGCATGAAAAAAGTCATCTTGACCTAAATTAATTCTGGTTAAGGTACATTAAGATACAAAATCTAATCAACTACAAGTCATAATAGAATAATATCTTTTAGATGGCACTTCTTTGATAACAATGGACCTTGAAAAAAGATTCAAATTTGTGTTTCGGTCCAGATAATACCAACAACACATAAAAGAGGAATGCTATATGTTACTTAGCATTTCTTTGATTTTATTTAAAGTCCAAACAAAATATTTTTTTGCAACAGAAGCACAAAAAAAAAAACGATACTCGTTATTATGTCAATATAATAATATAATTGTATTAATGGAGAACTGCTAGTATTGTTTTACTGCGAATTCTTCTCGTTGTTGTTATTGGCGTTCTAATTCTTCTCACATACAAGCTTGTCTTTAGTCTGGGGATTTCTGTTATTTTTGCTACCAATTTTTCCCCATATCCCATGTTTAATAGGATCAATGTAAAAGATTGAACATTTCATATCTGAATATTGTTTTCATTATCTGGAACGTTACTTTTGACGACGGATCTTGATTGTTTCTGTGGGGCTTCTTTCCTATGGATATTGATCACTCACGGGGAAAAAAATGGAAAATTGTCGAAACTAATTTGACCTTTATGTATAGCTTAGTCCGAATTATATTCTTAAAAGAATTTAAATTCACAAACTAGTTATTTTGCACCAAACATTGCTGTGACATGCCAATAATGACGACTTCAGTATGTATATTAATGAAATTTATCCTGTTGAACTTACTTTAAATAAAGCTAATACTAACAATGACCACTGCCCTTTTCTCGATCTTGATATCTATATTACTAATGGAAAGCTGAATACTAAAATTTATGATAAAAGGGGTGATTTTTCATTTCCTATCGTTAATTATCCGTTTTTAGATGGTGACGTTCCCTTGTCACCATCTTACGGTGTTTATATATCTCAACTTGTACGATTCGCTCGTGTATGTAACAATGTTTTAGATTTTAACGAGAGAAATTTATGTATTACTGAAAAATTATTACACCAGGGTTTTCGATATCACAAACTAGTCAAAACATTTACTAAATTTTATCATCGGTATAAAGACATCATTCGTAAATATAGCTCAACATGCAGACTTCTAATACGTTCAGGTATTACACATCCAATTTTTTATGGAAATATTCTTTATAAAGCACAAAGGTGTCAGTATTCACCCCAGAAACTTACAAAACCTTTGAATAGACTTATTAAGAAGGGATATAATTACGATACTGTTGTCAAGTCATTAAATATTGCATATTTTGGCGTTAGTATTGAGTCACTGATAAGGTCTTTGCATCGGAACTAAACACATTTATTCTAAATCAGTTGTTGGCATGACACGGGTTATGTTCTTCTCATATATGTTATGATGGTATGATACTAAACCCCTAACGGGAAGGATTGTGCCTGATGTTCATATGATGAAATCATAATCTTTCAGTCAGTTTAATTGAAGTCTGGAGCTGGCATGTCAGTTAACTGCTAGTAGTCTGTTGTTATTTATGTATTATTGTCATTTTGTTTATTTTCTTTGGTTACATTTTCTGACATCAGACTCGGACTTATCTTGAACTGAATTTTAATGTGCGTATTGTTATGCGTTTACTTTTCTACATTGGTTAGAGGTATAGGGGAGGGTTGAGATCTCACAAACATGTTTAACCCCGCCGCATTTTTGCGCCTGTCCCAAGTCAGGAGCCTCTGGCCTTTGTTAGTCTTGTATTATTTTAATTTTAGTTTCTTGTGTACTATTTGGAAATTAGTATGGCGTTCATTATCACTGGACTAGTATATATTTGTTTAGGGGCCAGCTGAAGGACGCCTCCGGGTGCGGGAATTTCTCGCTACATTGAAGATCTGTTGGTGACCCTCTGCTTTTTTTTTTATTTGGTCGGGTTGTTGTCTCTTTGACACATTCCCCATTTCCATTCTCAATTTTACTTTTTAAAATATGATTGAAAATCGCAAATGTTTAAGTAAAATTCTATTTGCAATTGCTGACTAACATTAATAAAAAAAAATAATAAAAAAATGCTGGGTCATAACATATCTTAATTACAGTCCCGAGTTATCTGAATATATTTATTCAGAAATGCACAATATATGTGTATAAATCTACATGTTTTAATACGACTGCAAAAAAACAAAAACAAAAATTGGTCGTATATTGCTATCACCGTCTGTAACAAGATTTTTATCTGTTCTTGAACTGTGTGGTGGTACTGCTGGTGTTATATTAACTGCTGTAAAAACGCTTTTTGATATGTATGACTTAGATTTTTCAAAGTGTATATCCATCTCTACAGATTATGTTAGTGTAATGACTGGTATACGGTCAGGTGTAACCACTAAGTTTTCAGAGCAAAACCCTTTCACAATTAAGACACATTGTATTGCACACAGGTTAGACTTAGCATCATCACAGGCAGCAAATTCTATAAATTATTTGAAGAAATATCAGGGTACTCTTAATGAAGTTTACAAATACTATCATCATTCATGTAAACA
The DNA here is from genome assembly GCA_019925275.1 of Mytilus edulis. NCBI lineage: Eukaryota > Metazoa > Mollusca > Bivalvia > Mytilida > Mytilidae > Mytilus > Mytilus edulis. The sequence continues at coordinate 63,102,376 of CM034353.1, forward strand.
CATTTCAGAGTTTCAAAGCTATGGCTACTATTTTTAACAAGGCAGAGGAAAGGTTTCAGGAGGTGTTCAGTACAAGGTGGTTGTCCTTTGAAGGTTCTGTTTCCTCTCTTTTGCATAACTTTGATATCCGGATAATAACTTTTGTATAAGTAAATAGAAATCCATTAAATTTTAACACAAGGTTTATAATCACTAAAGAAAGGTTGGGATTGATTTGGGGAATTATGGTCTTAACCGTTTAGGAATTAGGGGCCAAAAAGGGGGTCCAAATAAACATTTTTGTAGTTTCCAGTCATTAAGTGTTGGATGCATCTCTCTGATATTATACCACAAGTTTCCAAACCACAAAGGGATGGTTATGATTTGCTTGGAGGGGTAGATGGGGGGGGGGGGGGGGTATGACTCAAACCGTTTAGGAATTAGAGGGAAAGACAAGGGTTTCTTGGTTAATGGTCAATTAAGACAATTTGAAACCAGTGTAAGGAATGTAATCCAAATATATTGCAGTAATCCAGACATGTTTGATTACCCTCTTACACTGCTTTAAAATTATGTGTAAAGATTTTTCCCCATATCAGATTTCAGAAATTAAAAAAGAAAAAAGTGGGGGATATATTTTTCTTTTCTTCTTCGGGTTGGGATCAGCATGCAACAGCATAGTGTATAGCACAAAATCAACAAAAAAAGGAGGGTTTTTTTGGAGGGGGTGGGGCAATTCGCAACAGCGTAGTGCAAAAGCAAAAAATTAAGTATAAATTCAAATTAAATAACCAAATTTAAGTTATTTGACTACAGTCATTCTGTGTCAGAAACCTATTATGTGTCAAATATTTAATTACATTCCAAATTCAGACCTGAATCAAGCGTGAATAGTGAGTTCATTTTTGTCCAAACTGTTCAGGGTTGGACTTCTGCGGTCGTATCCAACTGCCTTCGGCGAAGCAATTTATTAAACACTTAAATTTATATACATATTAAGTTGTGAATATGGTGAAACTAGTCCTCAAAATAAGTTTAAAATGCCCTGGTGTGGAATAAATTTGTGGTAAATTGATGATACTTCTTAATTTACTTATTTCTATCAGTTTTAAATATTGTATACTGCCTTAATGATAACACGACTTTAATAACTGTTTAAATTTGATTGCTGGGCATTACCAATTATAAATTCGGTAATTTCCGCTAAAAAACGAAGTTTACCGAATGATCTCAGCATACATCAATCTCATCATACATCAAACATCATCATCACCATCACCGATCATCACCTTCATCAACAAAAAACGTATAATTAATATTCGCGGCCATGCTTGTTTGTTTACATAATGAGAGCCTGACACGAATGACGTCACCAGCATTCCGGAACAAAGGGAGATAATCATGTTGCACTTTCCCCGATGAACCATGAAGTTACTTGTTTTATAGATATTACGAGGACACGCATACGACTCACAATATTTTTTTTAGTATTTATTTCAACCAATTTATTAAAATATGAAACAACAATTTTTTTTTAAAAACCTTTGCATTTCACCTTTAATCCATCAATGAGGGGGGGCAAGGGGGGGGGGGGGGGTCCCAATAACAGCAAAACAGCAAATTGATTTGGCTTATAACAGATAACAAGGAATTAAAATGGAAAAAAACAGATAACAGTAAATGAAATATTAGAATTATTAAAGTCGGGTCCTTGACAAATCCAGTATTTATTATTTTGGGTATAATTCTTTGTAATGAATTTCATTTTCTATGAAAATGTTTTTTTGAATTATGTATCTCGATGTGACACTATTTGGTATATTCGTGTCCGTCCGTCGTCAACATGTCGGACATTAACTCAAACACTCTTTAACCATTTTACATAAAACTTTGGGAAATTGTTTATATCTATTGACGTGAGCTCCCTATCGTTTTTTTTAAATTTTAGATTTTAAGTTTCTGAGTAATGGGGTTTAATTCAATAAAAATGGTGTTTTTTCAGTTTTCTGATAATATCTCAAAAATCCTTTCACAAATTTGCAAGTAATTTTGATGTATTGTTTATCTATTGACATGAACTCCCTTTCAATTTTTATAAATTTTACGTTTCTGAGTTATGAGGTTTTATTAATTAAAAAGTGTTTTTTTTTCTAGTTTACGGACATTAACACAAACACGTTTTCAGCAGTTCTCATGAAACTCTGCTGAATTGTTTATATCTATTGTTGTAAGCGCCCTTTCGATTTTTTTTATTAATTTTCGATTTTATGTTATTCAGTTAAGGGGTTTATTCATTAAAAAAGATGGTCTTTTCCAGTTTTCAGAAAAAAACTCAAAAAATGTTTTCAGCAGTTCTCATGAAACTTTGATGTATTGTTTTAATATAAACAGTTATGTGCAGCTTCGGAACCCAGTACATTGTACAATGTATTTGGTTCTGCTTTGAAAAGAGCTGAGTCTATACCCTATAATATAAAAGGTTAACTGGTTGTAAGGACCTAGTCCTTAACTGAGATCCTTGTCAGATATTCCTGGCCATATGTTTTCCTTTTTGTCATATTAAGAATTGTTCTAATTTAATATGTTCGTACGGGAAACAAGGAACATTATCCTCATACAAAAAAATAAGATAATTCTAAATAAAAGTTCCAAAAAAAATGGAATGTATTACAAAGGATAATCATAAGATATACTGGAATATTGTCCTGGAACTCACTTCTGTGATGGGTATATGTTTTTGGAATCCTTCTCCGAATACGGGACCAACATATTAGTAGTGGTAGACTCCGATGTCCAATGATGTTCAATTTTTACCGAATTTTGGCTGTCAAAAAATGCTAACATTCCAATTTTCAATAACAGTTAACAGCAAAAACATTATCACAATAACAGATAACAAAAAAACTAAAAGCCCAATAACAGCTAACAAAGAATAAGACAATAACAGCTAACAGCAAATATATTTTCAAAATAACAGATAACAAAGAATTAAAATGCCCCATAACAGCATAACAGCTAAACCCCTTGCCCCCCCCTCATCAATGTCAGAGTCCGTATTACAGAGATTAGAGGTCCGCTTCTACAATTAAAATATGAATGTAGTAACATTTTACAAGAATCAATAAAAACAAATTAACATGATTAAAACCAGCAGTTGGGTCTACAGCAGTGAGACAGCAAACCAACAATACATAACCCAACATATATTAGTAGTATTTTATCGGACAAGTATGATCGATCAAATTTACGATTATAGTTGAATATAAGGCAGCAACCATTTGATTTTCTGGGGGGGGGGGGGGGGGGGGGGGGGGCTATGGGTTTTTTTCTGGACAAATTGTTGTCGGCCATAACCTTGGTCGAACATTCTTCTCTACACAGTTAACTTGATCTACTCTTTCTGTTAATTCTTACAATTTAATCGTCCAACATTTAATTTTAGAGAAAGCAACCAAAGTAAGAGGGAGGTACAGGGTATTGTTGACAACTTCAAACAACCACAAAAAAGTTATTTTCACTGAATGGCAGTTAGAAATAAATCAAATTAAATGGAATATGATGAAAATGCTAATAGTTTTTAAAATATTGTTTTCACATGCTATTTTTAAAAATCACTAATTTCTGAAATAATAGGTTTTTTTTGGTGTACAAATTGAGTTAAAATTGATATTTATTTAGTCCAAACAATTTATACTGTAAAACTATGCATACTAACTATGGTGGTTGAAAAATGCACTACTTTCGAGTATGTTCTTTTTTAACAGGGCCGATTATGTGTTGTTATGTCAGACAAAGCATATAAAAATCATTTTTTAGAGTATTTCGCTTACCCTGGTAATAGGGGCCGTCTATAACTTGCAGTGAGGTGAGAATTTTTATAACTCCGTATTAAAGGCCTCAATGGGATTTCGAGATTTAGAACGATAATAAAAGCGCTGTGCCTTTGCTTCTTTTTTTTTTTTTTTTTTTTTTTTTGTTGGTGTTTTTTGTTGTTGCTGTGCATCTATTGATTTTGTGTTATGGATAAATACCCCATATCCTTTGTTTTTTTTTCAATCAAGTTACCATGCAGAATTTCTGGAAAATTACATTTTATATCATATCGTGAATATTCACCAACAAACACTCTGACACCTTTCCCACTTCATTATAAAAAAAAATGAAAGGTATCGTTAAGTTATTACAACAGAATACAAATTTTAACCATATCCGAGGATCCCCATATTTCTTATCAAATAAAGAAGCCTGGAATTACGATTCAAAATTGAAAGAACTACGAGAAAAAATTTTGGAAGTGGCAATGAATATACCGAAATGGGAAGACAATCTACCAACTCGATGGATAGTTCTAGAGAGAGAAATCGGAAACCAAATTGCTAAGGAAATATATATCATTTCGTATGAGGAAGCTCAGAAATTGGCCGAGAATTGTTCATTTCCATTCAGCAAAACTGACTCAAAACTGCTCCTGAATTAGACTCCTTTCTTAAGTATGAGCATGAAATCGGTAATTTGATATTTTTTGAATCAATTAAACGTTACATTATATTAGAGCCTAAGTTGCTAGTGACTGTTTTTAAGTGTTTCGTATCAGCTTCTGAATTTCAGTTAGATTATGTTGATATGAAGGAATGGTCACAATTAGAGTCAACGGGTATTTTATCCGATAGTTTGATCACAAAATTGTTCGAAAAAGAAGTAACGCTACATTCACCTCAACAAAGAAAATTTGCTCTTCAAGTAATGGAGACATTTAGTAAAACATACTAATAAAGATGGCAAGGAAAACTACTATATGCCTTGCATGATAAAGGCGTCAAGCTATAATGACATCATTAGCAAATTTAACATAAACAGTAGTACTTGTACTAGAAGTCCATGGTTTCGACTCGTCTTTAAATTCTTACCGCCAGCATTTTTTAATCATATTCTAAAGACTTTCATAAAAAAAATATGTCGTGTCCCACACTAAAGATGACAAACTTTCATTTTATAGAGGAATTGGTATTTTCACTTTGGACAAAAATGATTGTCAAAAGCTTATAGTTTGTTTATCGAAAAATTGTGTCGCAATGCAAGTGTGGGAATTTCACAATGAAGAGCAGCAGATATGCAGTGGTAATTATAGTTATATCAGGCAAGACCTAGAAGACAATGTAGATTTAATTAAAAAAAAATACACATTTTCTTTTTATGTCTCTGGGTAGTTATTTGTACTTTTTGTTGCGGATTTGCCGTGGTGAAAAATGTAAAGTCACTAAATGACATGGGATTCAGTAAGCTTAATATATATCTAAGATAGCTGCATAGTTTGATGAAAATCCATGTTGATTTGAAAAAGTTATAAAAAAAATTAAAGATGCCTATCTGAATTTATATAATAATTTTTATATTTACCTATTGTAAAATTAAATTCTTTCATTTCACAGCAATAAATCAAACTACCTAATAAGCTTGAATTTTGTAAGATTAATATTTAATTTAGTTAGATGGGCTGATTTACACCAGTCAAAACTAAAACCATGAATAATAATTTATACTGGTTTAGTGTTTAAGTTGTTTATAAGTTCAGTATGGAAATACAATAAGAGATGTGAATTAAAAAAAAAAATCAGTATTTACTATTCGGTTGACAATGAAAAAAAACTCACATTTCTTGAATCATTTAATTTAATTGACTAGAATAATTGTCATATAAACATAAGAAGAAAAATAATGTCATGTAGAATGTATGCCCCATTTTCAATTTTTTTTATCTGTTGATCAGTCAAACTTGTTAATAGTTATCAAAGGTGTGTCCACAAATACGGTGCATTTGTAATGATAGATCTAAATGAAAAAGAGTTAAAAAGAATAAGACAAAATTATAGAGCTACTGTATACAATATTGGATGTACCTTGGCCTTGTTGAGGCTGTATACATGTACATTGTAACTATAAATTGACCATATATTTTTAGTATTTGTTGAAGCTGATAATATGTTATTTAGTTTTGTCGGCAGCGATCCTCGGCATAAATTAAGTAATTAAAGTTGTTAACCAGAATACTTCCTTGTGTACAGGCACGTCATCTTTAATCGTCGAAATGATAGTAAAAGCTGTTTTATGTTCAGAATAAAATAGCTCTTTACTTTCTCACTTCAAATTTTGTAGCTAATATTTAGCGATGCAAGCTCGATGGTATACAGATTTAATAGTAAAATTATCATGAGTTATTTTGTATCATTACGAATACTATGTAACTGAAGATTCTATGTTCCCACCTAAGCTTTGGGCAGAAGTTCCGTGTAATTCAAAGTGAACTATTAATGGTCCATGCAGAGTCGTTTCATGCCCATTATAATGAGCAATGTTAATAGTTGTCATCCATCTATTTAATACGTTTTTCTTGATACCATTATCAAATTGCAAACAACAACATATATACAAATACGAAGTATAGACGAATGTGCACCACAATCTTGACAAGATAAAGAGAAAGAACAGTTCCTAATGCTATGAACAGTATTGAATGTATAGGGGGTATATCCAGAGACCATTACGTACGTTCTCTAGGATGTAAATTCCATGCTAAAACGGACTTTTAACATTTGATTTAACCTTTTAGACTTTTAATGCTGTATTTTATCTGGGATATAAATTCCAGACTAGAACGGACTTTTAACATTTAATTTAATCTTTTAGACTTTTAGTGCTGTATTTTAATGGACATATTATGATAGTTTTATATTTTGCTGTCTTGAGTCTATTAAATTTGTTTTTTTATTATATATTATTTATAAGAATGGGTTGAAAATATTTCGTTAAAACGGGCATTGACCATTTTAATTTTCGCTAGAATGGGTTAAAAATCTGGCGCTAAAATTGGTTTTACTTTGGTGCTTAAACGTCCGATTGTTTCGCTTAAATGTCCTATGGATGCGCTAAAATGTCAAAATGTTATCCAAGACAATGTCAACCTAACTACAGAAACAATAAAAGTTCTCTGCATGACTTTGGTTGGTTAAAAGGCAATATCGGTCCGGTATGATGTTATCCAACTTTCTACAAGATTTGATCTGTTCACGCAGGGGGAGGGTTGAGATTGCAAAAACATGTTTAAATCCGCCGCAATTTTGCGCCTGTCCCAAGTCAGGAGCCCCTGGCCTTTTTTATTTTTGTATGATTTTTTGTTTTAATTTCTTGAGTATATTTCAAAGCTTAGTATGACGTCCATAATCATTTCAAACTAGTACATTTTTGTTTAGGAGCCAGCTGAAGAACGCCTCCGGGTTTGGGAGTTTCTTGCTGCATTGATGACCCATTGGTGGTCGTCGGCCGTTGTCTGCTTTTTGAACGGGCGGGTGTCTCTTTGACAAATCCCTCATGTCCATTTCCAATTTTTAATTCAATCTGTATATAGTAGATCTTGTGTCCGCTTTGAGCAAAACCTCTGCTGTACTGGTATATGCCCATGACAAGGAAGTTGTCTTTGTATGGATATTTTGACCGATAAGAGTGATGAGATTACAAGTTAAAATGAAGCTATAATATTCCGATATCGCAATATTCCGACACCTAAATGGTCCTACATCCCATTGGTCCGACGTTTCGATCATTTAGGTTATACGCTAACGGGATTTTAACATAAGAAAGCCAAATAAAAGGTTCAATATTAGGATAACCTTGTCCTCCGTTTGAAACAGTGAAACAAGAAATGAAAAAGTAATACGTAGTGCCAAAGTAGCCCGAAGGTCATCACTAGCGTAATTCAAAATAAGTACAAACTCCTTTGTCAAGTGTTGTTTGATTAATAAGATATCTCAAGATACACGGCGGCCGACAAAAGTAAAATCAAACACAGTTTAACGTACAATGAGTGGTCATATTTTCCTTGTGATGTTTTATATTAAAATTGTCAATTTGTTGATATAAATATACTAGTAACACTTTACTCATTTTAGTAATGTTAGTTAGTACTCTTGTCATATCTGATTTTAGTGATGTAAATGAAATTGCGGTATGATCCAGACTCAACATATTGCACTACAATAATAAAAAAAAAAAATCCGCCCTATGGTTGTCTGATCTTGAAGCGGTTGGTAGGCTTTCAAACCAACAGGAGACCATACGCTTCCTCAATTTTAATGTACAGCTCATCATGGGACTTTCTAAACATTTAAAAATACGTCATATGTTATATTTTCCCCTTGCTTCAAATATTTTGTTTCGAATTATTTATATCAAATTTGCAGATATATGTTTGTAAATACGTGCAATCAAATGATATGGAGGTATTATAAGACTACAGATACATTTGTGTGACTTAATGGTTGATTTTCAAAGACTCCCAGAGAAAACGTTACGTAACATGTGTTACCGTTAAAATCAACCAAAATTAATTAATACTATGATAGAAATATATTTTCCCAACAGTAATACAGCATTCCTATAAAATTGTTTCATTTTTGTATTTGTTTTGACTCGATTTTTCTACTGGAAGTATCCGTGAATTGAAATTGCACCCATGACCTTTGACCTCGATTTAAAAAAAAATGCACCATAATTCCTTTTGACGACCGGGATATTTAGAAAGTACACATTCTTAGCTTTCCAGTGATATATAATTTAGCCGTGTGTTAGGTAGGTGCATTAAAAATGTGAATTTGGCTCTCATATCACTCGCCTATAAACGAACTCAGTTGAAATTGATACGGTCTATAGATTCTAAATATAGATTTGCGTTTCGGTTTGTCATTTATTTATAGATAAAAACATTGTTTTCATACAGACTTATGAATAATTAAAATAATAACTATAAACTTCTTTCTAAAACACATGAATCTGGTGTTGGTTATATTTGAAAACGTGTCAAAATTGCATATATTTGCCACTGTATTTAAAACATACAAAAAACAATCAATCACTTTTCCCTTCGAAAATCTCAATATACAACAATGACTGAGATATAGTTCGTCCATATCTGTGACATCTAGATTGGCTTTTAACAAATGGTATTTACAATTTGTTTGAATATAAAACTATTAAAAAAATCACGAACAAGGTACCCCTTTTTGTGCATTGAACTTTTGATTAATTATTTTTCTGAGAAATATGTTCAACTAATTTATAATCTTTACACCATTCATAGTTTTCTCGGTGAGTATCACTAAAAATAAATGAAAGCTACTTTCCGTTAGAGAAATGGTTCCGAATTGTATAAGGGGGTTGCTATCTGTTGTGTGGAATACATGGACAGCCGTATTATATATCTTCTTCAGCCTTCATGATATATTAAGTCTGAGATTAAGATCATTTATGGAGTAAAAATTCTATAAGATGAACCACTTCTTATCAGATTTACATATATATTTATTATATGTTATGTTCTTCTCATATATGTTATGATGGTATGATACTAAACCCCTCACGGGGAGGATTGTGCCTGATATTCATATGATGAAGACATAATTTTTCAATCAGTTTAATTGAGGTCCGGAGCTGGCATGTCAGTTAACTGCTAGTAGTCTGATGTTATTTATGTATTATTGTCATCTTCTGACATCAGACTCGGACTTCTCTTGAACTGAATTTTAATGTGCGTGTTGTTATGCGTTTAATTTTCTGCATTGGCTAGAGGTATAGGGGGAGGGTTGAGATTTCACAAACATGTTTAACCCCGCCGCATTTTTGCGCCTGTCCCAAGTCAGGAGCCTCTGGCCTTTGTTAGTCTTGTATCCTTTTAACTTTTAGTTTCGTGTGTACAATTTGGAGTTTAGTATGGTATTCATTATCACTGAACCAGTATATATTTGTTTAGGGGCCAGCTGAAGGACGCTTCCGGGTGCGATAATTTCTCGTTGCATTGAAGACCTGTTGGTGACCTTCTGTTGTTGTCTGCTCTATGGTCGGGTTGTTGTCTCTTTGGCACATTCCCCATGTCCATTCTCAATTTTATTAATACAGATAGTTTATAAAAAGATACATCTCAACAAAACAAGACCATTTGCAATTATTCTGTTATACATTATAAAACTAGCATTATCATGTCTCATTAAAAATTCATCACTGATCAATAGTTTCCAGTTGTATACTCCCAATCCACTGAAAAACTGTTTACTTTGAATTGTCACATAATATTATCTTTTATAAATCCAAGACGCAATTCATCTCGTCCAACACATTTATATTTCTGATTAACAAATGTATAGACCGGGCAATTGTATCCTCGTACCAATATCTTAAACTTATTTCTTAGTTTTTCGTATTTAAATTTTCATTTCCGTCTTCTGAACACTGGACCGGACTACATTTTGTATGTCTTTCCGAACCCGTTTTTTTTTTATCTCCGTCTACCGAACCCTAGACCAGACTACATCCATCTGACACAACAAATTTTAAAACGTGTGTCCGTTTTAATGTGTTGGATGTACGAATACGCAGCCACGTCCGGAATGAAGACAATAAACAGATAATTTAAAGTTCTAGACCACTAAACCATCTGACTATACATTATAATGTTCAATACATGTAGTGTATAAAATGAATCAGTAACGTAATTTACGATTTTGACAGCAAGTATCACCTGATGAAGAACTCGGCTATTCTGTCAGACTACATGTATGTTGCAATGTCCAGATTTTTTTTTTACGAAGTCCTTTGAAAAGCTTCAGGCACTTTACTAATATTTAGCAGGTAAATGAATCTTAGATATAATCAAAACTATAATCAAAGTTACGTATCTGTTTTGACTGCAAGAGACGTGTATGAAAGATTCTTATACTGAGTAGCATTTGATAATACTAAATAAGTTAACCAGCCGATAGTTATACTACTCTTGGTGTGTCAACACGACCTTATTGAAAGTTGACATATATATATATCTTAACATTTTAGACTATTTCTACATATATTGCAATTGATGACATTTGTTTCAAACAGTTGTCATTTCACAAGGTGTACAAATTGTCATAAGCCACCAGTGAGATCAGAAGTTTTTACATTAGAGAAGGAATTTCAAACAATTATTTTATGATTACCACATGTACCATTAATCTAATAAATGTTGCTCTAAATTGCTAAACAATATTTGACAAAACGATAACTCATTTGCATTGATTTTCAAAGAGGCAAGGTAGCTTGACAAGCATGAACGTTAGACATTATACTGAATACAAAATTAAGACTATCCACAGCCAATGTTCAACCTTCAAAGCACCAAACTGATTTAGTAATTATGGTTGCCTATATAATTGCTTACATCTACTTTATTTGAAATTTGGTGGATTTTTGTCTCAATAGCAATCATAACACAATTCCTAATTTCTATATGTGCGGGATACATGTAGTACAAGAATAAACTTCCCATAAGCAGAAGTGTCGGTGAACGGAAGAGCTACTATTTCAAAGTTATAGAGGTTCGTAAAAAACTAAACAACTGATAAAATAGGGTGTCAATTCAGAGCTTATTTCCGCTTGTTTATTGCAAAATGACATTTTACGATTCGTTTTCCAACACTGAAGAAGTGGTTGAAAATAACACAACATTAAAGTCGGCATTTTAATTGGAGATTTTTGTTTTTCAGTGTATCCTATATACGTTACCATATGTCCAATATAAAGGGTCACGTCAGTGTATCTAATATTTAACCCATATGCACATTTATGAGTACTTTGATCGAATTTAATACATACAACTGTTTATGTCAACAAAATATGTTATTATTATCACTACAAAAATAGATAATTTAAGATAAAACCTTAAACATTGATCAGATAAATTAAATAGGTGAATTGTAGTAACTTCTTTAGATGTATATACCAAGAATAAGTTGGGGCCAGTTGTTTTGTTCTTTTTGCACTCTTCACAGCATTGTAGGTGAAACATTGTTTGTGTAAACGATGACTGTGATTAACTAAGGTAAGAATGTTTATTAATCGATAAATTAATGAATAAATAGCTACACCAATCATGATTATAGCATTTGAAAACGTAAAATTTTATGTTTTGTGAAATTTAACACAATAATATCTTATTTGATGCGAATGATTGTCCTGATCAAAGAGTGACGACTGAGCTATGAAATCAATCGTCTAGTGACTTTAAGGAGGGAGAACAGTAACAAATTCGTTATTCTGTTGGTAAAAAGGTTTCATATTGCTTAATATCGTTTTAAATTAATTAAAATTCGTGAAAAATAATGTTCTCAACGCTTTCATGCCTTTCATGATTTAGAGCACGATTTAATAATGTTTTTGACAACGCTGAGCTTGTCCATGAAGTTTATTTAATAGCAAGGGAGATAAATCTTAAATGGTACGTAGATCCATTTAATTTCGATTGAACGATCCTTACAAAGTGTGCTGTCTTTGTTAATTTTCCTCTACTGCACATGTTCATATGTTGGCTTATAGCATGCTTTCTTTTGGTGTGATATCTTTTATGATGTGCATGGATATGGGCTCTTTTACAAACAGAATTGTTGATCTGTCCACTTTACCATTCCTTGCAAGTCCTAAATACAATACAGTTCAGTATACAATTGGGAAACAATTTAAGATTGACACTCATAATTATTAAAATATTTTCAAAGTTATGATATAGCAAAAATGACCAGCAAGACAAGATATACATTAAAAATGATTGGAGTAAATCGTCCGAAGTCTCCTGTTTGAAGTCATTGCCCTTTAATGTTGAATTTTCGTTGTCTGTCTGTTGGCCACAATCATCATTGGAGTATCTAGTTTTAAAAATGTACCATCTTATTAATAACGCTCTGCCAAACAACATGGCCGACATGGCAAAAAAATAGAACAAAGGGTAAAATGCAAATGTTATAAATAGAGAAAATCTGGCAGGAGCAATATTAATGTTGACGAGTGTCCTATGTTGAATATGCACTTAGACGAGGTGAGCGACAAATACTCTTTAGAGCCTCTTGTCATTGTCGCCTATAATTTTCTGCTTATCTTGGTTATCCATTTTATCCGATACGCTTCCGTTAGATGTCCGTTGAATGTGTTACTCGTTCGTTGGATGTACGTTCGACATCCGTTGTGTCCGGTACGTTTCTTTTTCTCGTACGTTGCATATCCTGTCTGTTAGGTATTCGTTACGTGTCCGTTTAAATTGGGTCAGTTCACCAACGGACTCCCAACGGATAAAAAAAAGGTCACCGAAAAACTTCGTTTTCATCTGTTCGGCGTCCGTTTGAACTTTCTGGTAAGGTGTGACCACAGCTAAAATACAAAATTTAGCAAAAAAATTAAAGGGGGGTGGACTAGTGAAAATGTGAATCAACTTGTTTGCTGCCGGTTTAACTAAGTTTTCAACAGATTCAAAACTTATAAAATTGCAGGATACTGTTATCTCATGTGATTTCCAATTTTTAAAAAAAACCCGACTTCTTCTTTACATTATTTATTTGGTATTAAAAATGCTTTGCGTGTTTGTTTTTTTTTTCTCATAGAGGATGTAATTCAGTGGTTGTTGTTTGTTGCTGTTTATCATATTTGTTTTTCATTTATTGATTTGTACATAAATATGGCCGGTAGTGTTTTTTTATAGTTACAAAATTAATGTAGTTGTGCGCTATTATAGACTTTGCTCATTGTTGAAGTCAGTATGGTGACTCTTAGTTGCTTACAACTACGTCATTTCAGATGAGAGCTTTCTGCTTGACGATCAAATTTTATGTTTATATACAAAAATACTTTTGTTTTCTTAAACATTTGTTTTATATCTTCCATAAGCAGCTACATTCAGAAAATAAAATAGGGATGCTATTGAATTTATTTTTGTCATCTTTAACCTGAAGCGGGACAGACGGACGAACGGACGCACAGACAAGAAAACATAATGCAGATTAATGGGGCATAAAAAACAACCATAAAGGAACAATCGATTTTCTGCGAATGATTAACAGATCTTGTTATATAATTAGTTGAAATCGAGCATATCATTTCCTTCACATTTATATTTCTTAATATTGAAAAGTATAATGCTATGCATTTATACTATACAAATAAGCATCATTAACCTTTTTGGAGCTTCTCGGGTAGTACCAGCTTAATATTTTAAAATCATATCAAAGGAAAGGGAATGGTCAAGATGCTTGAAACCATTGCTTACCTGATTTTTACCGATGCAACAAAGTATTTTTTTCTGCAGTAAAATGAAGGAAAATACTTTTAGGTGGACAATAAATATAATGTTCTACTTTATATCATTCTATGTATTGTACGCTTAAAAGCCCCAAAACAAGGTAACATATAACATTGGAGATGTTATGTTACATCACTAATAATTTATGAGATATCACATGGATCAATCGTAGAGTTTTCAATTGTTTAGACGTACTTACATGTATACTAAAAAGGATAAAACATCGAAAAATAGAATTGAAAACAAAAGTCATATTCCTGATATGTTTGTGACGAGACGGCTAATTCGATAAATATTTAAATAAGTAGATAAATGAATAACTAGATTAGTTAATAGAATAAATTAAAAAAAGATAAATTAATAAATAAATATGATAACAAAACATGATTCAGAACCCACTCTATTTTTTGGAACATTAACTGTAGCAAATGCACTTATATTACAATACATGTACAAACCCATTTCTAATCAAGCCAAATACATCATAGCAAGTGAAGAAAGAAAGGAAGTAATCAATATCCTTTAATTTTACTTTCTGCTATATAGATGAATATGTTATCTCACTGAAAAATTCAAATGTTTGTGACTAAAATGTATGTTGAACTTATCTATCCCATCGAAATAGAAATAAAGGATACGACAGATACAGTTAAGTCTGCCTTATATCTTGACTCACATCTTTAAATTGACAATGAGGGTCGGTTGAAAAGAAATCTTTACGACAAGAGAGATGATTTCAGCTTCCCATTTGTGAAATTCCGATTTCTATGTAGCACCATTCCAGCAGCGCCTGCATACGGAGTATATATCTCCAAATTGATACGATCTTCCCGGGCTTGTAATTCTAATCATGATTTCTTTGATAGAGGGTTGCTGCTCACAAGGAAGCTATTAAACCAAAAGTTCCAAATGATGAAGTTGAAATCATCCCTAAGGCTTCGTAAATTTTAAGGACGCCATCACGAGTTTGTTGACCGTTATAGAATATCCGTTTCACTGAGGTAATCGGATATGTTCCTACTGTCGCAACTATAATGCTGTTCCCTTTTCACGAATGTGACCACCAAATTAGACTATTTACCGTTTTTTTTTATAACATGAGCAACACGATGGATGCCACATTTGGATCAGAATCTCCTTACCCTTCCAGTGCACCTGATATCTCCTCCAGTTTTTAGTGGGGTTTGTGTTGCCTAGTCTTTTTATGTTGTGTCTTGTGTACTTTTCTTTTTTCTGTTTCCTTTTTAGTTATGGTGTTGTCAGTTTATTCTCGATCTATGAGTTTGAATGTCCCTCTGGTATCTTTCGCCCCTCTTTATATATCTCTTTTCAAAATCGATACACTCCTTTTTTGTTGAAATCTAAATCTTTTTGTTGTTGGGATTTACAAGTACCCGACCACGTCAACTTTATGGTTTTATTATTTGTATTTCGAAACGACCGGAGTGATATCGTATTTTTGTTAATATCCACTACGAAACGGGTCAAATCTCCTTCAGTATCTGGATTTAAAATTATGAAAAAAATATTAGTGTACAGCCTAATACATGCTTTGATGAATACAATTAGTCTTGTTACTATTGCAATATAGAGATTGTGGGGAAAAATAAAACATGCGAATATTTCCCCTACCAAACGGTCACCTACGAAACAAGTATGGGAGAAAAACGTTTCGTAGTGGACACTAATACTACCATGTAGTTTTTTTTTACTCTTTTTTTTCAATTATATTCGTACAAAACAAATAACAAGGGTTAGTTTCATGAAATTTTTATTATGTTTTTATTAACATAGAATAGGGTTGATGTCAACTACGAATCTTTTTGTCCACTACGAAACGGTTTTGTCAACTACGAAACGCATCAAAATTTCCACTACGTAACATGAATTGTACCTTCATATGTGAAGTACTGTCTAATATTTATCGATAAAAAATGGTTCTCCAATTCAGAAACAAATGAGATTTTTCTAGTATTTAAAGTAAACAAACTGGAATGTCTATAGGAAACATTCAAAATTGCAAAACTATGTGTGTTTAGAAGCAGTTTCGTAGGGGACAAAAGTCCATTAAGTCTATTATAGAGGTATCCAAAATAACTCTTGATATTAAATTTTAGACATGTTGATTTTCCATTTTTTTTAAGGTCTGAAAGTTACGCTTTTATTGAAAAACGCCCGTATACAAACTAGCACACTATGTTTATATATGTTTTTTCTATAATAATACATGAAATATAATTGCTTTAATTATAAACTTGCAGATGTAGCTTCACAATTGTAGACATGAATTCAACAGTTATGTGGTTCCAACTATTGATGGTGGTAAGTCACCTCAGTTTTACCATTACTATTTAAAATTCATTTGTAGCTTTTTACGAATACATCTTTGCGTCTGTATAAGTGTTCTTACATGATTGGTAACTAGTGTTTTAATGACTGTTTTGTTGATTGATGGACATTAAACCACTACCCAAATCTGAAACACAAAGAAATGTTCATCAACGAATACACCTTGTCAAAACACTACAATATGTGGAAGAAATTGAAATGGAAGTTTCCCTTAAATTTGCAGCTTTTTAAATGTGAAAATAATTGACAAAGATTTCACAATATTCCAAAAAGTGTCATAGTCTTGAACATTTTAATGAATATTTGAATCAATAGATATAGGCAACCGTAATTTGTATTTGTTTAAAACTCATAGATACCAGACAAGACTTAGCGAATTGTAGAAACTCCAAACTCACAGATTGTAAACATTATTTAAACTGTATTTAATTTGGTTTTTTTTAACGACATTATGTATATTTATTCACCAAACATGCTTGTTACATTAATTGTTACACCAAGAAACCAAGCTTTTCTTGATGTATCCTGTAATATTCCACTGATTACCCAGGTAAGTAATCAGCTGGTATATATGTATAAATTATATGTACAAATTTCTTGAAATACAATTGTACAACATTTTAATGCATTATGTTTTTTAATCTGTTCAATCGCCCATACTTCTTTTTAGTGACTTCAGTAATGGATTAAATCTCATTGTTCTGTTTTCGTTACATCTTTTAAAATATACTAGTTGGTAAATACTAAGGTTCTAATGAATTTGTAAAATACGCATCCATTTCATAACACAAGTTGAGGGTTCAGTTTTATCTTAACAAATTGACTTATATGATATGTTTGTTAAAAAGCTTAAAGCCTCAATGTAATTTCCTTTCCAGATCAGTTTTTGTCTGGAAATATATACAATACTTTTAATAGAACTTTCAGACTTAAACATCTGAGTCCAGGTTTTTTGGGATATTTTTTTTAATATGTATTTCTGCTATCCAATTATTCTTGCAGTCTAGACTTTTCAAAACAAAATGTAGAGATATAATACCAGTGTCATCTATAATATCATTAACAAATATCAAGTTACTCTTAATCCAATTTTTAAAAATAATGGTTTTATTATCAAAATTTACCTGTTTACTTATTTCTGCGAAATTAGTAGGTTTTTTCGTTTGTCCACCACCTCATATACCCAACATTTAAATACTTCTCTATAAAATTCAGAGATGTGTTTAATATATTCTAGAATTTTCTTTTTTTTCAAAATTCATCTTTAAAATCAGCCAATTAATACCAAACACACAAAGATATTTCACAGGAATTAACTTCCACTTTGAAATAATATTACTAATGAGTTTACTTACCGAAGATGCTTTCAGAGACATGAAATAACTCTGTATGTATTTCATTGTTGAGCTTTTTTATTGTATCAACGGCGACTATTTCGATTATCTATTTGCGTTTTTTTTTGTTATTGTTTGTGTTTTTTCTCTCTCCATACTTTCATTTTTAAAAGAATGGTGACATATATTAGATTGTCAGAGAACACGATTTCGTCATACTAAAATGCTTGCTTTATTTTAGGTACATTTATGTGTATCATTTCCGCTGAAATGCCCAGAACCTGCGCAATGGGCACTGCGGGCCAATAGTCACTGTGAAGATCCGTCAAAATACTTTTGTCTAAAGAATGATCTTATCAATGGATATTCTGAAAACTGTACAAGATCAGATTTTCAACAACCAGGTAATCAATTTTAGGATATATCGATACTGTCTTAACTACACTACAATAATAACAACACACAGCAATGCATTTAGCCATGTAGACTACCATAGTCGGCGTTTAATGTATATTTTTATATTATAAATACATATATGAAATACAAATACATTCCAAATGAGATACACAGAAAGAATAAACGTCTGAAACAAGTTTACTTTGTATCAATAATAGCCCATATCTCTATCTATGTAAGTATATATATATATATATACAACTCGTCTAAACATCAACCGAACAATGTTAGATCTGTAAATTTGCTTTCGCAAATTTTTGGTTTCTTCCCTCGCCGGGATTCGAACCCATGCTACTGGGATATCGTGACACCAAATCGCCTGCACTGCAGCCGTCCCGCTAGACCACACGACCACCTGGGCTCTCAAAAAAGAGAGCTTTCGCTGGCCGTGTGTTACCTTTCCACGTCAGTTTTAATCTAGCGGCGTACTGCAGTACATGATATATAAGGCATGAAGATGTTATTGTTACAAATCAGCTAAATTATCTATAGTAAAGGATCCTACAAATGAATGTAAGATACAGTAACAGAAAATAATTATATTTATAAGTACGTCTGAGTCAGTGACAACCCTACAACAGATGTATCCATCGGATCGCCATCAATGATGGTGATACATGGCTGTGTACATAATGTATATACAACTCGTCTAAACATCAACCGAACAATGTTAGATCTGTAAATTTGCTTTCGCAAATTTTTGGTTCTTCCCTCGCCGGGATTCGAACCCATGCTACTGGGATATCGTGACACCAAATCGCCTGCACTGCAGCCGTCCCGCTAGACCACACGACCACCTGGGCTCTCAAAAAAGAGAGCTTTCGCTGGCCGTGTGTTACCTTTCCACGTCAGTTTTAATCTAGAGGCGTACTGCAGTACATGATATATAAGGCATGAAGATGTATATTATATGTTATTCAGGTCTCAGACAGGGTATATACTGTGACATTCCCGGCTTAGAGTTTATATCCCCTGAGCCGAAGGCGAAGGGGATATAAGCCCTAAGCCGGGAATGTCACAGTATATACCCTTTCTGAGACCTGAATTACACATATATTACGGATTACCCCTGACTTAATGTTATTTTCCAGTGCAGGTATTTGTTGACAACACATAATATATTGAAAAACCCAACCTGATATGTTCGGCATACGTGAAGGATTTTCTAATTTGCTGTGAACATAATTTTATCGTGTATGTTATAATTTATAATAACACTTTTAACATCAAATTAAAGTATTGAAAGTGTTAATTGCGTGATTTTGTATCAAAAATGTATTATTGACTGAAGCACGTCATTATTTTCCCTCTGTGAACCTCTGACAGTCTGATAACTTATGACTACGTCACATAGTAACCGGTGTTATGATGACGTTTTTGAGGTTCCAATTGGGGATAAAAACGTCGTATATACCCCGGCAGTTTCCTGAATATATACTGACATCTCTGTGTTGTTATCCAATCAGAAACCTCGACACATTTGTAATCCGTAATATATATATATATATAAGAGCCCAGGTGGTCGTGTGGTCTAGCGGGACGGCTGCAGTGCAGGCGATTTGGTGTCACGATTTCACTGTAGCATGGGTTCGAATCCCGGCGAGGGAAGAACCAAAAATTTGCGAAAGCAAATTTACAGATCTAACATTGTTGGGTTGATGTTTAGACGAGTTATATATATATATATATATATATATATAATCCGTCTTTAACGTAACCTCGCTGCCCAGATAAAACCACTAATACTTTACTCAAGAAAATTGATATGGAAACCTGTGTTCGGAGCAAGTGCAAGGCACGCATTGATGCCAAACTTCATAAAAAACAACACAATAATATTTAATATCAAATATTATGAAATATTGAGTTTATGTATGACTACTACTAATTATAGAAGCAACAAACCTCGCCGAAACGTGTATTTCTAATGTATCTAACAATTTGGAAAGTCGCCTTTCCGTGACTGTAACCATGCCTTTGTCAAATTGCCATACTAAACCCAACCATACCACATTTTGGCTAGGTGATCAATTGCATTTATCGTCTGCTATCGAAAACCCAGAAGCTTTCAGTACTTTCTGAACAACTATGCTAGTGTCCTGGGCCTTACTTATCTCGTCAAACCCGCCTAAGCCATCGTTTAAATACATGATAATTTTCAAACCTGAATTTCGTAAATATTTAACAATACATCTTACGTCTGTGTCATTTTGGTCTTTAGTGGATAGTTGTCTCATTGGCAATCATACCACATCTTTTTTATACCTTACAACTTTGGTGAATATATAACCCACAGTATATATACCAAATGGTAAAACATTGAAGACGTAACATTTTGTTTCACGAGTTTTGACCCAAGAAAAACCTAAATATGTCTTGTGTGGTTCGAATATCTCTACATGATGGTAGGCCGATCTCAAATAGTAAGTAAAGCAGTAATCTCCCTTCTTAAACATTTGACTGGCTACGTTGCATCTTCGTATTTAAATCTGAATTGATGAAGATGTGGGTTAATGTGTTTACAATCTAAAAATAATCTTAATTTTTATTGTTAGCTACCGTCAACGGATTGACCACTTTAGGTTTACACGAAAAAAAATGCATCCTAATTCTATCAACTTAAAAATCTCATTTTCTAAGAAATCTGATTTTTATAACGACGATTTGTTGTTATTAAAAAATTCCTCACTTGGCTCTGAGTGAAAAGGTATTTTATATCCATGTTCTATGATATCAATAACTGTCTCATTAGCGCAAATAATATTTCGCCAATAATCAATTGAACTTCTTAATGATAGGTGAGTTACATGAAACTATAGCATTTTCTCTACAAAAAATTAACAGATAAATTATTACCAAATAATCTAGTACTTATCTTATCAGACTTTTCTTTCTGAGTTTGCCAACCCTGTTTATAATGGTCTGACCACCAATATCCTGATAAACCACACTCATAACATTTTCCGGGTCGATGCATCACAGAAATGTTAACTGTCCTCTGTTGCTTGACTGAGCTGAATCGAGTAGACTGTGGGGCACTGTAAGGAGTTGTACGTGTCATAAACTTTTTGTCGATCTTCATTTTTCTCGAAGCTTTGTTTCTGCTTGTATTATGCTTTTGTCGTCTTCTGAATCATCTGCTAGCTATTTCAAACTCGGTATCTGTTCTCCATCCGTTCTCAGACTGATCCGCGAGCTTAATCATTTTTTGTCGATGATCAGGAATGTCCAAACCTTCACAAATGTTCCTCGTCGCGCCCTCTGTACTTTCGTTGTTGTCCTGTGTTTCTGTTCGAAGACTTCTGGCCTCTTTCATCATGTTGACGACTTTCGTGTTGACCTTGAACTGCTCTTCGTTTCCCTTTCGCTTGAAAGCGTAATTTTCAGTGTTCATCTGCTGTACTTTTGACATCTGAGTTTCTGATAGTTGCCTCTGCGTTTCATGTACGGATCTTTGAAACGTGTCTTAACGACTAACATTAATCTGTCGATGCTCTGCGTACATGTAACTCGTTTTGGTTCTGGCTCATAGCGTCTTTAATTTTCTGGTCGATGAGCATGTTTATTTCTGCTGGCTCCGACAAGTTTAGTGTTGAACGTCTGCGGCTGGGATAATTTTCAATCACAAGAAAATTAAAAACCCGATTTCACCCCCATTTACATAAGAATACTTATTGACACAGTCCAAATGATTGTCCACGTAACCACGTGTACAACTACACCTAACAAAAACCGCCAAAAACATACCGTTCTTAAAAAAACGTTCTTTTTAGACAACATTTTTCCTCTATACTCCGAAACGCAGGAAAATACATTTATTTTCCTTCATTTGAAGGAAATGTTTTGTCTGTATACGTAAAAAAGGTTTGATTTGAAAGTAAATTAGCCAATTGTATTTTCATATTAATTGAAGCACTTTAAGATTTTAATCACAAATCCGAAACATACACTTTCATCTATAGTGCAAGTTCTATTGAAACTTTCTTATTAAAGAGTGGCGACAGATATCAGGGGGACATTCAAACTCATATGTCGAAAACAAACAGACAATGCCATGGCTAAATAAGAAAAAAAGACAAATAGATAAACAATATAGTACACATAACACCTAATAAAAACACAAACCCCAAAAGAAGACTTGAGGTGATTTCAGGTACTCCGGAAGGTAAGCAGATCCTGCTATATATGTGGCACCCGTAGTGTTGCTCTTGATATTGCAAACCCGGTGATAAATCTATTAAGTATAAGTATAAGTCCCTCAAAACTATAGATTTTAACACAGGTTATCGAAAAACTCCTGGGTATAAATCAATTTTTTTTTTCTAATATAGGATTTCGCTATATTTTTTTATAAATGAACTTTATCATATACTTAAAAGAAAAATGAAATAATAAAATGGGTCACCGTTCATTTAAGCTCACAATCTGCCTCTGGAAGAAGCATACATTTTGTTAATGTCCTTTTTTTCTGTTGAACTAATAGGAGAAATAGACGTAATATCGAAATATATCAATAATCTAATTACAGAAATCGCTTAAATTTTACAATTATTTAGTTTATGTACAGCTTATATGAAAACACTAATAAAAAATATAGGTCACCGATGAGTTAAAAAAGATATTTCAAATTTGATGCAAAAAAAATGGCATTTTTGCACCAAAGGGAGATAATTTGGAGCTTTTTCAATGATATAAACATTTTAAAAGTCATTTGGGGCCAAACCGAATCGATATTTTGGATTGATTTTTTTACCATATCATAAAGTAATAACTAATAGTGTAATAGATAAAATTTGCAATGAAAAAATAAAGGTTAAATTTTTTGCTGAAATTTTTGTACCCACGAGCCACCTTAATTCAAATATGAATAAGAAAAGATAATCATATGCTCTGTAAAGTAGGCAGTGTTGCCATTGGACGGGTAGAATCCTAAAACCAAATAAACATTGTTCCTTTCATGAGAATGTCTCAAACGTTGTGTGTACTTTTAGCATTGTTGGAGAACAGAAACCGTTTAATAAAATAACGGATACGCACTTCATTGCTGGATCAAAAATAACCGCAACGATCAACTTGTGAAGAAAGTAATGAAATATATTTATTTAATAATTACAGGTAGAAAAGCAGTTCTTCGTGGAGGAATAGATGCAGAAATATGTTCTGTAGAAAGATATCAACCATTCCCAATCAAGTTTTTCACAAATGCTAGTACCCATTGCATGTTTTTAAAATCCTTTTGCCAAGAAGAAGGACAAGTAGTATAT
Source organism: Mytilus edulis (assembly GCA_019925275.1). Classification (NCBI taxonomy): domain Eukaryota; kingdom Metazoa; phylum Mollusca; class Bivalvia; order Mytilida; family Mytilidae; genus Mytilus; species Mytilus edulis. The sequence goes on from CM034353.1 coordinate 63,125,901, forward strand.
GACCCTGGCAATCGCAACAATGATATTACCTGCAGTTGTGACTACAGACGTGGTTATGCTTTCCTGGTTAAACCAAACAGACCATGCTTTTGTAAACCATTACAGGAAGATTGTTCCTGCTTCTTGAAGACATGCTCAAATACCAGTCATATACTAACAGCAGGTAGACTCATTTGTAAAATTTAGAAATGTGCGATTTTGATATATCTGAGTAGATATTTGATATTTTTCAGTTCTCTTGTTTACAGTTGTACAATAGTAATGTTGTACTTTGACCGTAAACGTTTTCAAAATGTTATAGAACGTATACATTGCGAGTAAACATGCATTTCATTTTAAGTTGGAATATTGAAATATACATGTTTTCCCGAAACATTACATCTTATTTAATAGCAATGTAAGTGTCGCATATGCGTATTTTTGAAGGATCCTTTTGGCGCAAAATATTATAAATATTTTGATTTATTATCAATAACTGTTTTTTTATACAATGTAATTAACAAATATCACAAAAAGCGAACATGACTTAAGTAGCTGATTAATCTTTCTTTATGCTTGTAGATTACCAATGTATATTTGAAACAAATAATTCTAGGGAAATACAATGTACACCTACAATAAATGAGAAGTAAGTCATATATACTTCTGTGTGATTCATATTTTCTGACACCAGCGGAGTTTTTATTTGTATTCTCATATGATGAAAAAACGGCAATAGTCTACCAAAACTAGCCTGTATTGTATAATTAATTCTTCAGTTGTAGCATAACAAGCCGTAATGGTCCGTTTGATCTAAATATTGCAGTCAGTTTTGAATACGTTTTCCGCCAAGTATTAAAATATGGTCGTCTCTCACCGCATTGTCTAGCTCAATAGGAACAACACTTCGCCCGTCGTTTTTAGGTTCAATTTACAGTTTTTTTTACTAAAGCATTTGTCATTAGTTTAAATAAAGTGGTGCCTATGGTGTTTTGTTTTTGTGTTTGGCTGTATGTGTGTTTGTGTTAGGGAGTGTTACACTTCTTTAGTGTATTTTTCTGTAGGGATCGTGTAATGCAGATTAATTAAGTTTTCAGATTTGACAAAATTGTATTCACTATATAAAAGCAACAAATGCTTTTACAAGTAGCAGGATCATATTATATTTGGACAGTATTCTGTTCTGTATGAGGCATTGCACTGACAAAGTCTATGACATTGTCTCACTACACAAAGTATCTTGTGACTTGCATGTTGGTGTTGTAAATACATAATGATAATGATGGAAGTTTTTAACGACCTTGACAAGTTATATTGCCCTTGCACGGTCGGCCCTGGCTTCCGCCATAATTAATGTTTTTACCATATGCTTATTGATATAATTTAGAATGAAAAAATGGAAAACAAAATAAAAATATGAAAACATTTGAATGATTTTGATAGAATAATCAATTAAATAATTAGATTGATGAATAATTAAATAGATGAATAAATTGATGAATAATTAAATAAATAACAATATGATGAATAAAAATAAATAAAGGAAAAGAAATATATAAATGTAGTTTTGTTTACTTTTTTTTATAATACCAAAAAGAAATAAAAAAATAAATAAAAAAGTAAATAAATCTGGGTAACTGAATAATATTTAAAAATGATGATCTGTTGTTTATATATTGGTGTGTAATACCTTTTAAACATTTTAAATTGATAAAATTACATTTATACATCAATTTCTTTAATATACCAATAACAAAAACTGAAATCTATTGATTTGTTTTAATTATTCAAAATTAAAACAAATAACTATACGTGAATATAAAATTATGAATCTGTTAAAGGGAGACTATACTCGCATAGCTTGAATTGACTTTTTCGAATCGGAACATAGTACAACGGAATGTCACTCTTGCAATGAAATAACACATCAATATAATTAATATAGTTATGAAAGGTACCAGGATTATAATTTAGTACGCCAGACGCGCGTTTCGTCTACATAAGACTCATTAGTGACGCTCATATCAAAATATTTATACAGCCAAAAAAATACAAAGTTGAAGAGCATTGAGGATCCAAAATTCCAAAAAGTTGTGCCAAATACGGCTAAGGTAATCTATGCCTTGGATAAGAACATCACTAGTTTTTCGAAAAATTCAAAATTTGGTAAACAGGAAATTTATAAAAATGACCACATTATTGATATTCATGTCAACACCAAAGTGCTGACTACTGGGCTGGTGATACCCTCGTGGACGAAACATAATTAACGATCATTAATTGCGCATTCGTGCTTCAACTTCAATGCAGATTCTAAAATATTAAAATAACCAGCATTTGTTAATCTGTATGGTAGTGACGACTAATGAATGCTCACCCACAGTAAAACATATTTCTTTGATAATTTTTAAAACTAATACAGAACAAGAGGCTGTCACAACGACAGCAAACCGGATTTATTAATATTTATTTGTGTCCTGGCAATATCACAAGAACCATTACTGATGAATGGTGAAAGTGAAAATCGTCAATATCAAATTTGACCTCCATTTTGTCATCAGTATCAACATATTAAAATTTGAAAAGCTTAGATTGAATGGTTCATGAATAAATGCAACAACGTGAATGGAAACGCCATTTTACAATCTTTCAAGAACCATAACGCCTGAACGGTAAAAGTTAAAATCGTCATTATTGAACTTGACCTCTATTTTGTCATCAGTAACAACATATAAAACTTTCAAAAGCTTTGGTTGAATGGTTCATGAGAAAATGCACAGACACGACTGGAAACACCATTTTTCAATCTTTCAAGAACCATAACTCCTGAACTGTAGAAGTCAAAATCGTCATTATTTAACTTGACCTCTATTTTTTCATCATTTACAACATATTAAAATTTGGGAAGCTTTGGTAGAACAGTTCATGCGTAAATGCACGGACACAACTGGAAACTCCATTTTTCAATCTTTCAAGAACCATAACTCCTGAACGGTAAAAGTCAAAATCGTCATTATTGAACTTGACCTCCATTTTGTCATCAGTAACAACATATTAAAATTTGGGAAGCTTTGGTAAAACAGTTCATGCGTAAATGCACGGACACGACTGAAAACTCCATTTTTCAATCTTTCAAGAACCATAACTCCTGAACGGTAAAAGTCAAAATCGCCATTATTGAACTTGACCTTCATTTAGTTGTCAGTAACAACATATTAAAATTTTAAAAGCTTTGGCTGAACGGTTCATGAGTTAATGCACGGACAACATTTGATTGCCGCCCGCCCGGCCGCCCGACCGCCCGACCGCCCGACTGCCCGAATGCCCGGCTGCCCGGCCGCCCGGCCGCCCGCCGTACATCCCCAAATCAATAACCGACATTTTTGTCACCAAAATCCGGTTAAAAATGCTCGAGCTACTTGACTTTCTTCGCTCATTATGATATAATATAGTAGATAGATAATTTAGTTCTCATAGTATAGCAATACAGATCGTATGCCTGCACCAACTTACTCAAATACAGATTTAACTAAAGCCGGAACCTTTTACAATTGTTTATTAGGTTTTATCCGTACCGGTTTGTAAAATAAAAACAACTACCGACTTAATACCCATATCCTTATATCGTCAGGTAAATACGCTACCTATACCGTAAATAAAGCAAACTATTGAGTCATTAAGATATGCCATGGTTTATTTCTAGTAACTGTGCTATTTTAACCTGACCTTGGCAATAGAACAATTCTGTTTAAACCTGACCATGACAGCAGAACGATACATTTCTGTAACCTAACCAACCGAGAAAAAAACACAGTATCATTTGAGTACGTACAAATGTATACATTTTTTAACAGACACTATATCATTTAAAATCCGACTTCCAGTTTTGATATTTGCAAAATCAAAATTGTATATAAATAAACAAAATAAGTCATATTTATTATATATTCTTATTTAACAATTACAATCAAAATAATCAAATAATCATAAAACAAAAGCAGGAAACAACCAAATTATTTATTTTGCTTCAAAGTACATGTAACATGTATAATCGATTAACTTCATATTACTTTTGACGTGTTTGAATTTACGCGAACAGTCTTATTTTCCAATATTAAAGGTGATACTGCATTTGCTTAAACCACATAAAAGAGGTAAAAAGGCCTCAGATCGATCCCGTTCTCTGCCCATCTCATCGGTTGTTGGCACGTTTGTAGCTTCAGTTTTAGATTTTTTCAACTGACAGTATGGCTTCCAAATATTTGAAACTGTTTAACCGACTAGCGTTTGTATTTTCGTACCCCTTGAACACAACGCTGTCTAGTTCCGTGTCATAACGATTTGCACGTCTGAACCCGACTGAAACATGCTAGTTTACTACTATGGTTGTCAGCTGTTAACCGAGGTTTTTTTTCACAAATCGATTTGATAAGATTTTTTAGTTTGTTTATTCCAAGATTCTGTTTCAAAAATCTAAGACAGTCCGGTTTTGCCCGTTTGTAAAACTTTCCGTTAGGTCTTATTGCTGCATGTTTGACATAAAGCCCATACAAACGATAAATATTTTATTCACGCTGATCATTGGTATACTGTTTAATATTCTTGTTCTTTTTGTTGAAAACCATCTTTAATCAATTGATAGTTTTTCCCACTTTTATCAGAATCAATCAAAATATGTGATGGATTTATATTGAAATGTTCATTTCTTACACACATCCCAAATATCTTGTAGTTATAAAAGAAAACTTTATTAAGCAATGCATTTGAAGATTCAGAACCAAGTACGCCTGTATTCCATAATTTCAATTCATCGTCTTGGCTTCATGGATTTGCCTGCTTTGTAGCTACACCAAAACCTGAAAATAATTAACCAAGCGTTAAAGCAAAATGTTCTTTCGTACGAATTATTGACGGATTTTGGTTTACCATAATACGTCCCATCTGGACGGGCGTTTAATAAATAACACAATATATATTACAATGATAAACATAGTTGAAAAATGAAAATGATCTACTTTTCAATTGATAATTTCACAATCAACAGCAAATAAAAGTTAAATTAAATAAGTCCTCTTTTTTTGTTTTGCGAATTTCAATTATCCGAAACCCAAGTAGTGCTACAAATGTGTAAAGATTAATTTATATTTATCCAGCGATTTATCACTGTTTCACTGTTTTATATCGGCATAACACATCAGCGTATAGCTCCGACGTACGCCGGGCGTGTTAAAAAATCATGTACGCTGCCAGTAATTTTGGATACATTCAACCTGTCAATCATATCTGTAACGTATGCACAACGAGCTCTCAGTGTGTATTAGACATGCGAGAAACGTATCTAAGCGTGTATCGGGCGTTCAAGAAACTTATGTTGGCGTAGGGACTGTCTGTTTCCTCGGAGTTCAGTATTTTATTTTATTTTACATATCGTGCGGTGAATATATTTATCAGATTTACTTATGTTTCTGAATATAACGTTCATTAAAGACTGTACTGTAACCTTTAATTGCTAAATAATTTGTCCATATCCGTTGCAAGTCCGTTAAGCGTACGTTTTATCCGTCGACGTCTGTTTTGTCTGGTGGAAAATTATGATCATGTTCAAAACTTTGAACGGATGTCCAACGGATAGAATGTCAATTGAACGTCCGTTAGGCGTCCGTTTTGTACGGTACTCGTCCGTTACGTTTCCGTTTTGTATCCGTTACGTTTACGTTATACATCCGTTGGTGGTCTTGAAGTCACCAATGGACTTCTACCGGACGTTTAACGGATAAAACGGATGTTGAACGAATGAAAACGGACTTCTACTGGACGTATAACGGATAAAACGGACGATGAACGGATATGAAACGGATAAACGCCAATTGAAAATTTCGCGTCAGAAATGTTATTTATAGATATGTAAATAGATATAGGTAGATGTGGTGTAAGTGCCAATGAGACAACTCTCCATTCAAATAACTATTTAAAAAAGTAAACCATGTAAGATTTCTTAAGGTTCGTGAATTCTTATTATTCATAATCGATCTTAGAGTAAAGGCACGTCCTCACAATCAAGCAGCTCTTATTCATGCTAGACACTGCCCTTTGGCGACATTTTAAAGAACTACCAAAACCGGTAAAACGTAACATTTTGAATATATATGCGATTTACATGTATTATTAATGTCGCCTTTAATTTTTTCGTATATTTTGTTCATTCGATTTATCCGGTACGCTTCCGTTAGTCGTCCGTTTTATGCGGTACTCGTCCGTTGGATGTACGTTCGACATTCGTTCAGCCCGGTACGCTTCCGTTTCTCGTACGTTTCATATCTGGTGTATGTCCGTTATGCATTCGTTACACGTTCATTTTATTCGGTCAGTACATCAAAAGATTCCCAACGGATTACAAATTTGTCAACGGTCAACTTTTATTTTCATCCGTTAGGAGTCCGTTCGTGCTATCCGGTAAGTTGTGACCGGAGCTTTTTATTTAAACATGTTAAACACAACATGCTGAAACTATTATGCAATCAATTATAACAGTAATTACATTTTATATATTATGATATTATGTTATTGAGAAACCTTTGACTTTGATGACGAATTCATTATGTACAACCCTAGAACGATCTGGTTCCATATGAACTTATAATATGTCTATACCGTTTTGTTTTAGATAAACGCACTTAATCCAATGCAACTGTACACCAGCGTTTGTAGTAAAATGGTGATATGTTCATAACAAAATATGTTTAAGCAAAAAAATTACATAAATGGACTATAAAGGCATCTGTTTTTTATAATAACTTTACCATGTTTACAATTTGCATTAAAATAGAAGTATTTGATTTCACAAGTAAATAAAGGTAACAGTAGCATACCGCTGTTCGAAGATCAATTCAATTCCTGACTTGGTACAGGACATTTTAAGAAAAAAATAATGGGTTGAACCTGGTTTTGTTGCTAGCCAAACCTCCCGTTTTAATGGAAATGTTAAATATAACACTTAAATAACAGCATTACATGACAGAACTACAATACAAATAAATGCAGGACAGAAAAACACACAAACAAACAATACAATAGAACATTACGGCAAGCTAATAGCTATTAAAGGTATCAGGCTTATAATTTAATACGCCAGACGCGTGTTTCGTCTACATAAGACTAATCAGTGGCGCTCAGGTAAAAAGAGCAAAGAAAACACAACAAAGATGAAGATGACTAAAAATAGTAAAAGACTTTCTGTCAATCTGAAATGTGAACAAAATGTATCGTGGTAGCATAGCCGATTGTATTATCAGGTTTTACTGTAAGTGAATTTTTATTATCGAATATGCTTGTCGATGTTATGCTTTTGTGTCTACAAAGGACCCGTTTTGACTAATATTATGTTTTAAACTAATAATAAGCTTAAATTGTATCACAACTTGAATGACAAGTTATGTTTTAGTAGATAATCGCTATAGCAACCGAACTTATTTGATAATGTCAACAACGTGTTTAATTATAAAGCCCACAATTACTTTAGCTCGCAATACGCTGATAATAGGTTGGGAAATTCAGCGAATTTAGACATATATTGTTTTTTGGAATGCAACAAAAAGTTTATGTGATGATTGTTTGGTTTTAACTACAAGTCATTATTTTGAAACTGGAGTCATTTTTATCTCACTATTCATTTCCTCCCTCAATTATCATTATATGGACTAGCCATAGTCATTGAAGCATATGCAATAGAAATTTAAAGAAGATACGTATTTTTGCCTCAGATTTAAATGTTACCTTTTGATTTTTTTCAGTTGCAATAAATTGAATGTTACTATAACTATTCACTAACACAGGGATTGGCAAAAACGGCGATAAGCGCGATTACTAAAACAAAATAAAAGTATTTGTGTTTTTATAAAAGTTATACTTGTGAATGGATTTTTTTTCTCTATCTTCTATGTTATGTTTGACTTTTGAATTAAATTAAAAAAAGTAGTCATTGAGTAATGAAAAATTGCTTCATAAAATAAAAATCTGCATATATATTCATAATAACGTGAACAGTAATTTATTTCTCATTTAAACAGGACAATTGACAAGTTTATGTTTTGTTAATCATTTAAACAGAAATACGTAATAATTTTCTCTCTCCAAATTTTTAATATTTGTTTGCCAATTCTTTGTTACATAGAGAATATTTACATGATCAAATTTGATGTGATTTGAAATAAATTGCACTATACTACTGTAAGCTTAAGTCCATGGATTTGTGATGAAAAAATTATGTTTATTCTGATCGAAAAGGAAATATGAGATCTTTACACCAAGAACAGCACGATATAAAGGATTAAGTGAAAGTTTTGTTTAAATTTATGCTTTGGTTTAGAAACAAATTGGTCCGAACTGACGAACACATGTTCACAACATACCACCACTTCAATAAGCAAATATATGAATACTAGATGAATAATGACAATGTGTCATGAAAATATGCAAAAATGTCTACCCTATAGCTGACAGGTCAAGGTCCATTTCTCTAAGTAATCTCATTTAAAAATACTAAATCATTCAACTCAAGAAACAAACTAAGTGGTGCATTAGGAAATTATTATGAAGACTCCGTGACAGTTTGACTGAAATCGATTCACTAGATTCAATACAATTCCTCTTAAACTATAAAAATAAGGTTGAAAAGGACTGATACAAAATGTTTGGGTAATTGATGGGAAGCAATGGTACATTTGGTCCAACTTTAATTGGTGACAGCTCCTATGAGTTAGTGTCGTTGAATTAAATTGTAAATGTTAAATTACTTGATTATCATATATGCATTTCATACTGGAACATAATAAAGTCATGGGATCATTCGAACAAAATTTGAAAAACATATGACCTAAACAAATATTAATAGGAAGTGACCTTGAGCACTTCGAAGTAGTTAAGGGAATAAAAACCAAATATAAATATACAATCGGCATACAGTAACGTTCCATTGACACAGAAGATGACCTTTTGTTAACAAGAAATTGCTAATTATCTCATTTTCTAAAAGAAAAGGACCTATAGAGAATATATTTTTGAAATCTTTGTTAAGTAATCTATCTTAAGGCACTATATGTGATCTCTGTAAACTGGAAGTGGCTGATTATTTCCCTTATAACAAGTGAAAGAACACATGAACATATATTTTGGAATCAGTGTCAGAATATATGATAAAAGACCAGACGTGATGTTTTCCAAACAGGAGGTAGCTTTTTTTGTCCATTATTTGATACAGAAATATGAAATAACAATATATTTTTGAAATCACTGTAAAGTAAGCTATTGCATGACACCGGTAGTGATTTTCGGTACACTCGTAGTAGCAGATGCACACTTTTTTTTTTTACAGAAAAGTTCCTAGCTGTATAGCAACCATATATCTGCAAATAAAATAAAAATATCCTGCTAAATATGTCATTTGAAATTTTCTAAAGCAGGAGTAGTAATTTATATCCCCATTAAATCGTATGATTTACGAATTTATTGGTCACCTATTTTCTCATACCTTCAATTTTCATTAACCATATTCACTTTAAAAAAAATTCTTATTCTAATATCATATCATGTTGACCGACCTTTATTTGTTCTATGAGCAATTGGTTTTGAAATTATGTCTTCCCACTCTTCCATGGAAGATCTATTTGATTTTGTTCTGATAAATATCAATAATTTATTTTCTTCAACTATAAGTTGTTCTTGCGTCAGAGTTTTGTTAATCAATTTTCATTTACATATTCCTATACTGTACCGTGAAGTTTTAACCGTACCGCTACTTAAATTTCATTTTCGAGTTACTTTCCTTTTGTATTGTGCAATGTCAATAGCCTTCGATCATTCTCTAGTATGTCAAGTACTCTCTTCTATATAGCAGAACTGATAACACACATTAATCATGTTAATAGTATAGTCTAATTTTGGTGTTTCTAATGATGTGACTAGACATCAAGGTGCTACGTAGATTTAAAAATGCAGTTCTTGGTTTATTCTGGCTTGAATGTCTTTGTCTTCTCCTCCTTCTGATGATACTATGCGGCTAAGGTAAGTGAATGATGATGTGCATTCCAAATGTGTCTCGATTAAATAAGTAACTTTGCAATCTGATAACATCACACGTTCTTTGCTCTGAGCAGCCTTTTTCAGCCTCTATCGTCAGTTATTGGTTCACCAAAAAATAAATTGTGCCAGGATCCAGGTCATGCATTCATCATATCTAAAATTAAAACGCTATATATTAAAAAGCTGGTGCTTGATGCCTGGGTTTTGGAGCCGATAAAATGATACATACAAGCTGAGGCCATCAGACGATATCTGAAACTATTTTATGTCCTTGAAATGTTAAAACGTATCTTTCGCATAAGAATGGGATAACACATGGCCGTAGAAAGTATTAACCAGAAAAGACCCTTTGATGTTTAAGAATCATTGTATATTAAGCTATCATATGAAGACAGAAGCGACATTTTCTTAACATTAGTATAAAGATTATAACGATTAGATGCCACTAGTAACTTTAAGTCAACCGGATGTAGCTTTTTATCAATTATTTAGTCTTATGTGAAATACCTTCAATTATTCCATGAAAATTGGGTTTTTAAATATAATTGATAATTTTTGACACGAAGATACAATCCTGCAGTTGTATACGATGCTGGGAACAATATCCAGTTTTAGACTCTTATATATTTGACAATAAAACAGCGGTCACTCTCCGTCATCTTACAGTCAATCATTACTTTAGAAGAAACAGAAAAAAACTAAGAACAAATAATAAGTTTGTTTTGACCTTAACATTGCAACATAATGAAAAATTTGATTTTTTCTTTTTTTTTTCTTTTATTGTGGCTCCAATAAAGCAGAGATATTAAATATATTAAAATATATAACAATGTTTTACATCGATATATTACAGAGATAGCAGTGAGAGAAGTCAAAATATTAAAGCTGATAATACTGTGGAAATCAATATGTCTATTCTTGGTGTGTAATGTATAATTTTATTTTTTTCGTTACTATAATCTTCTGCTCATGAAATATACAAGACCGAAGTGCTTTGGATCGAAAATATTATTAAATACTTCTTAAATCAAATACTTTTTTTGACTTAAATTATTTTCTTATGTTTTTAAACATATGTGTTTTTAATAATGTGAATGTTTAATATATATCAAGTATAATGGTAACGCGTTCTGTGAGACGGTTCCTGTACGCGTTGAGTGTGTGCATTGCGACAATAAAACTCAGAATAGTTTATATACAAATAATGTCCCAGAATAAGCTGAATTTTTTCTGAACGTTTTCCTCCCCAAGTTCAACTATAGTAGAAGTAATAATTATAGGCAACCGTGCGTACGGGCTTCATAATGAGACAAAAATCCATTCTTTAAAATCGTCTGTTAAGGGCATACGATACAGTTACAGGGGAGGTAATGACGTTGCTAACGTAAATTGTTATTTTCGCGACGTCAAACGGTGACTTATCCGGAAAAGTTGCAGTTTTCGCCTGATTTTTTATCATTCAAACTGATTTAACTAGAAAACGAATTCATGGGCCCCTCTTTTTTAAAATGACATTTGGTTTGATTACGTAAGAAGATTGTCTGTACCAATTTTCATGAAAAGGTAAATAGTGCAATTTTTTTTCCTGAACGCTTTCCTCCCCAAGTTCAACTATAGTAGAAGTAATAATTATAGGCAACCGTGCGTACGGGCTTCACAATGAGACAAAAATCCATTCTTTAAAATCGGCTGTTAAGGGCATACGATACAGTTACAGGGGAGGTAACGACGTTGCTAACGTAAATTGTTATTTTCGCGACGTCAAACGGTCACTTATCCGGAAAAGATGCAGTTTTCGCCTGATTTTTATCATTCAAACTGATTTAACTAGAAAACGAATTCATGGGCCCCTCTTTTTTAAAATGACATTTGGTTTGATTACGTAAGAAGATTGTTTGTACCAATTTTCATGAAAAGGTAAATAGTGCAATTTTTTTAAATTTGATTAATATACAGAAAAAAATTACGTTTTTTCCTAAACTCATCATCATCATGAAGAATAAAAAATGTACAAATTATGCAATATTTATATAACACGTAAATTTCAAATAATTTAACAAAAACAGATTGTGATTATCATTTAAATAAAAAAAGTTATGTATTTCTATCGAAAGGAAAAATACGTCCACAAATCCGTATTTTGAGGAAATATCTGAAATTTTAACCTCAATTTACTCAAAAAGTAGCACATGAAGGTATATTTTTTATTACATTTTTGATTTAACCAGGTAAAAAATAGCTTACATGCAAATTACCATCAAAATTTAAATACGGGATCAAAACTGTATCGTAGGCCCTTAAACAATTTACGAGAAACAAGTATGTCAGATGTGAGCCAACGACAACCACTGACCTACCTGATCCTCACTTGGGACAGTCACATAAAGCCTTAAAATGTTTGAGGGCGCTCGAATCCCCCTAACTGTAGACAGTGATGTAACAGCTCAACATAAAAACAAACTAAGAAAACTAATCAGATACATACAAGGAAGAAAACATATTTAGCATGAACACAGACTTAACGTGGCAAGGTCTGAGAGAACCAGCAGTTACAACAAATAAAGAAAGAACGTATCTTAGACTTAAATATTAATCATTACACATTCAACATCAAATGGATTAAGTGTGTTAAAAGTCTTCATAAATAGTCGGAGAAAGCCATGACAGAAATGACAGAATTGACGTTTTGAAATTGTTACCAGACACATACATTTAGTCTTGTTTTGTTTGCAAGAAATTGATAAATATAGCAACAAGTTATGCTAGGCGAGTCTTATATATAATACGCTCCTCACTTTATATTAGACAAGTAAAACTCAACGTGATACGCATAAAAAACCAACAACAAAATATAATTTCAAGTTTACAGTAGGTCTTACATATATCTCGTCAACAAACTCTTTTGTTATACATGAGTGTTTTCTTCTTTTTTTGATGTATTTATTTTAGCCCATGGTAGCAAACTTGCAGCAAACATTGTAACAGTATTTCTACTTTTCCTATCTGGTATGTAATACAAAAGTCTTCATACTATCAGCAAAGTGGTCTGTCCATTAACCCTTTAACCCCCAAGCCCGCCTGTAGGCGTGATGGCGACAACCATTATTTGATGGCCCGTATGACCCTCCATACTTTTTTTGAACTGACCCATCTGAACTGTCATGATAGCAGGGATTTCAACCAAGCAGTTCATGGTCCATCAACTCTTCTCATATGTCTGTTCATGAAAATTTGGCACTTTGAAAGCCGTTTCAGAGTTCAAAATTGGAAAAACATGAAAAGTAGCCAAAATCAGGTGGGGGTGGGCATCTTTTGATGGCCACTACGTAACTGGAAGTAACTGTTGGTAAAAACTATTATCATATATGCATGCATAGGTGGTATAGGAACACAACGAGGTATAATATGGCCAATAGGAATCTAGTCTGTAAAATCTAGGTCACCGTTTTGTCAAAAATCCATAAAAACGGACATTTAGGCAGACCTGACTTGACAATAATAATTCCCAAGCAAGACACTGAAGTCCAATATACTCCCAGCTAGCATGAATGGGCTACTGTAACTATAGGGTAATACTTGAATGACAAAAAAACACAGTCTTGTCAGTGTTCACCTCTCAAGGTCGTTTAGTAATCGGAAAATAGACGGAAAATTACCACTTTTCACTGGGGGTGGGTTCAAACCCACGAGAAAATATTCCACCTCCCACCCCACCCCTACCCATGCCATCCGCCCCAAAATCCCAATAAGTAGTTTAATAGATAAGCATCAGTTACAGCATCAGGAGTTTGCTCATTTGCATATAATTTGCATATGTTTGCAAATTTTCGAAAATGCCTGATTTTCCAAAAATGTCTTGGGTGCGAATGAGTTAAAGTGATCTACTGATATGTTTTGCTTGGTAATCTCTTGTGACGATTTATCAAAATTTGATCTGAGAAGTGTCTTTTGATAGCTTTTTTAACGTTGTAGATTAATAGATATCGTGATGATTGTTTATCAATCAAACTGTAGTAATAAGCAATTGCTCAGAGAAAAAAATATTCAGCACAAAGGGCCAACCCGTGGTAAAATTAACAGCAATTCAATCTTCCATTTTTTTCAATAGCAACGAGTAAATAGATACAAGTATATATTTCTTTGAGACACGTAAACTACATATATATATATATATAATTCGTCTTAACATCAGCCCAACAATGTTAGATCTGTAAATTTGCTTTCGCAAATTTTTAGTTCTTCCCTCGCCGGGATTCGAACTCATGCTATTGAGTTATTGCCGTGCACTGTATCTGACACGCTTGACCACTCGGCCACCTAGGACTCACGATAATAAAGCTTTCGTTGTCCTGGTGTTACCTTTCCTCGACCGTTTTAATCTAGCGTCGTAATACATGGTGGTCGAGTAGTCTACGGCGCTGAGCACAGCGAAGGCGGTGTAGGCAGCGGTTCTTTTCCTTTAGACATTGTTGTATTTGCAAGCATAACAAACCAGGTACTTCTGGGCTATTCTCAACCAATGTATCCAAACTTCAATCTTATAATAAGTTACTTCGTTTTAACAAGTTCTTTTTGTGTTTTTTTAATCATATTTTCACAAATATAAAATTTTAACTGCCTATTTGTTTTCATTGTTGTGTATTTGTAATGCTTGAAATAATAATTGATCGACTTTTTAACAGCGGTATATTACTGCTGCCTTTATTTACATCCAGAAAGACCATTTCTTTTTTGTTTGTTTTTGATATTGTTCTGTACAGAGTTAACAAATGATAATTTTAAATTGTGAGTGGATTTATCTGATCTTTTCAAAGATGAGAGTAATATAACACGTCCAGACATGTTTTAAACGCAAAAAGTTAGTGCCCTATATGGAAACACCTTTTTTTTCAAAAAATGATAACAAGCAATGTATTTTTGTATTTAGTTATCATTATGTACTGTTTGTATTTAGTTATTATTATGTTCTGTTTGTATTCATGATAATAAGAGGATGATATTACGTACCATTTAAGAGGAAAGATTCACACAAACTGCTGTTATTTTGATTAGAGTATAAATACTATCTTATACTTATAGCGACACTAAGTTCAATACTATTGTCAAAGGATCAGAAATGATTAATAGTATGCCATTTTATCTCCTTTTCTTTTGATCAGGTATATTGCTGGCCTTGTTCGTTTTATTTAGAACTACAATCGAAAGATTCATATGGAGCCACTGCTGTAAAGGTAGGTTCTCATCTTAGCATTTATAAAATTGAATGATGCAGTTATTCAAAGACAATTGGTTATAGAAGGATACATGAAACTAGGGGTGTTTGGATCGCAAAGTACGATAAAGAGTTCGTTATTTTGAAAATATTTAAAACTGAATATGTGGTATTTAATTCATTGCGGTTTTGTATTATATCTTTGTTATGTTTCAATATTATTTAAACGTAAAATTGATTTCAACGGTATTTGTTTAATAGCTTCCTTGAGACAATAATACAATCATGTACAAAGTGAATAATTAAACTTCACTGCACGTAGTTCAACTAAAAAGAAACTAAGTTGTTTGTTGGCAAACACAAGAAAGCAATCCGTTATCCCGTCGTCTCTAGAATTTTCATACACCGCGATGGTCCATGATAAAAAGATATTTCATGTTTAGTTCTTGAGAATCTTTATTCAATCTAAGAAAAAAAAAACATCGCAAATTTTTTCACCAATTACTGTAATTGAAAAAATCACGAGCTTTAAAACCGGTGATTCCTTGGTCAAGTTCCGTTTATCTTTTTTCCGTGTCGGTAATACATGTTATATCAGGTCTTCAAAGTTTTAATTTAGATTGATATTTTGTGTTTTCAAATAGTTTGTCTCGAGCATGGATTATCGTATCTGGTTCAGTACATTCGAATCGTTAATCTTAGTTTAAAATGTGTGTGAGCATCATTTAACACATATACTCTAAATCATCATTTAACACATGTACTCTAACTATAACAGAAGACTGGTTGTGTTATGAATATACATTAATCAATTATGTAAAATTTGAAAGATCCGTATCATTGCTTTTGAGATGCAAACATTGAGTAATAAATGGTAACACATGTAGAATGAAAGTTATGCTTAAACGCTTTAAAAATATTAAAAACTTTTGTTGGAGGTATATATCTGATGTATGATTATTAAATTATCTTAAAAGGTTGGTAAAAAAATAATTGCATGGCTATGCGAAACAGACTTGATCGTAACATAAAAAAAATATCAAAAAAGAAATGAAGTAAGCTCAGTGAGATTGAGATGTAGATACCTTATTTAATTGATGACAAAAGTTATAATGCAGCACTCCTATAAATTATCTTTTTTACAGTGCACTATACTAGTGAAAACGCAGATACAGTTACATCATTCAAAGGAATTACACCATTCGCGTTGACATATGAAACATCTCATCAACTATCTGGTGTTAAAATCTACAAAGATGGCACTCTTATCAAATCTGCTAAAACGTTCTTTATTCAAAATGTAAAACATGAGAATGAAGGAGTGTATTATGCAGAGTGCCATTGTGTTAGAAGTGAATATACTACATTGACCGTTCTGCGTAAGTATGTTATGCATATATACTTTTCTCGATCAGCGAAAATATTACATCTCCTTGTATGAAACTAATAATGTAAAACTTCGACTGTTTTAAGCCGGTAATGAATTTAAAGTTAAATTTTATTTGTTCCACGGTGCAAATATGTTTCTGAATTTATAGAAATTGGAAAAAAAGTTTTTGGGGAAACGCATTATAGTTATTTTTACACTTCCCATCTTCTGATTTGAGGAAAAGTGAAGCATGCATATTATTATTTTGCCATTTCGCCTAAAATATGTTCAGTTGACAGTTGGTATATCAGCTCTTTTATATTAAAGGGGCACTCGCTTTGAGATACATAAAAAGATAAAATTATCATCTGACATGTAACTGTTCCTACTCGCCTTATAATTACGGTCCCTCTGGCCATGTTATCACTGGGGATCTTAACATCATTCAACATAAAAATCTCCGAAAGTTGATTTATATGGTCCTTAGTTTAGAGAACCCCAACACATCAATTAGAACCATAATTTCAAAATAATTATGGATTCCATGGAGGACAGAGCATGGCCTGAACGAGAAAAAGTTTAACTGGACACTTTGTCAGAATGGGTCAAATCAATCAAGTCTCTGATAAAACGTCGCATTCATGAGTTGAAAAACTGTGTGATCGACCAAAGTCTGTTTTCAGAGAAAAAGAGGCCATGAAATGTCTAGCATCTCTTCATGATAAGTATGTTGTTGTTCCTGCGGACAAAGCTTCAAATAATATTGTCTTTGTTTGTAAATCGTATGACAAAGAATGTCTTGTAAAAGAATTCGGAATAAATGAGCACTCATGAAACCCCACATACAATTTGACAAGGATGAGATATTGGTAAATCATAAGTCCTTCGTGGCTTTAACGAACATTACGTTATGGAATAATCGTTTCACAAATGATATCGGATATGTTCCTTACGTCGTAACTACAATCCCCTTTCCTTTCATGAATGTGACCTACCGAATTAGACTATTTACCGGATTTCTAATTAAGCAACACGACGGGTGCCACATGTGGAGCAGGATCTGCTTACCCTTCCGGAGCACATGAGATCACCCCTACTTTTTTGTGGGGTTCGTGTTGTTTATTTTCTAGTTTTCTATGCTGTGTCATGTATACTATTGTTTGTCTGTTTGTCTTTTTCATTTTTAGCCATGGCGTTGTCAGTTAATTTTCGATTCATGAGTTTGCCTGTCCCTCTGGTATCTTTCGTCCCTCTTTTACATTGAACAACACATCGGAGGACTTACCTAGTTAGTATTTGATACCTAAGGTAGCAATACACAATTTGAAGTATAGTTTCGCATTATGGCCATGTTTTAAATATGAAAGTTTTTGTACAATAATAAAATTGAGTTTTATATAGTTGAAGAATAAAGTAGCCTTCTAAGTGGGTTTATATGAACAATTAGATTGGCTTTAGCATGTTTAATAGGCCATTTTTCTTTTTGACAGTCCGTTTTTTACTATCCGTACCACCCAGGTGCAGAAAGTATTGTAGTGTTTTCGACAAAGATTTGACGCTCGATCTTTTCAATTAAATTTTATGGTAAAACGAGCAGAAGTGTATATGATTTTTTGGACCTCTTCATAGATAAATGTCTATGGTTTGAGGAAAGATATCACTTTAATTGATTAAAATTTTCCTTTGGATCAAATTTTGGAGACTTTTGAGACATTTTCAACTCCCTTTTTGCAATATTTTGTATCAAATGAATGCAGATTATTCATAGTAGCAATATACTAACTTCCCCTGCATACAGGATGCACATTTTCCAAATTATTCGATATTCAAGAGGTTGTAGCTTCTACTCAGACTTTGTAAAACGTTTCCAGTGTCTGACCAAAAAGTTGTCATTTTATTTGTCTTTGTTCTATTATTGATATTACTTTTTACTGTTTGGTCTGTCTTCCATTTGACGTAGTTCGGTACTTATGCATCCCTTCAATGAGTTGTTTAAATTATCTTTCATTTTTGCTGGGGTGATTTTTTGTGTTTTTTGGTATATTTGACGTGGCTCTGTACTTTTAAACATCCTGTCATTATGTTAGTGTTCTTCTATAATACAATTATGCTATTGTTCTATCATAATTTTGAAAAATGTCAAAATTATTTATTATTTCTACCTGTGTGACGTTTACATTATAACGCCAAACATGCGATTCTACGCCAGAGTTGATGTTACAACTTAGCCGTTTAGTCACATTTTAATACTTTAAGGGGTTGATTTGAAATACAAAAAATAAGTAAACAATGAACGTGGTTGTCAGGTTATGTAGTGTATTTCGGTCCTGTAATTAGTTAATACTTCAGTTTTATCATATATCTTTTGTATAGTCATTTTATAAAATTTACTGTTTGCAAAAGTATAAATTATTCTAAATAATAGGGGTGTTCTGGTACCTAACAGAAAACCCTGACCGTTTTTGACACAATTTTTTGAATGTTTGGTTCTCGATGCTGTTCAACTTTGTACTTGTTTCGGCTTTCAAACTTTTGTATCTGGGCGTCACTATTAAGTCTTGTGTGGACAAAATGCACTTCTGGCGTATTAAAATTTTAAACTTGTTGCCTTTTATTAGCTATTATTGGTGTGTTTCTTGGTCAATTATGTTCTCCTATTTATTTATATTGTAGTCCTGTAATGTTGTGTTGTCATTGTAATGTTATATTTCACATGGTCATAAAAGAGGGAGGTTTGGCATGCCACAAAACCAGGTTCAACCCAACATTTTTCCTTTAAAAATGTCCTGTACCAAGTCACGAATATGGCCATTGTTATATTAGTATTATAGTTCGTTTCTGTGTGTGTTACATTTTAACGTTGTGTCGTTTGTTTTCTCTTAGTTTTGAGTGTGAATTCACATTACTATAAGACGTGTCACGGTACTCATCTATCCCAAATTCATGTATTTGGTTTTGATGTTATATTTTTCAATCTCATAGGATTTTGTCTAATGCTTAGTCCGTTTCTGTGTTTGTTTTAATGTTGTGTCGTTGTTCTCCTCTTATATTTAATGCGTTTCCCTCAGTTTTAGTTTGTTTACCCGATTTTGTTTTTTGTCCATGGATTTATGAGTTGTGAACAGCGGAATACTACTGTTGCCTTTATTTGTTAAATTTGATATATGCTTTTTGTTTAATCTTTGTTAAATATTCGTTTGTTTTTGTTCTGATTGAGATTGTGACACGTGATGACTACTGTGCCCCT
Organism: Mytilus edulis; assembly: GCA_019925275.1. Taxonomy (NCBI): domain Eukaryota; kingdom Metazoa; phylum Mollusca; class Bivalvia; order Mytilida; family Mytilidae; genus Mytilus; species Mytilus edulis. Next base: position 63,145,785 of record CM034353.1, read on the forward strand.
ATTTTGGCAATTTCATCTATTATGTCTGTTTTGTTCACGCATCGTTGTAAATATAATGGAATTTGATGCGACTGTCTTATAAGTGAGAGGTTTAGCGCAATAAAACCAGGTTCAATCCATCATTTTCTACATTTGAAAATGCCTGTACCAAGTCAGGAATATTGCAGTTATTGTCCATTCGTTTCATGTGTTTTATCATTTGATTTTGACATTTGATAAGGGACTTTCTGTTTTAAATTTTCCTCGGAATTCAGTATTTTTGTGAGTTTATACTAATTGTAAGTTTGACTTAATTCAACTGAAGACTCTGTCTGTATTTTAGTTGATTTTGAGTAGTTTGACATACTTTATGTTGTTTACTTTTTCAACTGGTAAAATTATACGTTCTCTTCATTGTTTTTTTGTGACTGACGTTTACAGCAATATTGTCAATTTATTGTTTTATTCTAATGCAATTATTTTGTATCAATGGTTCTGATTGTATGACAGTTAGCGTAAAATTCTCTATCTCCTTGTCTGTAACTAAGGAAGCCGACATTTTGAATTGCTGAATGTATTGACATGTAATATCTACAATTATAAGCCAAAAAACTCACTTGTTGTAGCTAAAAATCTTCTTTTTATCAAATTTTATTACATTCTGAAGCGGCACAAAAGCCAGCCAATGCCCGGTGTTTATGTTTGACGCCGGAAGCATACCTATGACGTCACCTAGTGTAGGGACCAAAGAAGTTATCATATTTTTTCTTAATGAAGATTTTACACTAAAGCTTCAAATACAATACAGTTATTTCTTAATTGTTGTGTTTTTAAAGTGGGGTAAACGATAAAAAAAACTTTGTATATGATCATTACTTTTGTTGATTGAAACAATATCCATAAAAAAGCGTTCCCCTTAAGTCTACACGAGTAAACATTCGATAAAAAAAGTTTTGGTTTTCTATTGCAGCTGTAACATGTATAGGCCCACCTGAAGAAATCACAGCAGTCGAGGGAGAACAAGTCGTGTTAGTATATAGGCTCCCAGCAGATGGAATTCTTTATCGTTTAGAAAAACTTATTTTTTACCAAAATGAAAGTATTGTTGAAAAAACAGAAAACATAGTCCGACACAATGATGGTGTGTCATTTTCGTTAACAATCCATAGCGTTAAACAGGACGACGAGGGAAATTATTTCGCACAAGTAAACACCTTCAAAACCAATACAACTAAGTTGTCTGTACAAGGTAAGTTCCTATTCCTACTATTTTGCACAAAACACCGAACTACAAAGTGTATAATGTAGATTATTATACCTTACATATATATTAAACAATTCTATTGGACGAAACGTTATCACGTGACATGGAATAATTCAGTTGTTTTTCATTCAATTACAAGGAAGGACGAATAACCGTAAAAATGTCCACCAGCGGTGAATAACCCTATTATTCACCGGCGAATAACCTTTTGAGATTGTTGATTTGTACTTGAGTTATCTCCCATGAAAATGACGTCACAAACGTAAATAAACAAAATGACAGCGTGCACGTTACACTGGCAAAGAAGCGTAGCCAGATGTCACCACTGTTTCGGAGTTTGGTTACACTGGAAGTCCACCGAGAGACGAGGAAATACGGCATTGGACATGACTAGATTGCCAGCAGCTGATGGAAGCTCTTATAGAGTAACGGTCCTTTTCAGGGCCATCAATATTTTACAAAAAAGATTCTACCTTTGTTGTACATTCTTGATTCTACAACACAAATGTATTTTCAAACGTCAGCTTGTCTTTGACTTTGTTATGTAAAGTTTAAAATATATAGAAAGTGTTCGACAGTCCTCTCCACTGTTAGTTCAGTATAATAAAGCAATTGTGGCCCCTTAGAATCGATGAATATCCAAAATTGTCAACCCTTTGTCTGAGCCCTCATTGAAATAACCTTCTCGTGTTGACAATTTTGGATATTCACCTTTTTAACGGGCCATAATTGTATAAGATAAGCGTTTTATTATATCATTATATCATTTTTAATATAAACTTATCTTTTATTGTAAGCATGAAGGTTATTAGATAATAATGCTAGAGTGATGTTTTCCTTTTCAGTTACTGTATAATGTCAATCTGTCTTAATTAAAAAATATTGAAACAATCTAGAACATATCTACTAGTTAGCACAAAACGATCATTACACAAATTAGACACCAATTGAACTATTTGCAAAAAAGGATATACCGAGTGCTTGCAACTGAGACAAACAATTAATCAGGTAACACATGTCGTACATTATCGTATGTTTATGTGTTACATATTTGTTTTTCGTTCATTTTTTTATGTAAATAAGACCGTTAGTTTTCTCGTTTGAATTGTTTTACATTGTCTTTTCGGGGCCTTTTATAGTTGACTATGCGGTATGGGCTTTGATCATTGTTGAAGTCCGTACAGTAACCTTAAGTTGTTAATTTTTGTCATTTTGGTCTCTTGTGGAGAGATGTCTCATTGGCAATCATACCACATCTTCTTTTTAATATGTATGTTAACTCCATGTTTCTATGTTTATTAGTGAACACCACTCGACCATATCCGCTATATAAAAATATAATTTCAATATATATTTCTCTCTTAAATGAAATTCTGCTGTCTACTAATGTAAGAAAATACAACCAATCAATCATTTTTCTTTATTCTAAAGCATTCATAGCTATTTTGCTATAATTCTAGTAAAGTGGAAATTATTTTATGACTACATTAAAATAATCCTTACTAAAAAAATATAAAAAATTAACGAAGTCTTAAATTTCATATTAGAATGGATTGGTGATTGGAAGTTTCGTAATAAAAAAAAAACAGGACTAGTTTTCTTCGCAAAATAGCAAATATTTCCTATCAGTCTTGTTTCATAAAATTAGTACTATATAACTAAAGTTTTAACAATAGATAAACTTCCAACAGGGGTTTCTACAGTGTTACGAATTCTGTGAGCTTCCAGCTGATACCAATATTACTAAAATGTTCATTTTTTTGACAAAGTTAAAGCCAGGCATGGGAAACTATCTTGTTTAAAGTATTATTGATTGTTTGCAAGTTTTTTGATAGTTTTGACAGAGACGATTTTTTTTTATTTTTTATTTTTTTTATCTAAACAGTACAATAAGAAAAAATACCGAACTCTGAGAAAAATCAAAGCGGAAATTCCAAAATCAAATGCAAAATCAAAAGCTCCAACAAATCAAACGAATCGATAACAACTGTCATATTCCTCATTTGGTACCTGCATTTACTTATGAAGGTTAACATAGTGTTCGCTAGTCTGAAGAAGTCGTTACTAAGTTGTAAAACTTGACGTGTCTAATCCATTTGTCATTTTTAACAATAAAATTTGTTTAAACCAAACTAGTCTGAGGTAAACGATAATTTAAAACACACATGTATGTCATATTTAACTAATGTCTTTTCTTTTCTATTGATTTGTTTTTCCAAGGTGACCATCCTAATTATATTGTACTTAGTTTTCAAGAATCCTGGCTGATTTATTTCTCTTAAAGATTTGCTCCTATTAACGAGACATGATCTACGAAAATAAAACAAAATAGAAAAGAAATGTATTTATTCGATCCTTAACGAAAGTTTCCCCGTTTGAATAGATTTACAGTAGTATTTTTGGGGCCCTTTATAGGTTGCACTTGTGTAAAACCAGCAATGCAATTTTCCATAGGAACTGCCTAAATTGCATATGCAGTCACTCTTCATTCAGGAAGTTTTGAGGAGAATGTTATATTTCCCTGGAAAGGAGACATATACTACTTCTTTTGCACTAATAAAAACATATAGCTGTGCTTCGTGGTCTTATGTCATAATCAACTTTTTAGCAGCCAATTTGGTTCAATTTGGTCAACATAAGCTAAGAAACATCCCTAATGAAATATTTACATCCGATTCCTGTGACCACGCATTTAACCCCTAATGGCTGGAGATTCGTTACGTATGAACTAGTCGTGTTTAGGTAGAGATACAAGGGTAAAACATTTGCTTGACTGATTCGACTAATTCATTCATATACAGGTGAAAAGAATAATTTACATATTCTTTAATCTATAATATGAAATTAAACAGACCTAGAGAAATCCAATATAAGTGTTCACTAAATATTTATGTCTGTACTTATGTTTAAAATCTAGTGCTTGACCGTCGGCTGTTTTTTAGAGGTTAACTAGATGGTTTATTAGATAATTAAATACACACAAAATATCAAGTACATACATTGTGAATTGTTTTGTTTTTATGTTTTAATTTATATAGTATAGATAATGTTTCAGTGTGTCATAAATCAAATATGAGAATTTACGTCAAATCGTTGAATATTAAGTATTTAAGTTGATAGCTTATGCCTCTATAAAATCAGTCATGAGATTTGTATAATATGGAACGACTTTTAAGTTTCAATTGCTGAACCAGCTTTAAAGTGTCAATACTGTTCTCTGTAGAAAGAAAATATAGTCTCTGATAGAGCGATGTGTTTTTTGTTTTGCTGAAAAATTTCAACGCTGTAATTTTATAACGGGGTCGTCTCCAAAATGACAAAATAAAACAATTGCAATATTGCAAAATGTATAACACTGAAAATATAGATTGCAGAAGAAAGGGTTATTTGAAATAAGACCGTATTTTTAACAGTAACAGACGAACCAATTTATATAGGGACGGAAAAAGAACGTCAATTTATTAAACAATTAATCTGATGCTTAACGCCAATTGCAAGTACTACATACAGGACGACACGTCGTATTCGAACCTCCTCAACAACGTTCAAAATAAACACATCGTACTTTTGACAAATCATGAAAGGTGGATGAAAGCATAAGACACTAGAAGACATTTCAAGTCAGCAAGTTCTTCTCATAAATATGTAAAAATTAGCATATAAATTTGATTTTAAACATTCTTCTGGGGATATACAAAATATCGAAGATGTGAAAATCTAATGAAGGAAGGAAAAATACAACTTACGCGAACAAAATACAGTTATCATTTGTGTATCTGTAAACCTGAAATCAATGATTACCGAGTTCGAGCATTACGAGGGCTGTAATGGACAATGGGAATTCTCGAAAAAAAACCCATCCCGAAACAACCCACTATACAATAGAAAATCACATTAAAAAGTGACAGGTTAGTTGCACTGTCTAATTATTCACAACCGACTTTCCCCTTTGTGCAGTAAAGGAATTTACAAAGACTAAAATTACAAAAAGCAAATACAAAATTATGCAAGACAAACTTTAAATGAGTGACAAATGATGTCCCGCCTAACCATAGGAAATTATAAATTTAACACTATATGTATGATGATGTAACTGTAGAAGGATATAGCCTGACAAATCATGATCTCTTTATGCAGCTAGTACCAAAAAAAATAATCTAAGTCTTACTACCTGTCAATTCTAGAATATTTGAAGAAACAAGAACAATAACAATCAAAACCAAGGAGTAAACAAAGACTCACAAAACCAAAGGACATTTATAAATCAACAATTATAAATAAGAAACAACACGAACTCCACTAAAAACCGGGGGTGAAATGAGGTGCTCCGGATTGGTAACCATTTCCTGCACCGTATACGGCACCCGTCGTGTTATTTCTTTGTTTAGTTCGGTAATGATGGAAGGTTATTATGACTGAGGAAGAATATCAGATATGATATCTGACACACTTTTGTCATAATGACCAATCAGGTCATGATGGCGACCGTAAAATTTCTTGAGTGATGACCTTAATTTGATTGATTCATAGCCCTGTCTTAGCAACTTTATAATCCTGAGGCTATGCACATTTCTATTATGTGTGTTAACATCCCACAAAATATGAAAGCTGTATCTTTAAAAGGCCGGTGAACGCTATCCTACAAATACAAACACCGATATAAAGGCAAAGCTGTCAGGAATATAGGAAAGCTTTGTGCAAAAGTACAAAAAAAAATCTACAGATTGTAGGACCAAGACACAAAAATCAACGAAATAATTGGAAAATGTATAGTCAGTCTGACCTGTATATATGTCTGGTCTGGTCAAGCTGACATATCCATAGGTCTGGTCTTATCTAGCGTTTAATTTAAAACATATCCTTTCGTATCAGATACTTTGACGTATAGTCCAGTCAATCTAGCATACATTTGACCCTAGCCTTGCAGTAATTGCAACAGAAGATTTTTAAGTTTTAATCTTTAGCATTATACCCCAAATATACACTATAAAAAGTCCATAAAATCTTACTTCAGGAAGACTAAAAAAATTGCCATTTAAAATTCCTATGGAGATTTGCATTAAAAAGAGAGATAACTCCGCAAAAAAAGGCAGAAATATTAATAAAAATTGATACAAATTATTACTTTACCTCTTCTATTCATAAGCCGCCTTTAGAGTATAATTCGTAATTCATTAATTTACTATTTATTCAATTTTTCAACATGTCAAGGTAAAGAATCTCTTTAATAAAAAAAATAATTAAACATATTTTCTTCTCTTTGTTGTTTAAAGTTTCTTTAAAAAAGTAAGATGCTGAAAAATATAATATACAGATGTAAAAAATACCAAATGTTCACCTTATTTTTTTTAAAATGGTTACAAAGCCACAAATTTGCTATTTCTGTAATGATAAATGCACAAGAGAAATAAAAATACCAAAACACTTTTCTACATTTCATGAACAGAAGATTATATAGTTTAGTCAAATATGAACTTACAATTAAAGCATCATACTTTACCTAAATCAACCAAACACTGACAGATAAAAGACTAATTTTTGCGGAGTTATCTCCCCTTCCATGTTAATTTCCATAGGAAATTAGAAATGATGACTTTAAGTTTTTCTCAAATTAGATTTTATGGGAAGTTTTTCTGTGTATATTAAGTGCTTAATGCTATATATTAGAACTAAAACATTTTCTGTTGCAATTAGTTTGTGGTTAAATCTTAGATTGACTGAACTAGTAGGGTATATATACCTCTGAAGATATATCATAACACAAATGTAAAACAACATTCAATTTGTCGATTTAAGTTTCTGTTGGGTTCATTATGATATAGCTGTATTGTTATAAACAAATAATTGCGTCTAGTATATTTTAATTTGTTAATAGTTTGCTTTCAAAAAGCATATATTGAGACAAAATGTGTTGATGTGGTTTGTATTTACCTCAAATATTTCACGCGATTGTACTCTTCAAAGCATTGCAAAAGAAACTTCAATTGTAGGGCAGTTGCCAATATTTGATAAAATCCTTTTAATGTTGTTTTGTGAAATTGTGATATCCATTTATTCATAATTACGATAAAGTGAAGTTGTTTTCTGTTTCAGCCATGTTTACATCTGAATTTAATCTGGATAGTGTAATTGAAGGGGAGATGTTTGAGCTGAAATGTTCAGTGTATTCAGAAGACGTTGACGTAAAATGGTTGAAAAATGATATAGAAATCAAGCAAAATGGTAATATATCAATTGAACATTCTGGTAGATATCACCATTTGACAGTTCATAGTTCAAAATTGAATGATTCTGGTCAATACACTATTGTGGCTGGAAATGCGAAAAAGGAAATCACAGTACATGTAAAAGGTAACTCACTTAATTATCTATTGGATATTCATATTATAGCTGTATTTGCTTACGGAAATAAAGTATAATTATAATTGTATGGAATGTTTAAAGCAATTACACCATGCCAAACTTTCAATGTAAAGCGATGAATCAATATAAATTAGGGGTTACCCTGAATATTGTGTACAACGTATGACAGATGTCAAGAAATAGTTAGAATTATGTCATAAAGTATTACAATTACTGTTTTTATATCTACATGCAATGTTTCGTGATTGAGGTGCCTGTAAAATTTCCTAAAAATATGTCGGAGGCACAATAACCTTAGAGGATACCTTAAATAGTATCTTTTCGACAATTGAATATTTGTGTGTTTGTTTGCTGTTTCTTTTTTTTTTGGTTACGTATGATATATCATTAACTATAAAGCGTTATTTTGTAACGATATACTATAGAAATTAATGACAACATATATTTTATGAATAAACGACGATTTTTTTTCAAAGATGTGTTGATGACGTTTTCGTCTTGATTGTGTGATCAATTGCAAAGATACGTTAGAATACGTACAAGTGAGCATTTGGGAAGAGGCATGTGACAATATAAATACGTTTCTGTGTTGTTGTTTTTTAAAGATTTGTTCAAACGTCCAATAAAGGATGAAACGATAATGGAAGGCCTAGATATTAGTTTTGAATGTGAAACAGAAAAGACGTATCCTGCAGTATGGTATAAGGATGGTATTAAGGTGATACATTCACCAAGAATTAAAATAGATAAATTAAAACTAACCATTTATAAGACGACACTTGCAGATAAAGGAAGCTATGAGATCAGAATGAATAGTATATATAGTGGTGCAGATCTTTACGTTAAAGGTAATATAACTTGTTTTCACTTGTAATTTGTATGAAACAAAAGCTACAAGATTACTGTATCAAATTTCAGTAATACATACATAAAGAATTAAAATAACTAAGTAGGACCTGCAATTATTCACCCAATCCATCAATGGTCAACTTTGCCTGATTGTGGGGGGAAAAGGGGGGGGTTCTTCTTTATTTTCAGTTTTTAAAAAACAAATATAAAACAATATATTTTATAAACTATGTCATTACTAAAGCACTACTACTGAGCTGATGACACATATAAAGAATATTATGTCAAATAAACAATATATTATATGCAATTTTAAAAACACTGTGACATTCATATTAATGGTCCGGATACATAAGTTATTTTAAAATATCAAAATGTAGTTTGATTGTATTGATTTCATTCATAAGCAAACAATCAGGTTTCTAGATGTTTTTATTCATGTCTGTATGTAATAATTTGATTTTAATAACGTTAGTATTATAATGGGATAAAAGTAAAATCACAAAAATAATGAACTCAGAGGAAAATTCAATCGGAAAGTCCAAATAATGTATTTGTCGCATTTAAGGGACTGTTTGTCTCGAATTGCAATATTTTATGAAATTGTACTTTTTTTACCTTTACTTTATTAGTATGACCGAAGATATGAAGTTCATTTAGGTACACATGCATAAAGATGTAGACCAAGTATGCTTGACTTTTCTTGATTATATAGTTTCGTGTTTATTGGAAATTTTGATATAAATATGGTGATTTCCTAAAAGGTGTTTTTTTTTTAAATGATGAGACTATGTAACGGAGACACAACAAAAAGCGTTGTTCAGTTATAAAGATTACTAAAGTACCAACATATATAGCTATTCATTATGTCATCTTTGTTTGAAGTTTGTGACGTCAGATTAGATTTAACTTTTGTTTGAATTTTAAGTCAGTTGTGTTGTATGTGTGCGATGTTACAATTTTTCTTTTAATTTAGTTTCATGAACCAGCTTTCTAAGTTTTGTTTTGGCTTACTTATGCGGATGGGTTCAGAGAGGCGATGTATACGCATGATGCTTTATAGTATTGTTGCTATTTTTGAATACCCTTTTATTCAATTGTGTTCTGAACTAAACTATTTGAGCGACAGATGACAAAATTATGAACCTTTACATTTATAAATGCTTATCTGCAAATATCCTAGAAAACTGCTAAATTTTTGAACATTGCATTTAATAAGGGAAAAATCTTTTTGTATAGGAATACACAAACATGAATACTAATTGTGTCCGCTGTTACATATAGATTATAGCAATGCATTTTCCATATAAGACCCCTTATCAGCCCTTGGTCATGATATCATCCCGAGAGAGAACCGGCTCGAGGGATGACTTTGACCATGGGCTGCTAAGGGGTCTGATAAAAAAAAAAGATGACATGCTAAGTTCTATTTATCATATACTTAAGGTAGCACAATACAAAGATTTTTCATCCCTAGTCAGACATCTTTAAACTGATGTTATTCCATTCTTCCTTCTTTAAATTTTATAAATGAGGTACCAATAGAAAGAAGAATGATTAATCTTTCAAATTGTGATAATTTCATTATAACATAATTATTACATAATTAATTGTTATGTTATTAGTTGCTATATTGTGATGTCCACACTTGAATGAATTAAGCTTCTTCGTTATTCATAGCATCTCAAAATATTTATATATTCTTACACAACACAGTTTGACCTCCACAACTGTGTCTCAGATTTTTCCTATTGTATTTCATTTTCTAATAAATCTTCAATGAAGTGTGCAACATCATTTCATAAGAGATTACTAAATTCAATTGGGTATTAAAATTTGTTCTATTGATGTTTTTGGAGGTCAAGCTGTGTTGTACAAGAATCTATAAAATATTTTGGCATTCTATGAGGAACAAAGACGCTAAATTCATTCAAGTGTGGACATCACAATATAGCAACTAATTACATAACTATTAATTATGTAATAATTATATGTCATAATGAAATTATCACAATTTGAAAGACTAATCTTTCTTTTTTCTTTTGGTACCTCATTCATAAAATATTAAGAAGAATGAAATGAACTACATCAATTTAAAGTTGTCTGATTGGGAGTAAAAAAATCTTTGTATTGTGTTACCTTAAACAGAAGACGTACAGACAAGAACTATTTTTTAAACTTTAAAAAAATGCTGTTGTAATATTTGTTTTCCATTTCTTAATGATTTTTATGATCCCGCCAATGTAACACGGTTACAACAACGATATACATGTACAGAGAGGCATACAGAACCTTGTTCGCTCTAAATAAAACCCAACACAATTGTATGTCGAAAATGAGCATTTAATATAAAATGCCAATATCAAACAAGAGAACACATGTACAAAATGATATCAAAAACAAATTTAATAAAATATAAAAATAAAAAAAAATATTCATTTAACCAATATGGTAAAACCATGCATATGACTAGACTGTAAATAGTGATTGGTTCATCTGATATATTTAGAGCGAAGGTGGGGCATAAAAATCTCCCACAAACATAGAAATAAAAATAACTATACTATCATCTACTGATTAATTCATATGATTACAAACGAGACAAAAAATCAACATAACACAAATTTGCACTTTAAATAAAAAGATTTGGTTTCAAAGAAGGGTGGTCGGGGAGGAAAGCTAAAAATCTAAAAATTCAAATTTTTCGTGTGATAAAATTTAGTTTCTTTGTCTCTCCAAATGAAGGTGTTGTCGAAAAGGAGACTTTCCATTGGTTGATCGGCTATCGATCTAAACAAGAAACCTGCTAAGACAATAACAACAATCCCGGCAGTATTGAGGGACCATTAATTTATTTATGCTTTACATAAATACCTTTAATAATATATTTTGCTTCCGGTTTATATCAACTGTTTCCGTTTCATATCAACTGCTTCTGGTTATAATCGCATACTTTGCTGTAACGTTATCGGATGACATTTCGATGTCATTCTACAAATTCCGGAAAAATATACCTCACTGGTACGTTTCTTTGTGTAAAAAAACATAATATTAGGAATCAGGAAAATATCTTATCAAAAATTGTAAAATATTACAACAAAAGCATTTTTTCAAAGTTTAAAAAAATAGTTTTTGTCTGCATGTCTTCTGTTGAAGTAAATGATAAAAAGGAACATAACATGTCATTTCCAATATAAGCCCAGGATCAAAATCATTCCAAGAACCTGTCGGCTCTTTGGCTGATATCATGACCTAGGGCTGGTATGAAAAATGCCATGTTAAAATCTTTATTTATTCCACTTTGTTATGTTTTATACAAAAACACGTACAATTGAGCTACATTTTAACGTCAAAATGTCATGCCATAACGTTACAGCAAACAAAGCATGTGATAATAACCGGAAGCAGTTAAAATGAAACGGAAGTCATATCACACGGCTCAGGAATTTCTTCAAATTTAATAAATAAATATATGAACAAATAAGTTTGATCACGGCGTACAATTATACCATTATTTTCTTTAAGTATATGATAAATATAATTACAACCGCTTTTTGGAATATTGTTTATTGTTATAAAACACATGTCACTATAATAATCCATTTGGTATTGGTATTGGTTTAAATTTAAAAAGCATTTCCCTCCATCTTTATCATAGCAAATGCTCATCTATCAAGTTAACAATTCGAAATGTTGCAAAACCTAGATAACCGGGACAATACCATATACTTGGGTTTTTACTTGTAATTAGCAGGCAAAGTTTACCTTTGATGTTTTTGACTATTTTCGGGTATTTACGTTATTTACATTGCTCCTTATGGATTTATACGTAATATGATTTTTATTTACGTTAACTTCATGATCATGGATATCATTTAAAGTGCTTCGAATGCACCACATCAATAAAAACAAGGTTTTTTTTTCTCATTTTATGATAATCAGTTAGTAAACTAAGTACAATATCTACAAACACTTTCAAAAAATGAAACTAAAAACTACCTGAGAAAAGTAAAAAACCATATCTAGAAGGATAATAAAATAATCATGTTATAAAAAATACTCATAATATTTTATAATTCAGAAATTGAATGCTGGCAGTGGACAGTCCGTGTCCTTAACTGTCAGTATTTATTAATGCCAATTGACAATGTTTTCTTTGAAGTTTTCATTATATAATTCATTTAACATTGTCCTTTAAAGTTTGCAAAAGTTGTGTTTTACTACCAATTGAATTTACAACTCAAAAATTCTTATATGATTTGCATATGAGAAAAAAAAAGTTAATATGATTGATCGAGAGGACTTCCGGTAGTTGTTCTTGACGTTGTTTATTTTTCGATAGACGACGTTGACCGAACTTCTTTCCGTAACCAATGTAAACAAGATGGCGTCGATCATAAAACAATACCGTGTTCGACGTTATTTTTCACTTTAAATTAGATAATAAACATTTGTTTGAATGATAATAACAGTTTGTGTAGTTTATATTTTATCAGGAATCAAATTTCATGGAGTACATATTTTTTGCGTTTTACCAACAAACATATTCATGCGCCAGGTCTATTCGACGAGTCAAATAAACATTTTATGTGTGATAAAGTTACACTTGTGGAAATATAAATTCCTTATCTCCAATTTTAAATAATTATAAGGATTAAACGCCTTTTTAAAGGAATTTATTGGTGTATACACTGGACCAAGTCACTCATAAACATATCATATGTTTGTGGGTGAATTGGACGAGTTTATACACCAATAAATTCCTTTAAAAAGGCGTTTAATCATATAACATTTGCAATGATAGACTTCATAACAGAAACAAATGCAATGTTTTCTGTACTTTCTGTCTTAGGATTTTTGTTTGTTATTTGTTGTGCTTTCTATTGTGCTGAGGTGCTGGACACTTTTCAATTGATGTAACTATTTTGTTATGTTACACAGTTAAATTATAGACTCAGATAATTCCAAAACACCTTCCTCATTTAAAGATCATCTATACCTATAATTACTTACATCTGTACCAGACTTACACGTTCACGTACAAACACGTAAGATCTCAACCTCCTGATTGCAACTAAGCTTGTTCCTTTTTCATATTAAAATCCGACTTTCCGTGTTAATACTGGTAACAACCTTAACATCGACAAAAAACACCTTTCCCTGAAATGCCCAAAATATCGTTAGCCTCAATCCATTATTTGTAAACTCATCCTCAAAATTCTGATAGATTAGTTCAAGGATTAAGCCAAACAAAAATTTGAACGCGAAAAGAAGACGTTGATACTCTATTAGAATAGACTGAATATAAAAAAGGGAGTTTGCTTGCCAATGAAATATTAACAACTATATGTCGTCGTAAGGCCTTCAATAACGAGCAAAGACCATACCGCATAGTCAGATATAAAAGGATACTATATCGTTAATACAAATTAAAATTAAAAAAAATGGTTTATCAATGAATATCAATACAACATCAATCTCTAAAGATTCATTTTTTTTTCAAAACACCTGTTTTACGTCTATCACACATATGTTGTTGTCCCCGCTGATAATGTCCCAAAAATCGTTTTTGTATGTAAATCACATTACATGAACTGATTGATAAACTAATCAAGTATTAACACTAGGAAAGTCAACATATACCGTTATGACACAAAGACAAAATACAGGATCCTCTGGACTGATCTTTGTTTATTTTGAACTCACAACAAAGATGAGAATCTCCGTTCACTGTACTTGAGACCTTCTACATAAGTATTAAATTACTAAATATAACGTTATATTGCTGGGTCTTCCGAATTCCCCACGAAACCCTTTTCTTAATTTTCATCATCAATTTTATCAGTTATCGAAGATCTTTAGAGTATATGTGTTAGCGTCAATAAGTGAAATAAGGCATAAAGCTTAAATACTAGGCAATAAGCTAACGCTTCGGCAGTAAGTCTATTGCCTAAATAATGTTAGGCATTAGTCTAAAATCCTGGAATGTAAGCTTAAATCCTTACAAATGTGTGCAGGCATTCAGATTAATGCCTAAAATATAAATGCGAGTAAATAAAAGACATTTATTCATTCAAATAAAATTATATTTGTTTCATAATAACATTATGAGAACTGGGGTCTGTTTATCGAAACTGGCCTAAGATCGGTCCTATAAGATATTCTTATGATAAAATTATGATAAAGTGAGGACCAACTTACGACATGTCTCAGCATGCACATCAAGCTATCTGAGGATTATCTTAACTTTGATGTCCTATCCGCTGTCCTAAGTAATGGCGTAAAAGAAAATAGCAGATGCAAAAATTGAAATATTGTTTCAAATTTAACCAATAACTATAATTTAAAAACCGATTAATTATTAGTTTTAATAATTATTAGTTTTAAATTAAAGGGTATTACTAATTAGGATATTATAATTGTACATTTAAACTCTTTTAAACAAAACATAAGTCAAAAAATATAATTGCGTTTTATATTAGAATTGAACAAACTAATTGTAAATAATTAAAGTTAAATATTTAATCGGTAAAATAATTTTATGCTTTGAGAACGCTGATTCGAGGTGTCACAATTTCATACTTAAAAGTTCAAAGGCAAATCTCGTGCATCTTTCATATAAATACTGAGTAATTAACTATTTTTTATTACTGCAATTAACATACGTTTGAATATGAGCAAAAGTAAAAATCTAGATTTATCGAAGCAAAACTACAGGGCCCAGTTTCATCCTAAATATAAAAGAAGATGTGGTATAATTGCCAATGAGACAACTGTCCACAAGCGACAGGAAATAAAAATCACTTATAAAATTTGTCATATGTATCAAACAATAACTTAAAAATATGAAAATTCGATAGAAATTTGGGTTAAAATCATTTTGTTACCACAAGTTGTGGAACTGTTAACAACGAAAATATTTCGTCTACTTTTGACCAGTTCAAACCAGCTCGACTAGTGAAGTGTACAAATTTTCAGATAAATATCATAATTATTCTATAGAATCTCCCCCCTTTTTAATTGGATACAATCACTTTTTTCAAATCTTTTTAGTATTTTGTAATACCATTAAAACATTCAAAAAGTATGAGTTAATTCTTATTTTTTAGCTGCTAAAATTACTGAATAAACTTACTAAATTTGAAGATCTGTCAAATGAATGTATATTTATATATGTAATATTAGAAATATAATTAAGAAACGACTTTATATCAAGAATAAATCACCAAATATGCATAAATTCAAGAGCTTACTTATTGTCTAAAATTATGTTCGGCAATAGGATGAATAATCGTCATCCGATTTCAGGAAATAAGCTTAATGCCTGAAAATTTCAGGCAATAACTTAACGCCTAGGCGTTATTTTATTGTCTAGGATTTAAGCTTAATGCCGAATTTCACTTATTGCCGCTAACATATATACAATCTAAGACTATCAATTTACACAAGTATCACACATTCACAACCACAAAGAAAATTGAAAGAGTTCATCATGCTTTGGTTCATAAATATAAATTGACAACGTGATAACAAGCATCTGTGTTGGGGAGTGATAAATATAACTTCGTGAAAACCACTCTGATTCAAACGAAAATAATCTCTGCAACTGAAATTATCACAATGCTTTATTTCTTGATTGACAATAAAATTGTAACGTTTTGAGGACGGTTTTTTTAACAAACAATCGCCAGTCCAATGGTGAAAAAATGTGCTACTCTTTTACATTTACATTTTGTAAGGCTAACATTAAGCAGAAACTTCGTAAGAAGAAAACAGTTACTTTACTTACCTATCCACGAATCTCACTTTCCGCTATATATACACCTCGTCAAAAGTTAAGCAACACCTGATCGTTTAACAGAATCGTGTTTCACTGAATTCATAACTAATCGAAATATCTGTATAATGAACTGAATTTGTGCTTTTTATAAGATAACATATAGAATGTTAATTGAAAAGTGAAAGCTTGGATTATTTCATAGTTGAATTTTTGACTATTTCATTTTAGGCAAATGGTTGTAAAATGGTAAAATCAAAAACAAGATAAAGTTTTAACTTATACTAAAGTTTTTGAAAAATGTGCTCTGCATTTACACATAAAAATTCTTTCAAAATTCGAGAGTGACAATTTGTGAATACTAGTACATTTAAGAACAATTTAGGTCAGTTGCTATGTTATCCTCCACGCGTCGTGAAAAGTTCATCCAGACTTATGCTTTGAACTAATGTTCTAACAGGAATTCTTTGCCATGCTTCAATCAAGGCTGCTCCTTATTCCTCCAAATTCTGACAAACATGAACCATGTTGATGATTGTTCGACCAATATAATCCCATACATGCTCATTGGGATTCATATCCGATGACATGGTCGGCCAAGGAGAAGTTTCGATTGCCTCCTAGTGTAAATAATCTGAAACAATACGTACTCTGTGAGGCCTAACTTTGTCGTCCATGAATATTGGTCCAATTGCAAATCGTGATTGTCAAAATTTGGCACACCGATGTCCCGAATGATGTTATTGCGATATTTTTGACCCGTTATGGTCCCATCCAGAATATAAAGGTCAATTTTGCAGTCGAAAAAAAAATATCCCCAAACTGTCAAACCCCACCACCAAACGCTGTAGTTCCAAGGATGTGTTGTTTCCTGTATGCTGTATTAGGAGGACGTCATATGTGCATGCGCCCATCAATATGATGTAGGAGGAATCTTCATTCGTGAGACCACTGTCTCAAAGTCCAATTGTTTTGACCACGTGACCATTGATTTTGAGCTTGACGATGCCTACGAGTAAGCACTGGAATATTTATTGGTCTACGGCTAACGAAATTTGCATGTAGCTGTAGAAAACCTGTTTTTAAGGTACCCAGAAATAAAATGTATACTCAAGATGTTTTCACCATATCAAGAATGCTAAGGTATAATTACAATTCTTTTACAGAAATGCCAACTGTAATAAAGGAAATGTCTGTTCATGACAGAGATATGTTTTTGAAAGCAGCCAGTACCGGTACCGCCGTACGGTATTACGTAAGAGTTATGATTGTCGGTGAAAGTGGGGTCGGAAAAACTTGTTTATTAAGACGATTGATGAAAAAAGATATAAACGGTGTAAACAGTACGAATGGAATTAATATTGAAGTAAGAAAATGCAAAATAGATTTACAGAAAAAGGAATGGATTTCCGATTCAGGTAATTTCCATTTTTTACAAGTTCAACATTCAGATATAATGTATGCCTTGTGATTGAAAAAAGAGGTATGGTATATACGTATGAATATCAAATCCGAACAAGAAAAGAATATAACCAATAAAAGGTTAGCTTTGGTCATTAACATCGAGTAACAATCATACCCTTAACACTACACACTGCTCAGAGTCTGAAAAGACCATATTTTGTGCTCGACCTAATACTACAGCTTTTACTTGATAAGACTCGACATTAACTGTACTTAACTGACTTTGGTCTCGACTTTACTTAATAAGTCTGATTTAGTATTTGATAATCTTGGTGTAGTCTGAAATGGTCTCGACAAAGGATCGACCAATCTGGACATGTCTCGACCAGTCTTGACCTTAAAATTTAGTCTTGACTTGTCTAAATCTCCCCATCTAACTCAATTATAATTATATTGATCTTACAAAATTCCATGTTACTTGGTAGTTTGGTTCATGCTGTCAAGTAAAACATGTAAAAGGGTTTAGTTGATAGGTAAAAATGTCGATGACATATAGTTTTTGTGACTTTATTTGAAAGCACTATCTTTCTTGAAATTCATTTGAAGAAATCACTGATAGATATTTTTTCATACTGGAAATGTTTTCATTCTTTAATTAGTTTTATAACTTTTTCTAATCAACTTAGATTGCATAAAATCATACAGCTATCTCAGTCATATAGTTTGCTTATTAATTGAATTCCAGATTGATATGTAGTTTGGTGTATTGTTGTCAACTTTAAGGATTTGATCAATCTAGGTTAAAAAATAGAATTCTAGACTAAATTTAAATAGTCTTCCTTCGAATTCTTATAAATTTTTCAACTCAACTTGGATTTTAATCAAACTAGACAGCTATCTCAGTCATATATTGATCTTAGAGAATGTTGGTTTGTTTGGTACTTTGTTCAATTGCTGTAAAATAAAAGGAATTTAATTGATAGTTAATTTTTGATAAGTTATTGTTTAAGTTCGGACTGAATTTTGATAGTCACCTTTTAATTTGTTTATTTCTTTTTTTTTAATAAACTTTGATGTTCTTCAAACTTTACAGCTATTTCAGTTGTATATTTATATTACTGAATCACAGGCTGTTATGTTGTTTGGCATATTTCTGACAAATTTCAGCATTTAATCATTTAAGGTAAAAAGAAAGATAGAATTTTGAGTTCGGACTAAAGGCAGATGGTCATCTTTCAATTTAAATAAGAAATGCCAACGTATCGAAATTTGTTTTCAATCTCTCCAGTCATTGTACCATCATAAAAGTGATTATATTCAAATATCGATTTCTAAAAATAGTTGCTTTATACATAAGATAAAGAAATAATTTAGTAAGATACATTGCGAGAGCATGTGAAATCTTGACTTTAGATACTTTAGATACTTTATTCTCTAAAAGATACAAGTTTACAGAGAAACATACAATATAAATACAGACAACATGTGTTCCCTTATCATCGTTAATGGCATAATACACTGCATCTTTTTTTTTTTTTAAAGATTTTGGCAATTAAGCTGTTTATATAAAATTGAACTTCATTGCAAAGTCGTTCAATGTTTTACAGGAATAGGTTGTTTTAAAAGTTTAAATTAGTCCCCGTAGATCGAAACTTCAAGTAAGAACTAGTTTTGTTGGTAGCTCAATTGTACATATCATGAAAGTTCAAATTCTAAGCGTCAGTCTTTTGCGTTAACTTTTGTTTGATTTATTCTTAAGATTGACGGCGGCTGTTTCTCAATTTTGTTTACGTTATATATTTTGACGCGTACCTCATAATTGAAATCCGTGGGATACGCGAAAAATACGAGGTTCTTATCTGCCGCTTGTTGCCGAGCTTGACACAACGTGATAGAGCTTTCATGTCACAATCAAGTGGAGAAAGCTAATGCGCATAAACAATAAGATGTTTGGTCTTTAAGTACTGTCGAGTCTTATCAAGTAAAATATGGGCTCTACCTTACTGGTCGAGCACAAAACATGGTCTTTTCAGACTGAGCAGTTTGAAGTTGAAGTAATTTTATTATTATAAATATATTTTGAAGAGAAGACAATGAACACATTTATCAAAAATACTTATTCCAAATTTGATTCGTTACATGTAATTATATGCATTTGACAACCCAATGAATTTAACTTTGAAGGGGCTTTTGCTCTCAAATCAATATTTACTGATTTGATTCAACTTCCTATTAGTATACTGTCCATTCAACGAATTTTATCGAATTAAGTTAACAGAATAACACGGTAGTATTTGCGATTGATCATTGGAAAGAGAACAAACCTCATGGAAATTTCGATTACGTCGTTGTCTTCACTGGTGACGATTTTCTTAAATTTGGGTCAGAGATTAAAGCTAAAATTTCAAGAAAAACGTAGTCTTGTTTTGACAGCTGGGCACTCATAGATATATACGTTTATAGCAAAATAAATTAAAATATTTCAAAGGGGGTGATAACTATAGTTTATATATAAGCACTAATATGATTTTTATATTGCCAAATATGGATCGAGATTGACATTTGTACTTTAAGGGTGCACATTTACAATGTTCATTCACCTGTAAAAAACAACAGTGATATTGACATATTATAATGTTTAGTTCTTTTTCTTAAGATACGATATAAGTGACATCTAGGGATGTTCTTTTATACAATAAAACCGTAGGCGTAGTATATGCAATTATTCAGGGACAAATAAATTGTGAAACCGTAGGCGTAGTATATGCTATTAATTGTACAAAATGTGAAAAAGTTATATATGTAGGACAAACGGGTGATACACTATATCAACGGATGCTATTGAACATTTCCAAAAATACAAACAACGAAAACAGAAGATCCAGTAGCCAACCATTTCATTCAGCACAATCATTCGATGACAAATTGAAAAGTTACCGCTATAGACAGAGTATTTGGGACAGAAATTTACAGAAAAACTAAAGAAGCCTTTTGGATAAAAAAAAAACAACAACAACTTAAGAACCTGAAGGACTCAACACAATGTACGAACGATAATAAAATATTTATATTAATAAAGCGAAAAACGCGGCAAATGAACGTCATAGAAGTTATTATAACGTAATGTATCCAAGCGATGTAATTGTTGTTTCAATGTTGTAATTTATTCCAATGAAGAAGGCCGTAATGGCCGAAACGTATGGGAATTTGTGTTATAGCTTTTATTATATATAATATATTTTAACACCCTTAAAATTTGCCCTTGTTTTTTTTTTGTTTTTTTTATCGATTTCAGTAAAATCTCACATTTACCTTGTTTCGCAGGTTCATATAAATACATTTAATATTTAAGACACTACTCTACGTATTTTGTCTTAATATCAACATAATACATAATCAAACAGGCACCTACAATCGTACACCGACAATGTTGTTTTTTGTTGTTGTTTTTTTTGTTTTTTTTGTTTTTTTTTTGTTTTTTTTGTTTGTTTGGTTTTTTTTTTTTAAAGAAGTTATCCTTCTTTATTGATAGTTTGACATTTGTTAGTGGATACATCAAATACCGGTACATTATCCCGGCCTCGTTAACCGTTAGTAGCATATAATTATTTTGATTAGTACCTGTTGGTTTATTAAACTGTAATATATACATTTATAAATTATAGTATATCCAACTAATACATTATCAATATAGAATGATCCATAAATATGAATAGATAAAAAAAAGGAATAAATAAATAAAATTGTTTTACGCATATACGAATGATATTTGTGGATCGGATCAGTCAATTTCATTGTTATTCCTAATGGCCCTTTTGTTTCCCTTTTCAATGTTGATATTTTTATTTTAATAAATATAAACTTGATTGCTACATGCTTACCATGAGCAACATGACGTATTCCATATGCGGAGTGGGGTCTTATTACCCTAGCAAAGCACCATCGTTTATAAAGGGGTTCGTGTTGCTCAGTCGTTGGTTTTCTATCTTTTGTTCTGCATCGATATAAAAAAATCTCTTTAATATATATATATATATTATATTGCATTGGTGACACTACTTTAGCAAGAAATTTTCATTCTTCTGTAATATTTCACTCCATTTTTGTTGGCGGGTTTCGTTTTATATTTAGTGGGCTGTATAATGTTTAATTAATTGTTGTTTCCCTTATATATTCATGTTTGTTTTTGGCTTTTGTTGTCATTTTGTTTGCATTGACATATAATTCTTGTGTTTGCTCTTGTTGTTTTATTTGAAGGAACAGCGGAACGGAAGACAGGAAAATTTTATTTGTTCATGATGATATAACCATTCTCATTCTGTATCAACTGAACATGTCTTGCCATAATTGTTTGTATTTTGCATAACAAGCACATACAAAATGTCAAAAAGGTATCACAATAATTGAATAACAATTAGGTAAACTGCAACCGACTACGGTCATTGGACCACGGACTTCTATTAAGTACAGACTAATTCAGAATATGGGAGGTCTTGATCAATATTGGGAGCGTTGAAATACTGCTTCATCATTCATGCAAATATTAAGAATAGTTGAAAAGTTATCAAAAGTACCAGGATTATAATTAAGTACGCCAGACGCGCGTTTCTTCTACATAAGACTCATTAGTGACGCTCAAATCGAAATTTTTATACAGCCAAACAAGTACAAAGTTGAAGACCATTGAAGATACAAAATTCAAAATAAGTTGTGCCAAAAGAGACTTGCTTGTCATATCAGTTCTTATAACAAAATGACTAAAGATGCATTGTTATATTGTGAAGACAAACAGATTAAGTGTGATATCAACTTCGTACTTTATTTGGCTTTTTTTTTTTTACTTTTTTGGATTCGAGCGTCACTGATGAGTCTTTTGTAGACGAAATGCGCGTCTGGCGTATGTATAAAATTTAGTCCTGGTATCTATGATGAGTTTATTTACAACCACTGGGTCGATATCACTGCTGGTGGAGATTTATTTCCCTGAATTTTTTGAAATACTTAGGCTTTTCTACCTCAGGTATAGATTACCTTAGCTGTATTTGGCAACACTTTTAGGAATTTTGTATCTCAATGCTCTTCAACTTCGTACTTTATTTGGCTTTTTTTTTTTTAACTTTTTTTGATTCGAGCGTCACTGATGAGTCTTTTGTAGACGAAACGCGCGTCTGGCGTACATATAAAATTAGGTCCTGGTATCTATGATGAGTTTATTAACAACCACTGGGTAGATGTCACTGCTGGTGGAGATTTATTTCCACGAGGGCATCACAAGCCCAGTAGTCAGCACTTTTTGTGCTGTCATGAATTATCATTGATATTGTTATATCTATAAATTAACTGTTTTCAAATTTTAATTTTTTGAAATACTAAGGCTATTCTACCTCAGGCATATATTACCTTAGCTGTATTTGGCAACACTTTTAGGAATTTTGGATCTCAATGCTCTTCAACTTCGTACCTTATGTGGCTTTTTAAATTTTTTTGGATTCGAGCGTCACAGATGAGTCTTTTGTAGACGAAACGCGCGTCTGTCGTATACATGGTATATATAAAATTTAGTCCTGGTATCTATGATGAGTTTATTTACAACCACTGGGTCGATGCCACTGCTGGTTGAGATTTATTTCCCCGAGGGAATCACAAGCCCAGTAGTCAGCACTTTTTGTGCTGACATGAATTATCATTGATATTGTTATATCTTTAAAATAACTGTTTACAAAATTTTGAGTTTTTTGAAATATTTAGGCTTTTCAACCTCAGGTAAAGATTACCTTAGCTGTATTTGGCAACACTTTTAGGAATTTTGTATCTCAATGCTCTTCAACTTCGACTTTATTTGATTTTTTTTTTTTTTTTTTTTTTTTTTTTTAAACTTTTTTGGATTCGAGCGTCACTGATGAGTCTTTTGTAGACGAAACGCGCGTCTGGCGTATATATAAAATTTAGTCCTGGTATTTATGATGAGTTTATTTATATTCAAAGAAACACAACTACGTCATTATGTTGTTTAACTTTTTGTCTGTTTTCCCGTTTAGGAACTCCCTTTGCTCATTTTGAACTTATAGGGAGTTATAATTTTAAAAAACCTGGAGGCTTTTGAATTGATTTATTATAAGAGATAATATGTAATATCGGTATTACATGTGGTAATTAAGGCGGACGATAAGGATACATTTTTCTCTATTTTCAACATATTCAGCATCGGTTCAGTAAGTAGTCCCATGAATGATACTTTAAAAAAACAGTTATGACATTAAGCATAGCTATATATGCTTCGATGTCTTTACGTAAAATGCAAATACGAAGTCAAGTAGCAAACATTTTGATTTCAAATGTTTTTGTTTGACATGATATTTTTAAGTGTAGTTTTGTGTTTGACATGATAATAGTCGTTTTCTCTAACAAATATAACTCACACAAACATAAAAGATGACATAAATTAATCAACCGACACTAAAAAGTACTCATACATGTACTTTTTACATATTTTAAACGGGTATCACTAAGGTAGATCTCTTAAAAAAGAAATTTTACAAAGCAACAAGGAAAAGATATCTAAGCGTCTAATAAATAAATACTGATGAAGTTATCAAGCGTTTGATAACCATTGCTTATATTTTTATCATTTCTAATTGAATAGACGACGAATTTTCATCGATCAGTCCTTATCAAACTCAGCAGTATGCAGACTGTGGATTTTGGGATTTTGCAGGACAGAAAGATTTTTATGCAACCCATCAGACTTTTCTAAGTACAAATGCTATTTATTTGCTGGTAGCAGACATTTCAAAAGACTTGACAAATAAAACATTCAAAGATATGGTAGAAAACGAGTTTGATACATCTGGAGGTATGTGAAGAAAACTTTATTAGATAAAACATTTCAGTTACACAGAAAATTTGAAATTGAATAATTGGTAGTTGGTTATTCCCAGACCTTGATCGACAGTCGAGTAACACAACGCATCCTAATTAAATGATCTTCTTAATTTAAGGGAGTTTTGAAGGGCGTTTAGGATTAGAAGTGACAATTGCACATAACTTTGCAAATGTTTTGATGATTCTGTGCGATAAACAATTAAATTAGTATGCAAATCAGGTGTTATTAATGTATCGTTGTTTTATTTGGTTCATGACATTATTCAAGCTACTGTTTACATTAACTTTAAAGCAATATTGTTTTTCCCCTCGTTATTCATTAACAATTATCAATAAATCAAGATAAGAGCATAAAATCTCCAAATATAAACCGTTTTTTAATTTGTATCCAATTTCAAATTTTATAACTAAGTTGACGCGAAAAAATTTAATTCACGTTCAGCCTGAACTTCTAGTCCGAATTTCATATCACTCTCCGAATTTCGTATCGCTCTCAACCGTCAAAATCAAGATGAACGATTGAATGTGAATGTCAATGATACAACTCTTCACTTACATTGCGGGTGGGGGGGACCAAGTATAGCATAAAGTTAGCATACGTTAACGCCGCATGCACATATTTTATTTGTCAACTCCAATTTTTCGCATTTACCAGTAACGAGTTTGTTCATAGTTTTGTGTTTTATGTTCAGCAGTTTTAATTATAATACTTAAGACTTCTACTATCTGTATAATATATTTCATACAGTGAATTTTATTTAATTAAGAACTTTAGTATATGAAATGTTTACTTTGCACTTTCCTGTGATCATTCAACAAAGACGGTAATGTACCCGTTTTTCCGGATTTATTGAACGTGTTACTGAACTACTAAACCATTAATGAAACCTTTGGATGGAAGAAGCTTTGAAAACGCATCGATTGCTATAAACGTGGAAAAAACCAATCAACGAGATCGTTAATTAAATACAAAAGCACACTCTGTTTTGCAATAACATATTTACCTTCACTTGAATAATGCGGCAGGGTGCATGGATAAAAAAAGATGTGCCAATGATACGATTCTCCATCCAAGTCACAATGTTTAAAAGTAAACCATTACGGGTCAAGAATGGTCTCTAACACGGAGCCTCGGCTCATACCGAACGGCAAGCTATAAAGGGCTCAAAAAATGACTTGTGTTAATCCATTCAAACGAGAAAATCAACGATCTAATCTTATAAAAAAAAACGAGAAAACAAGAAACACTTATGAACCACATAAACAAATATCGAACATCAGATTCGTGACTTAGAACAGATGCAAACAAATGCAGCGGGTTTAAACGTTTAAATATGTAACAACCCCAACCCTTATCTTTATAACTTTCGTCTCTCTCCCTCCCTTTATCTCATTATGTCGTTTGGTTAATCCCTATGTAAATTGATTTTTGTATAACGACATCTAAACTGATTATTTTTACAGAGTATATTGATTTTTGGTTGGATAACATTCACAGTTATGCTGTAAATGATGAAAATATAGCCTCAGAAACCGATACGTGGAATCCACCTGTTATAATAATTGGTACTAAAGTTGACAAATTACAGGTATTATATTTTGCTTGATTTCTCTCTAAAGTATAATTTACAAAACGATCAGCTAATTTGTGTCTTTCAGTTCGATATGAGTTGATGTATCTCCCGCTAAAAAATAATTGCAATTTGTTGTCTGAAATATCACTTGACATTCCGAAAGTTTTGTAGTTTTATCAATTTTTATCAATATTGTCTGAAAGTCTCTCAGTTTATAGTGACATGCAGTCAAGTTTAGCGTTTGGTAGTTCATTGATAACATTCTGGCGTATCACAAACAAACAACTTGTAACGTCTCATTTCATTGGCCGAAAGATTCAAATACAACATATAAACGTTTATTGACACAGGTGACCGACAATGGAATGTACTATGTTACTACGGACGTAAATAGTTTATTAATCTTTGGTCAAAAGAATTAAACAAATGTTTTGTTAATTTAAAATAGAAGGGTCGAAATGTTATATTTGTATCAATTATCTTGTACCGCATTATGAAAAATATAAGGATAAATTAAAATACATGTGCCGCTTTTATACGGATGAATATATGAACCAAAATGACTATTGATTTCTTCCATACTGACGTTAGGTTATTATCCTGACAATGTCGTAGTTACTTATAATAAGTATCTCATAATACTGATCCCTTACAATAATTTATGATGGGTTGCACATTTCTCTTTTATTTTTTCATGCTATAAAACACACACACAGTAGCTAAGCATTTGGTCATTCAGAAATAACGTATCATAAACGGAGAAAATTGTCCCCAAAGGTAGAAACAAAACAACAATAATCGTATCATTTGTGCACATGAATGAATTCAGCGAAGGCATGTTGGTGTAAAAAATTTTGAAATGTTAAATCAGCGAAGATTATTTCGTTTGCATGTGTGGAACTATATAATAAATAAATACGTGTGAGAAATGTCGTAGTTTAAAAAGAACAATATAAATGTACTGTTTTCGATTTTAATTGGATGAACAGTTATCTTTTAATTTCATACCGTAAGAATAGAGCTTTACATGACATTGTTGAACTATCCGCCACAGTGATCTATAGTATGCATGCGCATTTAAAATGAATTACAAAATCATCACATGTATGATAAACTGAAGAAATTAAGGATGACTAAATGCATGTACAAGAAGGAACTCACCTTTTTATCAATAAATTTAATGAATAAACACGCTTTTTAAAACTGACTGTTTTCTATGTTTCTATTTAAATATTTACAGTATAAAATTTACGTTTCGATTTTCAACCGAGAATAGCAAAACAGTTAAGTATAAATTCATGAAGTATATTGCTGGAGTTTATAAAGTACATTTTCTAAAAAAAACATGGTTACATGTTCTGAATTTACTAGAATTTCGGGATTTTTTTTCAAAATCTACCTGATTCCATTAAATAGAACATCTAGACACTACAATACCATGGCATACACCATCTTCAACCCAAGACATGACTACTACAAATTCTCATTCTTTCCAAGAACAGTAATAGCCTGGAATAAATTACCGCAATCGACAGTGAAAGCTCCTACTATTGAAGCTTTCAAGACAATGGTGATTTTTAACCTGCACCACTGTACAGCATGCACCGTATTTTCTTTTTGATCGTTGATCTTTTACTGTAAATAGACATTACCAACACCTACGTAACGCACAAGTATTGAGTACTCATTATTGAGTTCAATTACAATAATTAAGAAGAAAAAGAAGTAAACTGAATCAGAAAAAAAATCACACTATCCTATGTCGAAAACCTAAAACTTAATAGCGAAATAATATGAATAGTGAACATGAAAGTTTATAACACCGACCCATTTACTAAAAAGAATCAAGCAATATCGTCAGTATGTAACTAAAAAGAATCAAGCAAGCTAAGTACTGTTTTATAAACTAATAAAAAAGGCAGGACTGAAAAGACTGAAATTTAAAAAGACGCCCCCCCCCCCCTGAAATCAAAATAAATGGTAGCTCCCTTACGGACGACATCAAAAGATTAATGTAGGATAAAAAAAAAAAACTTAATTCGAATAGTTTGGGGGTGGGTGGTAAAATTGCTGCAATTTTTGTTTATTTTACACCGAATTTACATATATCTGTTCCAGACCATATGAGTATTTGGACTGTACGCGTACGGTCCGGACCGTATACGTATACTCGTACGGTCCGACCATACGCGTACGGTCGGACCGTACGAGTATACGCGTATGGTCCAGTACGAGCTGACAATACATGTTATTTGATCATATGGGTTAAATTTAAACAAACATTAATCACAATCTTTATTTTTAGTTTTACAAATTGTAACAGTTATCATTACAATTAGATGGATAAAATTAACAATTGAAATTAAATATTTGTTTGATTGTATATCTGAATCCTATTTTGGTACTCTCGCCCAAGGTGACACTTGCTACCACAAGTAATGTAATTTTTTTACATTTACATTTTACATTTACATGTTTGCAGTTCATTCATGTTCCTTTGCATTTGCATTTTTTTATAAAGTTTCTAATATTCTAAAACAATTGTCCTCCCACATTATGTTTACTTTCCGATATCGTCAATTTCAATGATCATAATTCAATTAATGTATTACTGATCGACATGCTAAAACAAGATATTAACAGATTTAATTAGCGTGAATTTTTTAAATAGTAAAAAATTAAAGTTTTTATTTCAATTACAATTGAACTGTTCCATATTAATTTGAGAGTTATGTTGATCTGTTACATGCATTTGTAACTTATAAACTTAAGCAACTTCTGAATGATATTAATCAGACCGTACGCGTACGGTCCGACCGTATGAGTATTTTGAAAAAGTACGCATACGGTCCAGACCCTACGCGTACGGTCCAAATAGTCATACGGTCTGGAACATATCCATATTGGTCAATCAAGAGAGAAGACAGTTGAATTAAATATTTCGATGGGGAAAAAGTTCATATTTTAAAGTCTGAAATATTTCTATTGCTCAAAATTATAAAATCAATGAATTTAACACGTATATATGTATAAAAGCTAGAAATTAAATTGAATAATCAAGAACACAATCATGTACGCGAATACGATGATGGAAGCTTTTAACGACCTTCACCAGCTACCTGAATAGTGATCTGTCCATTTAACGTTATAGTACGTGTGTTCTGTTTTCGCAGGTGTGAGGCCGAAGGTTTGAATTGACCAATAAATTCAATCGTTCCTTAAAGAGTTAAATCTTAAAAGTTTGTTTGACTGATTATGTCGCACGACCTTTCGCTAAGCTTGGTCGCAATTAGGTGTAAATCAATCTTTATCTCCTTTTAATCTTCCATCACAGAAAAAAAGCAAACATATAAAAGCTAATAAACCACAACATCTAAAAGTCCATTCGTAATTTGATACAACTTCTAACGTTAACTAATGAAACAAATATTCCTTAAAAAAAACGAATGATGTATGATACAAATGTATAAATATGAAGTATTGGACAATGCAAGAAGTACTACACGATTTCTAGATAAATGTTCGAGCATGACGGCACTTTTAAAACTTTCCAATTTTTCTGCTTAAGAGTCATTACAATAAAAAAATTGATTGAGTTTTTGCTCTTTGATGCTAGAAACAAAATATCACACGTTAAGTAAGGATTTATTAATTGTCAAGGAGAGAAATGGGAAATAATTTTAACAGTCACTAAATTAAAGAGCTTTGGGGTGAATCGGAATACTGAACTTTTTATTGTTTTTCTTCAAACAGTTGTATACAAGTAAATTTAATAACAATATAAACCACAAAAAAAATGTAGATAAAAGCTGAAAATATATATAATTGATAAACATTTAATTCACAGTCAAATAAGGTAATATGATACCGAATGGCACATCTCCCGATGATTTCCATACTTTAAGACACAGTCGAACTTTGAGTCAAATTACATCGGACTATGTAATCAAAGTGGGGGTCTTCGTTTTTATTTTCATGTAATTGTCATAGAAAAACGTCATTTGTGGCGACAGGTAAAAATGCTTTTTTTTTCGGCTTAACTTTTTAAATTTTCCAATTGGAGCTAGGATCTTATATAAGGAGAAAAAAAGTAACATAATATCCAGGATTGTTTACTCAATCCTTTCATGTATATGTCACCATCCCTGTGTTTGAGATAAAAGGCATCAAAGTTGTGCGATACGCTTAGAATTTAACAGAAAGCGTATGAAAAAATTGAATACATCTTATATAGCGTTATTCCTACTCGAGGGTTTGAAAAAAATATGTGACGGGATCTGAATGGTGAATATTTTATTTTCACTTCCCCTGTCGGGTTTCGTAGTTTCTTAATTATTCAATATAGCGTTGTATTGATATAACTTTATTTTGTCCTTCACAAATAAATTTCACTCACACTTTTGTTTTCATTATGCAGGTTTTCTTGTATTTGAGAAATATTAATAATATTTCAGGCATTGTCAGGGATAGTGTTGCCATAGAAACAACAAATTTTATTAGCACTTATCAGTATTTTTGCAAATGGACTACTTTTTTCCAAGGCAACACATGCAATGGAATCCTACTCATATGCACATTTAAAAAACTAATGATCGAGTAGTTGTGTTTTGCTTTATGTCCAGTGTCAACCATCTCATGCATATTTCAAAAGAGAACAAAATCAATTAATTTAATAGAAACATTGTAGGTCCTGCTGTACTGACCAAAAATCAATTCAAGGTAATAATTTGATACAATTCAACACAATAAAAAATAGTAGAAAAAAGAAAAAGAGTCAGACTTGATCCTCTAAATAAATGATAATTGACCATCTCGCCTTTCTTTCTAATATGAGGCAGGCATTACCTGTGAATGGGGACGAAGTTTGTTTAAATTAATTTTTTTGTAACTTAAATATTTGTTAAAAAAGAAACGGAAATACTGTAACGTTTCCGATTTTGGTTCTGTTATTAGAGATTTTACTTGTGACGTTATTTAAGTTATAAATTAAACGATTTTGAGTTCATTAGTACAATGAACAGTTCGGGAAATTTTCCCGATTTTTTTTTTTATTTTTTTTATTGAATTTTCTACTGTAATAGGGGACTTCGTCCCCATATAAAGGAAAACAGTACCTTTATTAAATGTATGAGCTGTTTTTTCTCATTCATTCTTAAACGTTATGTTGAAATGACAAAACATGTATAGCTATACGTTTGAGAAATATTGAATGATCAGTATCTACATGAAGATCATTTTTGAGGTGAAGTTGGAAAACAAGACAATTTCAAAAAAGGTCCTGTAATAGGAGTAGACTGGGATTTGGGCAGACAATTTGAAATATCACTGGAAATCGGTATCAATTTGACAAAAACAGAAATTCCAACTAGTCAACTAGGGAGCCCCTAAAAGAATTAACACAGGGGTTCTTTAGCAAACAAACAAAAACAGCAAGGGCGGGTACGTTCGGCCGTCGACGCGATGGTCCCTGCCATCCATCTGACACTCTGTTACATTTCTGCACGTTTTGACCGCCGAGGAATATTTCGAGATTTTTCAAAAAAGTTCCGTTTCCACACGAGGACCGGCGGTTGGAAAATATACCATCCAGACAATTTTCATATAAGGGGTCCCACTGACTGCCTTCAGAGATGACCCGCTACGTTCATGCTTCAGTGATTCCATATCTTTCCTATGAAAGGAGAAGGCGGGACATCAGGGCCCCTGAATCCGCCTATGGTTAGCATTAGTAATAGGCATTGAATTATTGAAATTTTAGAAAATAACAATTATCTTTAGTATATGGGGTTTTAGCAGCAAATTAAAAAAAATGTTGACAACATGATAACTCTTTACATAGGGTAACTTTAAAAGAATTATATACATGTTCATATTATTTGATTTCACTGAAAGCCCATAACAGAAAGTTGTTTCTCAAAATTAGTAAAAAAAGAAAGGTTTTACTTTGAAAATCTTTTTAACTACCAAGATAGCGTGCATGCAGGGGCTCGGGCATTTCTCAAGTAGTCCGCGAAATGTTCATTTTTTTAATAAAAATATAACTACCAAGATATCCTGCACGAGGATCGGGAATGCCTTAAGTAGTTCGCGGACATAATTATTAACTGTAATAAAATTTTAAATATAAAAAAACAAACTATATTGGATTTATCAACTTGCATGTATTTATGGCCTACTTCACACCACTTGAGTGTTACTTTGTATTTGTGATCAAAGAAGTCAAATTATAACCGGTAATAAACTATGTATAGTACTAGATAGTTAAATACAATACACTACTCAATACCATTAAAATTTTAAATACTTCGGTTCTTTTCATAGTACCCTCAACTATTTTTCCAAGATTTTTTTTATTATTTGATAAAGACTTTACCATTCAAACTTAATGTTGTTTTTTATAAATTTTAATCATTAGGTAGTACATCGATCAGGACACAGTCAACGTTGGTCAGGTCAAGTTTTTTACCCAAAAACATATATTTTTTCCTCTTTTTCTTAATAATATAAAATAACACAGAACTGTTCATCGATTAGGTCATTGCTGTTGTTGGCCAGGCCATTGTCAACGTTAGAAAGATCACGTTTTTGGATTTTTTTAAATATTTTTTTTCTATATTTTTTCATATATTTATAAATTTAATGATAAAATTTTATTATATTTCAAATTTATAAAATAATAAAAGAAAAGAAGTTTTTAGCATTTTCATTTGGTCCTGTCATTGTCAGCGTTGGTCAGGTCACGTTTTATGAAGATAAAAAAAAAAAAAAAAAAAAATATATATATGGTAACCAACCAATATATCTATCGCTTGGCATTATTTTACTGACTAGGCTAACAATAATAATTTAGCCAATTTTCAGAAAGATCGGTGACTATGTGTGTCGAAAAAGTTTAAGTGGTTACAGAGATTGAGTATTAAATGATGGTTTGAATTTTCTCCATAAATACAAGAAGTTTTAAGACCTAAACGTACTAGGAGACTGTTGGATGGTACTGTGATAACCAAACTAAATATACTTTCTAATTCAGGGACCAACGCATACAAAAACTACAAAATGGAAGTAAAAAAATACTCGTTCATTATGCATTATATTTAGTCACCAAGACTTTCTTGATGTCTATGTTTTTATGTCGTTAATTGGCCGGATGATGCTATCTTTTAACTTGTAAATCCCATATCTCTATTTATCCTGCAATCAGCTAACTATTGTACAAATAACAAGTACACAAACAATATTTTTTTTTTTTTTTTGTACTTTTACAAATAACGTATCCTGTTACCCCGCTTCTCTGTTTAGCAAGCAGTAACGTGGATATTTCTTTTTGTATAACTGTTCATTTTTGTTGGGTCCTCTTCGTAGTCCGCGTTTACACTTTGTCGATTTCTTAATTTTTTTAGAGGCAATGATTTGGATTTTAAAGGGGCACTAGCTGTCTAAATAAAATGTTCACCGATTTGACGTAAATTTTCATAGTGAGTATATAACTATATAAAAAGTGTAAAATAAACAATATACTGGAAATGTGTTCGAAAATATGTAAGAGACCATAACAATCAAAACCAAGGAGGAAACAAAGACTAAAAAAACAGAGGACATTTACATCAACAGTTATAAATAATAAATAAGAAACAACACGAACTCCACTAAAACCCGGGATTGAAATCAGGTGCTCCGAAAGGGTAAGCATTTCATGCACCGTATACGGCACCTGTCGTGTTATTTCTTTGTTCAGTCGGTAATGATGGTTATTATTACTGTGGAAGAATATCAGACTTGATTTCTGACACACTTTTGTCATAATGGCCAATCAGCTCATGATGGCGATCGTAAAATTTGTGTGATGACCTTAATTTGATTGATTCATAGTCCTGTCTTAGCAACTTTTGAGAAAGCAGTATTCCTCGTTCAACAAAATCAACGTACTTTGAGCTAGCTCTAGAGTAACGTATCAATTGAGACGCACATACTCCATATGCTGGTGCCGCTGGGATGTTGCTACAGGTGTAATACCACCATTGATTTTCCCCTATAAGTCTTTGTTAAATCGGCACTTTTAATAAAATTGTACAATATTGAACTTTATTTCAACCGAAGAAATACTTTGCATGTATAAAGTTTAATCATTTCCAGTGCTACAGTGAAAATTTCACACTACATTTCATTGCATATAAGAAAGTAACCATCATCGGAAGTAAACAACCCAATTTTTACACTGTTATTTACTGGTTACCTGCTTTGGTAACTATGTAACCTTAACTTTCCAAAATATTTTATAAGACCATCAAATCAAAAAAGAATGATGCTTTCAGACACCCAACATACATGTTTATGACCAAGAAAAATTTAAGTATATTGAAATGCAGGGTTAATTTTCTACAACTGTCAAATTCAAGGGAATATTTTTAGACCTACCATCGTAAACAACCGGATGTGACGTACCATGATTTGGTGGTATTACACCTACACAGAAATTGAAAGTTGACTATAGGAAAATTAAAATCATCGCGTTTGTCATAAATTTTGGTATTCGTTTCGTGTGTATTTTAGTCTAGACGCCATCTATACTTACCTGTCAAGGTGACATCTGAATACCTCTGATTATCATATAAGGGATATAAACATAAATATAGATATAAATAGATATCAGACTCGTGCATTTGGATTTTTCTAAGTCTGCTTATTTTCATGTTATAGATTAAAGTTATATGTTAAATAATTGAACATGCATAAGCTTGAGCTATCTAAGAAAGGATTAAAGACGCGTTTATTCAAAGTTGCATTTTTGGATCAATTATAGGATATACCTGGATCGGTGATTGATTGTATTTGATTGTTGATTTGCTACAGTAATATTTTGTACATTTGAGTTTGATTTGTCTGGTGTCTGTATATTTGATTTAGCATTTTATTATAAGCCGATGTCTTTTATGTACATATTTTATAATAACAAAATAGCATTCAGCAATTTTAAAGTTAAAACATGTAGGTCAGATAACAAGTATTGAAATTTTTACTTATTCATTAATGATTCTTTTAATTTGTTTAACCATTTTGATGAAGTTTTTAGAGTCTAAACTTTTAAAAGTTGATTTGATGTTGAATGCTTTTAAACGAATTTTGATCTATTTTTAACTTTGTAGTTTCGTGCATATACGCTTTTGAGTACATATACACATAGAAAAAGTATTGCAACACCTTGATTTTTTAAAACTTAAAAAAATCAGCCTCTTCTTTTGGATGGAATATGATAAAGTATTTGTAAAAGAATATTGAAACGTAGTTAATGATAACATTGGTATTAAAACAAACAAAAAATGTATGAAAAAAAGAAGTTTTATCTAACTAAAATTTTTATAACAAAATGGAGTGTTTTTTGTACAAAAAAATGCATTTTACAACTTTTACTGTAGTCAAACTTTACAATGTCAGACATTTCAAAATTAATCTCTAGATGATTGTTCACATCATGGTTGATCGTTATACGCCAAAAAATTAGTACTTTGTGCGCAGCCTCCATTCAAACCGATAACCATATCTTAACGTCTTCTGATTCCTGCCATAAGTCGACCAATTTGTTGCTAAGGTAGCAGCAACCATTCCTGACGAAGGGTATTGTTTATTTAATGACGTGTTTGAACTGGGGTGTCCTTCCGTGCACTTGACGACCAAAAGTGTCCCATATTTGCTCGATATGGTTCAAATTCGGGCTACGATCGGGCTAAGGAAGATAAACCGAATTCCATTGGAACAATGGATCCTTCTCCACGATGCCAATTTCCAACTTTGGCGAGCTCTGCACTATATTGGAAACGGGCAACTGTGTGTCTGTTCGTAGACAAAGATCCCCGAAATGGTCTTATCGCACGATAACCAGTAGCGATGAACCTATCTTGAACTCCTGTATGGTCATCACTCTCTTTTTAGGATTGTATTGTTTGCAATGGGTTTCCTTCTGATCAACCTTCATTATGCTTGATTTTCCCTAGCAGATGTTATAGGGGGTCTTCTTGATCTCGGAAGGTCTTTAAAATCGTTTGTTACCTGATATTTATTCTCAAAACGACTTATAGTGGAATGGTGATGACCAACAATACGTGCAATTGTCACAGCGACATACCTGCTTCTCTCATGCTGAAAATCCGCCATCTCGCTGCAGTTAAGAGTTGTGGAGGACCCATTAAAAGGTGTCAATCACATAACTTTATAAACTTGGTTATTTAAAGTGTTGAAAACAATGAGGAAAAAAACATCTGTTTTATTGTTTATGAGGACAGTAGCTGCATGTGCAGATAAGAACAGTAGATGCATGTGCAGATAAGAAACGATAAGTCGTGGGGTGACGTCATTCGGTATTGTTTAACCTTGTGTCAATGTGGTATTGAAAGTATTATGTTGTTTTGATTTCAATCTTTGACAAAAATAAACGCTGAGAGTTTAATATTTTCTTTTTTTTATCATGTTTATAAATCATTGTTATGTCAGTGCACGTTTTTTCTCACGAGTACCTTTCAAAGATCTTCAAACAATATTTTTGAAAAGTGTGTAGTATTTAATAATTATGTTCATCAAAACAAATCATTTCAAATAAATAATTGTGTCACTTCCAGGCTTGGGGTTATGCAAATTTGTAATTGCAATGCATGGTAAATTAAAAGCATTACATTTTTCTAAGTAATCGAATTTAATGTGTAATGCAGCAACTTTTGCATTACATTATAATTATAATTTGATACATTACTTGAGAAAAAAGCTGTGTAATTGCATCCATTACTTTTTTAACATACTAAATATTTTTCACAGATTGTTGGGATATTTAGCTAAAGCAGAATTTAAGATTTCCGGATTAGTTAAGAACATTATCATTAGGATGTTATTTTTCTTTTAAAGAATTTAAAATACTGTAAACAGTGTTTGATTGTTTTCAAAACATAAATGAATACCTTGGCATGACTAAATAACAAAAATTTACCATTGTCACCAATACAGTCAAAAAGACGCGGTGACCGAGACGGTAGCTAATAAATAATGTTGGATGTAATTAATAGTTATCCCACAAGGACGCGTTGTGTCAGTGTAAGATCACCCCGATGGCCGGAGGCCAGAGGGTGATCTAACAGTGACACACCAAGTCCGAGTGGGATAACAATTTTACATCCCAGCTGTTTGAGATTAGACGAAAAACCATTTACAATTCATAAAATCTAGTTTAGAACGCCACACAACCATTATAGTATACTTTATATATTACTATATGATGTATACCCTTTATGACCCCCAACTCGCCCCACTTGCTAATCGGCCCACACTATATCGCCACTTTATAAAAAATCGCTCCACTCTTGTTTACCGACTCGCCCCACTTTTGAAAAAGTGTGATATCGAATTGAACAATCAGTCTGACAACTCACTTATTAACGAAACAGGTTAAAACCCTACTGAATAAAGGTCAGCCAACTCGCCCCACTTATAAAAAGATATAGCTACCTTTAAGTATGTTAAATTACTAGTTCGTATCCAGTCGTCCTAGTGTAGTGGTATGTGTCGTGGCTGGATATGCTAAAGGTCTTGAGTTCGAAACCCAGCATATACACTGGATTTTTTCTACGTGCTAGATAGTCTTTTCCGTATAATTAATTATAAGTTTTATAGTGGGTTTGACATTCCCGCCAAAATGTTACAGAACAAAGGAAAGCATGCACAACAAAGAAACTCAAACTTGGGTGATCTGGTAGGGGTGATCCGGCTCAGATCACCCCTGTTAGAACAAAGGAGCTGGGATAAATACACAGAGTGGTAATCATGACTATTACAAACGAAATGTTCGTGGTCGTGAAAACACTAGAGGTGGAAGTAGGGTCTGTGAAAATAGCCATAACACGGATCAAAGATCGACATATAGAAATGTCAATCTTCCACTGGTAATTGCAATACAAACTCTAATAACCATAATCAGTCAGAAAGGAATTTGAACGGTTGGGGTCGAGGAAATTACAGTGGTCAGAACTTTTTGATATTTTTATCATTTTCCATGGCAACAGCGTAGTTCCAACGAATCTCAAAATCATCCAGAACCTGTATCTAAAGAATAGCTGTATTTTATAAAATTATGATGATTCAATGTTCATGCATACTAAAAATATCTATCAAAAATTAAATCTTATTTTTCACTCTTTAACTGTAACAGTGGTAACAGTGGCCATATTGGAAGTGCAAATTCTGACTGCACTTCTGGCATAATTATATATTTTCATTGGTTGGTTCATAAGATTCCGAAAAGAGTGGAAAATAATAATACTAAAAATAGAAGAACGGAAAAAATAACAATATGTACCCGAGTTTAGAGATTCAGCGGCTAAATTTTCAATTATGACAAATGGAGAAAACGAGATAGCCCAAATGTACACCAAGGTTCTAAGGCAAATAGAAAGAAGATGTTATATAATTCCAACGAGACAACTCTTCATACAAGTCACAATTTGTAAAAAGTAACCAATTAAAGGTAAAAGTACAGCCTTCAATACAGAGCATGGCTATTACCAAACAGCCACCTATAAAATACCACAAAGATATAAAATGTAGTCGTTCAAAAATACATGTATTTTATAACATGCTAAATTTTGACCTATTATGTCTCTTTGTTTTGTTGAATATGAAACATCGTTATCAATATAATGGGATTTTATGCGACTGTCATACATATACAAGTGAGAGGTTTATAGCTAGCTATAAAACTATGTCTAATCCACCATTTTCTACATAAGAAAATGCCTATAGCAAGTCCGGAAGATGACAGTTCCGTTTACTGAGTTTGAGCTTTTCATTTTGCCATTTGCGTAGGGACTTTCCGTTTAGAATTTTCCTCGGATATTCTTTTTATTTTATTTTCTTCATTGTACATTGCAGGGAAGGTTCATTGTTGATATTAATTATTATATAAGCTTTCACTGGGGTAAAGCTGATGACCGTAACTGCATTCACGGTCATCCCAAGATGTCGGATGGAAAATTAGATCAGTATCTGTATTGTCGGTTAAAGTATTTCTATATCATTTTCTTTACAAATCATGCATTGATACGATGTAAATTTATAAAAGATTCACACGGAAATCACAAATTTCTACCTAGAAATGTGCACGAAACAGGAATTTCGATTTGAAAAAATCGCTCAGATGACCGTAAATCACAATCG
Organism: Mytilus edulis; assembly: GCA_019925275.1. Lineage (NCBI taxonomy): Eukaryota > Metazoa > Mollusca > Bivalvia > Mytilida > Mytilidae > Mytilus > Mytilus edulis. The sequence goes on from CM034353.1 coordinate 63,185,068, forward strand.
AGATGAATAACAAGGGTGACCGTAATTGGTTTAAAGATGACCGTAATTTGTGAAGGATGACCGTATCTTTTTGGGTAGTACTAGCTGTTTTGTATCAAATGATTAATCGTGTTGGTATATGAGAGAATTATCCTATAGGATAAATATTGATTTAAAGCAGGGAGTCCTAAGTAAACCTGAAAATTACGGAGGTATAGCAATTAATGCATGCATTGGAAAATTAATTAACAGTATTCTTAATAAAAGACTTGACATTCATCTTGATAAAAATAATATAGTCATCCATGTCAGGTAAGTTTTTCAAAAAGGAGTAGAACATGTGACCATATGTTTGTTTTAAAAACCATATTAGATAAATATACTAACAAAAAAGGGGAAAAATTATGCTTGCTTTGTGGACTTTGAAAAGGCTTTCTATAGAGACATATACTGTGGTATTAAATTATTAAAAAATAACATCTCTGGAAAATTTACACTATTTTAAAAGATATGTACAGCAAAAAAATGAAATGTCTATGGAAGTGGGCAATATATTACCGCCAACTTTCAGCTCGCTAATTGAAGTAAGACAAGGGGTGTTCCAAGTCCAAACTTATTAAAGCTATTCATTAACGGTCTGCCTCCAAGATTTGAGCCAAGTCCAGAAGCTGTTCATATAAATGAATATATAGAATTGATAGTCTTATGTACTAACAAATCTACTTTGTGCTTTTTTCAATTTTGGATAGACTCTTAAATTTTAAAGAGTCACAATAGGATACACGGATTATATAAACGGAGGGGAAATATATTACAAGCCCAAACGAAATATATATAAACAAGTCTAAATTGAAAACAACGTTCAAACCTATGATTGTGTTTGTAATAAAATTTTTGATGCAGGAAACATAAATTGTTGGTGTTCATCTATGAGATATATATACTTTAATTATTCACTTGATATACAAAATTCGAACACAAAGCTCAATAAATTAATCAAATTTGTAAAATGTTAACTTTGTAACAGTTTTAAAACATTTTGGTTGGTCAAAAGATCTGATACCTTACCACAAGGTAATAGTAAATTATAAAATCATTTCAACCTCAAGACTGACTTAATAAAGGAGGCTTAGTTATCAATTGTAAAAATTTTAATATAAGAAGAGCTATATGTAAAATGAGAATAAGTGCTCATGATCTTAGAATTGAGAAAGATAGATATGGTAAAAAATACATAGAGAGAACTCAGCGTCTGTGTCATTACTGCTTATCATATGTATCAAATTATATTGAAGATGAGACCCATTTCACAGTAAATTGTCCTTTATATACTAAACAATGAACAATGGAATTTATAATTTGATAAAGTAAAACACTAAGGATTAGAAATTTTCTGGTTGTTCACAAAGGAGCATTTACCAACTCTCATGTGCCTAGGAAATTACATTATTAAAGGTTTATAAAAAAGATCCAGATCATGTGAACAAAATATATGAAATTATATCATTATGAGTTTTGATGTAAAAGTTATGTAAGACACATGTTGTGTTAGGCTCTGATCCTGCCCAAAACGTTAAAGTATGATGTTGGTTTCTGTTTTGCTTTTTTCCAATCATATTGTGCATAATATTGTTGTAAAATGATGCCTTTTATGGGTTCTTGGTTAGATATCTTATCTGATCTTATAGGTAGAAGGAAATAAGACATGCTTCAAATATACATTTGTTCATATGATGAAGACATAATCTTTCAATCAGTTTAATTGAGGTCTGGAGCTGGCATGTCAGTTAACTGCTAGTAGTCTGTTGTTATTTATGTATTATTGTCATTTTATTTATTTTCTTTTGTTACATCTTTTGACATCAGACTCGGACTTCTCTTGAACTGAATTTTAATGTGCGTATTGTTATTGTTTTACTTTTCTACATTGGCTAGAGGTATAGGGGGAGGGTTGAGATCTCATAAACATGTTTAACCCCGCCGCAATTTTGCGCCTGTCCCAAGTCAGGAGCCTCTGGCCTTTGTTAGTCTTGTATGATTTTAAATTTTAGTTTCTTGTGTATAATTCGGAGTTTAGTATGACGTCCATTATCACTGTACTATTATGCATATTTTAGGGGCCAGCTGAAGGACACCTACGGGTGCGGGAATTCTCGCTACATTGAAGACCCATTGGTTGCCTTCGGCTGTTGTTTGCTCTATGGTCGGGTGGTTGTCGCTTTGACATATTCACCATTTCCTTTCTCAATTTTATTGTTCGCCATATGTATCTTTTTTACGGTAGAGGGTTTAATTTTTAAAATGAACATATAACAAGACGTGCAGATGAACAAGTGCCGTAGGAAAACATTTTTTGGTCGAGGAAGTTTTTTATGACGTTAAAGTCCAATCAACTTGAAACTTAGTACACATGTTTCTATGATATGATCTTTCTACTCATAATGCCAAACTACAGTTTTTACCCCATTTCACGGTACACTGAACATATAAAAGGATAGTGTAGATGAGGCATCCGTGTATTAGGGACACATGCTTGTCTCTTCAACTTTTCGTCGTATAGCTGTCAATTTTTACTATCATTGTCATGGACTCAAAATACGGCAAATAGTTAAAAAGAAATTGATGAAACATATTTATATCCGCTAACCGAGCACCTATTGAGACAAACTCAACAAAAAGCTTAAGATATAAATACGGATAATTCTTAGACAATATCAATCAAAACCAAGGAGTAAATAAAGACTCACAAAAACAAAAGACATTTGCATCAACAGTTATAGATAATAAATAAGAAACAACACGAACTCCACTAAAAACCGGGAGTGAAATCAGGTGCTCCGGAAAGGTTTAGCATTTCCTGCACCGTATAGAATTGACGTTCAGCCTTTGTAAATTACGGTCATCTTTTAACCAATTACGATCATCCTTTCCAAGTTACGGTCATCCTTGTAATATGTTACAGTCATCCAAAAAATATTTTGATGATGATTTACGGTCATCTTAGCGATTTTTTCAAATCGAATTTCCTGTTTCATGCACATTTCTCGGCAGTTATTTGGGATTTCCGTGTGAATCTTTTATAAACTTACATCGTATCAATGTATGATTTGTAAAGAAAATGATATAGAAACACTTTAACAGACAGTACAGATACTGACCTAATTTTTCATCCGACATCTTGGGATGACCGTGAATGCAGTAACGGTCATCAGCTTTACCCCAGTGAAGCTTTTCTTGTACTTAATGGGTTAATTGATATCAAATATATACATGACTACGTGTCAAAATTGATAATGTTGTCCACATACATTTTTGCTGGCTAAGTAGATATATTGATCAAGTAAACAACTGTCACAATATTATGACTGGACAATTTGGATACAGAGGACATCACAATCATAGAAGAAACTTTCGGAACAATTTCAGATAAATAGTAAGACCCGGGACGTGTCTTCAGGGGCCGCGGGAATATATGACCGGACAATTTAGACAGTGCAATGAAATATTTTTTGGAACAACATTTAAGTCATTCAGATGTTTTAATGTATATTTAGGTTTTGCATTTATTTTATTATTCTAGACTTTGTCGTAAATTTATGCATAAGTGTTTTACACGGAGTATGTGTCATAATCTTGGACAAAGGACTTACATTCTTTGATCTTTTCATTGTATTAATTTATTCTCGGTGACAGTTTGGACTATAATTTACAAATACGTGTCGGATACTAATTACTCTTTTAATCTATTGTTATTTCTATTTGGCATCTGTTTATCTTCTTAATCCTTTAACTGCTTGTGTTTATATATATTGTTATTGTTTGTATGTTACATTGCATTTAGTATGGAGTTTGTTATTCGGTCTTGCAGAACTGCTGAAATAAAAGTTTAAGGGGCGTAATCTTCCTTCTTGTTTTCCATTTGGCCGGAACGCCATTTCACCCGGCTATATCTGGTGTTAGGACATCCGGGCAACGCATCAATCGGATATCTTGTTCTATCTGAGAAGCTGACCCCGAGCAAACAGAAAAATGGATACGCGGAGAACCATAAATTATGGCCGAGACTGGAGATACCAGATGCCTGATCACGGAACTACCTGTCAGAGAAGAAATTTTCAACATATGGACAACTGCCTTTGTAAGTTTTGTGGAAAGACTGTGAACAATCAATTTCGTTTGAGACAATGTATAGCAAAAACTTCATTTTGCTATAAGTGCAGAAGTTTTCGATATTTCGCCAGAATGTGTAGTTTTCACAGATAACCGGACGTGAAAGTTGTTAGGGTTAAATCGAAATCAAAGTTACGCCGTGACGCAGAAAGAATGAAACTATTCAAAGAACAGAAAGCTATGTCAATGTTTCCATGTGCGGAACTTAACACTATTGAACTGAAGGACTTCGTTGAAACCTTATATTATAATAGAGAATTCATTGATAGCGTTAGACTCAGGAACGACCGAGTGCATTCAGTGAGAGTAAAATTTGAAATCATAAGTGTTCATTATGAAAAGAAATTAAAAGAGCTGAAACAAGTGCATACCAGTGTAGTTCGCAATCTAGAAAAACTTCAAAAACAAGGTGCAGATGATAAAACAGAAATTGAAAAATTACGATAACGCATTACTGATCTTGAAGAAGCTCATTTTCGGATTGACGATCAAAGATGTGAAACTATCGACAAGCAATACCAATTACAGCGCGACAAAGAACATATTCGGAATCGTATCACAACACTAGAAGACGAACTGGACAATATTCAGCAAAATACAAGAGAAGATAATCATTCAACTACCGATACAGAGGACATCACAACCATAGAAAAAACTTTCGGCAATTTCAAATGAATAGTAAGACCCCGGACGTGTCTTCAGGGGCCGCGGGAATATATGACTGGACATTTTGGACAGTGCAATGAAATTGGTTTTTGAACATCATTTTAGTCATTCAATTGTTTTAATGTATATTTAGGTTTTGCATTTATTTTACTATTCTAGACTTTGTCGTATATTTAGGCATAAGTGTTTTACACGGATTATATGTCATAATCTTGGACCAAGGTCTTAAATGCATTTACTCTATTCATTTAAATATTTATTCTATGTGACAGTTTGGACTATAATTTACAAATACTCGTCGTACACTAATTACTCTATTAATCTATTGTTATTTCTATTTGGCATCTGTTAATCGGCTTAATCCTTTAATTGCTTGTGCTTATATATTGTAATGGTTTGTATCTTACATTACATCTAGTTTGGAGCTTGTTGTTCGGTATTGCCGGACTGCTAAAATAAAAGTTTTAGGAGCGAAATATTCCTTCTTGATTTCCATTTAGCCGGAACGCCATTTTACCCGGCTATAATATAATCAATTTAGGTCATAAAATATTGTATCTTCTATTACAAACATTATCGCCATTTTACCCGGCTATAATATAATCAATTTAGGTCATAAAATATTGTATCTTCTATTACAAACATAATAAATTTGTTGATACAAACACATCAACTCTTTTCCTCTTGCTTTACTGTGTGTGTCTCTTACATTATCAAACCCATTATTATTAAGATACTTTTCTCTTTTTTTTCTCCATTTTTAGCCATGGCGTTGTCAGTTTATTTTCAATCTATGAGTTTGACTGTCCCTCTGGTATCTTTTGTCCCTCTTTTTTCAACTTATTTTCAAACTACTGAACACAATTGATATACTGAAACTATCCCAGAAATGAAGACCTCAGTTATCACAAGGATTATTATGATTTTGAAATCTATCTTTATGATATTTCGTACATAAACAAGAGGTGCAAAAGATACCAAAGGGACAGTCAAAAGTGTATCATAAGCATAAAAAAAAATGGTTGGTATTAGTGTGCAAATTAATTGAATATATATGTAGGACTCTAAAGTGCGATGGGGACGCTAAAGTGCGATGGTCACGCTAAAGTGCGATGGTATACGCTAAAGTGCGATGCCACGACACGCTAAAGTGCGTTTTTCCGCGAATGCGTGTTTGTTCGCGAAAGTGTTAACGTTTGCATTATGACGCTTCAAGCAGTCTGAAAATACAAAAGTTGACATGCCGGTAAACTAAAATATTTGTGGCTCCCGATGAAGTTTTTTTGCAAGACAAAAAAAGAGATACAGATGAAACAAAACATTTTTAATAGGTGATATAGAAGACTGTATGCGGACGATTTTTTCCAACAAAATCACCCACAGTACAAAACCTTTGAACTCGCTGTGTCGGCGCGGACAAACGTTTTTCTGTGAGGATAGTGGATAAAGGGTTTTCTCTTCAACATAGAAAACTGGCGACAGTAAGGGGAAGGTGCAAACCGTAAAAGAGAGAGAAAAAGTCAAAATACACCAAGTGTCAAAGTATTTCAATTCGTCCAAATTTAATTTAGAAACTCCTTCTATGTTGTGAAGTATTTAATGAATGGCTGTTATTTATTTTAAATTTATTGAACCATAAAATTAATTTTTGACTCTTCACATTGAATAATCCGCGAAGCGGATTATGTTAAATGTGAAGAGTCAAAAATTGATTTTATTGTTCAATAAATTCAAATAAATTATTGCCATTCATTATAAATAAATTTCTATCAAAAATAAGGCTCAAAGATGTATATTAATACGAATAACAGATGTTTGCGTATGAATATACAACGTTAGAGTGGACGTGTCGCCATAAAAATTGATAACATTGAAAATAAAGCTAATTCTTTTAACCAATCAGAAGACAGTAAATACACCAAATTTATTTATTATCATATGATTGCCGATGACACAAGTCTCGATCTAAGAACGGAAGCGTATGGCTTACCCAGCAGATAAATAGTAGTTTATCAGAACGACCATTGCAAAACAATTGGTACGTGTTGCTGATGTGCGCACTTAATAACTTATGACCCAAGGCGTTGCGTATCGGCTATAGTCTAATAGCTAGTTATATAAACCACACAATAAGTCGTGTACAACAAATCAAAAGAGAAAAACAACGGCATAATTTATAAACAATATACAAAAACTACTATTAACACAGCAAAAATCAAAATACATTGCCTGAACACCATTCCCGTTAAACCATCGCACTTTGGCGTGTAAACCAACGTCCTTTAACGTTTCATATACCATCGCACTTTAGCGTGGCATACCATCGCACTTTAGCGTGTCATCTGATTGCATATAAAAAACAAACAACCATCGCACTTTAGCGTCTGACACCATCGCACTTTAGCGTAGACCATCGCACTTTAGCGTGACCATCGTACTTCAGAGTATCATCGCACTTTAGAGTCCTACATATACATAAACAAAATATGTTTAAAATTGATATATATTGTTTTTCATGGATCCGTACAAAGTTGTACTTTAGGATAAAAATATCTGTCATACATGTACATACAGTTGGTACAAGCTTTATTATGCAGACGTGCAGAAAATTTAAACGTATCATTTACTTGCGTGAACTCCATGTTAACGCCGCGTTAACTCTAGATCTGCGTTAACTTCAAAATTTCAGTAAAAACAAAGAGTAAACGGGCGTTTTCTCTCACGTTTAACTCTGCGTTAAGGCGAAAAAAGGGCATCACCTTTTTTGTATTTTCTTGATAAACGGGCTTTGACTTCTGATTTTTTTCTGGTTAGAAGTTTTTTTATAATTACATTAGATGTATGTTTCCTTATAATACGTGATTCTGATTGGCTACTCTGCAATCTCGAGTTATTCCTTAAGCAATTTCATTACACAATAAAATATTAAATTTATCATTTATGATGACACGAGGTCCCACAATAAAGTGCACAGGTAAATTGAATACAAACTTGATAAAAATCGTGTTTTCATGATCGTAGCTAAATAAATGTAATTATATGTATTGAATGCTTCTTTTTGTAACTTCATAGGGTTGTAAAAGCGTTGACCGAGTGCACATTTTTAGAATGAAGCGCTTCCGCTAAAATGTACTTCGGTCAACGCTTTTACACCCCAATGAATTTATGAAAAGAAACATTCAATTCTTAAATAAAGTACATGCATTTAAAAAAATTATCTAAACTAAATATGTTTAATGCGGTGACCCTGCAAATAGGGTGGCCAAATACATTCAAACTTTAGCTTAATGTTCCATTGGGTATTCAATTTATAATTTGTATCCGAAGTTTTGATCTATCGACAAACATGGCAATCATGGCTGAAAATAGAATATAGAAGTCAAATGCAGATTTTGGCTTATATAACAAAATCTAAAGCTTTAAGAGCAAATCTGACATTGAATAAAACTTTTCAATTGGTGAAGATCTATCTGCCCTGAAATTTTCAGACGAATCGAACAACCCATAGTTGTGTTGCTGCCACTAAATTGGTAGTTTTTAGGAAATTCTGAAGTTTTTTGTTATTATCTTGAATATTATTAAAGATAGATATAAGCTGTATACAGCAATGATGTTCAGCAAAGTAAGATCTACAAAAAAGTAACTTTGACCAAAATTGTCAATTGACCCCTTAAGGATTTATTGTCGTTTAAAGACAATGTTACACAATTTGTTCATCAAGTATTTAAACATTTAAAGATCTTTTCCCCTGAAACTATTGTGCCAAATTCTTTTTAACTTTAAACGAATGTTCCTAAAAGATATTCTGGTTTGTTAATTGTGTCCGAATTTTTGATCCATCAACAAACATGGCCGCTATGGTTAACAATATAATATAGGGGTCAAACGCAGTTTTTTGCTTATATCTCAAAAGCTAAAGCTTTTAGAGCAAAAATGACTAGGAAACATAGAGCGCAGGCGTCGACAAACCTAGTATTTAAACTAGACATGTAAAGTGTCATTACAAACATTGTTTTAAAAGATATTTGTTGTCGACGTATCCGCTCTATGTTATCTGTCGAAGTTTACCCTTTTTCATTGGATTTTGCGGGGAAAATCACAATGAGAACTATTTGTGACGTCAAAAATAAAACGCAGGAACGTAAATTTTCAACGAAAAAACTTATTTTCTATCTAGTCGACGTATTAGCTATGATTTATGGTCAATAAATCCTTATTTGAAATATAAGCTAAAAACGGGGGCCGTTTTAGGGCCTTGTCAAACCTATTCCTTTCAGGAGTTATTGCCCTTTAAGGAAAATTTGACACAAATTGTTAATATTTTTTAACTTTAAAACATCTTCCCAAATGAATCTAGTATAAACTTTGCCTATTGATCCCCATTTTTCTTTTAATAGAGCTTTTACATCTATAATTATAAGCCCTTTGTAAAAGTCTTATAAATTCTTATCTTTTTTTAATAGTTGTTGAGATCATTAACTTGTCAATGATAAAGCTATGAAAATCAAGAGAAAACATTTTCCTGACAAAATCTCAATGCCTAATATCTTAAAAACAAGCGCATTGACCTCTTTATTTTTTAGTTATTGCTTTTTTGATTCCTGAATTAATCCCCTATCAATATATACTAGTGTTATGGAAAGCTAATTATTTTGAAACTTAGTACCGATCCTAAAATGGCATTTTAAAGCCACTCATTACTATATACCAGTATTGAAAAGCAAAAATAATCATTGATGAAAGATTTAAAAAAAAATAACAGTTGAACGATTCAGGCTCTTGAGAGTCACTTGTTTGTTATTATCTTGAATACCATTATAGATAGATATAAACTGTAAACAGCAATACTGTTTAGCAAAGTAAGATCTACACAAAAGTGGATACGACAACATTTTAAAATGAACCCTTAAGGAGTGATTTGCCTTTAAAGACAATTTTATACAATTTGTTCATCAAGTTTGTAAACATTAAAAAATCTTCTCCCTTTAAACTAATGTGCCAAACACCTTCAAACGTTAACTTAATGTCCCTTATGGTATCAAAATATTATCTTGAATATCATTAATGATAACGATACACTGTAAACAGCAAAAAGGTTCAGCACAATAAGATCTACAAAAAGGGTTAAATTACCAAAGTTGTCATTTGAAATTTAAGGAGTTATTGCCCTTTAAGGACAATTTCACAAGTTGTTTATGTTTTTTATCTGTAAAAAATCTCAACTGAATCTAGTATAAATTTTGTATTATATGTCCTTGATCGCAAGGAAATAGGCAGTATGACTTCAATGGAACATATGGGTTAAATGCATTTATTAGCTTTTGAAGAAATTATGACAGATGCAATGAACATTTAAATGGCATGTGTAAGCCACTTATTAATATATATTGAAAAGCAAAAACAATCAATGATGAAAGAGTTAAGCAAAAAATGACAGGTGAGCGATTCAGGCTCTTGAGAGCCTCTTGTTTTCTATCTTAAGATTTATCTTTAATTTGAAGTATAACAAGATTTTATCATTTTGATATTTTTAAATATAAGACGAAAAACGAAAACAATATTTCCAAAGCTTTGGAAGACGTCATCTAATTATTAACGATAATGACCGGACAAATATAAACAATGACAGAACCAGATGAAAGTGCTTATAAACATTTTTTTTTATTTCTCAGAGGATTAATTTCACATTTGAAATATAATAAGCATCATAATGGATTGTAAGACATATACAAGTAAGGACATATGTTTAAAATTGAAAAATCTTAAGTCGAATAAACACAGGTGCCATATTTTCCACATTTCTTAAACAATTACATTAAAATTCTTTTCTTGTTGTCCCAAATGCCAGGATAAATAGTTTTACACAAATTAAGAGCTCTCTATCGATAGCAACAGTTACAATATTTCTTGTTTTTATTAATATTCTTGTACTTGACCCCGTATTTCAGTATTTGTTTTATCTCAGGATACATTTTTTAAAGATTTTTTAACATTAAACTAAATCAATTTAAGTTGAAAAATAAGTTAAAAGTTTTCGTATTCTAACTTTTGTGAACATATTTTGAGACAGCATTCAAATTGTGTTATTTTGGTACATAATGCATTTTTTTTTAAGTCTATGGTTAATTATGGATACAATGATATAAATAAACTTTTCAATTATTTCTTTTTAAATAATTAAAGTTTGTACCATTGTACGTTCAGGAATATATTTCTTTTTATACTTTTAGATAGTATTTTTTAAATAACTGGGAAGAAATTATTTTCACGACTTTGTTTATAATAAAACAATTCCTTATGGCTACAGGGAAGAAAAGTTGAATAAAATTGCCATTATACATCGTTTATTTTAATGTCGATCAATTTAATCATTTTCAAATTTAGAAACCACGATCAAATAACGCAAATATTTTTATTTTATTTTATGTTGTCTGTTTTTTTGTCGTCCAAGTTTTTTTTCAAATATTGCCTAAGTACCGCAATAAATAACGCTGTTAACACATAACACTTTCTTTTTTATGAAGTTTTACAGTATTTACTTCTGAAAATATCTTTTTATTAATCATTTGCAATATAAGCCAGAAAAAGTATATTTATGATTTCCAGAAATTATTCCAATTATTATTTGGAATAGAAAAAGCGTGTTTTCTTAGTACATGTACAGGTACATGTAAAGACATGGAATCTGTAGTAAACTCTCCCGGTTACAACTAACTAAACGGACTCAAAATAGACGCGCGTTACTCGAGATGACTTTAGAAATCTCCATTTTGACAGCATTAACTCAATTGTAGTAAACACGAACAATTGGAGTTAACAAATGAAATGTGTGCACGCAGCGTCAACGTGTGGTTACATAATGCAAGTTTTGATCTGCGCCAAACTGTATGCAAATTTAAAAAACAAATACTTTGTTGACCGTAGTAAAACATACATGTAGATGTTTCTTTTTCTCATATATAACTAAACAAACGTTTAATGAGTCTTCCAAAAAATCAGTCGACCTTATCTAATATTGATCAATTTTTTTTTTATAGAATGAAGATCAGAAATCAGAAAAAATGAAAAGTATCATTAAGTTATTAGAACACAATACAAATAATTACCATATCCGAGGATCCCCATATTTCTTATCAAATAAAGAAGCCTGGAATCACGATTCAAAATTGAAAAAACTACGAGAAAAAATTTTGGAAGTGGCAATGAAGATACCGAAATGGGAAGACAATCTACCAACTCGATGGATAGTTCTAGAGAGAGAAATCGAAAACCAAATTGCTAAGGAAAAATATATCATTTCGTATGAGGAAGCCCAGAAATTGGCTGAGAATTGTTCGTTTCCATTCAGCAAAACTGACTCAAAACTGTCTGCAAACAGCAAAACTGATTCTGAATTAGACTCCTTTCTTAAGTATGAGCATGAAATCGGTAATTTGATATTTTTTGAAAAAATTAAACGTTACATTATATTAGAGCCTAAGTGGCTAGTGACCGTTTTTAAGTGTTTCGTATCAGCGACTGAATTTCAGTCAGATTTTGTTGATATGAAGGAATGGTCACAATTAGAGTCAACGGGTATTTTATCCGATAGTTTGATCACAAAATTGTTCGAAAAAGAAGTAAGGCTACATTCACCTGAACAAAGAAAATTTGCTCTACAAGTAATGGAGACATTTAATATTATAGTAAAACATACAAATAAAGAAGGTCAGGAAAACTACTATATGCCTTGCATGATAAAGGCGTCAAGCTATAATGACATCATTAGCAAATTTAACATAAACAGTAGTACTTGTACTAGAAGTCCATGGTTTCGACTCGTCTTTAAATTCTTACCGCCAGCATTTTTTAATCATATTCTAATGACTTTCATAAAAAAATATGTCGTGTCCCACACTAAAGATGACAACCCTTCATTTTATAGAGGAATTGGTATTTTCACTTTGGACAAAAATGATTGTCAAAAGCTTATAGTTTGTTTATCGAAAAATTGTGTCGCAATGCAAGTGTGGGAATTTCACAATAAAGAGCAGCAGATATGCAGTGGTAACTATAGTTATATCAGGCAAGACCTAGAAGACAATGTAGATTTAATTCAAAAAAAATATAAGATGAATATTGAATATAAGTCTCATTTAAAATGTCCAAAAGGAATGTATGACAAAGAGGCTGAACAAATTGCTTGCTATGGTATCCAGAAGAAAATAAGCTGCTCTGAACACGGTGCCTCACATACTCTTGAGGAACTACGTACGACCTGGTTTGAAGTAAGTTTGTTTATATGTATAGGGAAAAAATGAAGGAAAAGTAAATTAAATAAGACTGGTACCAAGAGTAAGAAAATTGGTATCATCTATGTATTCATGTGTATATGTAGCTATTAGTTGTTAGATTTATAAACGTTTCATTCCTTATATCTAACTGCGGTCAAGCTTAGAGAAAGGCAGTGACATACTCGATCATACAAACTTTATAAGATCAACACGCTATGGAACGATCGTTGTCATTTAAATACGTGATTTATTCATTTAGACGAGATTAGTGCATCATGGGATCTGTTTATTGATCTTTATTATGTATTAAATTTATAGGAACTCAAACGCGAAATTAACATATTTATATCCCTACTGAGTTCTTAAAGAAATAAAAGATACCCGCTCAGTTTGTCAAAAATATGATAACACGCTCGAAGGGAATATATTTGCGTTGCCACCATTGGATACGTATTTATCTATATTTCTTCGACTTCGTACTTTATTTGGCCTTTTTAACTTTTTTGGATTCGAGCGTCACTGATGAGTCTTTTGTAGACGAAACGCGCGTCTGGCGTAAATACAAAATTTAATCCTGGTATCTATAATGAGTCTATTTTCTACCAGACTGAATCGCTAATGAATAATGTTTTAAATACTTCGACGGTAACATTGTGACTTTACATTTTCACCACGGCAAATCAGCAACAAAAAATTTGCTAAGTACAAATAACTACCCAGAAGAGACATTAAAAGAAAATGTGGATTTTTTTTAAATGATTCAATCTAATTCGATAATCAATTGTGTATCTATTGCACTAAACAACACAGACTCAAATTTTTTATTAAAAGCTCTATGAATTCGATAGGTTCATCTTAGTATGAAATCATAAAGACAAATTTATATCCAATTAAAATCAAGACAGTACATTTATACTGTTCCTTATAAACTATGACATTTCTCACAAGTATTTATCTTTTTTTTTAGTTCCTCTCATGCAGAAAACATAATCCCTTCCAGTGTTTCATTTCAACCCTTTTGTACACAGACATGTATTCAATTCATTTTATTTTCGTAGTAATCATGATAATACATTCCATTGTCCGTCTAATGTGTTCATTCACTTGCCCAATACGAGTATTGCTGGTTTTTTTTTCCATCTTTCGAATGAATGGAATAATTTGTTTCGTTTGTGATACATCATTTCGAATGTCCAAAGGCTAAACGCTAAGCTAGAGTATATAACAACAAGGAGATGAGGTATGGTACACCTTTTCACTCTCCTATCAATCTTCAGTAAATTGACCAATCACATGTGGTAAATCTAACACATGAATAAAAATTGATAGCAACACGTGTTGTCGGCCATAACCTTGGTCGAACATTCTTCTCTAAACAGTTAACTTGATCTACTCTTTCTGTTTATTCTTACAATTTATTCGTCCAGCATTTGATTTTGGAGAAAGCAACCAAAGTAAGAGGGAGGTACAGGTTATTGTTTACAACTTGAAACAACAACAAAAAAGTTATTTTCACTGAATGGCAGTTATAAATAAATCAAATTAAAGGGAATATGATGAAAATGCTAATAGTTTTTAAAATATTGTTTCACATGCTATTTTTAAAAAACACTAATTTCTGAAATAATAGTTTTTGTTTGGTGTACAAATTGAGTTGAAATTGATATTTATTTAGTCCAAACAATTTCTACTGTAAAACTATGCATACTAACTATGGTGGTTGAAACATGCACTACTTTCCAGTATGTTCTTTTTTAGCAGGGCCCGATTATGTGTTGTTATATCAGACAAAGCATATAAAAATCATTTTTTTAGAGTATTTCGCTTACCCTGTTAATAGGAGCCGTCTATAACTTGCAGTGAGGTGAGAGTTTTTGTAACTCCGTATTAAAGGCCTCAATGGGATTTCGAGATTTAGAACGATAATAAAAGTGCTGTGCCTTTGCTTCTTTTTTTGGGTTTTTTTTTTTTGGTGTTTTTTGTTGTTGCTGTGCATCTATTGATTTTGTGCTTTGGATAAATACCCCATATCCTTTGTTTTTTTAATCAAGTTACCATGCAGAATTTCTGGAAAATTTCATTTTATATCATATGGTAAAGATTCACCAACAAACAATCTGACACCTTTACCACTTCATTATAAAAAAAAATGATCTATAACTTATTCAAATGTTAAAATATTTGTACTTGGAAGCAGTTTAAATTGAAAACTTCAGGATACCATCTGTTGGTTGGACAAATGATTACAATGTAGGTTCGGTAAGGCCATAAAATGGCTCCCGTTTTTAGCTTAAATTCCAAATAAGGATTTATTGACCAATATCACAAATGAATACAGTGAATAGATAGAAATAGATATTAAAGGTGCTAGGCTTATAATTTAATACGTCAGACGCGCGTTTCGTCTACCTAAGACTCTTCAGTGACGCACTGATCAAAATAGTCAGGCAGCCAAAAAAAGTAAAAAGTTGAATAGCATTGAGGATCCAAATTTCAAAAAAGTTGTGCCAAATACAGCTAAGGTTATCTATGCCTGGGATAAGAAAATATTTAGTATTTTGAAAAGTTCATACTCTTGCAAACAGTAAATTTACAAAAATGACAGATAATTGATATTTATATCAACACCGAAGTGCTGACTACTGGGCTTGTGATACCCTCGGGGCGAAACGTCCGTGAGCAGTGGCATCGAACCAGTGGTGTGAATAGTTATCAAAGGGACCAGGCTTATAATTTGACTCACAAGACGCTCGTTTCCTCTACATAAGACTAATCAGTGACGCTGATATCAAAAAAGTTAGCCAGCCAAAACTAGTACAAAGTTGAAGAGCATTGAGGATCCAAAATTCCAAAACGTTGTGCTAAATATGGCTAAGGTTATCTATGCCTGGGATAAGAAAATCCTTAGTAAATTAGCCTTTTTGTTGAAAATTTATGTTCCTGCTCTTTTATAATGTCGTCACAAATAGTACATAATTTGAATTTCCACAAACAAAATCAATGAAAATGGGTAAATTGCCATCGATTATTAGCCATAACATAGAGCGCATACGTAAATAACATATCGTTTAAAATAATGTTCGTAAAGATACTTTACATGTCTTACTTCAATATTTGATTTTTCATATTCCCTGGTCCTAAATTTAGTTGAAATTTGACCAATTTTGTCAAGTCTTAGCAAAATCTGTTTTTTTTTAACCTGTTTAGGATTTATAAATCAACGCTTTAGAATAAAACTTTGACAGGAATAGTACTCTATTTAACTTTCTCAAATGTCTTTAAGTCAACATAAAACATTTTTTATACTTGAACATTGAACTTTATAATCGGGGCCATATTTGGCCCTTACCAAACATACTCCTTTACGCAATAGTTCCCTTTTCAATTATAATATTTGAACAAGCCCATTCTATGATGTTTGGCAATCAAATTATTTTAGATGCAGTGTAAGTTTTCCTTCCTTTAAATCAATCTGGAAAAAAAACAACTTCATAGGAATGAGATGGAAATTAAAATTACTGACCTGAAAGTCTGCATGGAATGAAATGATGTAATGAAATATATATTTGTAGACGTTTTGCTTACACAATAGATGCATGATTGTTTTGTATTACTTGTTAATGGCTTTGGATTAGTCGTCAATAACAGCGAGTACTCTCAGATCTGTACTTTTTCTTGATGGGATAAAGAAGTTCCCGGCCACGTCCACTCTGTGTAGTATTTCTATTTGTATTCTTCTGATCAGTTAAGCCTTATTCATCTGATTTTTATAGTTTGATTTAATATTGTATTGTTTCACCACTGTCCCAGGTTAGTGATAGGGTTGAATTGGGATCGCGTTAAGATGTTTAACTTCGTCATATTCTGTATGTACATGTATGTGCCTGTCCCAAGTCAGGAGCCTGTAATTCAGTAGTTGTCGTTTGTTGTTACATATTTGGTTTTCGTTCAGTTTTTGTACATAAATTAGGCCGTTAGTTTTGTTGTTTGAATTATTTTACATTTTCACTTCGGGGCCTTTACTAGCTTACTATGCGGTATGGGCTTTGTTCATTGTTGAAGGCCGTACGTGGACCTATAATTGTTATTTCTGTGTTATTTTTGGTCTCCTTATGAAGAGTTGTCACATTGGCAATCATAGCACATCTTTATTTTTATATAAAAGTAATTATGATTGTTCTGTCCTAATCTGTAACATTTTGCTGAAAGACATAAAGGACACTTAAATGATAATACTAATAAAGTATGTTTCAAAGATACTTCATTAATAGTACGATAATGTTAAATTTTGATATGACTTTTGTTTACTTTTGAAATATTGGCTTCATTTGTACTTAACTTTATTGTAATTTATACATAAATTAACAAAAAGGAAAAGAAGTGTAAATTTTCTTAATTTGAAAAAAAGCCAGTTCAATGAGCAAAGATATCTGTTGTATTCAACTTTAAAACAAAGACAAAGTACATTGACTAAATATTCCTATAATCATATTCTTATTTAATATACTTTTATTAGGTCTTTTCATTTTTCTGTGGAAATAGAATTTTAGTTTAAAGGGTACGCTAACATTAAATTGGAGTTTTCTCCCCTCTTATATATAAAAATAGGCATATAATGATATAACTCATTAACCATATATAATTAAGACCTATGGTCTTTTGATTTGAAGCCCTTGTTAGGACCTTGAAATTGAACTCAATGTCATAGGTAAAATTGACGTTTTAGATTTCGACCTTTGCTTTTACCTCATAAGTATACATGATAAAGCCGTGGGACTTTTTGCATTACATTGCAAGACACTTGACCATAGAAAAGTCAACGGGAAGTGACCTAGTGTAAACCGGAAGTAGCTATTTTTTGTACTTATTTAATGTAAAAGTATATTGAACAATATATTTTTGGAATCAGTATCAAGTAAACTATCAAATTAAACAGGAAGTGACATATTTCAAACCGGAAGTAACAATATATCTCCCTTATTTAGAAAAAACAGTTAAGAAACCATATATTTTTGGAGTCAGTGTAAAATTCAACAAGCTATCATTTGACGCTGAATATGATATTTCAAACTGAATTTTCATCGTTCTATATCAAAATTGATCTTTTTGGTGGAAAGACCTTCTTTATATTTTACTTAGTGATATAGTGACGTTAATTATTATTAAGTTCACGCGTAATAATATTTCTCCGTGCAAATGTAATGTGCGTCATTTTAAAATCTGCGCAAATGTGGGTCGTCCCTCTAGTAGTATATAAACAGAAAATTTGTTAAAAAGAAGTCTGAAAAATTATCAGTAGGTTTTTTGTTTTTTGTTTTTGTTTTACAAGTTGACCCATGATGTGTATGTCTGTCAAGATTCAGTATACATGCTTCATTAAACCTGTAATTTATCATCATAATTAATCATATAAATTAAGCAATGTAAAATTCTATATCTTATTGTACATTTATTTCTAGGGAATGGATATAATTTAGTAGCTTCAAATTCGCAATCTATTAGTTGTTTCCTATCAAAATATCACAAATCATCTCTCAACCTTGCAAGAGTAAATATCTTTTTAAAACACATTTTTTGTGTAGGGGCCTGCTGAAGCCAACCTCCGGGTACGGGATAATCGCTTTGTGTCGAAGACCGGCTATTTTCTGTTCTTTGGTCGGGTAGTTGTCTCTTTGACATATTCCCTATTTCCATTCTCAACTTTATTTTTTTACAGACTTTTTATATAGTGCCGTGTTGAGACAGTAGATATCCGCAAAACCTTAAGCTTTATGCTCTTGTAATATACAAGATAATGGAGTGTGTGTCCAAACGAGAACTTCTCTTTGGTCATTACTTTGGTTTTGTAATTGACGTATTTAGTCGAGGACTTGATGACGGGTAGTAGTGTGTGGCGTCCACAACTGAATTTAAATCGATTTGAAACCGAACATGATCAGAGAGAAAAGGTTACAAACAACATTTATATAAACACTATTGCTAATTTAAATATTTGTTGTAATAATGTAACTTATCGATAATATTTAAAGTATCAAATTAGATGAAGACTATAATATGATTCGGATGTTTTCTTCATAAACATCTTACCACAAACAATCTTTACTAACAGAACAAAATACACAACTTTATCTACTGAATCTCTTGATATTCAGTCTCTTAAACGTTTATCTAACACTATTTCATTCATGATAGAGGTGTCCCGATTTGCTACCGGACAAACCGTAGTACGAACTGTTAGCCGTCATTGAACTTTTAAAATTAATTCGTATATGCCCTTAATGTCGATGAATGTTTTATGAATCATTATCGAAAGTATTTCTATGATATTTAGCTACAACTTGGTATGATTTTCATGTGGGTATGTTACCCATTCATAACAAACGATATAGTGTGTACTCGATTATGCTTTCAACAAACCGTTGCAAGTAACCGTTGCAACGAACGGGTTGTAATTTAGATTTATTTCCCCTGAAATTATACCGACAAAAAGAAGCTAAACAAATAGCACATTCATAATTTATCTTATGTTTGCCTGTTATAATGATATAATAGTATAAAATGGAAAAGTTGACATTTTTGAGGGTTAGACTTTTAGAAAACATAATAGAATAAGAGTTAATTCAACATACAAAATTGATTTCATTGAAAATGCATAATGTTAAAGGTAAATGCAAAATATGTTTAATCTCTGTGGTGGCTTATAGATATATAATACTCTAAGTAACGTATGCATGATATTGCTCACTTTAATAATATAAACATCACTGAGCATGTCTTCATGTATACTATTTAATAACAGCATTCAATACTGTAGATCAATTATCTTGGTTTTAATAAATAATCCGGACGGTTTCTGTTCATTCTATGAAATAATTTAATAGTGTTACAGTGGATTATTTTAGTTGTTCAATTCAGTGTCTAGAATATCATTCTTTTTTTTTATGCAATTTTGCAAAAACATCATTCAGATATTTTTACCAAAAGTTAAAAGTACGAATAAAGGGTAAATGATACACTAATACACTATTCATTGAACACAAGTATCAGTACAATGGGCTCTATGGGCGCAGGACTTTTTAGAGAAATTTTTTAAACTACTAAGGGACATGTTAGCGCAAACATCAAAGCCCATTTTAGCGCAGGATTAATCAGTTCACTTGTGTTTTCGATAGCCCATTTTAGTGAAAACTTACCTGGTTGAATAATACTCGCCTCACTAAAACCATGAATAGTAATTTATACTGGTTGAGTGTTTAAGTTGTTTATAAGTTCATCATGGAAATACAATAAGAGATGTGTCGTATTCGCCGATTTTCTGACCGAATACTATGTAACTGAAGATTCTATGTTCCCACTTAAGCTTTGGGCAGAAGTTCCGTGTAATTCAAAGTGAGCAATTAATGGTCCATGCAGAGTCGTTTCATGCCCATTATAATGAGCAATGTTAATAGTTGTCATCCATCTATTTGATACGTTTTTCTTGATACCATTATCAAATTGCAAACAACAACATATATAAAAATACGAAGTATAGACGAATGTGCACCACAATCTTGACAAGATAAAGAGAAAGAACAGTTCCTAATGCAATTCTATGAACAGTATTGAATGTATAGGGGGTATATCCAGAGACCATTACGTACGTTCTCTAGGATATAAATTCCATACTAAAACGGACTTTTAACATTTAATTAATCTTTTAGACTTTTAGTGCTGTATTTTAATGCACATATTATAATAGTTTTATATTTTGCTGTCTTGAGTCTATTAAAGTTGTTTTTTTATTATATATTATTTATAAGAATGGGTTGAAAATATTTCGCTAAAACGGGCATTGACCATTTTAATTTTCGCTAAAATGAGTTAAAAATCTGGCGCTAAAATTGGTTTTACTTTGGTGCTTAAACGTCCGATTGTTTCGCTTAAATGTCCTATGGATGCGATAAAATGTCCTCATCCGCAGTACAATTGCATTTTAGTATGTTTATATGACAATTATTCTAGTCAATTAAATTAAATGATTCAAGAAATGTGGGTTTTTTTTCATTGTCAACCGAATAGTAAATACTGATTTTATAACGCATTTCTAGAAAGAAAACAAATCGAAAAATTCCCTTTTCTCACTCAATATGAAAACTCAACTCCCTCATCCTCTTCTGCTGCAATGATCGAAATAGATTACTTGAATGATAAAACCAATTTCAAAATCATACAAGACTAATTATAATTGAAAACTACGCAATTGTGACACGTTAACAAATATAACCAACACCAGATTCATGTGTTTTAGAAAGAAGTTTTTAGTTATTATTTTAATTATTCATAAGTCTGTATGAAAACAATGTTATTTTCTATAAATAAACGAAACAAAAACAATACCTATAACAAACCGAAACGCAAATCTATATTTAGAATCTAAAGACCGTATCAATTTCAACTGAGTTCGTTTATGGTCTGTTTGTTTCATGCACTTATGCATAACCAAGTTATCCCATAGATAATCATAAACAAGGTGTTCTAGAAACGTTGAAATCGTTTATCAAATAAATCGTTAAGCAAATTTTTTTATGATACGCATATCAATTCTTTTAATTTCATCATGATGAATAAAATAATTTCATGCATTAAATGATACCTCAAAAAGAGCACCAACGATTGCGTTACGTACCAACCGTAACTGATACGTAGCAAATCGGGAAACCTCTACTGTAGGTAAAGACAATTGTTGAAAAGGTCTACTGGAGGTTTTCCAATTTGCTACGTATCAGATACGGTTGATACGTAACGCAACCGTTGGTGCTGTTTTGGAGGTATCATTTAATGCATGAAATACTTGTATTCGTC
The DNA here is from genome assembly GCA_019925275.1 of Mytilus edulis. Classification (NCBI taxonomy): domain Eukaryota; kingdom Metazoa; phylum Mollusca; class Bivalvia; order Mytilida; family Mytilidae; genus Mytilus; species Mytilus edulis. The sequence goes on from CM034353.1 coordinate 63,207,000, forward strand.
ATGATGAAATTAAAAGAATTGAGACGCGTATCACCAAACAACTAGCTCTACGATTGATTTGATAGCGATTATAACGTTTCTAGAACACTTTGTTTATGTTTCTTTACGGGATAACTTAGTAATGCACAAGTGCATGAATCAAACAGACCTTATACGAACTGAGTTGACATGGCCTTTGGATTCTAAATATAGATTTGCCGTTCTGCTCGTTATAGGTATTGTTCTTGTTTCCTTTATTTATAGAAAACAAATTGTTTTCATACAGACTTTGGAATAATTAGAATAATAACTATATAAACTATTTTCTAAAACACATGATACTTGTGTTGGTTATATGTGTTAACGTGTCAAAATTGCATTGTTTTCGTATTATAATTAGTTCTTGCATGATTTTTAAATCAGTTTTTATGATTCAATCTATTCCGATCGTTGCAGCAGACGATTTTTGTTTGGGAGGATGAGAGAGCTGAGTTTTTATATTGAGTGAGACAAGGTAATTCTTCGATATTGTTTTCTCTAGAAATAATATCTAGACAGTAAATTGAAAAATATAAAGTGTGTTCATGAATATTGTATTAATCGTGTATCTTTTATTTGATCCTTTATTCGTACTTTTAAATTTTGGTGAAATTTATCATACGTCTGAATGATGATGTTTGCCAAATTGCAGAAAAATATAAGAATGGTGAACGGTATTTTAAATAATGAATTTAACAACTCAAATAACCTACGATAATAAATTGATTCCTCCTAATTATTTATCTAAAACAAGTTATATTAGTGATCAATGATATTGTATATTGTTATATATATATACTTACAGCCGATTGCATTGAGTGTGTAGGTAAAGGTAAGCTCTTTGGTTAGCTTAACCGTGAAGTCAATACTAGGTTAGGTAAAATACTCACCTTTAAGAGTAGACTAGTCCGACAGATAATCAATCTATCTGTCTGTAGGACTAGACTACTTCGAAAGGAGTGTATTATACCTTTCCTACTAATGACTTCACGGTTCAGCTAGCAAGCAAGCTAACCAAAGATATTATATTTGCCTTTATACTCAATGCAATCGGCTGTAAAGACTTGCTCAGTCATGTTGATTTGAATATTTATATACTGAACACCTACTTTGCATACGATGATTATAGTGCAAGCAATTTTCCATTAGAAACATGTTTCGTATGTACCTTAACATTATACATGTTTAAAGAAGTCAATTGTGTTAGTTAAAACAGCTCTTATACTATTATGTTTTCTAAAAGTCTACCCCGAAAAAATGTAAACTTTTCTATTTTATAGTATATCAATATATACATGTATCAGGCAAACATAAGATAGAGTATGTATGTGCTTCATGTTTATTCTCTTTTTGTCTGTGCAATTTCAGGGGAAATAAATCTTATTTACAAACCGTAGGTTGCAACGGTTACTAACAACGGTTCGTTGAAAGCACAATCGAGTACACACAATATCGTGTGTTATGAATAGGTAACATATCTTCATGAAAGTTATACCAAGTTGTAGCTAAAAATCATCGAAATACTTAAGATATTGATTCACAAAACATACATTGACATCAAGAGAATATATAAATGAATTTCAAAGTTCAATGACGTCTCCCAGTTCGTACTACGGTTGGCACGGTAAAATGGAAAACAAATATCATTGATCAAATATGATTAATCTATTTTGATTGGCTATGAGACAACTATGATGTGTATTTAAGAAATTGTTGTGTTCCGTACCTTAATTTGTTTATTAGTTATTATTTGTTTTTTAAGATTAAACTTATTTATGAATTGACTATGCAAAAAAAGAAGGACTTACAATTTACTATTTTATTTTATTTTAGAAGTCGAATTGGGAAAAAATGAAAATGTAAAAAAAACTATAAAGTACATAGAAGTATTATCGCAGGAAAATTTCACTGATGACGAAATATTAGTTCTTGCAAAGGGATTAAAATTTTTCCCAGTTCTGATGTAAAATACATTAAACAAAAACTCTTACGAGATTTAGACGAACTTGGTAGAAAAATGCGATGCAAATATCACTTCAGTGATGAATCTAATGCGGACAGCAATCATCCTTTTAAAATAAAATCGGGATTCAAACCTGCTTCAGCATACAACACAATAGAAATGTATCCCTTTGTCAAAAAGATGTAAATATGCAGACTAAAAATAAACAAAGTAAGAAATAATCTTTCTAAACATGAAATAGCGGCCCTCAAAACCTTACGTTCAAATAATAATATAATTATTAAGAAAGCTGACAAAAATTCATCTACCGTTGTTCTGGATAAAAGTCTATATATTAAACAAACACTGAACTTCCTGAACAACAGTATTTCCTATGAACAAATCCGTGAATTTAATACGAACGAAATATCTGACACTATACAAAAAATGATAAAACAACTACACAAGAAAGAGTGAATCGACGATAACATATATATATACCTAGCCAATAATGCAAATGTACGAGTGGGACGAGTCTATATGTTGCCAAAAATTCAAAAAATTAATCATGAAAATAGAGAAAACAAGAATGTGTCCATATTACACGAATGCCCCACTCGCACTATAATTTTCCATGTTCAGTGGACCGTAAAATTGGGGTCACAACTTTAATTTGGAATTAAAATTAGAAAGATCATATCACAGGGAACATGTGTACTAAGTTTCAAGTAGTTGTGACTTTAACTTCATCAAAAACTACCTTGACCAAAAACTTTAACCTGAACTTCGCACTTTCATTTTCTATGTTCAGTTGACCATGAAATTGGGGTCAAAACTATAATTTGGCATTAAAATTAGAAAGATCATATCATGGGGAACATGTGTACTAAGTTTCAAGTGGATTGGACTTCAACTTCATCAAAAACTACCTTGACCAAAAACTTTAACCTGAAGTCGGACGAACGAACGAACGGACGAACGAACGAACGTACGAACGAACGGACGAACGAACGGAGGCACAGACCAGAAAACATAATGTCCCTTTACTATCGTAGGTGGGGCATAAAAATCAAAACGAACAAAGATTTCCTAAAAACTATAGATATTCCTTGAAGAGCAATTGTAGCATTATGCAATAGTCTGATAGAAAAAGAAATGGTCAATTTATGGACTACTTTCTTAAACCAGTACATTGTGTAGTTATCCAATTATGGACTTATACACAGGACAAAACCTCATTTATTAACAAAATAGAACAAATAAGGGCACCGGATGAAATAAGGGCACCGGATGATATATATTTGTGTAATTATATGCACTTTTGATATCACTACACTACCAACAATTTGACTAGCATTTACATGTACATTAAATGCCGCTATATAAACAGTACTTTTAGGAAACATCACTAAACAGTACATTAAATGCCGCTATATAAACAGTACTTTTAGGAAACATCACTATTCAGTACATTAATTTTTATATCATTTTCAGTAATGTTGGGAAAAAGTTGTTTACAGTACTGAAAATTTCAGTCTTTTTTCAGTACTGAAAATTTCAGTCTTTTTTCAGTACTGAAAATTTCAGTCATTTTTCAGTACTGAAAATTTCAGTCATTTTTCAGTACTGAAAATTTCAGTCATTTTTCAGTACTGAAAATTTCAGTCATTTTTCAGTACTGAAAGTTTTAGTCATTTTTCAGTACTGTCTATTTCAGTCATTTTCCAGCACTGAAAATTTCAGTCATTTTAAAGTACTGAAAATTCAATCATTTTTAAGGACAGAAAGTTGTAGTCAAATTCAAGACCTGATAAAAAAAAAACTCGGTTATGCTATCAAAACATCATAAGCCCCAAGGGAATAGAAATATGGGAATAGAAATATGGTCACTTGGTCCTGTTCTGACCAGCAGTAAAAAGTTTCCCGAAGTGGGGCGTCCGTCTGGCTGTGCAAGATGTATCAAGTTTGCAGCTGCGTCCTGTCAGAATGCATATGGGGAGGTTAAATCCAATGCCTCGTGTAAAGAGAGTGACACGATCTCTGCACGTTAAGAACCCTTGCAACAACTCTTCCTGTTGCATGGCAAAATTTCTGTCCCCATCTAATATACCTTTATTTTCCAGTGGAAGTCGAAATTCCTCCCGATCATCATCCCGGTGGGCCTCTATTATTACAAGACCTACTAGTACATGTTGTATTCATTGTTAACTTGTTCTCGTCCTGAACCTTCGTCAAATATTTGCCACTAGACATAAAGCAATCAACAATCAATCAATCATCAACAAATATCATAAGTTGGTTTGGGATAAAAACAAGTATTTTATTTTAAAACTCCATGGCTATATGTATTCTTTCATATCAACACATTAATACATTGAAGAGGATTCTTTTGATGAACTTTATGACAACATTCTTTATGTGCCCGTTTCAAGCCACGACTTCTCATTTTTGATTGTCGTTATTTGTTGTATGTCATAATTTGTGTTATTCAATGTTTTTGGCGTAGATCAGTGCGTTTTTTTTCCTTACGATTAGTTTCACTAGTTATCAAGTAGACTTTTACAGCTTTCCATGAGCAATGATGTTTTTATTGTTGATTCATGTGAAAGACGGAAAGGGAGCTGTCATATAGACAGTAAAATTCAATCACATAAGCAACAAATACAAAACCATCAGACAGAGGTCACCAATACAGTTCTTCAATATTAAGCAGTCAACACCATACAAGAAGTTCTGAATAGCTCCGACAAAAACAAATAGATGTCATCTAGATGTAAAGCACAATGTCAGAATATCGTTCATCAAACTAAATGTATAACTGCACAAAGACGTATCTATAACATGACTTTGTCCGACTTGGGGCAGAGGTGCATATAAATGTGGCGGGTTGAACCGAATTTGTCGACGGCTGACGTTGAACATTATGGTTATATATATATATATAGTATCCTTGTTATGTTGTTGTTAGTTGGGAGGCATACCACATCTCCTTGTTTTATTAATAAACACTGGACACTTTTAATTTGCAAAACACTCATTTGCAAATCCGCCGCCGCCTCAAACAAGAGCTACAATATCATGTATATAACCAAAATGTGCAGAATTACATGGGATTCAATAATTTCATTGGTTTTCTACAGTTACTTTCATATTTATTTTGCAATTTGAATTATAAAAACATGGGATTTTCAATATCCCATGGGACAGGGCAAAATCCCATGGGATTTACCATTATCCCATGGGATTTTGGTTAAATCCCATGGGATTTTTTTTTGTCCCATGGGATTATTGTAGTCCCATGGGATATTTGTTGTCCCATGGGACAAAAAAAATCCCATGGGATTTTTATTATCCCATGGGATTTTTAATATCCCATGGGACAAATTAAAATCCTATGGGATTCTAATTGTAAATATATAGATATAAATAAACAGTAATGTGTATGTTACAATGTATTCTATTTGGTAGTAAATTATTATAAGATGAATCTTTTTAATTGAATATCTTTTTTTCTTGGGAAATGTTAATTTAGCATATTGTTCTTTAACTGTTCAAAACTAAACTTTTAAACAACAAAGCAGATAATGTAAGTATCAATATATGTTTATTCATGAATTATAGAATACTTTCTTGAAACACAATTATTTGCCATTTGAAATCAATAAAAACTCTATTGTTAGGCTTAACATACTAGTAGCTATTTAAGTAAATCTATTTTTTTCACAATATCCCTCAACACAAAACATTAATAGTTTCTTATCATCCAGCATTGTTTGATGGTATAGTCCACTTTTTGGACATTCAGCACAAAACTTTGATATTATTGTGGTTTCAATATTTTTTTGAATTTAAAACAACTTCAAATCATTGACTGAGTGATGAAAATAATAACTGATCCAACTTTTTTCTTTGAATTTATTCTGGTCTTGTTTCTATGTTTTCTCCATTTATTTTAGGTGGTGAATTTCAATCCTTCTGAAAAAGAACCAATAAAATCTAAAGTAATGGATTATACAAAATTGTTTTCATACATGTAGCAATAATATGATTTTCAATAAAAATAGCTATGCGGTATGGATTTTACTGATTGTTAAAGGTTGTCCAGTGTCATCAGTTGCTAACGGCCTACATCCTTTGGTCTCTGATGGAGGGTTGTCAAATTAGCAATATACCACATCTTCCTATTCTAATACCATATAACAATCAATTAATTTATTCTTCTTTATAAAATTTGGGTATTTTCCCAAGTTATATACATAATATATATATATACTGTAAATTCGGAATTAATGCAAGTTTTTTTTTATTGCGAAAAATGCAACGGAGTTGTAAACGCAATAATTTAAACTCGTATTATGAAATATTTTATATGGATTAAACAGGATTTTTCAAAATCGTAAAATTTAAAATCGCATTTAAGTCTAAAATGACAGAATCGCAATAATAAATGCACGCAATAATTTATGAATTTTACAGTATAAAGATCAATGTTAAAAGTTAAAACTTTAGACAACTATAATAACATTCCATTATTCACAAGAATTTGCAATATATTATACAAAATGCAGACAACAGAAACAATATTTCTTTAAGCTTTTGAAGTTCAGACAGATTTCAATTTGTGTTTTATTTCAATGAAAAAATACCTTGAACATATTGGAAATTATAACATTGATACAAACAAAATATGTATGTTTTATCCTTTTTTTTTTGTGTTGTTGGCTTGCTGTCTCATTTAAATATACATTTAAACATACATCAATAATCTTCTTCTTTATTAAAAGTAAAAATGGGATATTTTTGATTTTGATATCCCAACACATTATAGTTCTATCACATAACTTATTACCAAGTTCAAAAACACCAATGTGTTTGATATTAATTTTAAGACATGTATAAATGTTCCAGACCATATCAGTATTCGGATCTTACTTTTATGGTCCAGAACTTACAGTCCCACCATATGTGTACAGTCAGACCATTTAAGTATACTTGTACTGTCTGGTACCAGCTCAACCAAACCTGTGTTTTTATTATAACTGCAATTAAACTTTTTGTATTAATCTATTAAAGATTTCAGTTATGTTGATCTGTACTGTACATTTGTTTGTAATAAACTTGACCAACTTCTTAAAATTGGGCAGACTGTATGCGTACAGTCCAAATACTTGTTTGTTCTGGAACATAAACATGATTAACAAGCATTTGGCAGGATGTCATGCTAAAATCCCATTAATATTAGTACTAAATTTTGAGTATATACATGTAAATCCACAAGTTACTTACTGAAATTCATGGTGAACACTCACCAAAAACTTACAATTTAGAGGAAAGACTGGAAAGATGAATGCACTAACACTATCAAAACAGAGCATAAAACTTACCGAAAAACAAGATGTTTTACATTTATCCAGGAGCAGGATAATTGAAAAGTTGTTTTTTTCTTTCTCTGCTGTCCATCATATAACCTTTGAATTCATTCATGCAAAATATGAAAATCTGCAAAGGTAAGACCTAGAACCTCAACTTATCCACATTTTGAATTTTGAACTGCATACTTGTCCTTTTCATCTTGCTGACAACCTAAACATAAAAAAATGATAAAAACATAATTCTAGATTGAATTTGTGTTTTTATTTTTGTTGGTACATGTACAAACAATTTTCCCAACTTTAAAACGAAAACATCATCACCAAAGAGGAGGTCATACTAACCTCCGAAATATTTAAACAAACCGAAATTATTACTTGATTAAGATCTTGTCGTAAATTAATGGCATAGATACTCTTATTTTTGAAAACTTGATGTCTATTGCATACTTATATTCCTTTTTACGAGAGTATGCATATTAAGATGGACTCCATGGACTTTAATGTAAGCATGATTAATTTTACAGTCACTGACAGTTTTTCAGCTCTATGTGTACATTTTGAGAGAATCTTGCAATACTGTATATTCTGATATTCAGAACTTATTGTGAGGTTTTTATTAATACAACTGAAAGCTGTATCTCGTTTTCATTTCTGATACATATTTATGAGCTGAAGACCAGTGCCGAATTTTTCTCACTGCATTGAAGACCCATAGGTGACCTTCGGCCGTTGTCTGCTCTTTGATTGGGTTGTTGTCTCTTTGTCAAATTCCCAGTTTCCACTTCCCATTTTATATCATGTATGCTGATTTTTCTTAAATTACAATATTCAATCATGCAATTTTGTCTATTATTGAAAATACGATAAGCAAAAATAAATGCACAAAAAATTTAACATTGTTATATATATGTAAAAGACTTTTTTTAAAATTCAAAACAGTTGCCTACACTGTTAATTTCCTTGTTTGATTTCATATTTTTAAAGCCTTTATAGCTAGCTAGATGGTATGCCGGGGCGGATCCAGCCATTTTAAAAAGGGGGGTTCCCAACCCAAGACAAAGGGGATGATCCTATATTCATTTGATTTGTTTTATTGTCTCATACAAGAATATATATGGTTTGACGGTGGGGATCAGGAATCCTGAAATTTTTTCACCTAACCACTGGATGACAGGGGATCTCAACCATTTAAAAGTTTCTCAAACATGTGGGGGTGGGGGTGAACCCCATGGACTCTCCCTATATTTCCTTTGATTTGTTTTATTGTTCTATACAAGAATATATAAATATGGTTTAGGGGTGGGGATCTTGACCGTTTACAAGTTTTCAAACTAGAGGGGGTGGGACTTCACTTTTATTTTATTTCATTATTAATTTTATTGTCCCCGACAAGAATATATATGGTTTAGGGGTGGGGATCTGGATCGTTCACAAGATAATAGCACATTCTCAAATTGAACAGAGTGGGGTAACCCCCAAAGACCTCCTTTTAATTTCATTTGATTTGTTTTATCGTCCCATTCAAGAATATATATGGTTTAGGGATGGGGATCTGGACCGTTTACAAGATAATAGCATATTCTCAAATTGAAAGGGGTGGGGATTACCTCCCATGGACTCACCCTCCCTTCTTTCTTTCCCCCGAAATACCTTTTAATAAGCCCCAATGCTCAGATAGTTCACAGTATTTTCCCTTGATTTACACTAAAGAATATACACTATACAGGTGTAATTTTTTTTTTAAAAGATAATACAACTGAAGACCACCATGACCACAGTGGTGGATCCAGAATTTTTCATAAGTGGGGCCCACCGACTGCCTAAGAGGGGCCTGCTCCTGCCATGACTCAGTGATTCCATATATAATCAACCAATTCTTTTCCCACACAGGGGGCCCTGAACTCCTGATTCCCCCTTTTTTTTCCCTCATTTCAATCACCCTGATATAAATTTAGTTTTATCACTTACAATAGGAATGGTTTGAATTCCCCAATAATTCTTATATACCATTAATATCAACATATTTCATTTTTGATAAATGAAAGGCAAAAGTTTTCTATGGGTAGAAATGGATAGTGGGAAGCTTTCAGATTCACACCATGCCGGTGGCTGTGTTCAAAGTGCTGGGTTTTTATGACCCTCGTTGTTTGCGGACTAACTATTTAGGCCAGTGGTGGATAATAGTGTGCGTGCATTAATCTTCTATACCTTCTTAATCAATATATTCAAATACTGACGGCAAGTGTTGTAATGATGTATCAATGTCTTTTTGAAATCACCGTGCTATTTACATGTGGGATCGAGAATGCAGGGGAAGGAAACTTGTCAATTATGTTTATTTCTAAGCCAAAATAAAATGAGCCGCCGTAAAATTAACCTTGGGTAATAACAGTGCATGTAAGGCTCGTCTCGGAGGGGTGTCTTTTTTTCTGTCTTCTTTTTATGCCCCACCTACGATAGCAAAGGGGCATTATGTTTTCTGGTCTGTGCCTCCGTTCGTTCGTCCGTTCGTTCGTCCTGTTTCAGGTTAAAGTTTTTGGTCGAGCCGTAGTTTTTGATGAAGTTGAAGTCCAATCAACCTGAAACTTAGTATATATGTTCCTTATGGTATGATCTTTCTAATTTTAATGTCAAATTAGAGTTCTTACCCCAATTTCACGGTCCACTGAACATAGAAAATGATAGTGCGAGTGGGGCATCCGTGTACTGGGAACACATTCTTGTTTTAGTTATATTTTTAATAACTTACACTTTTTTCCATTATTCTCTTTCTTTCACTATTCTTTATTCCTTTTTTTCTTTGTCCTTTGTTCTCTATTCTGTTAATTCACATCCATACCCTCTTATGTGTATGTGGACTTACTGTAGTTTATTTTTTAGTTCTGGCAGAGATATTAGATACAATATATATGTCTCTGGTTCTGGTATCATGCGATAAGTCAATTTCTTTTTCATGCAGTGTCATGAAATATAATGGTTCTATGCATATCAGCCAAGATTGTGCGCAACATTTTAATAAACAATTCAACACTATATACACGTTATGTGAATTTTATTAAAATCGATGAAGAACATGAATTTGGCAGCTAGTGCCCCTTAAACAGGTAAAGTTCAATTAACAAATTCTGATCTACTGGCATTCAACACCAAATTACTTACTTGCTGTATATTGATAAATGTGATTGATAAATGTGATTGTATATTGTCAATACCTCAACATCGAGAATACGTCATGTGAGGTGTTGGTCGCTACGTTTGATACGGGGTCAAAGGTTGCGGCTTCGAGACAGAGAAAAACATCCAGCTAGGTAAAAAGTGTAGAATTTTGTTTTTGAAAATTTGAGTTGTAAATTTTCCTAAAAAGTACTTAATTCCGTTCATCTAATTGTAAATTTTCCAAAAAAAAGTACTTATTTCCGTTCATCTATTATGGGTATAAACTAAACTGAACAAGAAAAGTATTAGTAAACAGACAGAAAGTCCGACGTTGAATTAATTATTTTACAATTGATTGTTTAAATATATGAGAGAATGTTTTAGGCGAATTTTCTTTAATTACAGATATATGTATTTTAGGTTCAGGAAATGATTTATTCTTCGGGTACGTCTAAACAACCGCTCAGGACCTCCTGAGTGCACTCAGGACATACAAAGTGCACTCAGGACATACAAAGTGCACTCAGGACCCATTACCGTAATCATATCTGCACACATGATGGATGTTTATATTCGTTATACGCTTCTTATTTTAGAGTTAAATTTTGGTAGAAGTTGAAATCGCAGGGCGGATCCAGCCATTTTAAAAAGGGGGGGTCCTAACCCAGGGCAGAAAAAGGGGGGGTTCAACTACATGTCCCCATTCAAATGCATTGATCGGCCTAAAAAAAGGGGGGGTTCCAACCCCCCCCCCCCCGGAACCCCCCTCCCCCCTCTGGATCCGCGCCTGAATCGAACTTAGATAGATATGTTAATTCTTATAAAATAATGAGGGCACGTGTCACTGATTACACAACTACTGAGCCATAAATTATCCAATCAACAAAATTGATTGGATTATCTTTATTGTTTTTTAGGAATTGTATTGTTTAGTTCAGTTTTACCTTTAACATGAATTTGCATATAGAAAAAATAAAACATATATCTCATTCGATGTGCTTTTTCAGTTTATTTTTCATGATGACGGGTAAATTAATTTGTTGTGTTTTGCAGTTCACGAATAAAGAAAATTATTTTATAGTTGCGTTTTTTTTCTGTAACAAGTTCGATTTTTGTTTTTCAGTGTGATTCTTTTCTCTATCTCTCTCTCTAAATCAAGTTTTTAAACAAACACAATGTTGACTGAATATCAAATTTTATTACATTTGTATATCTTTATTCTCAACAAACCATTATACAAGAGAAGACAATTATGTACAATATTCAGTTTAACCTTAACGGAAATCTGTGCACGAAGACTTAGTCGTGGTTTGAACGGATTTCGTGTCAATAAACTGTCTTCGAAATAGTCTTTCTTTGTTAATGTTTGTGTCATTTTGGTCTTTTGTGGATAGTTGTCTTATTAGCAATCATACCACATCTTCTTTTTTAAAATTTCTCGATACTACAATCAAGGATTTGTATAGTAAGACCTTACTATACAAATCCTTGCTACAATCTAACTTACATATTTTTTAGAAATAATTATACCCAAAATATCATAATTTTCAAAAAACGGAGACGAAAACGGAGACAAGTTCATTTTCAGAATTTATTTTCGCATTGAAATTCGTTTCAGGCTTGTGAAACTGGACAAAACGACTTTAATTAGAGAAAAAAAACTTAATAAAAACGGATTTCTTAAAATATTCGTATAACTCAAAAATAAAATTCCTGGACAAGTTCGATAAAAATGAGAAATAACATCTAACTACATGTATATGAGTTTGATTGTTTGAAAAGTACGGCTTTTACCGTTTAGAACGGATTCCATATACAAAACTTTAATTAATATAAATTCTTTTAAAGTATGAACATTTATAATTATTTCCCTTTTCAAACTCGTGCAAAGAATTAATTACTGGTCCAGGACATGATAATAAAATTAAGAATAAAACTTAAAAATTTATGGAACGAAATTTTAATAAAAGACGAAAATCTTAAAACATCGTGATATTCATTCTAGACGTCACAATATTACTTCCCGCATGGTCACACTGTACTAACAACACAATGTATAAAACAACAATAAAGATAATCCAATTAATTTTGTTGATTGGATAATTCATGGCTCGGTAGTTGTGTAATCAGTGACACGTGCCCTTATTATTTTCTAAGAATTACAAATTCTACCAAATTTAACTCTAAAATAAGAAGCGTATAAAGAATATATGCATCCATCCTGTGTGCGATGACTATAAAGGGTCCTGAGTGCACTTCGTATGTCATGAGTGCAATCAGGAGGTCCTTCAAGCGGTGTTTAGACGTACCGTTATTCTTCTGGAAGCTTCAATTATTTCTTATCAATAACTTTTACACAAGGAGACATTTTTTTTTTTGACAGCATGAACCCCAGTTAATGAGCAAACACAAATTAAGAACGAAAATCGTTTACAATTAAATTTTATAGAAGGAAAAAAAGGGGGGGGGGGGGGGGGGTAATAAACAAATTTTATTTACGCTCACATACTTTTAAACAGATTTGCATATGTAAGCTCTCTATAGTTAATGTTAAATTATTTCAGGAGTTTTGAAAAAAAGAATATTATATACAGTTTAATTTCGACTAAAATAGTGATTCTTTTTATAGATTTGGTACCTCAGTTTCGACTCAACATTTCATTTTGAATTGTTAGATGGCAAACTCTTTAGGCGAATATTGTATCTGTTCTTTATTTAATTATGGTGATATTGGCGATAATATTCATTATAACAAGGCCTTGTACAAATCCTTGATTATAGAATGTTTGGTAATATAAAAAGACGAAAGTAGACAAACCCTAATTATGCAGGGTTTCACAAGTTGATCTCCAAGCGGCCCACATTTAACATATAATAAGATCTATATTTTTCAACGTTTTCAAAATGAAATAACTTGAATTGAAAATTTCCCAACTGTGAAAATTTGTTATTTCTAAACGTCTTTAATTATTATTTCGGAAAAAAAAAATTATTTAGCATATTCATATATTTTCATAATTTTTTCCGAGGAAACCTTTTTTTTTGCAAAGTTTACTTCTATATGTTTTTAACCATCACCAGCGACTTATTCTCTGCCATCACCAATTAGTCCTAATTATTAAAGATCAATTGCCCAAATTCAAATGATGATTGGTATATATATCGTATTGAATATGACCATCGGTCATCCGTGACGTATCCCAAATAACGACGCATGCCGATAGATAGATCATAGTTTATTAATTAGCGTCTCGCAATTTAAATTTCATCAAGGGGACTTAATTAAACCAGTTACTATACAAATCTTGAAAAAACGATGTACATGTACTTTTTACTATTTTTAAAACAAATTACGAAAACGTTTAGTGTAAAAATCACCGAATATAAATGTTTCTTTCTTGCAGGTTTTGGCATTTGTAAATAACATTAACGTTTTGGAATTCTAATGCAAAAGACAGTCGATTCAAACTGAAATAACTTCTTTAAAGATGGTTTGATTTTTTCAGAGACACATGTATTATATATGTCTCAATACATGTATTATATGTCTCTGATTTAATCAAAACAAAAATTACAAAATTATAAAATATGTTAGTTATCGAATGTATACCCTGAACTCTTACTATTATATATACATGTCCTAAGTTACTTAATGGCCTGTGTGCAACCAGGAGATCCTGAACGGTTTTTAAACGTACCATTATTTTATATGCATATATTCAAAGCTGTTCTTAATTATATGCATACTAGGTATCAGTGGCGGATCCAGGGGGAGGGTTTCGGGGGTTGGAACCACCCTTTTTTTGAACGATCAATGTATTTGAATGGGGACATATGGTTGGAACCACCCCCTCCCCCTTTTGTCCTGGGTTGAGACCCCCTTCTTTTCAAATGGCTGGCTCCGCCGCAGAGGTATATTTATATATATATGTGTGTACCAGCCCCCTCCTAAATCTTGGGAAACAAATGGTAGATTATATAGGGAATCACGGAAGCATGACTGGACGTGACCCCTCTAATAGTGTGAAATAATGCCAATAGGTCTTTTAAAACACATCTTTATTCATACATGTATATATACGTTTTCTCACGGATTTGTTCATGCAATATTGGAATTATGTTTACTCAATGCGCAATTACTGAAGTTTATATTTGCTACTTTTCTTCTTAATTTCATATAATTTTTTTTTTGATTTTTTTTCTTCGAAAAATTAGTGGTGTTGAAATAGGGAATGGACACAGATACCTTATCACATTTAACCAAAGAAATGTTGTATAATGTCATCAATCTGTATTACACGTAGACAGGATGTTCTCTAGAAAACTATACGTTATACACACCCGAGAATACACGCACTGTCGTAATGGAAAATTACTGTATGTTATAGTTACCTGTAATCAGCTTTGCAACACCATGTCATGACAGTTCAAAAAGATTTTCTTCAAATCAAATTGGAATATTCATTTTTTCTGTAAAATTTAAAACTTTAAAAAGTAGACTTTGACAAAATTATGAAATAGAAAGAATTGAACAATTTAAAATCGTATTTTAACAAAGATTTAGATATATTTTACAACGATCCTTAAAAAATAACCAAACAAACGTTGAATCAAACGATATGAACCTACGCAGTTTTATATTAAAATACTGACACACACCAGTTTGCCATCTCAGTATGCAAGGCAAGGGTGCTTGGTGAGGTGCTGGAACTTGATGTACATGTATCATTAAGTTAATACAGTTCTGTTAGTATTGACTGCCTTTTTACAGAGACTTTCTATTCTTACTGTTATCAGTTAGTATAGACGGTTCCTGGCTTAGAATGATTCTCTGCTCAGCAAATGGTGCGTAATTAGCATTTGAATCAAATTTCTTGTAGAAGTAAAAAACACAAATTAATGTATTTGACAACTTTATTCAGGAGCACAGTCTATATTATCCGGCGTAAATAACTTCGAGATTTATGTGGAAGTTTACTCTGCTGCTCGATCTATGCTAATCGATGTTCCAGTATATTTCATATTTATATTTATTCGTGAGGCCTCGTCATCGTTTATATTCACTAAAAGCACAGTCGCCTAAATATTTTATATGGCGAAAAAATTGCGAAAATTGGGGGAAATAATATATTTTTAGTAGCATTATTATTTTAGAATCTTAAGAGGTTGCTTGCAAATTTAACTCTAAAATGAGAAGTGTATGACGATCTATAACGAATATATACATCAATCATGTGTGCAAGATACGACGGCGACTATATAGGGTCTGCATGAGTGCACTTTGTATGACCTGCATGTGTGCATCCAGGAGGTCCTCCTGAGCGGTGTTTAGACGTACGGGAAAATCTTATCTGATTCAGGATCAATTCATCGGTTACACTCCCCTGTCACCAGTGATTCTTTTTTGCTGACATTCTGAAAAAGTATTGTGTAGTCCCTGTGTAAGTGTTGACTCTCAACTTGCACATGTGATTTTTTAACACTCCCTGGACTTCTGCAAAAACAGAAAGTCACAGGACATTCCGACAAAAAGTCACAGGACAAAAAGTCAAAACACATGTCAAACTCAGGCATAAAGTAACAAAGTTAATAGGACAAAAAGTCACAAACAATTTGTTGACAATTGATTGAATATAAATGAAAAAGATTTTGAAATATCTTCTTTTTATTACATATATTCATTTTTAATTTTAGGAAATTGTTCATAATATAAAAAAGAAGATGTGGTATGATTGCCAATGAGACAACTGTCCACAAGAGACCAAAATGACACAGACATTAACAACTAGAGGTCTTTACGGCCTTCAACCATAAGCCAATATAAAGAAGGTATGGTATGATTGCCAATGAGACAACTGTCCACAAGAGACCAAAATGACACAGACATTAACAACCATAGGTCACCAAACAGCCTTCAACAATGAGCAAAGCCCGAGGTAAAGCCCATACCGCATAGTCAGCTGTAAAAGGCAATCATACTATATCTTTTTTTTTATATTTACATGTTAAAAAATGCGTGCAAATGTAATCAAAAGCTGCACACAAACGTAATGATTTTTGTGCGCAAATGTAATGGTAATGTGCGCAAACCTAATGCACTGATTTATTTGTTTTTAATAAATTTTAATTTAAAGTTGCTATATCATGTTCATGTATAAAACTTCAAGAAAAATACAAAAAGAGTGTTTTCTTGTTCAAAGAAAAATAATCTCAAAACTAAATTGTGACTTTTTGTCCTGTGACAGTGTGTGACTTTTTGACTGTGACTTTCTGTCCTGCATTCAGATTGAATAGGGGAGTTTGGTTGACCCCGCCTCCCTCTATCTGAGACTACTATCTCAGTGATGAGCTTTATGTTTCATGTACAAATGTATTGTGCTTGTCATATATATGTATGTCGGATAAAAGCTCTACAGACCTTTAATATGTTGTATTGTTATATGTATAACCGACAATAAATAAATAGCCCCTAACAAGTAAGAATTAGGTTACTTCTTTTTGTTTTGACATCTTGCATGGGTTTTTATAGCCCCGTATTAAAATTATGCCCCCACTTTAAAAAAGGGGGGGGGTATACTGTTTTACCCCTGTCTGTCCATCCATCCTTGCGTCAGTCAGTCCGTCCGATGAATATTTTTCGTCCCATTTTCCTTAGGAACTACAATAGAAGGATTTCTGAAATTTGGTTTCAGGGTTAAATAAGTCAGCTATACTGTGTGATGCATTTTCAGATTCATCACTCGACAACTTCCTGTTTTCCCAACACTTGTATGATTTTACACATGATAGCCAAGTTGAAAGTTGAAAACTAACAACCTAATTTATGTACAAAAAAATTGAAAAACAGATATGTTACACATAAACAAACGACAATCACTGAATTATCGGATCCTGACTTTGGAACAGGCACAACCATAACAAATTGGCAGGGTATAAGGAACTTTGAAAATATTTAGTTTTTGTGGTTTGGTCAATTTTCCGGATACTGTAAGCAATAAGGCCCCTTTATTTAGTGAATGAAATAATTGTAAGATGCACTTAGCTGTCTGTCATATTTTATATGAACTTGACCTCATTTTCATGCATGGTTCATTGGTCAATGAAACACTGCATTGTTTTGTCAGTTTATCATATGTTTAAAGTTACAGGTAGATTATATTTGGTAGATATGAAACAATTGTAAGGTGTGCATGTCTGAATGGCAGATTCATATATAAACCATGACGCATTTTATTGTTCTTTGGTCAATGAGAAGTTTTCTTGGTTTTGTCATTTTATCAGGCCACATTTAAAAGAATGTCTGTTTCCCTCCCCGGGTCTACCCTTTGTAAACAGACCAGGAAGGCAGTTTTTTTTTAGCTCACCTGACCTGAAAGGTCAAGTGAGCTTTTCTCATCACTTGGCGTTCGTTGTCTGTCGTCCTGCGTCCGTCGTCTGTAAACTTTTACAAAAATCTTCTCCTCTGAAACTACTTGGCCAAATTCTACCAAACTTGGCCACAATCATCCTTGGGGTATCTAGTTTAAAAAATGTGTGGCGTGACCTGTCAAACCAACCAAGATGGCTGCCATGGCTAAAAATAGAACATAGGGGTAAAATGCAGTTTTTGGCTTATAACTCAAAAACTAAAGCATTAGAGCCAAATCTGAATGGCATGTAGTGAATTGATACTGAAATGGTAAAACATGGCCTAAAGATTAAAATCGTGTATGTTTACTTGAAACTTTGACGATAGAAGTTCTTTAAACGATTATGTTCTTCAAATATAGATACTGAAAATAAGTAAGATAATTGCAGTGATAGATGATAATTTTAGCATTTTTGAAGCAAGTAGATCATAATTGTAATTTCCCACCTTTGTGCAATTTACAATGCTCACAATTTTTGAACTTTTTAAAAACTTGTTCTCTGAAATCTTTCCCAATTTACCAAACTTGGCCCTAAATTATCATTGTGGTTTGTAGTTTAAAAAATGTGTCCGATGACTCAGCCTACCAAACAAAATGGCTGACATGGCTAAAATTAGAACATAGTGGTAAAATGCAGGTTTTGCTTTATATCTTTGAAACTAAGACATTTAGGGCAAATCTTCAAGATTTAAATGTCCATCAGAATAAGATATATCCCCTCACAAATTTTCAGTTGAATTGGACAACCTGTTGTTGGGTTGCTGCCCTAAAATTGGTGATTTTAAGGTAATTTTGCAGTTTTTGGTTATTATCTTGAATACTATTATAGATAGAGATAAACTGTAGACAGCAATAATGTTCAGCAAAGTAAGATCTACAAATAAGTCAGCATGATCAAAATTGTTAGAGGACCCCTTAAGGAGTTATTGCCCTTTATAGTCAATATTGAACAACTTTTCGTCATTTTTGTAACTTGTATAAAAATCATTTCTAAAACTACTTGGCCAAATTTAACCAAACTTGGCCACATCATAATACTAGGGTATCTATTTTAAAAAAAAGTGTCTAATGACCCCGCCTACCAACGAAGATGGCCGACATCAGTAAACACATTAACAGGTGAGCGACACAGGCTCTTGAGAGCCTCTAGTTTTTTTTAACTGGATGTGATTGTCATAGCATGGTCACATGAATGGTTTGACTTGTCCAGTCCAGGTCCACTTATCAGTTGTTTGTGCTCAATTTGAGTGTATTTATTTAGATTATCAATCCTTCTGCTTTCAAGCACTTTCCAAAAATGGAAACAAATTATTTTCAGGAAAAAAATAATTTCGATTTTTTTGTGGAAAATAATTTTTTGACCCGGGCGCTTATTTTTGACCCGTGTGGGGGGAGGGGAAACAAACATATTTTTAATTTTGGCCTTAGATTTTTTAAGCATAGGTCTACTTGTTGTATGGAATGACTACAAGGTATCATATAAAAAAAGATGTCTGCCTGCCAAGGTTAATTTTACTGTGACCTCATATTCATAGAATAATGATAATATTCATGATATTGAACAGCAAGAATGATGAGTAAGTTGATGTTATATACAAATAAGACAAAATTTTCAGTTGCCTACTAATATGTAATACATGTAGTAGTTATTTTTGTCATTAAATGATGTTTACCCTTTTATGTGTAGGGCAAGAACATGAAAGATAAAGGGGAAACTATAAACAGAAGAAATTATCAACAAAATAAGATTTACAGAGGTCAACAAAGCCTAAATGGTAAGTCCACTGTTATAAATTTTTTGTCCTTGAATAATAATTAAATATTTATTAAAATAAGATGTGGTATGATGAAAGAGAAAACTATCCATCAGAGTTCAATTTAGTGGATGTAAGCATTGTAATTACTTATTAGAGGCCATTGATGACCTGTAAGTAATGAGAAAACCCATACCCTATACATGTTATAGTAATCTATAAAAGTCAACACTAACCAAATTTGAAACAGAGCATCAATTCAAACGTCAAATATACCAGACTAATTTATAAAAACAAAAAATTATGAAAAATAAAAATGACGGGTATGAACCAACATCAACCACTGAACTATGTACAAGCACCTGATATTAGACAGGTATAATATGGCTGGGTTGATATAAAAATAAGAAACACTTAGCAGTCTGATTTCCAATGAGACATTTCTCCAATAGAGATCAAATGACATTTAAGGAGGCTCTAGGGTATAACAATTTCAGAAAAATGTTTTAATATTTTTTTTTCATAACTCAATTTATTTATATCTTTATCATATGGTACACCAAATCATTCAAAACAATCAATTCGGTTTGGCCCCAGATGACTTTTAAAATGCATATATCATTGAAAAAGCTCCAAATTATCTCCCTTTGGTGCAAAAAAGCCATTTTTTGGCATTAAAAATGTAATATCTTATTTAACTCATCGGTGGCCTATATTTTTTATTATAATTTTAAATAAGCTGTACTTTAACTAAACTATTATAAAATTTAAGCGATTTCTGTAATTTAGTACTTGAATATTTAAATGAAAGTTTATCATATTAATCATAAACATGATAAAATAGCCATTTTATTGATCTCTTCACTGATAATTTTTGAGTTTGTGTATTTGTAGGTCAGAAATCTGGATTTTCATGGTCATCATTCACAGATCAATACTGAACGGAAAACTTAAAGCTGATATTTTTCTCCATAGTGCGACTTTTTTATTAATTTGAAATGGAACATGTTTTTTCCTACATTTATTTGAAAGAGGAAATTTCAACATGATGACTATAAACAAAAAGGAGTCATATCATCACGATCATTGATGCACAAGAACTTGATCATATAAATACAACAATGTAATTATCAATTGAAAGATGGAACGAATGAACAAGATATTAGAATGTTGTTGTCCAAATAAACTTGCTTTGTCTTCTCATTTGAATCTCTCCATTCAATAAAGATGTACAGAGGAAGATCTTTGAAGAACAGATTGAAAAAATGTTTTGTCTAAGAATTGCAGGAATATTCTAGTGAATGAAATTATTTATTGACTTCACTCTTATATAGTGGACTGAATAATTGTACATAGCAAGCTGTGAATAAAGAAAGCAAAAACTTTAACAAAAAGTGTTTATATTATAAATTTGCAATTATAAGCATACTATTATGTACACCACAAAGTTATATATAATTCAAATTGTTTGCCTATACAAGTATTGCAATGAACCTATAACAAAGAAAATCTTACCTCATGAAAAGAGTGAACTATTCAGTCAGAATATGAAATATGTTTTCAGTTCTATTTTTCATAATAGAATAAACAAGACAAAGATTTCAAAACAATATTTTTTCATTTATTTAGAAATTTCATCATTTTGTTTCAGTGAAAGGACTTTATTCTTTGACTGTAAAATATTATTATTATACATTCCAAAATAAGAATAATATTTATTGTCATATAAACAAATAAAAAACATGTTTGTGACAAAATTTAAAAAAAATTATATATATGTATATATAAAAAATATAAAAAAACTCGTATACATTTAAAACATTTTACTACCAAACAGCATTCATTGTAACATACACATAACTTTATATTTATATATATATATTTATAATTTTAATCCCATAGGATTTTATTTTGTCCCATGGGATATTAAAAATCCCATGGGATAATTATAGTCCCATGGGATTTTTTTTGTCCCATGGGACAACAAATATCCCATGGGACTACAATAATCCCATGGGACCAAAAAAAATCCCATGGGATTTAACCAAAATCCCATGGGATAATGGTAAATCCCATGGGATTTTGCCCTGTCCCATGGGATATTGAAAATCCCATGTTTTTATAATTCAAATTGCAAAATAAATATGAAAGTAACAGTATAAAACCAATGAAATTATTGAATCCCATGTAATTCCGCACATTTTGGTTATATACATGATATTGTAGCTCTTGTTTGAGGCGGCGGCGGATTTGCAAATGAGTGTTTTGCAAATTAAAAGTGTCCAGTGTTAATAGAACTAAATATGTAGATTATATATGTAGATTATATATGCAGTCGTCTATATTAAAACTTGCTCTTTCACACTTTCTTGTAGCACTTGAATTGCAATGAAGTCTTTAATATAGTTCACGTTTCTCCTATAGAAAGAAAAGATCCTTCTGATACCATGACAGTTTGTTATCAGTTATAATTTCAAAGTAATTTAAAAGAATAAGCACACGTTTCAAGATATTTTTATAACATGAACCTTGGACCAAGTCAGGAACCTGTAGTCTAGTGGTTGTGGTTGGTTCATTTCGTTCATATTTGTTGTTTGTAAATTGTTTTGTTATACATTAGGCAGTTAAAATTCTCATATGAATTGTTTCATATTCATATTTCACATGTTTAAACCTTTTATAGCGACTTTTACTCACTCTATCAAGGCCGTACAATTGACTACAATTGCGTATATTTAACTAAAACTTTGGTGAATTATAGTTGTGTCATTGAAAATTATAACCACATTTCTTATTATGACCAACATTGATATTTTCTATTCAACGGCAAGAAAATAGAACTTTGCTTCTTATAGTTCTTTGTGTGGTTTTAATATATATAGCATAAAAATTTTGACAGCAGTAGATTTTGAATGAAAAGCTGGACTAATTTTTAGGGTAGTATGGCAGAATCCAATTAAAATACATATTCTAAATATAAAAAGAAATACTAGTTAAATTCTCACGAAACAGTAACCCTTCTACCAAAGATATTTCAGTCTATTACTATATGGAGTCTAATTCGGTTTTCTTCATCTTTTACATTACAAGTAAAAGAGTGTTCAATTGCCTTGACCTAAAGCACTTTCAAAATCACTGTTAGTGTAAAAGAATTATCTAAACTACAGACAAATTTTCTACCTATGAAATTAAAGTGAATCGAGCTATCACATGATTTTTTTTTATGGGAAATGAACTCGAATCGAGCCTTCACATGAATTTAACAGTAACTGAACATATTTTAGATAATATTATAGAAAGTAAATATGTTTTCTTTTTGGTAGTGAGCATGTTTTATACAACCTTCCTTTATTTCTTTCTTGTTGTTTAAATTTCTTGGTCCTCAACAATCAGTCAGTCTTGTAAGCTCTAACCAATAATGTCTCAAATATAACTTATAACATAAGATGTAACAAGAATGCTCAAGCTGAATCGTCTCGCCTGCTTTTCTATTCACGAATTATTTTCGAGTAGAGTTTTAGTACAAGTGTCACATACACCACACATTGTCAAAGATCCATGAAAATGAATTCAATGTGAGATAAACCACAGGCGTTTGAATTTTAGTGATAAATAAACCAAAAAAATAGAAAAAAAGTCGCCCATATCTTAAACAAGAAACAGACAAAACCATGAAGATTACATATTGACCAATGAACCATAAATTTAACATTGACTAATTGACCTGTGCAAATTAAACAAATAATAGTACTCAAGACACATAAAAAACTAATGACTAAGCAACACGAACCCCACCATGGGTTTGATCTCGGGTGCTCCTGAAGGGTATACAGATCCTGCTCCACATATAAATGTAGTACCCATCCTGTTACCCGTGTAATTACAAACCCGGTAAATAGTCCAATTCGGTAGTTCACTAATAGGTAAGTGAGAAATTAACATAACAAAAATAGAAATTTGTTTTCAAGCAGTTGCTTGACAATGAAAATGAGGTCAAGGCCAACAGACACAATACAGACTTTCGTTATACGTGTATAAGCCATCTGTACACAAGGTATGAAGCCTCCAGTTCAAGGCAATTACCATATAAAATATCAGGCTCAAAACAAATAGCTAACACCGTAGGATTGTTATCTGTATCTTTCGCATGTCACAGGCGTGACAATACAGCAAGAAGACAAGCAATGTCATGTACATCGATGACTCGCATCCTGGATTTTAGTTGTATTTGTTGATCAACTTTGAAACAAATTACTCAGGGAAAAGAGTCTAACTTGCAAAAGACAGAACGAAAGATGTTCATTCTTTTATGATTTTTTTTCTAATCCATTTATCAACTTAATATTCTAAAAATAATATATTCAAACGCCTGCACCAAGGTAGGAACCTTATCATGTAAAAAAAAAACATAAAAAAAATCTGTGTTGATTTAGCTTTGCTTCACAATGGAGAGCATGCTATATGTATCAAGTGTACGAATGGCATGTTTCCCTTTAGATTTTTGTTTGGTGTTTTTTATCGATTGATTGCTGTCGGATTCGAAGGCGTTTTCTTTCAGGGGCAGGGATCCAGTCCCCTATATGGAGCTACATAAATGGTTAAAGCATAAACTTTCTACATGTCCGACAACATGGACAGGACTAAAGTTTGTAAAAGTTAGTTTTATTTCAATGTTTTGTACTTTAACGTTTCATTTCAAACTAAATTAAATTTTGCTCTTTTGAGACTTTATCTGTAATGTTCATACAATAATTTTAATTTAAATTGTATATTATTATGAACGAGCTTCTGGTTGGGAAAATATACACTCATGGCAAGTTATTACAGGTTCTTTCGGTCTCTTTAAAAATACACATCTGTATGTCTCTTACATTAAAGTATTGTTTAAATGTTCTCCGCTGCACAAAATTACTATTAGTACCCATGGATTCTTTCATTTATTTGTATGTTATATTCTTGTAGGATGTTGATTCAATGATAAAATCCTGTTAAATAAACCGTATTAGACTCTTGGAATTCTTCATTCTGTTGCTGCAATCTAAAAATAAAATGCAGGGTACAATTTTCGTAAATTAATCAAATACTACGGTAACCTTACCAATCAGGGTTATTACTAAGGAATTTTAAAGATGAGTCCACATATTTCGCATTTCTGACATGTGCAATGGTGAGATTAAGGAATTTTTGTAATTTATAATTTATCATTGCATTCTCCATGATAAACTAGAACAAGAAAAATTTTCTAATAAGTTTATACCAATTTTACCCCTTAAATAAGATCTATATATATATATATATATTTGTTATTGGTATAACATTGATTTTATTATCAGTATATAAAAACCGTAGTTTATATACGAGTATTTTATACACATATATATATATATTCTTTTAATTCTGTATTTTACTGATAAATATATTCACTTTTTAAGTCAACATCACACTTTTACATTACACTAACAGCAGCAACTTCAGATGAGAAACAGAGTTCTGTGGATCCCCTTAGAAAATGTCCAATCTAGATATCCCTATGAAGATTTCTTGTGCCCTAGTTTGGTAAAATAATTAATGTCATAAGAATATTAGAGGAGAAACAGTTTTTACAATTTTAAATAAGTTAACGGACAATGATTACGTGGATAAGTGGGGGCCCACTGACTGCCTAAGACGGGGCCCGTTCCAGTCAAGCTTCAGTGATTCCCTATTTAAGCAACCAAATTTTTTCCCAAAAAGGGGGGTCCCTCAACAACAACCAGGTGCTCCGCGGGTGCGCACCTTTATACGACCGCAGTGGTCTAACCCTGAACGGTTGGGGCAAATTTGGTCACAATATTCAAGCTTGATACTGTCTGAATTTGGATTGTGATCGAAAAATCTTTCAAAATTCGAAAGTTGAAAAAAAAAGAATCCCTTAAAAAAATTGTAAACAAAAAACCCCCTTCCCCAACTTGTTCACCCCCCCCCCCCCTTTTAAGCAATAACCCTTAAATTCAATCCCATCTTTTCCTTTGTAGTATGGAACCTTGTAGTACAATTTCAGAGATATCCATTCACTTAAACACAAGTTATTGTTTGGAAACTAGAAACATGCTTCTTTTTGGTCCTTTTTTGTTCCCTAATTCCTACATATTTTAGGCAATTAATCCAAAACTTAATACCAGCCTCTCCCATGTTATATGGAACATTGTGGTACAATTTTAGAGAGTTCCATACAATTACACACTTGTAAGTTATTGTCTTGATTGTTTTTGACCCCTGTTTGGCCCTTAATTCCTAAACTTTGGACCCATAACCCCACAAATGAATCTAAACCTTCTACTTGTGGTTTTAAACATTGTGATACAATTTCAGAGCAATTGAAATACTTATACACAAGTCATTATCCTTAAACTAGAAAAATGCTTGCTTTGGGCACCTTTTGGGCCTCTAATTCCTAAACGGTTGGGACCACAATCCCCAACGTCGACCCCAACCTTCCTTTTGTGGTATTGAACCTTCTGAAAAAATTTCATAAAGATCTATTTTCCTTTCCTAAAGATACTTTCCGGAAACCAATGTATCTTCGGACGACGCAGACAACGACGACGTCATACCATTATACGATCACAAACAATTTGTTGCGGTCGTATAAAAAATCACCTATAGTTTACATTGTGGCTTAACTTATAAAATTTGAGGTAGGGCCAATTTCCCAATAATTTTAGTCACAGAAGGGTCAATTTAAAAAAGTGCTGAAAGAATAAAATTTACTTTAAAAACAAAAAATAAAAATGCTTTTTGATCAATATGTCGATTATCGTATATCATGATATGTGTGAAAGATAGTTATTTCAACCCTAAAAAAGGATGAAAGTCAAATATGCAGAATTTAGGGTGTTTTCAGGTTGGAAAAACAGGGAATCCCCCAAGAAGGACATTTCAAACCAAGAAACAAGTTATGTTTTTTGTTATTGTTGTAATTAATACAACTTTTCCCTCAAAAATGAAATTGGTTTAGTGTGTCCTTATTACAGTATTACCTAAGAAACAACTTTTCAATGAAAAGGTTGAACATCGCTCAATTGTACCTATATAGTTGATTAACACCAGAAGTAATCATATGCACCGCCGTGGCTCAATCGGTAGAGCCTAGCACTTGAAGTGGATGTTTTGATTTTTTTTTGTATTGAAATATTAGATAATAATGTTTTTATCATATTTTTTTGGATGTTTGCTTAATTTATAGAGTCATTGTGAATCATTTTGACTATAATAATATATCATTTTATTAAAGAAAAAAACGCTTATTGCATGCATTCCTATGACTGTACATACTCTTGACTAACTTTCTATTCATGTGTTTACATTTTTTACATATTTGCAAGGAACACCTGCGGTCAAACTGAAGTAGATGCCTGTACATAACCAATAACACGAGACAAATAACACGAGAATTGATTATATAGCAATGAAGCTCAAATGTTGCATGTGTAATATAGTGTAATATACAAATAACTTAAAATAAGGCCATTGTATACAAGTTTCAAAACAACACAAACAAGTTTGAGAAACCTTTTTTGAACATTTTATTATACGTAACAAATGCAGTCAAAATCAATTTTGTCGCCAATCCACCAACTGTGTAGATACTACTACTGAAATGTGTACCACTGTCCCTGTACTGGTACCTAAGTCATCAGAAAATAAAACAACACCACAGAACAAATCAATTACACTACAAGTCTTAATTAAATGTAAAACATCAAGAAGCTGTTTTATTTGTTAAAATGACAGGAAAGGACATATTACATGTGATGATGTGTTGTGTGGTTGTAACACATTAGGTGTTTTATGACCAACTGATGTCAGATTTTGTCGTCCGGTTAAAATATATAATTATGATCTTATCTTATCTTATAGACGATTAAACCTTACAGACCAGGACAAATACAGATATACATATATATTCAGAATGAGATAAAAAGCATCCTATTTGAATTTGTTCGATATTATTTGGCTTCCTAACAAGTTACGTGTTGTTACCTTATGCGCATAATACGGGGCGCCGAATGGGACTCTTGTGGTTTCGTACAAAATTCAATTCTGTCATAACAAAATCATTTTTGTCTAACAAAACTATGTGCTACAGACTTGTTTTGTGAGAACTTCAATTTTGTGATGACAAAATTCATTTTTGTCATGACAAAATTCATTTTTGTAGACAAAATTCATATTTGTCATGACAAAAGTCAATTTTGTCTAAAAGGTATGCAAATATAAACATATTTGCATACAAAATTGACTTTTGTTACCTGATATGGAAATTAAATCACAAAAGTCAATTGTGTGAGGTAAGATTCAATTTTGTGAGACAAAATTGACTTTTGTGAGACAAAATTGACTTTTGTGAGACAAAATTAACTTTGTGAGACAAAATTGACTTTTGTGAGACAAAATTGACTTTTGTGAGACAAAATTCAATTTTGTGAGACAAAATTCAATTTTGTCAATTTTGTTGAGACAAAAGTCAATTTTGTTAATTTTGTTGAGACAAAAGTCAGTTTGTCAATTTTGTTGAGACAAAAATCAATTTTGTTGAGACAAAAGTCAATTTTGTTAATTTTGTTGAGACAAAAGTCAGTTTGTCAATTTTGTTGAGACAAAAGTCAATTTTGTTAATTTTGTTGAGACAAAAGTCAATTTTGTTAATTTTGTTGAGACAAAAGTCAATTTTGTTAATTTTGTTGAGACAAAAGTCAATTTTGTCAATTTTGTTGAGACAAAAGTCAATTTTGTCAATTTTGTTGAGACAAAAGTCAATTTTGTGACCACAAAATTCATTTTTGTGACGACAAAATTGACTTTGGTGAGACAAAATTGACTTTCGTGAGACAAAAATCAATTTTGTTGAGACAAAATTCAATTTTGTCAATTTTGTCAATTTTGTTGAGACAAAAGTCAATTTTGTCAATTTTGTTGAGACAAAATTCAATTTTTTCAATTTTGTTGAGACAAAAGTCAATTTTGTCTCACATTGGTCAATTTTGTCTCACAAAAGTCAATTTTGTCAATTTTGTTGATCACATTGGTCAAATTTGTCTCACAAAAGTCAATTTTGTCAATTTTGTTGAGACAAAAGTCAATTTTGTCAATTTTGTCTCACAAATGACAATTTTGTGTAACAAAAGTCAATTTTGTGTAACAAAAGTCAATTTTGTGTAACAAAAGTCAATTTTGTGTAACAAAAGTAAATTTTGTGTAACTAAAGTCGATTTTGTATGCAAATGAGTTCACAGAAACCAAACTAAACTAATTTCAATACAATATTGATTTTTGTCGCCCAATTTTCAAATTAGGTAACAAAAGTCAAGTCTGTGTAACAAAAATGAATTTTGTCATGACAAAAGTGACTTTTGTCCGCTGATAGATAATTTTGTATGACAAAATTTTAAATTTGTAGTATGATACAAATTTTGTTAAACTGAACTCATTTTTGTTGAACAAAAGTCACTTTTGTCCGTACAAAATTGAATTTTGAGTACAAAACCACAAGAGTCCCATTCGGCGCCCCGTACATAAAGGGTGTTAACAATCAGATAAAATCAATAGTCTTGGCCTTGTGTTTTGTAGGAATACCTTTCAAGATATGAAAATAGATGATATGACGTATTTTAATGTACTATAATTAGCATCTATCGGGCTATTTAAAACATAATGTACCTATCTTATCGAATGAAAAGAATTCACGGGAAATTGGCCATACCTCTTTGACACTTTTAAAAAAATAATGATGTGTAACAGTCAGGATTCTACTTCGTCAAACTTATCTCCCCATTACGCCAGTTCATTTTCACAATCGTAGAAATGGAAGCCATTGTAGGGATGACGCGCTGCCAATTTTGCTCTTGAAAACCGATAAATTTATCCACATAGCACCATTACGATCCTTATATGTCAGTTGTATTTTAAAAGATAAATGTATCTACTAGGTAATGAGCATCAGTTAATGATCTTGTCTGCATTGACTCAACTTAAAACTATTGTCTCATCGGTTGTCTGGTGGAATTTTCGAAAATTCTTAAACATTTATAAAAATTAATTAAATATACTGAGTGCCAATGAAAACGCAACACTTTTGTTTTTCCAAAAAATCTTATAATTTTTATTTTATTTTTATTAGAACTTTGTATAGTTGGTTGAAAATGACTTTTAAGACAACTTTCATCAACTTTACGGTTGAGTGATTTTTGGAACAAATGCGAAGTAAGGGTTATTTTGAACGAACATAAACCGAGTTCACCGCTTTTCAACATACGCACCATTTTCACGATTTTATCATTTAAAGCTTGGCTAATGTCATGAATTTTCCCGCCCTTATTGTTAGGAAACTGCGGTAAACATCTGAGTAAATGCCAGGACTTTCCGACAACCAGCGACATGCAGTTTTGGGCATGATCCAATGAAGCCTTTCACGGCATACAATTACGAGAAGACTGAAGTTGTAGCCTCTTCAATAACCCAAATCATCCACAAATTCAACCAAAATGAATCATTTAATGATAAGCCACATCCCGGGGTAAAAAAAAGCAAGAAACGCTCAGCAAGACCGATACATTTGGTCTTTCACATATCCGATATCGACTATGATGGCTGTCCAAATGTCACGAGTGTTCAATGGTGGTCATGGTAGAACCTTTGGAGCAATTTCAGTAAAGCACCATTTGCGCAAAAATTGTTAAAAAGCACCACAGTCTTTCCTTAGTGACATCTAAACGACCGTCTGGCGTAAATATCGAATTCTGTAGACCAAAAATCATTCATTATGTACCAAAAACGTCAATGGTGGTTACACAGACATTTGGCACCCGCCTTGGCTAAAAGTCATGCTTTTCGCCGGATTTTGGTCCGATCGACCAAATTTTGCATCCGATTTGATATGTTTTAGACGATGAAAACCACCTCCAAAATCATAAAGTCAGCTTGAGTTTGCTTTGCGGGACAAGTGGAATAACATTCCTCGGGATCACATTAAACGTCCGGGATGATCAATTCCACGGCGCTGTCGAGATTGCGCTACACCACGGGGTTGTAACATTTTTTGTTAGGACTGTTAGTTGATGATTCGACATTGGATGTTTCGTGTACCTATTGCGCCCGAAAGATGACAATAAAACATTTTTGTTTGATATCGATCTATTGTTAAAATTGTTAATTTTCAAGAACAATTTATTTTGAGAGATTATAATTTCTTATATAAATTTTATTTTTGAAAAACCAAGTGTTGCGTTTTCATTGGCACTCAGTATATTTCGTGGAAGGGCAGACTAAAAAAAATCAGTGGTTGAAGAATAATATTATAAACCCTAGTTATCACACACACAAAAAAATATTTTTTCGAAGATATGCATTTTTATCATCCAACTAAAAAGACTGTCGTCAAGTACTTTTGATTTAAAAAAAAAATAGCTATTCGAACACACCTACTCTGTGATTCATTAGATAGGTATTTCACTTGACCCATATATTTTAACTTTTCGTACTGTGATTGTTTTATGTTATAAAGTCAGCCTGTAGCTTTGATACATGTATATAATAGAATCTGAAGCGAGATGATATATCAAATACTCTTGCTTTGTGCGTTTCAAAGACAAAATATACTCCTAAAACACGCCTTAACATAAAAAGGTGCACTCGATTTTCTCTTTTCGATACATTTGTTACCCATTTTTTTAATTTTTTTCTTGAGTCACATAATGGAAGGGCAGACATGAAAATTACTGAACTAATAGATTGATACAAATGTTCTCCGTGCGTGGTAAAATTTTTAAAAAAATCTGAGGTTATGCATTTTCTACATCCAACTTGATGGATACCCATGACGTCGACTTGATATTAATAGATAAATTGAAAACTTATGCAAATGGTGTTTTTAAAATAAAACACTTCGTATTTGGAGAAAAATGTCGTTTTATTCATTTCTATTTACATTTAAAAATGTTGTTACTATAGTAAACATTACAGTAAGCACTTATCGCCTTCTCTAACAAAGAGCTTCGATTCTTTTGTTCTATTTCAACTGGCTTTCCGACTGGTAGGAGTATTTGAAAGCAGATATACTTTTTGATTTTTTAATTTCACTGGATAATGAATTTCACACTTTTGGACCAGTAAAAGAAAAACTTGATTTGTATAATTCTGTATTTGATTTAGTGACAATACAATTATCCGATGATGAAAGTCGAGTATTGTACGGTTGTTTACTATTTGTAGGCACAATAAGAGTTAAGAAAGCCGAGTTGCGAGTTGCGAGTTAAGAAAGTCGAGTTGCGAGTTAAGAAATTCCAGTTCCGACTTGAGAAAGTCGAGTTGCGAGTTACAAAAGTCGAATTGTGTAAAACTGTGGAAACGAAACTATTGTTTTGGTGTAACTGTTTAACATTTTGGAATGATGATTGCTAATAGAATTGTATACAGTATTGTTGATTATTTTTGTTGTTTATATCTCTTCGTAAAAATAAAATGGATTGATAATCACTACTATCGGATTTTCTGAAGAAGCAGATAGCCTTTTGAGATACAGCGGATAGCTTGCAGTTTAATCATAATTAAATTTCATAGCTAGCACCGTCATATTAAACGTAAAGGAATATATAGCAACCAAGCTATGGTACATATGTAAAAGACCCCTTCTGCAAGTTTCGTTAAGAGTGGGCAATTTAGGGCAGCTGTAGAGCCGGGTAATATTCATTAGGGACCTCAAAATTTATTCCTTGACAATGACACTCAAAATTGTTGACGTTAAAATTATATATGTCTACATAGGCTAGAGTTGAAGGGGAAATGATGGGCGTGTATAAAACCAGTTTAAACCAGCCGCCTTTTTGTGTCTGACCGAAGTCGGGACCTTTAGCCTGTGTTGGTCTTGTATATCTTTTACAATTGGAAAACTTGCTGAATTTTTCGTTTCCATTCTCTGACTTTAGTTTGCCCCTATCAAATTGTATAAACTTATACACACTGCTTATTATTACAAAACACAGACCAAGTTTGAATTATGGTGGGGTCACCTTAACCGTTCAAGAGTAATGCTCCTTAAAAAAAAATGCTGATTTTTTTCGTTTCTGTTCGCTATAAACTTTAGTTTGTCTTAACCAAATGTTATGAAACTTATAAACAATGCTAAATACAACAAAAAACGGATCAAGTTTGAATTTTAGTGTCGTCATTCTACCCATTTTAGAGTTATGCCCCTATACAAATGAAAAAATGATAATTTTTTGTTTCTATTTTTAACTTTAGTCTAAATTGCCTAAACCAAATGTTATG
This sequence comes from Mytilus edulis, assembly GCA_019925275.1. NCBI lineage: Eukaryota > Metazoa > Mollusca > Bivalvia > Mytilida > Mytilidae > Mytilus > Mytilus edulis. The sequence continues at coordinate 63,239,956 of CM034353.1, forward strand.
TAACTTATAAACAATACTTATTACGACAAAACTCGGATCAAGTACAAATTGAATTTAGGTAGTATCACTTTTACTGTTCCTCAGTGATGTCCTTTTATAACTTTATACGATATGCAAGCGGGGCTGTGTCCAATGGACTCATTACCAATTTATCTAAATTCTTTAAAGTAACAGATATAATTTATAGAACAGACAAGGGGTAGTTGCAAATATTTCATGTATATTTTGAACACATGCAGAGAAGATTACTTAGGAACCCTTTGCCAAAAAATAAAACCTTCTTTTCTTCTATGTGCCCGCCTTTAGATGTTATGTTTGGAATTTTAGTTTCACTTTCCATATTCGGTATTTATCCTTAGGTAAGCTCCTTGTGGCAAAAATCACGTGATGCAAGAATTTATTATCCTGGAGTTAGGCTATTTATTTCTTTTTGTGGCGGGTATCCAAGCAGACAACGTGCATGTGTTTAACGGCAATGCAGATTTTCTCTTATGAAATAAAATTAAAAAGTTGCCGATCCGGCGCATAATAAAGATCGGTTAGAAAGCAAGGTTTTCATTTTAATTTAGATCGAAAATCTTAATTCGAGGGTTGAAAATTTAGAGCACAAAAAAAGGAGGTGTTCCTCAGGGAATCTTTTTATCTTATGCACTCTCATTTGAAAGCTTTATTTTTTAAATTTAATCAAAACAGAGAAAACAAATGTTAGTCAACTTGTGAATGGTCTTTCTTCCTTTCTCCCATGCCAAGTTATTCTCGCTAAAAATTCCAGTGGACCTCCTATGGCACCCACTTATACATGTAGTAAAAAAAAATCATTCAACAAATTAAATTATGACCTGCATGCACTTTGCATACTTTCAAAGGAGGCAATTTCATGACAAAATTGTTCTATATTGGGGAGGGGGGTCTAGAAATTTTGAAAGGGGGGGCGAAGTTTTAAAAGTTTTTGGGACCTTTTTTGGCTAAAAAATCATAAAATAAGTGTAAAATGCACTTTTTAAATGGTTCCTGGCGTGGGGCATGTATATTATATAGTTGCTGTAAAGTGTAAGGGTTGGACATTTTTTATGTTGTATTCTCCCTATTGATTGTCTATCATAAAATGTTCATAAGTATGGATCATTCTCGTTTGTTGTATGTTAAGTTAGCATAACCTCACAGATTTCTTGTTATGGACAAGAAATACACCGGGCTATTGGATGACAAGTCATTTAGAATACAACCGACACGAGTTAAAAAATCCAAACAAGCAATTTTTATCTAAATGTTCCGTTGATATGTTTCACCCAACAAAATTAAGAGAGGTTAGGGGTTCCAAATCAACCAAAGGATACGAATGAGTCTGAAATGACAAGGAATTTGTGAATGACGGTCGACAAATGGAGACCGTGATAAAGGCCACACTCAGCAGTCAGGTTGCAGTCTTGAAAAAAAGTATTCAATATAACAGTTCGGCGAAACAGACATTCCGGTCAGATATGCAAACCCCGGCCTCAAAAAAATATGCCCGTTTTTTATTCATCATGATCATTTAATGCAATATAGTTCTGTTGGAAATTTCCGTTTCTTATAGCAAAAAAATTGATAAGATTATTGTTTTCAATCCAGATACGGCCAGAATTTTTATTTAATGCAAAAATAAGAGTCAGATTTTTTTCTCTCAAATACCTTAGACTGCCTCCTCAATTCAAATGGTTCGTACCTTAGACTTTCAAGCTATCCAGAGCGAGCTTAATATACTGAATGTGGATCATTATTCAGCTATTATGTCAATTTAAACTATCATGTTATTTTAAAATAGGGCTGGGGCGTTTGGGGTTAAACATTTTTTCGTTGGTAAATAATATTGCTGAGGATTATTTTTTTCATGAGAGTGTAATAGAGTTTTACTTTCTGTTTGGTTGAATAGTGAAATAGAAGTCACTACGTTCTTGGTCAATCCTGTATCGCTTTGAAGGTTTCATGCATGGTTGTCATCCTCAGCCTAATCAACGTGTTACTGTAATTTGAATTTCAAAATGACCGAGTGACGGTTTTTTTACGCACTGGTCAACTCCACCATAGAGAATCACATGACTTTGACACAAACAGTAAATACCAGCGAAATTATCTTTATAAGTAAAGAATTGTCGCATAAAAATGAAATACACAGGAAATGGCAAAATTCACGAAGTCTGATTAATCATTTTACAAACAAAAAAAAAGTCCGAGCAAAGAGGGGCGTACGCCCTGTACGGCCCTCTCTGGATCCGCCACCGACGTCAATAAGTGAAATTAGGCATTAAACCGTTCTCCGAAACAATACAGGCATGCCACCAAAATCTACTAGAAAACGTGGGCGTGGTGGTAGCGGTAGATGTAGAGTCAGATGGAGCTTTGATAGTAATGAATCCTGATCCAGCAGAGATATAACCGACCATTCAACCTAAATTACAACCTATTGGCATCCGATACATTTTTTCGATATAATGTCATTTATATAGTTTTATCATTTTTGATATGAGGAAGGCACTGCCTTAAATGCCAGCTTAATACCAAGACTATGTCCTATAAATTGATAAATTGTTGGTTGTTTAATGTCCAGTGGCAAATATTGCATGCACAAATTTTGACGGGACGTATTATGGTATACAAATGTCCGACTTCCCGGCGTCTGTCCGTCGTAAACATGGTACAGTATAATGTCATGGTTGTTTTTTTCGTGATGTTCAAGCGAGTTATAAAATAAAACACAAAATTAAACATAATTCACCGTGCTCGTTTTCGAGAAAATTGAGGCTGTAAATTGGGGATTTGTGCAATTTTGTAAAAAATGTAGACAATGTTATAAAATTTTTGGAGCATATATTCTGCGTCGTAAATTATTAAGATCGGGTTCAATTTGAAGCTGTGATAAGTGACAATAATTTAATTTTGAATGTAACGCGTCTTCTGATTGGCTGACGTTATTTTGTTATGAGCCCATAGACATAATTTAGTCATGTGACCGTGACGTCATCAACGTTTTTTCATGTTTTTTTACGGTTTAAAATGGAATTTAGGATTAAATTATAAGAAATGACTGTAATATTTTTTCTGTCTATACGAAATAACATAAAAAATGTGGTACACACTGTTAAATAACCCGCTACGCGCGTTATTCAGTGTGCACCAAATTTTTAATGTTATTTCTTCATAGACAGAAAAAATATTACAGTCATTCCTTAAATAAGTAAAAAAAATAATCCCTACACGAATGACTATACAATTATTCAAGCCTTGCTTGACCATGCGGACCAGATGCTCAAAGTGGTATTTTTTTAATCCTATGTTAATTATAAAATCATATTTGATTGGATTCTTACGGCTTTTATACTTGTGTGTTATACTTTGAGTTTACCCAAAAAGGAAAGCAGGAAGAATTAGATAAAGCCCGTTTCCAATTTAACGTCATTTTTCTGTTACACTAAATGGTAGCAATATCTGACGTTGCGTCATTACGTTTCTAATTACGGAAAATTACACGATATTTTAGTAAACGCTAGCAGTGATGACACATATGTGTCAGGCATGGTGTAGCCTGTTGGAGAAAATGGACAAGTTGTCTTAATTACATACAGACAGACAAAACCTGGAGAGATTTAATATTTTATGTGAAAATGACAATGAGAATGATGGTTGTAGTATGAACGTAGTCAGATCGTAAGAAATGCGTAATGAGGACGGCATGCGCGTGCTAGTATCATACTATGGTCTTAAACAGCGTGGTGTAAACGTGATATAGTCGTAGTGGAAGCGTAGTTGGGTCGCGGTGAGAACGTGATGGTCGTAGTGAGGTCGTAATAACGTCGCTGTGAGCTCGTAGTGGTCTCGACCTTTGAGATCTTACCACGACCTTAGTGTGCTCTTACTACGCTTCTACTACGACCTGATTTCGACACGACCGCACCACGATTGTTTTTAACATGTTCAAAGTTGGCTACGTTCATCACGATCTTGAAGACCTCACCACGACCGTGATACGACCTTACTGCGATCGCACTACGATCGTCAAAATTTGCATTTTTTTCAGAGATCGTAGTGCAATCGTTGCCTAGTGGGACTGTGGTATTAAACTTTATTAGTTCACTAGAGCCACATGAGCTTAACAAAAAATATTACAACTTAGCCCACATGTTTACATATGTCCTTGGTAACAGGACTCAAAGTAGCAAAAAGGAGGGCCTGAAAGTGCAGAGTGTACAAATTAGTCCAAATTATGTCTAATAAAAAGAAAATAATATATTCAGCCATTTAAAACTTTTTTTCGGTTTAAAAAAAACAAATAAAAACTGTGTTCAACAGTAAACTTTCTTTAAAAAAATATGAATAATTTGAAAAAACACATTGCACAAATTTAAACTACATTTTATATATATAAAACAGAATTTACAAATAATTTAACAAAAACAGATTATGTTTATCTTTTAAAACATAAAAGTTATGTATTTCTGTCGAAAGGAAAAATACGTCCACAAATCCGAATTTTGAGCAAATATACAAAATTTCGACCTTATTTTACTAAAAAAAAAAGTAGCACATGAAGGTATATTTTTATTACATATTTGATTTAATCACGCAAAAAGTAGCCTATATGAAAATTGTCAGCAAACTGTCGATATGGATTCTATTATATTCTAGAAAAAAATAATGGTTGGAAGAAATTGCTGTGTTAGTGATATTTTGTCTTTATACTTTTCTAACTTAATTAAGATAAACAAATACGCCTTAAAGCTCAGACTATTATCTTTTTGAAATAATCTGAAACTATTTTAAAAATTGTCAATATTTTACTGGTATATATATTTGACCGAAAAGGACATCTTTTCTTTAGAAATTGTATATAAAAGATATTGCAGAGTTCTTAAAATCTGTTTATTCCCTGTTGGTCCTGGAAGACAAATCTACTAGTAATCGTCAAAACATTAGTACCACCACTTTCTAAGAACTTTAATCGTACAAATGTATATGTTTCAAGGTAAATGAGTGCAGAGTCTGTGCAAGGTAATGGCGTTTTTCAGACTGTTTATGACTAAATCCGTTTGTTGTGTAATGCTTGACAGAGGAGGATTTAGGGGCGGGGTTGATAATATACTGAAGCATGATTAGAGCGAGTATCCTCTTGCACAAACCCCGGCCCCTTATGAACATTTCTTGATCCGCCAGTGGTTGATACTTTAGTCTGGAAGAGTATGATTTATATGCTGGTTTTAATTGGCTTTTAAATAGTGTGCTAGTACTAATAGTTTTCAGTTACTACAAATACTCTTATTTTGGTGCTTCGCTTTTATAATCTTTAGTAAATGTTAGTTGTTTTTGTGTCTCGTATCATCTTTTGGGTCAATCCAATTGCAACGGACTTTTAAACGTTGTTTTTATGTTATACTATTACAACACTGACTGTCTAAGTTTAGGGTTTGAACGCTCACACACATGTTGAATCCTGCCACATTATCATGAGCATGTAGTTGAGTGGTTATTGTTTGTTCATATCTGTCGACTCATATTTGAAGTTTTTAGAATGGGTTTGTTATATATCGCTAGGCCGTTACTTTATTTCGTCTTAATTGTTCCACATTTTTGTCTTTGCCTTTTATAACTGATATACATGGATATTTGTCATTTTTTAAGGCCGCACGGTTGTTTATAATTGATAATACTACTTCATTGAACTTCAGTTGATAGTTGCCAAATTAGCAGTCATACCACATCTTCTTACTTGTTATGATATTGTATACATGACTTTTAACTTCGGGTCTTGTCTAAACATTTATGAAATATTAGTCGCTTGACGTTAAAAACAAACAACTAACAATCAATCAATTTAAACTCGACGTGTTCAATAAGGAGAAAATCATTTGATTTGTTGGGTTAAAAGGGGAGGTGGCAGGAGTATTTTGAATATGAATATGGTGGGCTGGTAAGAGCTGGAAAAAATAAGCATGAATAGCGACAAGTTAAATCTTTAACATGAATAAAGAATTTCGCCAAAGATCCTCCTGCCAGCCCCATTCCCATCAATAGAATAACAAAAGGTCGTACCCTTACTGTAATTGTCCGTGTGTGTTTATTATTTATCCAGCTAGTTGTCCTTATAGTGTCCTACTAAGGGGACGACTATTTGATATTCTGGGGGAGGAGGATTTTGAAAATAAATAACTAAGCCTTGATAATCACAAAAATCAAAGGTTTGTTCTGTGGTAGTTTGAAAATAAATAACCTGACACACAATTTATTGAAAAAATAGGTCTATTCGAAAGTATTAGATGGCACCAGATATTCATAATTTTTTTTCCAAAAAAAAATCGGGAAACACTTCCGTAAACTTTACATAATGAATTATAAATATTATTTAAATATACTTGAAATGTGTGAAAATGGGTTTCATTTTTAAAAGTTGAGATATATTGTGGTAGAAATACGCGTTGGTAAATATTGGGTACGAGTTTGCGAAGGTACGAGTTTACATGGCTCAACAGCTATTTTATTCTAGATTTGTAAAACTTTTGACTTGTCAAACTTCTTGATTTGTAACTTGTATTTTTCTTTAGAAACGCAACTTCTCTTTGGCTGGCAGCGGTAACTATTACACAGACGCGATCTCACAAAACGTGACTAAAACAAAGTGACTACATTTAAAAAATTAAGAAACGTAGAAATTCATGAAACTAATGGAGAAAATACGTTTACAATTTAAGAAATTGTGTTTACACATGTATCAAGAAATTACATTTCACAAATCAAGAAATGTAGAAATTCGTGTAACGGATGGAAAAAATACATGTTACAAATAAGAAATGACATTTTACAAATTAAGAAATTGCATATGTTATACGAATAAGAATTGCATGCCATTTCACAAATTAAGAATTGTATAATTTTGGCGGATATTCCCTTCCATAGTTTTGCACCCAACTAAATAGTCTCGATCATCCAGCCGCTTTATTTTTCAAAGTAGAGCGACGCTATATTTAAATATGCGTCTGGGTTATCGAGACTACCAACTAAAATACCCCAAGTTTGAACACCTTATTTGATTTCAGGACCACCATACTCAAATGTGAAATATTTCGTAACTTTTTACATTAAAGAATCCTGGTCCTGAGTAGATTTAAAAGTTGTCGTCAGCAAAAGATTAAAACACCGTTCATTGCGGGCTTCCGTTGTCGTTGATTTCTATATTTTGTGCAATGTCAATTTCATCATGGAAAACTTTCTCTACCATCAGAGGTTCATCAAGGGATAATACAAAATTTGATATTTATGCTATTAATATATGATAGTTACGATTTAAAAATCAATGTTTTAATTTAAGTTGCAGTATAAAAACAATATTAGGTCAATGTCATAAAGATATAAACTTTTTGGTATTCCGAATAAAACTGGGGAAGGGAAGGGCGCAGTTTTAAAAATCTCGTCCTTCCCCAGTTTCTCAGTCTCAGTAATATTTTTTGTATGAGGCTGAGAAACTGGGGAAGGACGAAGTTCTACTGAGCCCTTCCCCATTTTTGCGCCGAGTACAAAAATTTTTTTCTGACATTGACCTAATATTGTTTTTAAACTGCAACTTAAATTAATAAATTGATAGCTATTCAAATCGTAACACAAATGTCAAACTTATTTTCATCCCTTAATGGACCCCTGATTGTGGAGAAAGTGTTCCATGATGAAATTGACATCGTACACAATATAGCTGTGTTACTATATTTTATATGAAATAAACAGAACTATTTGCAGTATAAAAAAGCATTATATATTTTTCTGACATTGACCTGATATTGTATGTTTAGAAGTACTTAAAGATGACAAAAAGTTTAGTATTGAAAATGACTAAAATTTTCAGTACTGAAAAAGGACTGAAATTTTCAGTACTGAAAAATGACTGAAATTTTCAGTACTGTAAAATGACTGAAATTTTCAGTACTGTAAACAACTTTTTCCCAACATTACTGAAAATGATATAAAAATTAATGTACTGAATAGTGATGTTTCCTAAAAGTACTGTTTATATAGCGGCATTTAATGTACTGTTTAGTGATATTTCCTAAAAGTACTGTTTATATAGCGGCATTTAATGTACTGATTAGTGATGCTTTCTAAAAGTACTGTTTATATAGCGGCATTTAATGTACTGATTAGTGATGTTTTCTAAAAGTACTGTTATATAGTGGCATTTAATGTACTATTAGTGATGTTTCCTAAAAGTACTGTTTATATAGCGGCATTTAATGTACATGTAAATGCTAGTCAAATTGTTGGTAGTGTAGTATGTACATTTCCTTAACTTACGATGAAATACTGCAAGCAGTTGACAGAGTATGGTAAAGAATATGTCGTAATACACATGAAGTATCTTTACCACCAAAAAAGGACTTCTTAAGAATACTTCAATACATCCTGTGCAATAATGAATCAGAATTTAATAACTTGATATTTAGACAGACATGTGGAATCCCAATGGCGGCGGGCTCTCAAGTGAGCCCATCCTAGCTGATCATGATTTAAGAATGTTTGAAATCATAACGAATATTCTTGATATATTTCCTTTTAAAGAAAACCTATCACTGTTATTTATATAGAGAGATGATGGATTCATTCTGTTTGATTCTATAGTCAAGATAATTTTGCTGAATTATTTAACATTACAAATAAAATACACCTGTTACTAAAATATCTTGACGTCACAATTTTTAAAGGAAACAGATTCCTTAATCATAATATATTAGACGTCAAACTATTGTACCGTTAACCTAACTAGGCTGAAGCTATCGAACAATAACTAGCGAAAAATAAGCTAGCGAACAAATAAGGCGATATTTCTAAAAACCGAAAAAAATCAGACAGCAACGGCCGTTAAATGATAATTATTTCTAAAAGGCAGAAATTCCGTCCAAATATTGCAATTTAAACTGTATCATGAAATGATATTAATCCATTGATAAAACAAGTCACATCTCTTAGTTAAGGCTAATATTCAGTACCACAGTAAATCTGCAGCTGTCAACGGATTATTTGTAGGTGTAAGACCACCAATGCACCCACTTCAATTTAGAACGTAAAAGAAGTCCGTCCCTGTAAAATATAGCACCTTAAATGTCATTGTTTAATTGAACTACACATTTACAGAAAAGGTGGTTGGCCTATTACATGGCTTCCAGAAAAAATATTGAGGGGTGTCACGGGTATGACTATAAAGGTCATGTAGAGGAGAAACAGGCATATCTTTTGCGAAAGGTATCGAAGGGCGCTATGTTCAAAAATCAGAAACTAGAGCTCAAAATTTGAAAAATAATTGTTAAAAACAGTTGGGTTGACCTTTTCCATGGCTTCTAGAGGAAAATAATGAGCGGTGTCACGGGTATGACTATATAGGTCTTGTAGAGGAGAAACAGGCGCATCTTTTGCGCAAGGTATCGAAGGGCGCTATGTTAAAAAATATGAAACTAGAGCTCAAAATTTGAAAGAAATATTAAGAACAGGGGGGTTGACCTATTCCATGGCTTCTAGAGAAACTTAATGAGGGGTGTTAGGGGTATGACTATATAGTTATTGCAAAGGAGAAACAGGCGCATCGTTTGCGCAAGATATCGAAGGGCGCTATGTTAAAATATCTGAAACTAGAGCTCAAAATTTGAAATAAAAATTGTTAAAAACAGGGGGGTTGACCTATTCCATGGCTTCTAGAGAAAAATAATGAGGGGTGTCACGGGGTATGACTATATAGGTCTTGTAGAGGAGAAACAGGCGTATCGTTTGCGTAAGGTATCGAAGTGTGCTATGTTCAAAAATCTGAAACTAGAGCTCAAAATTTGAAAACAAATGTTAAATAGTTGAAAAATAACGCGAATATAAATCATTACGCAAATTGAAAATCGCGAAAACAGCTTGTAACGGCTAAACGCAAAATAAAGTATTCTCGAAAATAAGTTGGTTTACAGTATGAAATCATTTATAGAAAAAATCAGGTATACTTTGTTTCCTTATATAACAAATTTGCGTAATTTGATAGCTGTATTATAAAATAAAAAAATAATTTTAATATTTTAAAAGTATTGTGCTCTGTAAGGTTGTCATCAATCGGTGAGTTTATTTAACATAATGTCACAATGTAATCTGCGAAGCAAAATAAAACAAGTCAATTCTTACATAAAGAAGTTTAATTAAATACAATCGTAACAATTTATTATTTGTGACTGTTACTTAGTTATTATAAAACGCCCCTGTATTTATTGTTATTTTGCTTTTCTTTTTTCATACGCGAATAATTATTTGATCTTTTGCAGGATGAAAAAGAGTCTAGTCTTATCCAAAGTAAGTTTTATGGATTTTAATAAGGAAATCATATCCTGTTTTCTTTGAATCAACGAGTATGCAATTATTCTTCCTTTTCACGTGAAATTGCAATTATCAACATAAAAATCAGTCAATTTGAGTTCAGTCATGTATATTTAGGTGTCGACACCTGCACTTGATATTCAACACTGAAATGCATGAACAGTTGATTCATACGTTTCTTACTTTAGACAAGAGAGTTTCTGAATAAATTTTAGGAGGGTGAAACACCATTTATAGTCATGCAAGTAGGGAAACCGCAACGAGTATTGTATGGATTGTCATTCCAAATTATGTTTATGAATATACACTGCACTATGTTCTTTCATGCCGCCTGTTACTTTCGTATCGATTTCATCCATAATTCTAACGATATTACCTTCCTATTCATGTATTTTTAATTCATTGGTACTTTTTCTAAATGTCAATGACTTCCATATCAAATTATTCCTTGTCATTTTTGCTCCCTTTTATACATCTGTACCACCATATTTATACATACCATTATAGTACATTGTAATACATTAATAAATTCAATATCAATACAACTTATAAAATATACATTTGATGATAGAGGGAGGGAATTAGCAAAGAACTCAAACTCGAGTAAACTATTGATATCGCACCAAGTCAGGAATATAACAATAGTTTTAGATATGTTACCTCCATTTTTACACTCCAATAAAATTGAGAATGAAATGGGGAATGTGTCAAAGAGACAACAACCCAACTTAATAGCAGAAAAAAAGCCGAACACCATCACTTCAGTACAGCACGAAAATCCTCCAACCGGGGGCGTGCTTCAGAGATCTTCGGAGATCTTCAGATTGCCCCAAAACAAACATGTGTACTAGTTCACTGATAATGGACGTCATACTAGCTCCGAATTATATATTAAATGAACTAAAATTAAAAATCACAAAAAGACTGTAATTCTCATGCTGTTATGTTGTGGCCTTTTATAGCCATCTATAAAGTTTTTGCTTAATTTTGAAGGCATTACTATGTTCAGGCTCAGTGTTGAAGGCCTTACGTACGATGTACAATTGCATCTTCATGTTCTTAGATCCCAAACATGGTGACTCTTTAAAATAGTTAAGTAATTGTCAGTCATACCACATATCCTTTATTTTAGATAGGAAAGAAACAGTACGATTTAAAGCCTGATGTCGTAAGACAACATGCAACATTTTAGTTCGATGCAGATTTTCATATTGATGAAATGTATTATAGTAGTAGAAATGGATTACACATGTTTTGACTATAACTTAATATTGCGCTAGGTCCAAGTCCATTAGGCATTGACAATATTATTAACAAATGGAGAGAACCGAAACAACCGTGCCATTAAGCAAATCTTAATTCCAAAAAAAAAAAAAAAATCAAAAAGAAAAATATCAGAAGAAGAATTCAGGTTTGAATACTAGTATATGTTTTCATGTAGCTGTATATAACTTTAAGTTCAATTCCCTAACTATGTTAAGTGATTTGTCTTTTAATGACCATGTCAATACTTAATTTACTTCAGATGGCGACCTTCAAGTAAAGTAAGTTGCATACTTATAATATTGTCGAATTCAAACTAATTTATTTTTCCATCAGTTTGCTTGTTTATTTACTCACGGCTGTCATTCGGTATATCGATAAAAATGATCGTGATAGAATTTGAAAAAAAAACAGGGTTATGACCTGTTCCATGGCTTTTAGAGAAAAATAATGAGGGTGTCATGGAGAATGTCTATATAGGTCTTGTAAAAAATAAACAGATGCATCGTTTGCGCAATAATTCAAGTGGCGCTATGTTCAAAATTCTGAAACTTGGGCTCGAAATTTGAAAAATTTGAAGAAAAAAACAGAGAGGGCGATTGGCTTATAACATGGATTCTACAGAAAAATAATTAGGGTTTTCACGAGGTATAGCTATATATAGGTCTTGAAGGTGAGAAACAGGTGCATTGTTGGAGCAAGATTTCGAGTGGTGTTAATATGTCCATAAATTAAACCAGGGCTCGAAATATGGAATAAACATTTGCTTTGCTATCAATGGTTTCTACAGAAAAATAATGAGTGGTGTTACGGGGTAGAGCTATAAAGGTCTTGTAGAGAAGATACATTGTAGTCTGGTCAATTTAGTCATAATAGTGAATCACCTGCAACTAATTGCAACACACAGTTTTTTCTCTAAAAAAACAAGTATGTTACTATCTATGAACAACATACTAAAAATATACAAAAATATATTTTGCGGAAAGACGATGTAATTAATGAAACTTTTTGTTAGTAAAAGTAAGGTTTTTATGAGTTGCTTCCCCTTATTTGCCAAAGTTGAAAAAAATAAAATCATACAAAAAGTCCGTCGTCGTTAACTTACAAAAATCTTCTCCTCTGAAACTGCTGGGCCAAATTAAACCAAACTTGGCCACAATCATCATTGGGGTATCTAGTTTAAAAAATGTGTCCGGTGACCCGGCCAATCAACCAAGATGGCCGCCATGGCTAAAATAGAACATAGGGGTAAAATGCAGTATTTGGCTTATTACTCAAAAACCAAAGCATTTAGAGCAAATCTGACAGGGGATAAATTACTTATCAGGTCAAAATCTATCTACCCTGAAATTTTCAGAAAAAAACAGACAACCTGTTGTTGGGTTGCTGCCCCAAAATTAGTAATTTTAAGGAAATTTTGCAGTTTTTGGTTATTATCTTGAATATTATAATAGATAGAGATAAACTGTAAACAGCAATAATGTTCAGCAAAGTAAGATCTACAAATAAGTCAACATGCCCACAATTGTCAGTTTACCCCTTAAGGAGTTATGCTCTTTATAGTCATTTTTTAACAATTTTCATGAATTTTTGTAAATTTTTGTTAATTTTTAGAATATATTTTCCACTGTTATTACTGGGCCAAGTTCATTATAGATAGAGATAATTGTAGCAAGAAGAATGTCCAGTAAAGTAAGATCTACAAACACATCATGATCACCAAAACACAATTTTGTCATGAATTTATCTATGTGGTTTAATATGCACATAGACCAAGGTGAGCGACGAGAGCCTCTAGTTTTAATCAAAATGAATCACCTTCCTCTCTAAAAGTTCGCATATTTGAATAAAGACATAGACCGAGATTGTGCTATGCTATTTTACAATCCAAGAATCTAATTATCCAAATCACGGGAGGTATATAACTTTAAATGGAAAAATGTACTTGATGCGATTGACCACCTTAGTCACCATCTTACTTGATATTTGAAAGAATACTGCCCTGTGTTATAGGCACCGACAGTCATTTTGTTTTATAGGAGAGGGCTTCTCGAAACACATGTTTTGTCCTTAAAAAATGTTATTGCAAGACATCATGTTTGAAATTTAAAGTCTTTAATTGGGTTCCACAACTTTATAAAGGAAACAATATTATTTTTTCATTTCGTTTCTGGAACAATAAAATCGAGAATGGGAATGGGGAATGTGTCAAAGAGACAACAACCCGTCCAAAGAGCATCCAAAGCCGTAGGCCACATTTTGGTCTTCAATACAGCGAGAAAATCCCGCAATCGGAGGCGTGCTCCAGCAGAACTCTAAACAAAAATGTGATAATGGACGTCAACTAAACTCCGAAATATATAAAAGAAACTAAAATTAAAATCATACAAGACTTACAAAGGCCAGATGCTCTTGACTTGGGACAGGCGCAAACATGTGGAGGGGTTAAACATGCTTTTTGAGGTCTCAACCCTCCCCCTATATCTCTAGCCAATATAACAAAACAAACACACAGCAATGCGCACAGTAAAACTCTCTTTTTTCTAACACAAGCGATGCAAACGGCGAAGCGCGTACATGTTTTGATCCTTTGTTTCTAACATACGTTTGCAAAGTTTACATAAACTTTGACAAACTATGCACTCACTCAAGATGCGTCTAAAATTTGTCGTTCATCGTTTGTTAGTACAAACGCTACATTTTTTCTAACTTCAACCTTGATCTGCACGTGTTTTTCCCGCGGTTATTACAAAGATGGATTCTGTCAACAGAAAAGGAGGTATGTATATTATTATTGATTTTTCATTAACATGTGGTTTCTGTGAACATATAATTAACACACAAAAGTGATTTAAAAGAAGATCAGTGCCATTTTTGGCAAAATAACAATATGCAATTTCTATATTTACAGAGCATCAGTCTTCAGAAAGTCAAGAAGGAATGAAGTTGCAAATGTACTTCTGTCTTTATCGTTAGTTTTACTGATTGTGTACCCATGTGTTGATTCAATGCTTAACATATCGAAATTTTATTGAAAATCCACAGCCTTTCCCCTTGTTCTCAAATATTGGCAATTCGGTGCTTGATAGATAGAGGATTTTTCCATGCAGTGCTAGCAATTATTTCCTTAAAACAAGTTTATAAATTAAGATATTGGTTCAATTTTATACACGGTGCGCTTAAATGTGTGCTTTTTTTTTATATCCATGCGCATTTTTACATATCTGTTGTTTACTTTGAAATATTTGGTTTTTTATAGATCTGAGGGAAATCACTTATCAATACTATGATTCATCTCTCATGTTCCAGTCCTACACCTGTCCATCATATGCAGAATCTTTCATGAGAGGGGAATATATCGATAACCAAAGACCTGTGAATACAAACAACAGAAGAAATTTACCAGCGAGTTATGGTTTAGAAAGCCAGATGAATAGGAGGAATACCGGTACAACTGAGAGTGTACAAACACAAAAATCTACCAATCCTTCATGTAACTTTTACCCCAACATCAACATCATCTTCAAAAAGTCAGATTACAATTCCTGATGACAAGGAGTAGACAGGGAAAGGATGGACACCACATGCTGTCGAGGCATTGATACATACTTACGACAGCAAGAAAGACAAATTTGTTGGAAGCAGTAAAAAAACGGAAGAAAGTGTGGATAGACACCGTTTCGATCTCTAACATCACTGTAGAGACTTTTATTGTCGAAATCGGGATCTGGTGTACTAAAAAAATATTGACACCGTATGTTTGTGGCATAACATCATGGCTACAAGTTGAATTTTTTTTCTTCTGTTTAGTATTAAATTGATATTGAGATCCATTTTGTAACATCTTATGATCAATTTTATTTGGCAATCGCCAATAGCAGTCAGCAGGGTTAAAAAAACATCAGTTGTTCGACCTGTTAGTCCGACCTGTTAGTCAAATGCGTTTTGTTTAAATATACTTTTTCACTTTTTTGATCTTTTGGAAAATGTTGTTTGTGCTGTTTTAGACCCTTCTACAACGAAATTTGTTTTACATGCACACGTATAAAAATTGCGGTTTTTATCCAACGCAATCATAGGTTTGAACGTAGTTTTCAATTTAGACTCGTTTATATTTTTTCGTTTGGGCTTGTATCATATTTTCCCTCCGGTTTATATGATCCGTTCATCCTATATTGACTCTTAAAATTCAAGAGTCTATCTCAAAATGAGGGTACTTTTTATATGGCCTTCCAAATACCGTTTCGATCTCTAACATCACTGAAGAGACATTTATTGTCGAAATCCGGATCTGGTGTACTAAAAAAATATTGACACCGTATGTTTGTGGCATAACATCGTGGCCACAAGTTGAATTTTTATACCCCCGCTTTGAAAAAAGGGGGGTATACTGTTTTACCTCTGTCTCTCCTTCCGTCAGTCCGTCAGTCCGTCAGTCCGTCCGTCCCATGAATATTTTTCGTCACATTCTTTCAGGAACTACACTACAAGGATTTCTGAAATTTAGTTTCAGGCTTGATATAAGTCAGCTATATTGTGTGATGCGTTTTCAGATTCATCACTCGACAACTTCCTGTTTACCGAACACTTGTATCATTTTTACACCTGATAGCCAAGTTGAAAATTTTCGTCTCATTTGTCTCAGGAAGTACACTACTAGGATTTCTGAACTTTGGTTTCAGGCTTGATATAAGTCAGCTATACCGTGTGATGCATTTTCAGATTCATCACTCGACAACTTCCTGTTTACCGAACACTTGTATCATTTTTACACCTGATAGCCAAGTTGAACATTTTTCGTCACATTTTTTTCAGGAACTACACTACCAGGATTTCTGAAATTTGGTTTCAGGCTTGATATAAGTCAGCTATACTGCGTACGTGTGATGCGTTTTCAGATCCATCACTCAACAACTTCCTGTTTACCAAACACTTGTATGATTTTACACATGATAGCCAAGTTGAAAATTTTCGTCACATTTTTCTCAGGAACTACAATACAAGGATTTCTGAAATTTGGTTTAAGGGTCAATATAAGTTAGCTATACCGTGTGATGCGTTTTCAGATTCATCATTCAACAACTTCCTGTTTACCAAACACTTGCATATTTTTACACTATTAATATTATCCACTTGCGGCGGGGGTATCATCAGTGAGCAGTAGCTCGCAGTTTCACTTGTTTTTTCTGTTTAGTATTAAATTTATATTAAGATCCATTTTGTTACATCTTATGATCAATTTTATTTGGCAATCGCCAATAGCAGTCAGCAGGGTTAAAGAACATCAGTTGTTCGACCTGTAAGTCAAATGCGTTTTGTTTAAATATACTTTTTCACCTTTGGTCTTTTGGAAAATGTTGTTTGTGCTGTTTTAGACCCTTCTACAACAAAATTTGTTTTACATGCACACGCATAAAAAAATGCGGTTTTGTTAAACGCAATGATAGGTTGGAACGTAGTTTTCAGTTTAGACTCGTTTATATTTTTTCGTTTGGGCTTGTATCATATTTTCCCTCCGGTTTAAATGATCCGTTCATCCTATATTGACTCTTAAAATTCAAGAGTCTATTTAAAAATGAGGGTACTTTTTATATGGCCTTCCAAATATCGTTTCGATCCCTAACATCACTGAAGAGACATTTATTGTCGAAATCCGGATCTGGTGTACTAAAAATATATTGACACCGTATGTTTGTGGCATAACATCGTGGCCACAAGTTGATTTTTTTTCTGTTTAGTATTAAATTTATATTAAGATCCATTTTGTTACATCTTGTGATCAATTTTATTTGGCAATCGCCAATGGCAGTCAGCAGTGTTAAAGAACAGCAGTTGTTCGACTTGTTAGTCAAATGCGTTTTGTTTAAATATACTTTTTCACTTTTTTGGTCTTTTAGAAAATGTTGTTTGTGCTGTTTTAGACCCTTCTACAACGAAATTTGTTTTACATGCACTCGTATAAAAATTGCGGTTTTTATCCAACGCAATCATAGGTTTGAACAATTTAGACTCAACAGATCTTACATTGTTGGGTTGATGTTTAGACGAGTTGTATATATATATATATATATATATATATATATATATATATATATATATATATATATATATATATATACATGTATATCAGTCTAAAGATTTGCACAACGGTACTGATATAAGATGTTATAATACGAAAATGTTGTTATTAAATCGTGCTGACAAATATTTCGGCTCAACAAATGGCCTTCTTCAAGTGTCACAAGTTTTAACAATACTGATACATAATGTATAAGGTGTAAAAATAGATAAGTAATAATACAGGTAAGTTTTGGTCGATTGATTTTTAATCCAAAAGCCTGAATATCATAATATAAACAAAACACTATAAATCAATATACGTGACTGTGTATATTAACAATAAAAATGAGTGAAAAAACAAAAACGCTAGTTTTTCTTATTGATGCCGTTTGGATGATGTACATTAAGTTCCTTTATCCAAAAGCTTTCCCGAACCTGTCGCTGGGCATCACTCCAGTGAATATTCTGTTCAATCACTAGAATTTTCATGCGGTTAAAGTCATCAGGTTTGTGACCCGACTGTCTGAAGTGCTGAGAAACTGGGAGAAGTGGCTTCTTAGAGATATCACTCCTATGGCCATTGAGGCGTTTGTGGAAAGGCTGCTTTGACTCACCAACATATTGGAGGCCACAAACCGAACATTCTAGTATGTAAACAACATTCATACTTTTGCAGGTAACATTGCAAAATATCTTATAGTTGTTTTCGGTTGCCTTACTGTGAAATGTTGATGAATGCTGCATCTGTAGGCAGCATTTGCAGCGTTTTTCTTCACACGAACGACATTCTCCAGAAGTACTTCTATTATCAGACACTTCAGCCCGCACCAGCAGGTTCCGCAGACTACTAGGTTGCCTAAAAGCTATCATTGGAGGCTCGGCAAAAATCTTGGATAGTTTGGAATTCTTTTCAACTGATTTCCAATGCTCACGAATGACACCAAAGCTGTTTTTGAGAGATGGGTGGTAAGTAAGAACACATGGAGTCCTTTTATTTTTCTTTTTAACTTTGTATTCCAATAGTTCACTCCTGGGAATTGATTCCGCTTTCTGAAAGCTTTTTTTGATATTTCTGTGTTTGAAGCCCCTTTTCTTCAAGCGAGTTTCAAGTTGACGTAGTTGTCTTTTAGTTGTTTCTGTGTTGGAACATATTCGCTTGACTCTAAGTGCCTGACTGTATGGAATGCTCTTGGTAAGATGAGCAGGATGGCAACTTTTAGGGGACAAATATTGATGAGTGTCAGTGGGTTTAGAATATAAATCTGTAGATATGATGCCCTCTGTGAGCGAACTTGAAGTATCGAGGAAGGCGATTTTGGATTTAGACTTCTCATGAGTAAATTTGATACTAGGATGTATGTTGTTGGCATGAGTGATAAAGTATCTAAATCCTCGTCGCTTTTATTCCATTTCATATCCACATCATCTATAAATCTAAACCAGGAAAGCGGTTTTTCGATGGAAGTTTCAAGGAGTTGTTTCTCTAATTTGCCCATAATTATGTTGGCATATGACGGAGCCATTTTGGTGCCCATGGCAGTTCCATTTACTTGCAAATAATGATCTCCATCAAAAGTGAAGTTGTTTTTCTTAAGTACCAGCGTGAGCATTTTGACCAGGCATTCGGTAGGTGGATATTTCACTGGTCTGGAATCCCAAACTTCTTTACATGCATCGATGCCATCTGCATGTGGAATATTAGTGTAGAGGGAGGTGACATCCATGGAAACAAGAGTCATCGATGACAAAACTCTTGAATATTTGAAACCAGAAAATCCAAAACCGGGCAGATTTTATCTTTTACCTAAAATTCATAAGGCCAATAACCCAGGAAGACCTATAGTTTCAGCGAACGGTCATCCAACGGAAAAAATATCGGAATTTGTTGACTTCCATCTTCGTCAACATGTTGAAGACTTACCATCTCACATCAAAGATACAACCGATTATCTAAGAAAAATGCAGGCCTTAAATCCACTCCCCTCCGACACGACTCTTGTTTCCATGGATGTCACCTCCCTCTACACTAATATTCCACATGCAGATGGCATCGATGCATGTTAAGAAGTTTGGGATTCCAGACCAGTGAAATATCCACCTACCGAATGCCTGGTCAAAATGCTCACGCTGGTACTTAAGAAAAACAACTTCACTTTTGATGGAGATCATTATTTGCAAGTAAATGGAACTGCCATGGGCACCAAAATGGCTCCGTCATATGCCAACATATTTATGGGCAAATTAGAGAAACAACTCCTTGAAACTTCCATCGAAAAACCGCTTTCCTGGTTTAGATTTATAGATGATGTGGATATGAAATGGAATAAAAGCGACGAGGATTTAGATACTTTTATCACTCATGCCAACAACATACATCCTAGTATCAAATTTACTCATGAGAAGTCTAAATCCAAAATCGCCTTCCTCGATACTTCAAGTTCGCTCACAGAGGGCATCATATCTACAGATTTATATTCTAAACCCACTGACACTCATCAATATTTGTCCCCTAAAAGTTGCCATCCTGCTCATCTTACCAAGAGCATTCCATACAGTCAGGCACTTAGAGTCAAGCGAATATGTTCCAACACAGAAACAACTAAAAGACAACTACGTCAACTTGAAACTCGCTTGAAGAAAAGGGGCTACAAACACAGAAATATCAAAAAAAGCTTTCAGAAAGCGGAATCAATTCCCAGGAGTGAACTATTGGAATACAAAGTTAAAAAGAAAAATAAAAGGACTCCATGTGTTCTTACTTACCACCCATCTCTCAAAAACAGCTTTGGTGTCATTCGTGAGCATTGGAAATCAGTTGAAAAGAATTCCAAACTATCCAAGATTTTTGCCGAGCCTCCAATGATAGCTTTTAGGCAACCTAGTAGTCTGCGGAACCTGCTGGTGCGGGCTGAAGTGTCTGATAATAGAAGTACTTCTGGAGAATGTCGTTCGTGTGAAGAAAAACGCTGCAAATGCTGCCTACATATGCAGCATTCATCACCATTTCACAGTAAGGCAACCGAAAACAACTATAAGATATTTTGCAATGTTACCTGCAAAAGTATGAATGTTGTTTACATACTAGAATGTTCGGTTTGTGGCCTCCAATATGTTGGTGAGTCAAAGCAGCCTTTCCACAAACGCCTCAATGGCCATAGGAGTGATATCTCTAAGAAGCCACTTCTCCCAGTTTCTCAGCACTTCAGACAGTCGGGTCACAAACCTGATGACTTTAACCGCATGAAAATTCTAGTGATTGAACAGAATATTCACTGGAGTGATGCCCAGCGACAGGTTCGGGAAAGCTTTTGGATAAAGGAACTTAATGTACATCATCCAAACGGCATCAATAAGAAATACTAGCGTTTTTGTTTTTTCACTCATTTTTATTGTTAATATACACAGTCACGTATATTGATTTATAGTGTTTTGTTTATATTATGATATTCAGGCTTTTGGATTAAAAATCAATCGACCAAAACTTACCTGTATTATTACTGATCTATTTTTACACCTTATACATTATGTATCAGTATTGTTAAAACTTGTGACACTTGAAGAAGGCCATTTGTTGAGCCGAAATATTTGTCAGCACGATTTAATAACAACATTTTCGTATTATAACATCTTATATCAGTACCGTTGTGCAAATCTTTAGACTGATATAATTTTTTCCTTATCTGCATAGTAACGCCTATTCTAGACGATCCGGTACATAGTAAATTTGCTGGTTGGTCGTTTTTATAGACTTTTATTTATATATATATATATATATATATATATATAATTTACAGATCTAACATTGTTGGGTTGATGTTTAGACGAGTTGTATATACATTATGTACACAGCCATGTATCACCATCATTGATGGCGATCCGATGGATACATCTGTTGTAGGGTTGTCACTGACTCAGACGTACTTATGAATATAATTATTTTCTGTGACTGTATCTTACATTAATTTGTAGGATCCTTTACTATAGATAATTTAGCTGATCTGTAACAATAACATCTTCATGCCTTATATATCATGTACTGTAGTACGCCGCTAGATTAAAACTGACGTGGAAAGGTAACACATGCCCAACGAAAGCTCTTTTTTTGAGAGCCCAGGTGGTCGTGTGGTCTAGCGGGACGGCTGCAGTGCAGGCGATTTGGTGTCACGATATCACAGTAGCATGGGTTCGAATCCCGGCGAGGGAAGAACCAAAAATTTGCGAAAGCAAATTTACAGATCTAACATTGTTGGGTTGATGTTTAGACGAGTTATATATATATATATATATTTACAGATCTAACATTGTTGGGTTGATGTTTAAACGCAACAATGTTAGATTATATATATATATATATATATATACAACTCGTCTATATATATATATATATATATATAAATGACTGAATAAATAGTCAACGATCAATCTTACAGGGCGATGGATCATGTAATATGATTCTGTACACTACAAAATATAATATATAACAAGTCAAAAAGGGTACAACATCACCATTAAATAACTATAAAATACACAAATATTAGATATTTCGGATAACAGATATCCTTCTTCGGTAATTGCACAATGACAAATGAATCATGTCAATTCAAATTGAGACTCTATCAAAATCTTGATTTATACAATTTAAGCGAACGCTGGAACAATTTTTAAATTTCCAAACACACCGCAAAGACTACAGAAATATGCCAAAAATAAAAATAGTTATTTACGATGTGAAATGGCACAACTCTAGATTTCCAAAGGTTGTGACAGTTGAGATGTTATAACTGCATTGAGGGCAGTCCTCAAACAAAAAAATCAAAAATGTCCTAACCGATCAAGGATGGTATAAATTAGACAACGGTAGGGCAATTACAACAGAAACTACATATTTAAGCCTCCCAAACGAATATCAGTATAATACTGATTGAAAAAATAAGTATTGTATAATGAGGTAAAATAATTGAACGTGGCAACGTACTTATACATCATCCCGAATCAATGAAAACCTGCAATTTAAACTGTTATTTTAAAAATAATTTCGAACTGTAAAGCCAGTACTAAATCCGGCGTTGTTTGAAACAGGTAGTCACAGGAAAATGAGGGACTCGTTCTATGTTTTTTCATTTATACCCTCTGGGGAGACTGTCCGTAACTTTCTTATCCAAAATCTTTCCCGAGCGACTCTGTCGACCTTCGACCAACCCTCGTTGTGGTCTATGATCGTGATGGTAAGGTTTTTGAGATCAGCTTGTGTGTGTCCAGGTGATCTCAAATGACGACTTACGGGTAGGTCGGGCTTGCAAGTGTAGTCACTTCGATGACCATTCATGCGTTTGTTAAATGGCTGCTCTGTCTCGCCAACATACTGCATGCCACATCGACATTGAAGGAGGTATACAACATTCTGGGTTTTGCAAGTTACATTGCAATATATAGTGTACACAGACCCAGTCGAGTGGCAAGTGAATGTTTGAGTATTCAGTATTTGTTGACAAGTCAGGCAACGTCTGTTACCACATGACTTGCACCATCCTGCAATTGAACAGCTTTTATTTGAGGAGACGTCAGCTCTAACAAATAAGTCTTTCAGACTTGCTGGTCTACGAAAAGCTAAGACAGGAGGATTGGGAAAGATCTTGGATAATTTAGGGTGTTTGGCAATAGTTTGCCAATTGGCACGGATCAAACGTGAAAGGTTATTAAAGGCTGGATTGTATGTAAGAACCAACGGGACTATTTTGCTGCGCCTCTTCCGTTTGTACTGTAAGAGGTCATTGCGGCTGTTATTGTTAGCGCGCGCAAACCCCTTATCTATGTCCAATTTCTTATAACCTCGTTTTGTCAAAAATCCGCGAAGTTCCTGTAACCGTTTCGTGACAGCCTCCTCAGAGGAGCAAATCCGCTTGACTCTGAGAGCTTGACTGTACGGGATACTTTTTGTACAGTGTTTGGGGTGACAGCTTTGGGGAGAAAGGTATTGATGTTTATCTGTGGGCTTACAGTAAAGGTCTGTTGATATGACACCGTCCTTTATGGATGTGGTTGTGTCTAAGAAAGATATCTTAGAGTCGGAAATTTCATACGTAAATTTAATTGAATGGTGGGCGTTGTTTGCATGTCTGATGAAATCATCCAGTTTTTGTTGAGATTCAATCCATTTCATGTCAACATCATCAATGAAACGGAACCAAGACAAAGGTTTGGATAAAGATGTTGCAATAATTTGTTTTTCTAATTTGCCCATGAAAATATTGGCGTAAGACGGTGCCATTTTCGTCCCCATCGCTGTCCCGTTAATTTGAAGGTAATGCTCACCATTAAAGGTGAAATTGTTGCATTTCAGGACCAGAGTAAGTAGCTGGACTAAACATTCAGTAGGTGGTTCTAAAATGTTGCGCGAGTCCCATATTTCCCTACAAGATTGTATGCCGTCATCATGAGGTATGTTGGTATACAATGAGGTGACATCTAAAGTGACAAGGAGGGTTTCCGGAGGAAGAGGGTTCATGGATTCCATTTTACGAAGATAATCTGTAGTGTCTTGAATGTGGGAAGGAAGATTTTCTACATGAGATCTTAAATGAAAATCGACGAATTCCGAGATTTTCTCAGTCGGATGGCCGTTTGCGGATACAATGGGTCTACCAGGGTTGTTAACCTTGTGTATTTTGGGAAGAAGATACAATCGACCAGGCTTGGCATTCTCTGGCTTTAAATAACCAATTGTATCCTCATCTATATGACCGTCATTGTACATGGTTTGTACCGCAGTGATAATTTTGGAGCTAAACTCGGAAGTAGGGTCATAGTCTAGCTTTTTATAAAATCTCTCATCAGAGAGCTGACGCACTGGTAGACCCATTGTATCCGCAAACGGCCATCCGACTGAGAAAATCTCGGAATTCGTCGATTTTCATTTAAGATCTCATGTAGAAAATCTTCCTTCCCACATTCAAGACACTACAGATTATCTTCGTAAAATGGAATCCATGAACCCTCTTCCTCCGGAAACCCTCCTTGTCACTTTAGATGTCACCTCATTATATACCAACATACCTCATGATGACGGCATACAATCTTGTAGGGAAATATGGGACTCGCGCAACATTTTAGAACCACCTACTGAATGTTTAGTCCAGCTACTTACTCTGGTCCTGAAATGCAACAATTTCACCTTTAATGGTGAGCATTACCTTCAAATTAACGGGACAGCGATGGGGACGAAAATGGCACCGTCTTACGCCAATATTTTCATGGGCAAATTAGAAAAACAAATTATTGCAACATCTTTATCCAAACCTTTGTCTTGGTTCCGTTTCATTGATGATGTTGACATGAAATGGATTGAATCTCAACAAAAACTGGATGATTTCATCAGACATGCAAACAACGCCCACCATTCAATTAAATTTACGTATGAAATTTCCGACTCTAAGATATCTTTCTTAGACACAACCACATCTATAAAGGACGGTGTCATATCAACAGACCTTTACTGTAAGCCCACAGATAAACATCAATACCTTTCTCCCCAAAGCTGTCACCCCAAACACTGTACAAAAAGTATCCCGTACAGTCAAGCTCTCAGAGTCAAGCGGATTTGCTCCTCTGAGGAGGCTGTCACGAAACGGTTACAGGAACTTCGCGGATTTTTGACAAAACGAGGTTATAAGAAATTGGACATAGATAAGGGGTTTGCGCGCGCTAACAATAACAGCCGCAATGACCTCTTACAGTACAAACGGAAGAGGCGCAGCAAAATAGTCCCGTTGGTTCTTACATACAATCCAGCCTTTAATAACCTTTCACGTTTGATCCGTGCCAATTGGCAAACTATTGCCAAACACCCTAAATTATCCAAGATCTTTCCCAATCCTCCTGTCTTAGCTTTTCGTAGACCAGCAAGTCTGAAAGACTTATTTGTTAGAGCTGACGTCTCCTCAAATAAAAGCTGTTCAATTGCAGGATGGTGCAAGTCATGTGGTAACAGACGTTGCCTGACTTGTCAACAAATACTGAATACTCAAACATTCACTTGCCACTCGACTGGGTCTGTGTACACTATATATTGCAATGTAACTTGCAAAACCCAGAATGTTGTATACCTCCTTCAATGTCGATGTGGCATGCAGTATGTTGGCGAGACAGCAGCCATTTAACAAACGCATGAATGGTCATCGAAGTGACTACACTTGCAAGCCCGACCTACCCGTAAGTCGTCATTTGAGATCACCTGGACACACACAAGCTGATCTCAAAAACCTTACCATCACGATCATAGACCACAACGAGGGTTGGTCGAAGGTCGACAGAGTCGCTCGGGAAAGATTTTGGATAAGAAAGTTACGGACAGTCTCCCCAGAGGGTATAAATGAAAAAACATAGAACGAGTCCCTCATTTTCCTGTGACTACCTGTTTCAAACAACGCCGGATTTAGTACTGGCTTTACAGTTCGAAATTATTTTTAAAATAACAGTTTAAATTGCAGGTTTTCATTGATTCGGGATGATGTATAAGTACGTTGCCACGTTCAATTATTTTACCTCATTATACAATACTTATTTTTTCAATCAGTATTATACTGATATTCGTTTGGGAGGCTTAAATATGTAGTTTCTGTTGTAATTGCCCTACCGTTGTCTAATTTATACCATCCTTGATCGGTTAGGACATTTTTGATTTTTTTGTTTGAGGACTGCCCTCAATGCAGTTATAACATCTCAACTGTCACAACCTTTGGAAATCTAGAGTTGTGCCATTTCACATCGTAAATAACTATTTTTATTTTTGGCATATTTCTGTAGTCTTTGCGGTGTGTTTGGAAATTTAAAAATTGTTCCAGCGTTCGCTTAAATTGTATAAATCAAGATTTTGATAGAGTCTCAATTTGAATTGACATGATTCATTTGTCATTGTGCAATTACCGAAGAAGGATATCTGTTATCCGAAATATCTAATATTTGTGTATTTTATAGTTATTTAATGGTGATGTTGTACCCTTTTTGACTCGTTATATATATATATATATATATATATATATAACTCGTCTAAACATCAACCCAACAATGTTAGATCTGTAAATTTTTGGTTCTTCCCTCGCCGGGATTCGAACCCATGCTACTGTGATATCGTGACACCAAATCGCCTGCACTGCAGCCGTCCCGCTAGACCACACGACCACCTGGGCTCTTTGGGAATTGGAAATATAAAAATTGAACCTATGGTGACACTATGTGTGACTTGTATACCTCCACGAGGGGTTACAATAATGGTTTATTTTTCAGATGCGGATCTATGAATTTGAAAATGTTGGGGCCTAGTTAGACAACTTTTGGACCGATGCCTTTAAAATGGATATGCATTAATCATATATGTAGCTCTGTTAGGAGTGGTTGGCTCCTAAATCCGCCTCTTTTTTTTAAAATAGGGACTCAAAGGAAACGGATATTTTTGTATCAATGGATAGTTCCGTATTTATCATTTGCACATTTTTATGCCCCACCTACGATAGAAGAGGGGCATTATGTTTTCTGTTCTGTGAGTCCGTCCGTTCGTCCGTCCGTTCGTCCGTCCGTCTGTCCCGCTTCAGGTTAAAGTTTTTGGTCAAGGTAGTTTTTGATGAAGTTGAAGTCCAATCAACTTGAAACGTAATATACATTTTCCCTATGATATGATCTTTCCAATTTTAATGCAAAATTAGAGATTTGACCCTAATTTCACGGTCCACTGAACATAGAAAATGATTACGCGAGTGGGACATTGTACGACAATCAACTTTGAGCAAAGTACAAGTACGTAGCTACGTCCAGTCAAAATATTAGAGATTTCCAATAAAAATGACATACGTACAGAACTCGACGTGCGCACGTAACGGGACCGGTTATTGCTAAACTATTTATTTGGTTAAATGCGTCACTCAAGTTTAAGATAAGTACGCCTAAACTATTAAACCCATTCATGATAAATCTTATCAATATCAAGTATATCTAAGACAATGAAAAACAAAAGAAATCATGATTTTTATATATCACGTGATTATGAAGATTCCCGCCAAAACTTTACTGTCGTAAAACCACGTATATACACGTATCTCTACCTATCATACGAATGCAATTTGGTTTGAGTTGTTTTTCATGGTTTTGACCATAACTTTGTTTTTCGACATACTTTGTAAATGAACCTATACACGGCCGACACTCGGCTAACCGAGAGTTTGGTCGGTTAATCTATATTGAGTATGCGGCTATATCGGCGGTTGGTCTGTTAATCGGGTTGGCTAAAGTCTGTTAATCAGGTGTTATCGAGAAAATCATTGCAAGGTCAGTATGTTTCATTGTATAACTTTTTAATTATATTTATATCATAAAAACTATTCATGTCTGACAAAACGATTTGGAGTACTGAATCCAGTGGTGTAATTATTTTTTTTCTAGCTTCAATAAACGATCTATAAAACGAAAAGGCGAGTTACTCATTAGTAAATTTATACACATTTTACACACACAAAATGTACACAAAAAGGACAAGTTGGTTGAGTTTACTTGCATGCAATATTTTGAACATCGAAAAAAGACAGGCATTATGTTTGTTTACCATATTAACATCAATATGTAAAAAATCTACACGAAAAACTGTATGTTGGTGACATAAATCAATTTTTGATAAAAATGTGGTCTGTAAATGGGTCGGATGTATAAAACTCGGTCTGTTAATTGGTCTGTTAAGAGTTATGAATGACATTACAAGCATAATTTAATTGATATATGGGGTGTTATCTGAATAAAGGGATAGACTCAAGATTAGTGGCTAGAATATATGGAAACAACGCATGAACAATGAAACATAAGTTTAGACAATGGAATCTGAAAATTTATAGAAATGGTTTCAAAAAGTGTAATATCAAAGTAATATTAATTTCAAAAGACAATACATACCGGAAATAAACTCCTCATAGATACCAGGATTGAAATTTTATATTTACGCCTTATATTTACGCCAGACACGCGTTTCGTCTACGAAAAACTCATCAGTGCCGAAAAAAATGTTTAAAAGGCCAAATAAAATACGAAGTTGAAAAGCATTGAGGAAACACAACTAATATCGGCGTCACACATCAGCGTATAACACTGGCGTGTTCAAAATCATTTACGCTGCCAATACGCTAGTAATTTTTGATGCATTTAACCTGTCAATCATATTTGTAACGTGTGCAAAACGAGCTTTAAGCGTGTATTTGGCGTACTAGAAACGTATGTTGGCGTATGTTTATGTTTTTTTATGCTGCATACAAATTTCCTGGGATTGTAGCGTTCATCAAGCGTATTTACTTTCCTTCATTGGCTAGAGGAATAGGGGGAGGGTTGATATCTCATAAACATGTTTATCCCCGCCACAATTTTGCGCCTGTCCCAAGTCAGGAGCCTCTGGCCTTTGTTAGTCTTGTGTGATCTAGTATACATATTTTTTAAGGGGCCAGCTGAAGGACGCCTACGGGTGCGGGAGTTTCTCTCTACATTGAAGACCGACTGGTGGCCTTGGCCTGCTCTATGGTCGGGTTGTTGTCGCTTTGAAACATTCCCCATTTCCTTTCTCAATTTTACCTTTGTATTTCGACGTACTACAAACTTATGCAACGCGCTTTGAACGATTGCTAAACGTTCCTATGGCATGCAACTAACGTATACCGACTTCGTCAATTTTCTCTGTACGTTTGGTGGACGCCGGTCTATACGCCAATGTGTGACGCCGGCATAAGGTAATCTATTCCTGAGGTAGAAAAGCCTTAGTATTTCAAAGAAAACGCATGGAATTTAACCAGCTGCATTGCAACACATGACAGATTCATAGATGTTACAGACTTTGAACAGACAAAAAAAATAAGGCTGATTGATAACTTGGCGTAAATAATAAATTCGTGCGAATTCGAGCGGCCAATCGGTCCATATAACGCTATATTGAAGTGACACACCCTTCAATGAAACGCAAAGAAATAAAATTAAAATAAAAGTTCTCTTTCTATAAGAATACTGTTGCACCGTATTGTAATTTTTTCGTCACAAGTACATCTCATTTTTTCAATGTGAAAATATGAACTAAAGGTAGTAAGACTATTGTCGTGGCTAAATAACTCTTAACTGACACGATTTAAATTGTCCAACCCATTAACAGACTGTATTCCCCTAATATTCATTAAAATGTGGTATTACTCAACTTATATAATAATTATGAAATATTTATCAATGACAAATATTTTTTTAGAACCAAAGTACTATTTTGTGTCCTTTAAATCATATATGAAAATGATTTTTAGCCTTTTATCCAAAATATTGCTATGCGTACAAGCATAAATCCACATACTTGCGAGACGCCTTTTCGTTTTACTTAAAACTGCGCAGGCTATGCATTTTTTTTACTGGTGGAAAATGTTCTATGATAGATATCATTTTGTCAGACACTTTTCTTTTTTTAATGTGGTTCTCATAATATGGCAAAAATCTGTATATTTAACAGAGTTTAACATTAAATTGTGAGTTTTACTCTTAACAGACGTATAACCAACCCGATTAACAGACCAACCGCCGATATAGCCGCATACTCAATATAGATTAACCGACCAAACTCTCGGTTAGCCGAGTGTCGGCCGTGCTATAATTATTTGATATTTGACATTCTTTTATTCGTCGTTATCAGAGTGGTGTCTCTTTTTCCTTTCGTTGGTATTTATTATTACCAGCGATTTTTCTAGCAAATTCAGAATATCGAATTCAAAGTGTAAGTCAGAACTTGACTCTGTTAAAATTGATAACTGGGATTGCATCACACTTTATCAAGCATCATTTCAAAACGTTCTCTTCTTCTGCAGTTAATCTTGTTTATTTACAATCTCTGATTTTTTTTCCGAGGGAAAGCGTACAACAAAGGGATGTGTATATCTAAAAAAAATAATACAGGTCTTGTACTTCTTAAAATTATAATATTATACATACTCTTTTCTATCAAATGAAAGTCAGCTAACATTAGAATAAAAAGAATTTTGTTATTAACATTGATATATGTTAATAATTGTGTAAATCGTTATAAAGATAGTAATTTGGAAGGTGTACTTGATTAGCAATTTATGACTAATCTGCATATAAACATTGACCGCTGTGGATAGTAAACTATCAATGTATAGTACATATAGTAATTGGCTAAAAAAAAAGTCCTGTCCCCAAGTATCTCTGATTAAAAGTGGATGAGAATGTCACTTTATATACTCAGTCTATGGAAGAAGCGTATCGATAAAAACTTTTCTTATATCACAAAGCGATATTGTCTAATATCAATTGTAAATATGCAGACATTCCATGCGGAAAATGTTGTTTTCTATTACTAACTTTAAAACTTATTGTTCAAATATAAACAGCAATTGAGTCTAAATATACATTGAGAAGTTAGTTAGAAGCTAAAGTTTATGTTCGTGTAAAATTTGAAGTGCTATGTTTTTCTTATATATATAAATAAACAATGCGATACTTTTAAAATATCACAGCAGTGTTTTTCTTATATCAAAATTAGTACCGATTAGTATTAATATTAGACTGTTGTACCAATATTTTGACAATTTTACCTATTATGTCTGTTTTGTGAACGCATCGTTGTAAATATGACAGAATTTGATGAGACTGTCATACACATGAGAGGTTAAGCGCTATAAAACCAGGTTCAATCCACCATTTTCAAAACTTGAAAATGTCAGTACTGAGTCAGAAATATGACAGTTGTTATCTATTCGTTTGGTGTGTTTTATCATTTGATTTTACCATTTTATAAGGGACTTTCTGTTTTGAATTTTCCTCGAAGTTCAGTATTTTTGTGATTTTACTTCTTAGTAGTATTGTATGTAAATAAGCAGTTTTAAGACCATTGCTTAAATTCAAATTGTTTTTGGTAACATCTTACAAATTTCTCAATTAGTTTTGGAAACAAAACTAATCAAATAAGGGTTTAATAAACAATACCGTAATCAAATCTAATTATCGCTGTGGTGTTGCGCCCCTAAAAATTGAAACGGGTCGGTATCAGAACTTACCTATTAATGAAAGAATATGTTTTAGTTGTAATGATACCATTGAAGATGAGAAAAATGTAATTTTGAAATGTCCACTATATGCAGATGTTCGTGCTGTGTTGTTTAGTCATGCTAATTCTTTTTGTCATCTTTTTAGTAATATGTCAGATGACGATAAATTTGTATTTTTATTTAGTGATGAAAATGTTTACTTTTATACTGCCAAAATCTGCTATGATATTTTACTGAAAAGACAATGTTTATTATATTCTTAAAATTTGTATATTTTTAATTTGTTTTTATGTTATTCTTAACATTTTTATACTTTTAATTTGTTTCATAAATTATGTTTTATGTAAATGTATAACAAGTCAAAAAAGGTACAACATCACCATTAAAAAACTATAAAAATGAAGAAGTATTAGATATTTCGGATAATAGATATCCTTCTTCAATAATAGCACGATGTCAAATGAATCATGTCAATATATTCAAACTGAGAAACTTTTTCTAAATCTTGAATTTATACAATTTAATCGAACACCACCGATGCTGATACAATTTAAAAATTTCCAACACGGCGCAAAGATAACAAAGATATGCCAAATGAAAATAGTTATTTTCGATGTGAACTGGCACAACTTCCAAATTTCCAAAGGTTGTGACAGTTTAGATGTTGTAACTGCATCGAGGGCAGTTCTCAAACATAGAAATCAAAAATGTCCTAACCGATCCAAGTGGGTATAATATTCCAAATTTGACAACGGTAGGGCAATTGCAACAGAAAATACCTATTTAAGCCTCCCAAACGAATAATAGCAGTCTAATAATGATTAGAAAAATAAGTTTTATCTAATGAGGTAAAATAATTGAACGTGGCTACGTACTTATACATCCATCCCGAATGAATGGAGCCCTGCAATTTAAACTGGTATTTTTTTTTTTTAATTCGAACTGTAAAGCCAGTACTAAAACCGGAGTTATTGGAAACAAGTGATGACAGTAAAATGAGGGACTCATTCTATTTTTTTTTTCATTTATGCCCTCTGGGGAAACTGTCCGCAACTTTCTTATCCAAAATCTTTCCCGAGCGTCTCTGTCTACCTTCGACCAACACTCGTTGTGGTCTATATATGTAAATGTATATACCATTTTTTATAGTCTCTCATAACTCTTTTTAGAGTGGCTCTTGTTTTATATTGGAAATTGTAATATTATGTAAATGTTTTATAAGAGGTGAGACTCAAATAAAATATTGTCTTGTCTTAACTTGTATATATAACATTTAGCAAATTTCATAATGAATGCACCGAAATAATATATATCCGATATGCTTGCAACGCACGCATGGAAAACTTTCATTGGATAACAATGAAACTAACTTTTGACAAAGATGAATCATACTGTCCTCGTTCAGATTGATTCGACAAAATCTGACCTTTACTTTTGAATCTCCTTTTTTTTTTTACAAATTAGACCGTTGGTTTTCCTGTTTGAATGGTTTAACACTAGCAATGTTCTTGTTCCTATATAGCGTGGTGTTCGCTGTGAGCCACGGCTCCGTGTTTAAGGAACTACTTTGATCTATAATGGTTTACTTTAAACAAATTATTACTTTGATGGAAAGTTGTCTCATTCGAACTCATGCACCATCTTCTTATATCTATAAATCTTTAAAATTTCCCCTCATAAATAACTGCTTTCCAGTCATCCAACTGAACGATCTAAATGTATGAATATAGAAAAGATATATACACATTTCTTACGTCAAAAGACATTTACATCTTATTTATTTGTGTTTTAAACAATTTTTTTTAGTACTCATTGAAGAAATGAATTTATAACAAGCGATACGGATTGTTATTTTGCACTAAGAAAAGTTCGCGTATTTATACGATCGGTTACTAGCCAAAAACGAAAGTCAAATCTCTGTGGCAACAATTCATCGGAATACCCTCACGGTCATCGCAATGTAAAAGAGCGTCCACGCGGCGAGCTGATTATGTTCATAGAGATATCGATTTACCAACGGGAAAAGTCTTTGATATCCAAAAAGAACTGTTTTCCTTCCCAATATCTTTTTCTATGTTAATAATAAATACATTTTCTGTTTGACAAGATTTTTGATTTTCGTTGTATCTGAAGTTGTCCAATTTATAGTCTGAGGCTACTCAGTTGGTATCTTCAAAGTTCGGGACATCAGCATTTGTACATTTTAATTTGTTTGGATTATTGATTTTACCATTTGACTATTTATTGTAATTTGGAGCTGTATTGGATTGGATTGTTTGAATGAATGTTTCTTTTAAGTAATGATATGTTTTGTTTATTTCGATATAACCAAGGTGGATAGTCTATAGCAGTGTGGCCAGTATATTATAATCTAATAGGTCGGTAGACGTATTTGCAACCGCATTTAAATTCCGCCATTGCATCATAACTTCAAATAGAATTATAAAAAATAAGATGTGGTATGATTGACAATGAGACACCTGTCCACAAGAGACCAAAATAACACAGACATTAACAACTATAGGTCACCGTACGGCCTTCAACAATGAGCAAAGCCCATACCGCATAGTCAGCTATAAAAGGCCCGATAAGACAATGTAAAACAATTCAAACGAGAAAACTAACGGCCTTATTTTTATATAAAAAAAAATGAACGAAAAACAAATATGTAACACATAAACAAACGACAACAACTGAATTACAGGCTCCTGACTTCGGACAGGCACATACATAAATAATGTAGCGGGGTTAAACATGTTAGTTAGTCGGTTAAACCATGTGATTGAAAACAATAGTTTGAACAGATTATTAACACTTTCAACTATCAATACGGTCAAGAAACATTTTTGAAATGATAAGTTCATGTAAGCGTTAATTTTGTTACAGTTACGAAATTCTAGTGATATTGATCCTAAAACATTAAACCGGTCATGATCTAAGTTTGTGAATTATGTTTGCAGTTTTCTTGACCTGCATTGTGACGTGTCATCGTATTAATTTTATATTAGAAAACTATAACAGTTATATTAGAAAAGTATCGCATTCATAAATTTTTGATATTAAAAAATCGACGCTATGATATAAGACAAATATCGCATTGATATTTTAAAATATAGCAGTATCGTTGACTTATAGGTGATTTTGGCGTAGCAAACAATTGAATTCATCTCAATTGCATTCCACTGAATTTGCTACATGCTATTGATATAATGTGTACATCTACAAATGATAAATCGTGCATGTATGTTTCATTTATTCAATAATTCAATTTTCTCGTTTAAATACACCTTACTTGTTATTACATAAAATAAATCATGAAAATTATACACCAGACGTATGTCGTGTTATATGTCACCCTGTTTTAAGAAAAGAGTCATTACTTTATACCGAGAAATCTGCCTTTCTTCGTACAAATGCTAACATTCGTCTGAAATTTCCCACAATGCAACTCGTTTATATAAGACAATATCGCTCGTTGATATAAGAAAAGCTTTTATCGAATCGCTTCTTCCATAGACTGATACTTGTAACATTTCTAAGACAACTATAATGCCACTTCAGACTTGACAGTATTTTTTTTTTAAATGAACTTTTAATTAGTAAGGCTTGATATTGTCATATTTGTTTTTCATATTAATTGAGCACAGCAAAAAATTTGAGTTTCAATTTTTGTCTCGCCTTAGAGGTATATATTTATATATACAAGTCAAACTCTACGATATATCCATACGTAGGATAGCCAGTGAAGGTGATATACGTCTGAAAAACACATTTTATATTAATAATTACTTTAAATATGTGTATACTTTTGTAAACCAAGCTATCTGAAGAAAGTTTTTCCATATTGTTCTTATGTCGTGCTGTTGCACCACTGTCCCAGGCTTAGGGGAACGGGGTTGAGCACTCACAAACATATTTAACCCGGCCACCTGCTTTATGTGCATGTCCTATGTCAGGAGCCTGTGACTCACTTGTTGTCGTGGGTTCATATCTGTTATATTTGTTTTCCGTAAATTGTTTTGTTTTAAATCAGGCCGGTATACATAGTTTTCTCAATTCCCTAAAGTTTATAGTCGACTATAAGGTATGGATTTTTACTCATCGATGAAGGCCGAACGGTTGCCTATCATCGCCTAATCCACTCCATCTCTTATTGGCAATCATACCACATCTCCTTATATTTTTTTGCCACATCCAAGATAATTG
The DNA here is from genome assembly GCA_019925275.1 of Mytilus edulis. Taxonomy (NCBI): domain Eukaryota; kingdom Metazoa; phylum Mollusca; class Bivalvia; order Mytilida; family Mytilidae; genus Mytilus; species Mytilus edulis. Next base: position 63,275,901 of record CM034353.1, read on the forward strand.
AAAGAGGGCATAGTTCCCAATAATTTAAATTATACTGCCGAGCGGAGCGATGCAACAAAAATCTGGACGATTTTATACTAACAATGTGTATAGTTAACGTCGAAAACGTGAGATTTTCAAAACTATTTGGCAAATCGAAAGGGGGAGTACGCCTCTTCCCCTATATCCGCGAATGCACGTTTAGGTATACATGGACAAAAAACTTGTCCCATGCATTATTATAGTTAAAGACGAAAAAGTACTATTTGATAAAATGTATCAATGATATGAATTTCTGCCCACGTCAAATTTTCTTGTATCAAACTATAGAAAAATAATTTAAAAAAAGGTTAGTCGCGTACACCTTTTACATTCGGGTGTGTTGGAATCTACTTTTTAAACCTTCAAACTTATAAAAACAAAAAAAGTGATAACCTTCTTTCTTCGGATTTCATTATTTTAATATTTTCATGCTAAATTTAAACTTGGTTGCTTTTAAATTCATATTTAAAGAAGTACTGAAATATGGGTCAATAAAATGACAAGAAATGATGGGTGTATTTGATTACCAGCTAGCTTACTTATTCCATTAACATATTTTTGTGAAGAAACTCATTCAAAATTTAATAACAAAATATTTAAGAATTAAAAAAGTAGTTGGGGTTGATTTTTACATTCATACTATATCAGACAAAAATGCGTATTCAAAGAGCAAACAATGCATGCAGTGTATGCTCCCCTCCGTCATGCTTCAATGCAATAGAACGAAAAACGTTGAGTTAGGTCGTTTATGTCAAGTAAAGTCATTTTATTGGAAATCTCTAATGGGGCGTGTAAAGAGAGTGACACGATATCTGCACGAAGAATTTTGCAATTTTGGCCATACACTAATGGTGCTCTCGAAAAACCAGGAAAATGTAAAACGCTGAATTTTAAGTAAAGAATTTACATACGGAACGCTGAAAATTTTCGAATATTTGAAAGTCAAGTAAATATAAGAACCGAAAGAATTGAAGAGGTGTTTGGCAAAGATGAAAGTTAAATATCAAAGTCCATCTAAGTAGATATAAAATGTTGTTGTATGAGTGCCAATGAAACAATTCTCCATCCAAGTCAGAATTTGTAAAAGAAAGCTATAATAGGTCAAAGTACGGTCTTCAACGAGAAGCCTTCAAGTTGGCTCACACCGAACAGGGTTACTTTGCCCGAGGGAGTTGTAACCTAAGTTTCTTTGTAAAACGACATATTTTAAATGATTGATTATTGGTTGCCAGTGGCAAATATTTCATGCATGTTTAAGACGATAACTAATTAACAATATATACATGTACAACAGGTAGGCCACGTAAGAGTCAGTTCATGATTATCGGTATATGCATATGCCACTGGGAAATGAGGGTATGTTGAATAGGGACAGAAATCTTTCCTTGAAACAAATCAACGAGTTACTGTATGGGTTCTAAACGTGTAGAATGTTTGGCTTCATTCCGACTAGACTTGGCTGCGTACTTTTACTTCGGTGAAAGATGATTGTCGTGCGATAATTAAAAAAATGCACAAATTACAAGTACGTATCAAAAATAATTCTGGTTCCTTTTATTGGCTATCTTAAAACAGTGTCGGATGTAGGAACTCTAATGGAGCTACATATATGATCAATGCATATATTTTTACAAGCATCAGTCCAAACGGTGTCCAAGGAAGCCACCATTTAACTTCAAAAGGGGAGGGGGTATGTTTTTTTTGTCGAATTGATAGGTTCTATTCACGCTATTAAGTTTTTTAACGCAATCTATTAAATTTTTATGGTTCAAAATTGACCACTATAATTTATAGGGAAAATCCGGATTCAGAATATTTGTTGTCCTCTGCTTAATTTTGTTGTTCGTCGATTGGGGATATTCCCACCTCCTTCCTTTTTTAAGTTAATGGTCGTTCCTTGACAAGGCTCCAACCTTTTCAAAATCAGTTATCAGCACCTGAAAATGTACCATTATTGAAGCCCCTCATGGAAGTATTAAAGTCAAATATAGTGTCACCTTAGTGTAAATATTTATATTTCCGGTTCCCAAATAGATTACCATTTATCGTTGAAATAAACTTTTAAAATTTCAACATTCTAAATGCCAACACCTGAAAATAAATAGATTGGCGCTTAATGTACAGCGGCAACTATTACATAAATATACAGGCTGAAAATAATGTTTATGGTATACATTTATATGAAATGAATGTATTGAGCCTTTACAAAACCAGAACGATGAGTTGGATCGATCAAAATGTACATTGAATTTCAATGATTTCATCTGCCGACATGAAAGCAGATAGTAAGAAGTCGTAAAGCAAAACAAATGAATTTGAAATCAAGTATAGAACTCTTTTATTGGTTAAAGTTCAGTAGAAAATATGTATACATACTCAACCCTACCATACTTTTCGGCCTAATGCGAGTTGTTCAGTTTTCACTATTTCTCCTACATTAAATGATGGGCGCTGGAAAAACCGAATAGTTCTGAATTATTTATCTGACATGCTTATAGAGATGTTTTAAAACGTAAATAAACTTGCTCTATGCAGGTTAAGATAGGTTACAACTGCCAGCCTCTGGTCTTATTTATACATTAACTGTGAAGTAACAGTTACTGTTCATTTCATTTTGTTTCGTTTCGTTCCGATATTATTCCGTTTCACAGTTTACAGGTACGTCTGTTTTCGCCCCTTTTCTAATTTTGATCTTCATCAAAAACTTAAAAAATCAAAATTTCAAAAAGCGAAATAATCAAAACTGCACGTTATGTTTAGTACTTTAAAAGTTTGATGAAATACCTAAAATACAAATTAAAAACGATATTTAGAGTTTTAAAAAATTTTAATTATTTGGTGAAAATTTCAAAACTTTAAAAATAAAATTGGAATTTTGAAATTTTGAAACTTTGATCAAAATTCCTTAAATCTAAAATTTGGAAACTTTTTAAAATTTTGAATTGATAAGTGTTACACGGACCTGTATGATTTTTTTGTGTCAATATGTTAAAAATTTGAACTATAAATAAAAAAAATCAACTTTATTTATAACTTATATAGGACAATGGTGTAGATTTAAAATTACACAATTCCAAGCATAGGTACTAAGGGACTCCGTGGACAACATTTTTTTGGCCCTCCACCTTTTTTTCCAAAAATCCTTTATTTATCGTTTTCTATTTATTTCAACTTTTTTTGCGTTTTTCTGTGTAATATTAACATAGATATACTTGAAATAACGTGTATTTGCTATTTACTATAAATTCCAAGTTTACTTGGGATGGCGTGGAAAAAAGGGGTTGTTGTTGAAAAATCTACAAGATTATTAATTTACATCTGTAATGTGTTAACTTTGATATTTGTCTAAAATTGAAATAAGACAAAACTTTATCTATAATGATTTATCCAGATCATCATGTTTGCTATAAACAATGATAAACTGTGGTCTGCAAATCTACGTTTATATTAATAATAATATTTTCTTTATTATGTAAACATAAACTAATGTTGAACTTTGTACACGCTACACGTAAGCTTCATTAAACATGCATAAATCGATAGTAGGACCAATTTCCCCGAAATTTATTTTACAACAGAGCCATTGTATCAAAGTCCATCAATCTATACCTCAATTCATAATAGCAAAGCCAAACGTCAAAAGCGTTTTGATTAATTTATGGTTCTGGATTTTTTTCTTATCGATCTATTCTAATATTTCATGTGATAATATTTGAAATACATGATTAACACAAAATGAAAATATTACTTTAAAGAGAAGTACATTTTCTTTTGTCGCTAAAGAAACCAATTTAATGCAAAAGTTTTAAAAAAAGAAATAAAAATTCATATTTCCTGGACGCAGTATTTCTTTAGTTCTATATTTCTATAAGTTTAAAGATGTTCAATACTTCGACCCGATTCTATTGGGTGCTTCAAAATTAGAAAAGACATACTAACTAACAGAATACAATGGATGGGGAGGACAGGGGAAAGTCTTCTTTCTCCATTTCTTTCTTTTTATCAAGTCAAGTGAACTTTTTTTTTTTATCACTTAGCGTCCATCATCATCGTTGTTCGTTAACTCTTACAGAAATTTTCTCTTCTGAAAAAAATATAAAAAATTTCTAAACTCCAAGGTAAATAAAAAAAAAGGGGAAGTCCATACACATTGACAAAATCAAACCATTACCATCCACCTGAACGAGTGAAATATAACTGTCATATTCATGATTAAATTCAGCTTTCCAACAAATATGGCTAAAAATAAAACATAAAGATCTTATATCTCCATTGCTGTAATTTAGCCGAGATTACCACGAAGCTCGGATTCTTCTTGCAGAAACTGTTTGAATGCATGTTTCCAAGAGGTACATATGTATTGTTAAAAAAATTCTGCTCACAAAAGGTAGAAAATTCTATAATTTGTTTTAGCATTGGCCAACAAAAAATATTCTGGTTTTTTAATGTATTTTTAAAAAGAAAAAAATAAACCAAAGAGTTGCTTGAAATACAAAATGTACTCCAACCATTATATTCCAGGAAGTGCTTAGACAATTATGTTTGCGTCCAGTTTTTGATTCTTTATTTGGTATTTGGTATTTCTGATTGATGGTTTGTTAGTAAATATGTCATGCATGTTCAGTGTGAGTACAAACTAACAATGAATACAGTAAGCAGGTCCTGCAATAAAGCCGTCAAGGAAATTTGAATTTGCACTGGAAAATGAGGGTATAGTGGATAGGGACAGAACAAAGGTTCTGAATTTGCAGAGAGCGTGGTTCTCCCTCCATACGAGACATTGGATTTCACGTCCCCGTTCCGACTAGATGTGACTGCGTATTTGTACATCCCGCAGAGCCAAACAGTCGCTCAACTTCAGCAAGGCTGGAAGAAGACCATACGTTTTATTTCACAATCACCCTCGGGGGTTTGTCTTTCTGTGGAAAATGACTCTCTTATGAAAGCTTTCCCGTTTTTGATCGTGTATAAATTCTTTCAGCGTAACAGTTTGAATTTTGTAATTTGATTCCATTCGGCATAATTTCGATTTTAAGGACTGTATTTTATGAGTAGTTGTACTGCAGATTATTTATTTCATAAGAAGGTGCAGACTTTTCTATTTTTTCATAGAATTTACATGAGATGGAACGGATTCCATATTCTTGCCAGATCAAGAGACTCCAAATTTATTTAAAAAGGATAGGTAGATGTTAAATTATCAAGTGTACAATGTTTTGCAACTTAATACACTAATAACTTACACTGGACATACAATGTAACAGTAAACGACAGGAGAGAAAATAGGAAAAAGGAAAAACAAACAATTCAGTATAGCAAAAGATGACAAAAAGAAAAAAAACTATGAGCCAAAACTTAAGTGAGACTCATCAAAGACAAGCCAATGGTCTAGTAAATCCCCCCACCCCCTTTCCCCCCAAAAAAGGAGAGTAATATGGTTGTAATCCAACAAAAGAAATTCCAAGAATAATAATTGTCAAAAAGGTAAACCTTCTGATGAAATGAATCTTGGCAAAGCTAAAATTCTGCTCCCCGGAACAATTGATTTTCAGAAAATCGGACTAATCTATTTTTAACTTACTGTAAAAATGTACGTTCTCGAAATTAACCTACATTTGTTTTTCCAAAGTTTGAAATAGAGAAAAATTGTGTGTCTCGGAAAATTTTGATATCTTGCGATCGATCACTGTGCCGTAGTGTGAATATTCATTTCAATAACTTTTATCTATACATTTCAGATGTCATTATTGTGAGAAGATGCCTGTGTACAGATGTTATGAATGCAGTAACGTTTTATGTAATGACTGTTGTATTAACCATGACAAGTTAACTGATACAGAATACCACACATTTCAATCGACCAACGATGAAATGCTACTGAATAATAAATTCGAGGTTTCTAATGAGATAAGTGATATGAAAGCACTACCTGGAGGATTATTAGTTATTGCTTTGTATAGAAGTAACAAGTTACTCACATATTCAGTCAGTGATAAACAACGAAATGAAATAAGCGTAGGTGGATTGACAAGTGGTATTGCAATATTAGATAGAAATACTGTAGTTGTTATGTTAACACATGATTATGATGTTGTTCACTCAATAGCAATAGTTGATATAAGACAAAGACAGGTTATTCAACATGTAGACGTGAGACTTGATCTTCCATTCTACCTATACATTCCAATGTTTTACACTGATGATCAACTTTATATCAGTATTCCTTCAGGAATAACCGTGAGGGATATGTCGGGGACAAAAGACAGGGAAATAGATTTAGGATTTGAACCAACAGATATGTGCTATGATACTAAGGCAGCACGTATTTACTGTATTGACTATTCAGGAAAAAAACTCTTTTGTATTGATAGAGATGGTAACACACTATTTACATTTACCGATAATGGTCTAACAAATCCAACACGTCTTACCATAGACAATGAAGGATATGTACTTATTCTGTGTAATGAGGATTATAATATACAAAGTTTCAAAGTTTACAGAATAAGTCCCGATGGAAAGTCTGGTGAAGTAATTATTACAGGAAAACTAAAAAAATCGCGTTTATCAAGTATTTGTATTCAAGACGAGTCAGATGAAGTGGTCATTGGAATAGATGGCTGCGTTTACAATTACAAGAAAAAATGAAAGAATTAAAAAAGAATAAAAGGAGAGAATTAAACCTAAAGTATCTGAGTGAGATACGCCATGTAGTTTTCTCCAAACATTACACAGTCCTGCAGTGAGACACACAATTACGTTTACTCACAAATATTACACATGTAGTGAGACAAAAAATGTCGTTTATCTCGCATGTATGTCAGACATGTATATACATAGGAATCATTGTGTGATTATACATAGTATTATGTCTATATATGTTGTAGGTACTGAGTAAAATAAAAAGACATTCCTGTCAATACGAATTCAAAACTTCAAAGTCGACCTAAACTTAATAGAGTACTATCAAACACGTTTTATTATGAAGATTTACAAGCCCAACTCAATTTCTGGCACAGTCGACTTAGGGACTTTAAACTTTAAGTATATAATGACCCTTTAAGTCCCATCTCTTCCGTTGGTAAACAAAACATAGGTCACCGTACGGACTTCGACAATGAGCAAAACCAATACGACAATGAAGACTGGTTTATTTTAAAGTATGGTTCAGTTTATACTTTCTATGTTTTCCATTCTTTAACGTGTTTAATTAACAGAACTAGTTGAAGAAGTAAATGCACATGTAAAATTCTTTTATCAGTTTACATATTTGTATAGTTTAAATTTAAAGGGCCAAGTTTATTTTAAGGTTATTATTTTTATATACTCGTTTTTTTACAGACTTAGTTTCCAATGTTTTTATGTGTTAGTCTTTTTTTTTTAAATAATCATTGAAATGTCTTTTAAGTTTTAATTTTTGGGAAGAACCTGACGCTTTAACGAAATGAGTTTGGAAAATATTGTACAATTGAGTATTTCCCTTCGTCATGTTTATGTTAAAACGTGTATTTGGTTTTTGTTTTGAATATTTTACATTATTTTGTTGGTTTTTTTTGTGTGTGTGTTGTATTTCCCATTTGTATTAACGATGCATATGCTACGTAAACAGTTTTTAAATCGTTTTTTTTTTATTGAAATATCATTTTCGGAACCCCTGGAGTGCCATGCAAAAATAAAATTACAACTCGTTATGTCTATAACGTCCATTTTTTGTAGCGATGAATTAACAAACCTTCAGACTATTAGTAATTGTTTCGAAAATTAATCTCTGCATAATATTTTTTTTTTTATTTCAGTCTTATAAACGGATGAAAGTATTGTTTATGTCTCAAATGAATTAGATATTTCAACAAAATAGTTTGCACTATAATCAGGGAAAAAAATGACATTTACATTGCACAGGATTATGTTTTTCTCTTACTGCTAATGACGTCTATATACTAAATCCATTGGATGTTGAATGTGTACTGATTGATACTGTAGTATATATAGTAATCATGATTTTTGTATTAGTTGTTAGTGGTTTTAAACTGGTTGTCAGTACTTGCGATTTCTCTCAGATTTCTGCTTAGTGTCTTTTTTGTTTTAGGGATACATAAATACCTTGCCACGTCCGGTCTGTGTTTTAGTAATTTATATTTTTGCTTTTTATCGATATAATGAATCAAGCCATTTTCAACTGATTTTAAGAGTTTGTTGTAATGTCACACGACTGTCCGAGGTTAGGGGAGGGTTAGTCGCCCGCTTACATGTTTAACCCCGCTACCTTATGTGTGAACATGTCCCTAGTCAGGAGCCTGTAATTCATTGGTTGTTTGTTGCTGTATGTCATATTTGTTTTTTTTACATGAATCAGGCCGTTAGTTTTCTCGTTTGAATTGTTTAACGTTTGTAAGTTTGGGGCCTTTAAAAGCATGTTGTATGGACGTTGCTCATTGTTAAAGGTCATACGGTGACCAATACTTGTTAACTTCTATGTCATTTCGTTCCTGATGGAGAGTTGTCTCATTGGCAATTATACCGCATCTTCTTATTTTTATATTTACTTAATTCATTAATTTACGCCTTGAATCACATTTCATTGAAACATGGTATCGTCCAAGTTTAATCTACCAAACAATGACGTATCGTTCTGAAAGGAAATAACAAAAAAAAATATAAATTATACTATGAAGTAAATAGAAACGAATCGTAATAAAACAGTATTTTCCCATCTATTCGTTTGTTTTAAAATGCTCTTGAAAGCTCTTTAAACAAATTTGATATAAAAAGTGTTTCTTTTAATAAAAGTACAACCATTTCTAAAGATAAATCAGGGTCCATTATGATGTAGATACATTTCGCAGAGAGAGAATGTTGTTCTTGGTTTTAATTACATTGATCTTGTGAGATATGTTTGCGGTTCTTAAATTTCTGTATTAATTTTATTGTAATTTTAATAGTTATTTCCTTTTAGCAATATAATTCATATCTCGCAATGGCTAGACAGATATACTAAATTGAATTATTTTGTAATAACTCTTTCTTGTGTTCATATTACAATTAACAATTGGGATAACATAACTGTGTTTTCTATGTATTAACTCCGCACTGGAATTATAGATAAGTGTTGTACAATAATGACCCATACCGCATAGTCAGCTATAAAAGGACCCGACATGACAATGTAAAACAATTCAAACGAGAAAACTAACGGCCTTATTTATGTACAAAAAATGACTTCAAACTATCTGATTTATAATGAAATGAGTCTTCATCAGGAAACAATGTTTGGCTTTATTAGACATTACTACATGTAGTTTTAACGGAAATTCCATGTTTTTAATGTAAAAAAGGACCTAAAGACTAAAACAGGCATTTGTTTGTAACTGTCCTGAGTCAGGAACCTGCTGTTCAGTAGTTGTCGTTTGTTTATGTGTTACATATTTGTTTTTCGTTCATTTTTTGTACATAAATAAGGCCGTTAGTTTTCTCGTTTGAATTGTTTTACATTGTCATGTCGGGTCCTTTTATAGCTGACTATGCGGTATGGGCTTTGCTCATTGTTGAAGGCCGTACGGTGACCTATAGTTGTTAATTTCTGTGTCATTTTGGTCTCTTGTGGAGAGGTGTCGCATTGGCAATCATACAACATCTTCTTTTTTTTTATATCCAAGAGTGTTTCTCGTTTCTTCTGCATTATTCATTATCAAATTTTGATAAAAATTAATAAAAGACGTACTTCGGCGTGGTTTCTAATAAGAAACTCAATAGTTGTGCATGTAAATTGGAACTCGTGTAACTCGTGCGCACATGTTAGTAACTCGTGCTTGAGAGTTGTAATTTTTGTAAATGGAACTCCAGGGTTGCCGTATTAATGTGTTTCTGTAACTTTCGAGTCATTACTAATTTGTTTGTATCATGCTCAACGTACATTGTGTACCTCCCGTCATTTGAAACAACATTTTTACGATTTAAACTAAACTGGTGAACTGTACCAATATTACGCATTTCGAGGTAAAACAATAAGTCAAAGATCGTATGTAAAGTTGATATTTCTGTTTTTATTTTTTTTTTAAACCAAAGATAACTCAAGGTGAAAGAAAAAAATGCTCAGTTAAAACAAAGAACAATAAAAGTAAGTCGCGGCTATGTGTCCGCTAAACCGCCGCCTCTCTTCGCTTCTTTTTTCATATCTCTTTTTTTCTAAGTCCCCTGTATATTAAGTATACGCAGACAAATTAGTCACATGGCCTTGAGTGAACTTAAGTGTCATTAAGGTTTTAGATTATTTGAATAGATTATTTTTCAGTTTGAATATTTACAAATAAGTTCTTTTAAAATCTAGCTTTAGCATTTCCCCCCCTCATTCGATTAAAATGTTAATAGTTTGTGGTATTCCTAACTTGGCTCATATAAGGTACAACACCTATGTTACCCCGGTTTCTAAAAGCATAATTTTGTAGATTTGAAAAATTATCTGACGATTAAAAAACAAAGAGTTCAGAAAGGAATTGCACCATTTATTTTTGTACCTGAATGTAAATAGTCTTTTTTTTTTATTTGATATTTTACACTTTATGCTTATTAAATCTTTGCCTGTCTGAATGGTCAAGTTTTTATATTTGTATATGTTATTATTTAACAGTTTCCAATATTGATGTTTTAATGTGTTTGTTCAATTGTAAATATTAATCACTGGTATTTTTTGTATTTAATTTGTTTTGACAAGTTACCTGACGCTCTAGAGGAACAATTTTATGAAAATATTGGCACTACTAAGTTCAGTCCCTCTATGTAAATATGTTTACTTGATTAATTGATTATAATTAACTATTTCTGTTTTTATTGTTTTATCTTTGCCACTCATAATTACGCTTTATATTCTATATAACAAGTTTTTTTTAATCTTTTTTATTTTTATTTATTTAAGAAATAATTGATGCAAGCTATACTTTATTGTAGTTTTAACATGGATATGCATTATATTCGTGATTATTTTTGCCCGTTTGATAGTGAAAGCTAAAATAACACGAATATAATGCCTACCCATGTTAAAACTACAATAAAGTATTATAGCTAGCATCAATTATTTCGATTCTGATTAGTACAATTAAGGTAATTTCTGTGTCCGATGTGTATATGTGTAGAACGTTTGTGTAGGCTCTTTCATGAACCTCCCTTTTTTTGTTTGTAAACTAGCAAACGACAAGCAATGTGATTTTTCAGAGGGAGGAGTTTTGAACAACCAGCATGAACGGTTGTCGTATCTAGGTAAAATATGTCAATTTCGAACTGCAACATGTTATAGTCATAATAAATTAATTAGAATCAACACGTGCATCATTTAAGAGATTTGGAAGTTTTATAAAGTTAAAGAAATATATTAAATGCATGCCAGTTTGATAAAATTCATTACTCTGTAGTAGTCAATATACGCATGTGCAAACACATTTTATTGGATTTAGAGCATGGGTTTATTCATAAAGCGAATGAAGCACGTCATATATTAGAATGTAAAATATCATATTACTTAAAAACATATGTATTTGTATATTTTGTGTCTCTGGTTAGATCAGTGCCAACGTACCTCCGATCATTTGAAACCACATATTTACGATTAAAATACAAATGTTGAAATGTACCTATATGAAGCAATTCTAGCTAAAAAAAAAGCATTGTTTTTTTTTTCAACCTTTTAAATTAAATGATAATTAAAGGAAAGAAAAAAAAAGTACTCAGATAAAATTAGCCATATGAAATGGACTTATTATTAAAATCTATGTGATATCAAGGTAAACGATTATTTAAATAGCACTTTTCTTTAGTTTGAATATTTATAAATTATTGTTCATTTTATATTCAATGCTTTATGTCTGTGCTGTCTTTGTCAATCTGAATGTCTAAGTTTTTTATATGCGTATATGTTATTATTTTACAGACTTAGTTTGCTAGGTGATTTTGTCATGTCTAGTTTGTTTTTAATAGCTATTATTGAATGTCTTTCCAACTTCAAATATGTTTTAGAAGTTACCTGGGGTTTTAAAGAAACGAGTTCGGACAATATTGCACAATTAAGTTTAGTGCCTTCATGTAAATACGCTTATTCTATTATTTGATTTTTTACTACATAAGTTTTTGTTTGTTATTGCATTGTCTTTGAAACTTATAATTACGCTTTGTATTATATGTAAATAGCTTTTTAATCAAATGTTTAATCTATAATGAAATATCATATTACTATGTCTTTGTAACTTTTGTTAGATCATGGTCAACGTTCCTCTAATGATTTTTTTATAAGACATGGTTACGATAAAAGAAAATCCGAACTGTACAAATATTACGCATTTTGATATAAAACAATGAGTTAACGATTATCATTTGAAGTTGATATGTCATAATGGTCACAAGACATCGCTTTAAGTATTTAAATTCTTTTTTTTATCAAAATTTTAAAACTAAATGATAACTCAAAGGAAAGAAACAGGAACTACTCATATAAAGATAGCCATATGACATGCATGGATTTAACTTAAGGTCAAGGAACAGTAAATTGGCTATGTCAGAGATTTTTCTAAAATTTTGCACACAACCTTGGTTCGTTAAATTAAGTTAAATGCACTTATCTCTTTTATTATCTGAAATCTTACTGATTGAATTCTTTCAAATTAGGTGAACATTACATGATATCAAATAATCATATGGTCCTCGACTCTTTGTTTGTTTGTCTTATGATTAAACTGTTAATTAGCTGGTAGTAAAACACGTCAAAAATATAGGTTTAACATCATGCATCGCGATGACGTTACGATCATTTCGACGTTTTGTGTTGTTTTTTTGTTTACATTAAACACAACTTTGAATGATATGTACCATAAAAACGATGTTGGTGCCCCATCATTATTACATCATAAAAAATGTAAATGTATGCATCAACAACATATAGTAGAAATCTGATATTTTGTGATTTTAAGACGAACAAGAGTTGTATGTTAAATTTTACCAACATCTGTAACATGGCCATTTTTCTGAAACTTGACCTTAAGTGTCATCAGGATTTGAGATAATTTGAATAGTATTCTTTTATGAAAAATATTAACAAATTTATTTTATCAAAATTTGGTGTGTGAGCAAGTTATCTCCCATCACTCGATCGATTATAATGGAAAATAGCTTGGGTGTTCAATTATCTTAGTTCTTTTAATGTTCAACATATATAATCTTTCAAAAAATTTCTAGTAATGAAAACGTATATAACGCTTAAAAAAAGTTCAGAAAAGAATTGCACAAATAAGTTTTGTTCCTTTTTTTGTAAATACGACAGGTGTCTAGATTTGAAAAAGTATCCGACGATTAAAAAATAAAGAGTTCAGAAAGGAATTGCACTATTTTAAAGTTTTGTCCCTCTGTGTAAATAGTTTTGTTTATTTGATATTTTACACTTTTTGTTTGTACAATCTTTACCAATCTGTAGGGCTAAGTTTTATTAAATTGAATATATTAGTATTTTACAGACTTAGTTTCCAAAGTTGATGTGTTCATGTACAAGTCTTTTTGTAAATAATGATCTTTGAAATGTATTTCAAATTTTAAATAGTTTTTTTCCCGATGCTTGAAAAGAAACGAGTTCGATAAATGATTGCATACTTGAGGTTTGTCCCTTTGTGTAAAAACTTTTACATTTGGCATATAAAACTTTATTTTTGTTTTTTTCTTTGCCACTTATAGCAACGCTTTATATTCTATATTACCATTATTTTTTACTGAAACGTTTATTTTATTGTACATTCCTGTATACTTTTATCTTTTGAGTCTTTGGTTTGATCATGGGCAACGTATTTCAACACATTTGAAATCTGCATCTGGTGCAGGAAAATTGGTACCGTTAATGTTATTGAAACAACATTTTTAATATAAAAACAGCAAATGTCGATCTGTACAAATATTACGATGTCCAGCTAAAACGATGGGCCAACAATTACTTTGCGACGTTGATGTGTCAAGACGAATTGAATGTATCATATGTTTTTTCCCTTAAATTTTTAAATTAAATGATAACTTTTAGTGAAAGAGCAAGATAGGTCTCACATAACATTAGCAATATGCACGTGACAATGATTTATTTTAAGCGTCATGCAAGTTTGAAGATAATTAAATAGTATGTTTCTGATAGAAAATACTTATAATTTCTTTGAAGAAAAAAAAATAACGTGATTTAGGTTTCTCTTATTATATGATTTAATTAATTATCTAAGTTACCATTATTATGTTTATCATATGTTTTTGTTATTGTACCATGGCAAATTACTTTGTATTTTTCTCTATTGGGTCTTTGGTTAGATTATTTTCAACGTACCTTTTCATCATTTGAAAATGCATGTTTAAGGTAAACACTGAACCATGCAAATATTAGGCATTTCCAGGTAAAACAACGAGCCAACGAGTATTGTTTGAAATTGATATGTCAAGAAAAATGCATATTATTTTACATGTAATGGCGTTTTTTTTCTTTTTTAAAAGACTAAAAAATTAAAATTACTCAAAGTTAAAGAAATAGGAAATTCTCACATAAAATTAAACATAGTACGACGATTTAACATAAATATCATCAAGTTTATCATCAATTATTTGAATATCAATTGTCTTACAGTTTGAATATTTTCAAAATATTTTCTTGTGTTAGTCTTTCTGCAAGTTGTAATCATTGAAATGTCTAATTAAGTTTTGATTGTTTTGAGGAGTTACTTGACGCTTTATAGAGGAGATTTTGGAAAATTAGTTCATAACTAGGTCTTGTTCCTTGATGTAAATTGGTTTATTTGTTTCTTTAAAAATGTACACACAGTTTTAATTTGTGTTGTCGTTGCTCCTAATATTAACGCGTTATATTATTTGTGTATTTGTATCTTGAGTGTTTTGATTGAACATGCTCCATGCATTTCCGATCATTTGAAATTGCCTTTTTAAGATTAAAAAAAAATGCAAATTTTATGCAATTTGAGGTAACAATGAGTCATCGTTTGGTTTTTTTTTTTTTTTTTTTTTTTATTAAATGGCAAATCGCATGCATAATAAGTTTGTGATTTTCAAATTATTGTCTTGATAATTAGTCTCAATATAAGAACAACGAGAGGATTAGATAAATTTTTGCCATGTGATATGTATTTTAACAGTCATCAATTTAAAAGCTTAAATTTCTATTTCCTATATTCTGATTGTTTACAAACTATTCATTTATACAAATTGCCAATAGCTAGCTTTCTCTCAATCTTTCGACAATGTTTTGGACGTTCAATGTCTTTGTTTTATCATAATCTTTCCAAGTGTAAATAATGTTTTAAAGCTTCATGTCGGTTTGAAGAAAATATTTCGGTTAAATACCTACGAATATAAATACGCTTCACAAACTTGCAGTGAGATGAGAGTTTTTTTTGCTCCGTGTTGAAGTTTCACTGTGACTTTTAAATGAAGATCAGCAATTAAAGCGCCGTTCCGTTGCTTTTGTATATTCCTTTTTTGTTGCTGTGCATGTACTTTTTTTCATGGAAGGATACCCAATATCCTTTGTGTATTTATTATGTGTTAATTTGAAAGTTAACTCTTTTGTTTTGTATTGTGTTTGCTATAATTATTTACGCTTTAAATTCTAATTTTGCATATTTTTTTATAAAATATTTATTGTATTGTATTATAGCTCTTATCATGTGAATTTTTGGTTTTAGTAATAGTTTTAAATACTTATTTGCGATGACAAAAACATAATATATTGGAGCACCAATAGAAAGAAAAAATAGATAGTTTATCTGAAATGATTTTTAGCACATTTTACCTAAAGATCTTATTTTTCCATAGATAAAACAAATGGACATTCTTATTGTGATATCTATATTCTACTCGTACCACATTAAAAGGGAGTATTTTATGATCAATTGCAAGTGATAAAACAACTGTTGAAAAGTAGGGTATGGTTTGACACCAATTCTATGCAGCACATTGTATTTTAGTTATGTTTTACATATGCAGTACTAGTATATCATTTGCGTCAAAAATAAATGCTGATTAACATGCTGATAGAATGTAATTACAATGTAATGAAAACGTTCTAAAAAGTCAATATTGAAATGAGGCAACATTGATAAACTGCACCTAAATAATGTTTATAACATCTGTGCACTAAATCTGCTGCATGTGTAATTATTGATACTTATTCATATTAATAAGACCATATATTCTATCATCCTTTTAAAGAGAAATGTTAAAATTTAAACTTTTACTCTGTGAAAACTTGCTGATTTAATTTAAATTACGTTTTTGTTTAATAGCAAAGTTACACATTTTCAAATAATCTCTTGTTAACATGCTAAAAAAATAAAATCAAGAATACAGATTGTTTTGGTTATAATTCTGGGATAACGTTTTTTCGAAATTGTAAACATGCATTGCAAATTTTAACTGTTTAAAAAAAACATTATAATTGATGCTGTTTTTCTTGAAATTCAGTTTGTAACACGTGGTATAATTATAAATTAACATTATGCATTTACCTCGATGATTGGATATGAAAATAATAATTTTCAAGAAAAACGTTTTACAAAAAAGTTGGTGCAAAATTGTGAGATTTTTAATAAAATATTAGTTTCAATGTAGGTAATTCAGATTCGTATGACCATATACATTTTTCTTTAGTAATGTTACTTCTAATGGTGGATTTTTTTCTTGCACTTATAACTGTAACTTACATAGTATTTAGAAACTAAATAAAAACTCATAAACATATCAGAGTTATATTTTGTTTTACACCAGCCACTCGTTCTGTCTGTTTATGACTCATTGATGGCGTTCGAATCAGAACAGATAGACAGCCATATTGAATACGACGTTGTTATGGATTTAAACTGAAAAAATCGAATAATTTGTACAATAGAAGACTGTTATAAAAAATTTAAACAAAAATATTGGACTTTTAGTCAAAGCAAATTAAAAAAGAGGAAGTCCGTTAAAAAACTAACAAAATCAAAAACGGTTAATCAATGGAACAAGTGAAACACAACATGCCATATTTCTGACTTGGTACATGTATTTTCAAAAGAAAATGGTTTGTTGAACCATTTCTTTTGTACCTAGCTCAACCTCTCATGTGTCTATGACAGCTACTTGAAGTTTATTTATATTTACAAAAGTAGCTGAGCACAATAAATAAGAATAAAACAAAAATCGGCAAAAACTTATGCCTGTGGGCAGAAACAAAACTTACTGGGCAGGTTCTCAAATTATAGGAGAAGATGGTGTTTAACCCCCAAAAAATACCGTATCATTAATATTGCATGTTAATACGCATGTGCTGACTACTGACTTGGTACAAAACAAGCAGCGGCTTTTATCCAGTAACTGTAAAATCTCCATGCACAGGGTTTTTTTTTTGAATTTATGTTTAAAAGATATTAAAATTTATACTGCAACTAGTTGTGTTTATTCCTAAACCTAGTAGCATAGCTATATTTTGTATAATGTTGATTTCATCATGGAACACTTTCTTCGGTACAGTTGGTAGGCGAATGACCCAGCTCACATTACAATAGTCCAATATTATTCCCCTAAAATGAACTATAATATGTGACAGAAGGCCCAGGTAGTTAAAATAAGAAAAAACAAATATCGGTCAGCTATCAGACTAAACATCAGATTTTTTTTCTTTCCAAAAACGTAGATTTTACAGACTTAGTCATATCATACATCGCAGATTTTATCTACAGGTACAATGCATCGAAACATAAAACAGCAGATACTAATATAACAAATTAATAAATAAGACACAATATTTCAAACAACATTTTAGACAGAAAGTAACAAAGTAGCAAACAATGATAATGTCCTATATCAAGTTAGGAATATGGCAGTTGTTATCTAATAGTTCGATTCTATATATGTTGCATTGTCGTTTGTTTTTGTTGCACTTCAGTGTGTCTGTTGTATTGTTGTTTTCCTCTTATAGTTGACGTGTTTCCCTCGGTTTTAGTTCGTAACGCGGATTTGTTTTCTCTCAATCAATTTATGACTTTTTGAACAGCGGTATACTACTATTGCCTTTATCATCTCCCATCATATTAAAATAAGAAGAAGTGGAAAGAAGGCGAAATTACATACAGATAAACAAAACAATTAAGCAGACACAAAAAAAAAACACGAAATCTACCAAATAATGTGGTTGATCTCAAGTTTTCCGAAAAGCTAAGCAAATAGTGGCCTCATTTTGCTCATAGTAAGCACTATATATATATATATATATATCTATGATAAGACTCATTTGGTAATGTAACAATCCAAGAAAAGACGACATGATTGTAATAACAATAATTGGAAATATCCGTTTTCATCTGTGAAACATATAATATGATATATTCCGTATCATTTAACCAGTTGGTGATTGCGTCCATACAACTTGACCTATTAAAAATCTTGGTTTAAAAGCTTCCTTTTTACGATTAATTCTCTACGAAGGAAAACATGATCATTTTCGCATGTTCCCTCATTTGGAATCAACTTGAAGATACATGATCCAAGTGCAGGCGCTTTTGGAGTGTGCTAGTAATATACCAATTAGTAATTCATTAGTTATTTAATAGGTTATATATACATTTTGTACTACACAATATTAAATGAGCCATTAAAACTTCTTATTGGTGACAAAACACGACACATAAAGAGTAAAAGGATAAGCCAACACCGGGATGATAACCAACATTAACTTTCAAGATTATTATGGTGAACTTTGTTCTTCCGCAAACTTAGATTGTAAAATAGCAAAACTCATATTCATTTAAAAGAAGTTTTTATCTACATAAGACATCATGTGTTTCTCATAAAAATCAAATTGGGTTGACCCATCCTTTTTATTATATTTTATTGTAAAGCATGTTTACCACTACATTTTAGAAAATTATTATTCTATCCATTTGAATTAAAAACCCTCATCTACCTTAATCCTTTCTTGTAGAAAAATAAAAAAATCAAATTGGGTTGACCCATCCTTTTTATTATATTTTATTGTAAAGCATGTTTACCACTACATTTTAGAAAATTATTATTCTATCCATTTGAATTAAAAACCCTCATCTACCTTAATCCTTTCTTGTAGAAAAATAAAACAAAACGCAATTGAACCTAGTAATTTGTGTGTTTATATTTTACAATTTCACACAAATAACATATAAGTAAACATAATTTTTTTCTTTTATCTATCTATTCATCATTAACGAATAAATAGCTAACGGGTAAGGCAGGTAAGCTTTTATTTATTTAAAAAAAAAATATTATTTTGCAAGGTATACTTCCTTTTCCCTGGTAACATGGCATGGTTTGCAAGGTTAATTGAACACATCTATACTTATATCATAATGAAAGAGTGTATACACAATCCCATGTACATGTGCAAAAATATCAGATGCATAATACACATTTGTATTTGTTGTCACAATCAGCACATTCAACGCAATTTCATTTGAGTTATCCTCCTTTTTGAAAAGGTTATTGTATTGAATATTATTTTTAAAACAAATAGATCCATACATCTTGTACAATTTACTGATCTTTTACTAGTTTTTCAGGCATAAATAGTTGCATAATAACACATCACTTAAGGAAAATATTAAGCATGGAAATTGAAGCTATTAAGCCAGTAAAAATACGGTTTTGGTAACATTGTATGCAATCTTTACCAAAAACACTAAAGTTTTACTTTCAAGTTTGCTACGAGTTTCATGTTCTGTTTGTTATCTTGGTATAACATCCTATTAGTCTTTTTATGTTTCTGATTTGAACATAATCAATACTGAAACAAATTTGCGATGCACATAATAAAGATAACATCTACCTACGACCAATTGACCTTATGTTTTTGTGTATTTCATTTGTGCGTACATTTCTGGTTATATGTCGACAGTATTTCGTCCGATTTAAAATTGTCTATTCCAACGTGATGTTTTCAGCTTTTCTGTTGAAGGTATATCGGGTAGCTTACACTTAATCCATCAAAAACGATAAGTTTTAATTATTCGCTTATACAAGGAAAAAACACTAAAGATAAATGTTTAATTACAGGGTTGATTTATATGTTATACGTGATGTCTAAAATACCCTAAGATTTCTAATTGGATGATTATGGAGTGCTCTCTCTCTCTTTCTCCCTCTATAATAAGCCATAAAGTTCGTTTCTTATATAAATAAATATATATATTTATATAAGAACGAACTTTATGGCTAACTAATAAAAAAAATAGTGAATTTGATTTTTTGAGAATGATTGCTAGGAAAAGTACATAATAGCTAAACTTAAAATCAGACAGTAACTATATGCCTTTAGAATGTCACTTTTGTTTTCTCGAAAACAGTCTTTTATTAAACTAATGGATGGATATTTTCTTTGTAATTTAAAGATCATAAAATCTCCTAGATCACCGCGTAAGCATTCGTGTTCTCGTAGATTTCGGACTTTTTCAGTACAGTTTGAAGAACACGTTGTATCACAGTGCATAGCTAGTTCAATCATCATGAATCCAATATATTCATTACCACCAGACAGGAAGTCCTTCCACTTGCACCCATCAATTATTCCGCCAAATTGTGGCATATATCTTTTACATTTTTCAACTGTTTTCCATGTTGTACAGTATGGCAGTGCTATATTTTGTGCAGGATAATATGTGATAAATCCGTAGCACATTTCATCGGAAGTTCCTTCGCCAAAGAAAATAGTTTCGTTTGACGATAGAGAAGAATATGTGCATGTAGTTCTAATTTCATCCCCTGGACGAATCCTTATAGGAGGATCAAATCTACAATGAAAATGTTTTATTTTAAATGTGATTTAAGTGTGTGTTAATAGTATATTTCAAATTTAAATTTCAAAAAACTGACTTTTAATCTCTTTTAAACACACGCAAACAGACGTTTGATGTCTTTTAGTTATTTATTAAAAAAAAGATGTGGTGTGATTGCCAATGAGAGAACTCTCCACAAAAGACCAATGACAGAGCAATCAACAACTATAGGTCACCGTACGGCCTTCGACAGTGAGCAAAGCCCATACCGCATAGGCAGATATAAAAGGCCACGAAATGACCATATAAACAGTGCAAACGAGAAGTCGTCTTGGATGCTGTCTCATTGACCACATACATCTAATTTATATGAATCTTTTTTTTTAGGTTATTAAATTTCCCTTATACTTTAATCCTGGTATCTATGATCAATGCATTTACCACTTAATTTGATTGTTTATCAAGACAACAGAACGTACAGGTCGATCTTCTCATCAAACTTCTATTTTTTTCTGCAATACTATTGATGATTATTACATTATTTGAGACGCACGCACACTTTCAGTAAACGAATATGAATTATGGATTACCGTATATGGATGGAAAAGTAAAGGTCAATTTCGGAACAAAAATGAAGACTCTTCAATGGTGTGCTTAATATCGACCTTGGTTTTTTTTCTAGAGTCACTGATGAATCTTATGTACATGTAGAAAACACGTGCGTCTGGTAAATACAATATTTCACCCTGAAACCTATCTGGAGTTTATCTACGTAATAAAATATTTTGAATATGAACACATCTATTCCATCGAACATAGACAAAGGATTTGACAGATACAGTTATAAGTTATATAAAAAGATGTGGTGTGTATAAATAGCAATGAGACAACTCTCGATCCAAGTCAAAGTCGATAAAGTACGCCTTTCAACATGGTTCCTTGGTTCATACCGAACAGCAAACTATAAAGGGCATTAACTAGAGGCTCTCAAGAGCCTGTGTCGCTCACCTTGGTCTATGTGCATATCAAACAATGGACACAGATAAATTCATGACAAAATTGTGTTTTGTAGATCATGATGTGTTTGTAGATCTTATTTTACTGGATATTCTGTTTGTAGATCTTATTTTACTGGATATTCTTCTTGCTACAATTATCTCTATCTATAATGAACTTGGCCCAGTAATTACAGTGGAAAATATATTCTAAAAATTTACAAAAATTTATGAAAATTGTTAAAAAATGATTATAAAGGGCAATAACTCCTTAAGGGGTAAACTGACAATTTTGGTCATGTTGACTTATTTGTAGATCTTATTTTTGCTGAACATTATTGCTGTTTACAGTTTATCTCTATCTATTATAATATTCAAGATAATAACCAAAAACTGCAAAATTTCCTTAAAATTACTAATTCTGGGGCAGCAACCCAACAACAGGTTGTCTGTTTTGTCTAAAAATTTCAGGGCAGATAGATCTTGACATGATAAACCATTTTTCCCCATTTCAGATTTGTTCTAAATGCTTTGGTTTCAGAGATATAAGCCAAAATCTACATTTCGCCCCTATGTACTATTTTTAGCCATGGCGGCCATCTTGGTTGGTTGGCAGGTTCACACCACACATTTTTAAAACTAGATACCCAAATGATGATTGTGGCTAAGTTTGGTTAAATTTGGCCCAGTAGTTTCAGAGGAGAAGATTTTTTAAAAGAATCCTAAAATTTTAGAAAAATGGTTAAAAATTGACTATAAAGGGCAATAACTCCTTAATGGGTCAACTGACAATTTTAGTCATGTTGACTTATTTGTAGATCTTACTGTGCTGAACATTATTGATGTTTACAGTTTATCTCTATCTATAACAATATTCAAGATAATAAGCAAAAACTGCAAAATTTCCTTAAAATTACTAATTCAGGGGCAGCAACCCAACAACGGGTTGTCTGATTTGTCTGAAAATTTCAGGGCAGATAGATCTTGACCTAATAGATTATTTCATTTTGTGTCAGATTTGCTCTAAATGCTTTGGTTTTAGAGTTTTAAGCCAAAAACTGCATTTTACCCCTATGTTCTATTTTTAGCCATGGCGGCCATCTTGGTTAGTTGGCAGGGCACGCCACACATTTTTTTAAACTAGATACACCAATGATGATTGTGGCCAAGTTTGGATTAATTTAGCCCAGTAGTTTGAGAGGAGAAGATTTTTGTAAATGATTACTAAGATTTACGAACTAGAGGCTCTCAAGAGCCTGTGTCGCTCACCTTGGTCTATGTGCATATTAAACAATGGACACAGATAAATTCATAACAAAATTGTGTTTTGATGGTGATGATGTGTTTGTAGATCTTACTTTACTGAACATTCTTGTTGCTACAATTATCTCTATCTATAATGAACTATCTATAATATTCAAGATAATAACCAAAAAACAGCAAAATTTCCTTAAAATTACCAATTCAGAGGCAACAACCTAACAACTGGTTGTTAGATTCATCTAAAATTTTCAGGGCACATAGATCTTGACCTGATAAACAATTTAACCCCTGTCAGATTTTCTCTAAATGCTTTAATTTTTAGTTATAAGCCAAAAACTGCATTTTACCCCTATTATCAATTTTTAGCCATGGTGGTAATCTTGGTTGGTTGACCGGATCACTGGACACAATTTTTAAACTAGATACTCCTATGATGATTGTGGCCAAGTTTGGTTTAATTTGGCCCAGTAGTTTCAGAGGAGAAGATTTTTGTAAAAGATTACTAAGATTTACGAAAAATGGTTAAAAATTGACTATAAAGGGCAATAACTCCTAAAGGGGTCAACTGACCATTTCGGTCGTGTTGACTTATTTGTAAATCTTATTTTGCTGAACATTTTTGCCTTTCCAGTTTATCTCTATCTATAATACTATTCAAGATAATAACCAAAAACAGCAAAATTTCCTTAAAACTACCAATTCAGGGGCAGCAACCCAACAACGGGTTGTTCGATTTATCTGAAATTTTCAGGGCAGATAGATGTTGACCTGATTAACCATTTTCCCCCCATGTCAGATTTGCTCTAAATGCTTTTGTTTTTGAGTTATAAGCCAAAAACTGCATTTTACCCCTATGTTCTACTTTTAGCCATGGCGGCCATCTTGGTTGGTTGGCCGGGTCACCGGACACATTTTTTAAACTAGATACCCCAATGATGATTGTGGCCAAGTTTGGTTTAATTTGGCCCAGTAGTTTCAGAGGAGAAGATTTTTGTAAAAGTTAACGGCGACGGACGACGGACGCAAAGTGATTGGAAAATGAGTAGTGAAGTCCTTCTCATCTCTCTTGACTTATATTTAGAAACTGACAATAAGGGTCGGTTGAAAACAAACAAAACGAAAAAATATTCATCTTTCCAAATTGTGATCTTTTTATTTCTTTGTAGCAATATTCTAGCAGATCCTGAATACTTAGTCCATATCTCCAATGCAATACGATATTCCAGGGCTTTCATTTGATATGATGATTTTTTTAAGAAAGGGTTGCTGCAAACAAAGGAACTATACATCCAAGATTAAAATAGGTTAGCGTTGTATCTGTTTATCCGTTCGGAGCATCTGAGATGAGTTTATTTGAGTTTTGTTGCTCTGTCTCTAGTGTTTGTTGTGTACAATTGCATGCCTGCTGGTCTGTTAGTTTTTAGCAATGGTTTTATCAGTTTATATTTCGATTTATGAGTTGGAATGTCCGTTTGATATCTATCGCCTCTCATTTACTAATTTGGATGATTCGCATTTATATAGGCACGATTAAACTATGTCACTATCTAACAATCATGAAATAGCTGGTTTTATCTTCATGATGCCCTGTTTTTGATTTAAGATAATAGTACACCGGTTGAAACAAAAACTTTCCAACAAATGAGATATTACGGACGCCATCACGAGTTGGTTGACCGTTGTGGAATATCCGTTATACAGATGATATCCCGTTCCCGTTCCCTTTTCGCGAATGTGACCTACCGAATTAGACTTTTTACCGGCTTTGTAATAACATGAGCAACACGACGGGCACCTGAAATCACCCACAGCTTTTGGTTGGGTTTATGGTTTTGTTGTGCCCGTATTTGTGACATGTTGTTCCTCCATCTTTGTCAATATAATTAAATTTGATGCGTCTGTCATACAAGTGAGAGATTAAGCGCTATAAAACAAAGGTTCAATCCACCGTTTTCTACATATGAAAATGCCTGTACAAAGTCAGGAATATGACAGTTGTTGTCCATCCGTTTGATATGATTTATCATTTGATATTGCCATTTAATTGTGACTTTCCCCTTTGAATTTTCCGCGGAGTTCCGTATTTTTGTGATTTTACTTTATACATGTTCGTGAAAGATGAAAAAAAAACAAGTCATTCTAACAGCTTTTGACTTATAGATTAATTAATGCACTCACTGATAAAATACTGGTTTGTCATATGTATATTTCTCCTCATGAGTTATATCCCTTATTTTGTTGTTTCCCCTGTATATCTCTATATTTTGTTGTATACCTACAAAACACATATACACTGATATTATACTGTATCAAGATAATAATGCAATTCATATGTTTATTGTCATGTACATAAGTTTGCAATATCAACGAAAATAAACATATCCAAAAAATATATATATATACAATTATACAATTATTTAAATCCATTAATCCAGAGTCCCCAATCCTTAGTTCTTGTAATTTTTCAATGTACAAAAAAATGTATGACCCCAATTCATTTACTTGTGGTGATCTTGATGGTTCGAGTATAAAATCATCATTTAAGCAGACAAATCATGATCAGCAATACTTCCAAATTTCATATTCCTATTTAATTTACATTACATAGATATAAGAAGATGTGGTTTGTTTCATTATCTATACTTATAAACGAGAAGACCTCATTTTGTGTGTCGCTTCTCTTCCTTCCACAAAAATTAATCATCATGCCTCTGTGTCCTATAGGTATCATGCATAGTCGCATTTGTCATCCATTCTTATGATTATTCAGATTCGGTTATTTTGGGAGAAAAACGAAAAAAAAAGGCTTCCGGATATTTTCCAACGACATTGGACGGATTTTTAAGCCAGATAAGATTTCCGGTTTGCGTTTTCTGTATACATATTACATGAAAAAGTGTATTACTATCAATCTGCTATCATTTTGAAGTTTACTATTCACGACGGTCACACAGTTTGTTAAATAGAGGGGGTCTATATAATTTATCAATGACCGCCGTGGATCGATATTTAAGTAAACTGAGAATTGATATAGTAAAAAGCAAATGTCCTTTATTTATAGTAATGACTGTTCATAACACAGTGGCAGAATCAGAACTTTTCATTGAGGGGCGCTGACTGACCTAAAGGGGGAACTTCAGTCATGCCCACTCCCAGGGCCCCACTGGATCCGCCAATGTTATATACAGATAAACGCTATCATTACTGAAATTAATAGAAAAAAAATTAGATTTTTTTGGGGAAAAAAGGAGGAGCCCGACTAGAAAAACAATTGCCCTGTCCCGTAAAGTACCTATGACTTTTGATACCTTTTCTGAAATACTCCAGTCATATTTTTTTTCTCAAAAATTCATCGGGTCATCTATTAGTATATTAAATAGAGAGGGTCTTTATAATATATCAATGACCATCGTGGATTAGTAAACTGAGAATCGGCAGTAAAAAGCAAGCACACTTTATTTATAGTAATGAATGCTCATAATATAATAAATGTATGTTCCTATTAAAATTAAAGAAAACAAACAAATTGGGAATTTGGAAAGAAATTATAACGGGTAGAAAACAATTCTCAATTGTCCCATCCAAAATTACCTATGACTTTTGCTACCTTTTCTCAATAGAAAACAGGAAATAAAAAGTTGAAATTTTGGACAAAAATGAGGAGGGTTAGAAAAACAATTGTCCTATCCTCAAGTAACTTTTCCGGTTTGCATTTTCTGTATACATACATGACAAAGTGTATTACTATCAATCTGCTATCATTTTGAAGTTTACTATCCTCGACGGTCACACAGTTTGTTAAATAGAGGGGGTCTATATAATTTATCAATGACTGCCGTGGATCGATATTTAAGTAAACTGAGAATTGATATAGTAAAAAGCAAATGTACTTTATTTATAGTAATGATTGTTCATAACACAGTGGCAGAACCAGAACTTTTCATAGAGGGGCGCTGACTGACCTAAAGGGGGTACTTCAGTCATGCTCCCTACCAGGACCCCACTGGATCCGCCAATGTTATATACAGATAAACGCTATCATTACTGAAATAAATAGTAAAAAATTAGATTTTTTGGGGGACAAAAAGGAGGAGCCGGACTAGAAAAACAACTGCCCTGTCCTGTAAAGTACCTATGACTTTTGATACCTTTTCTGAAATACTCCAGTCATATTTTTTTCTCAAAAATTCATCGGGTCATCTATTAGTATTTTAAATAGAGAGGGTCTATATAATATATCAATGACCTCCGTGGATTAGTAAACTGAGAATCGGCAGTAAAAAGCAAGCACACTTTATTTATAGTAATGAATGCTCATAATATACTAAATGTATGTTCCTATTAAAATTAAAGAAAACAAACAAATTGGGAATTTGGAAAGAAATGAGAACGGGTTGAAAACAATTCTCAATTGTCCCATCCCAAATTACCTATGACTTTTGATACCTTTTCTCAATAGAACACAGGAAATAAAAAGTTGAAATTTTGGATGAAAAAAAAATGAGGAGGGTTAGAAAAACAATTGTCCTGTCCTCAAGTACCTATCACTTTTTTAAATCTTTCATTAAATCTTTTACACAAAAATCATCTTTAAACCTGAACAGACTTTCAACCACGCTTTGAATGCCCGCGATTTCGCGGGTGTGTTCTAGTAATATGTAATGTTGATTGGCTAACAGCAATCACTAGTCATTCAGAAATTAACCTTCATTTCAAAATTAAATGTAACATTCACGCTGACACGAGCTTCCGCAATAAAGTGCACAAGTAAATACCTGATAAAAATCGTGTTTCATGATCCTAGCAAAAAATGTAGTATTGAATGCTTCTTTTAATACTTTTATGGGGTTGAAGAAGCATTTACCGTGCGCATATATTTAGAATGAAGCAGTTTTGCACTGGTATTGCTTTGTTTCATAAAAAAAGGTTGGCCAACGTTGATACAAGTATTTTGTCTTAGGGAAGTATAAATCCTATTTTGTATAAAAATCACTCTGATTCACACAAAACAATATCTGAAACTGACACTATCAAGATGCTTGATTTCTTGATTGACAACATATTTATTACGTTTGGAGGCCGTGTTTACAACAAACTTAATATCGGCAGTCTCATGGGAACCAATTGTGCCCCTCTTCTTGTCTTGTTCCGTTATTCTAGTGAGGCTGAATTCCACAAATGGAACTTCTTAGGAAAAAAGCAAAGAAGTTAACAATATCCTTTAATTTTACGTTCCACTATAAAGATGATTTTCTCTCACTAAATAAATCATAACTTGGTGATTATGTTGAACGCATTTATCACATCGAACTAAATATAAAGCATACAACAGATACAGTGTAGAGTGCCTCATATCTTGACTTACATATCAAAATGACAATGAAGGTCGGTTGAAAACAAAACTTTAAGACAATGGAGATGATTTCAGCTTCAAAATTGTGAACTTTACATTTCTATGTAGAAAACATTCTAGCAGCGCCTCCATACGGTGTACATATATCCCCATTAATACGATATTCCCGTGCTTGTATTTCCTATCATGATTTCATTGATAGATAGTTGCTTCTTACAAAAATCTGCTTAACACTTTTGTTTAATACCATCAGAATGTTGATGTAATTATTTTTTGTTGTTTTGATTAACCAGCGCTGTCTGTTAGTAATTTTAAATTACTTTATATTCCTTCATGTTTATACCATGATTGAACACATTACGAATATCTTGGATATCACTTAAAGTTGTGTTTCAAGAAGATTTTATAGTCATATTCACCAAATTTAGATAGATTTACCCCGTTATGTATCCATCCATCCATATTTGATACACCAGAGTTCCAAATGGTGAAGTTGGAATCATGTCTTCGTAAATTTTACGGACGCCATTACGAGTTGGTTGACCGTTATGAAATATTCATTCCACAGATGATATCGGATATGTTCCTTGTGTCGTATCTACACCCCCTTTCCCTTTTCACGAATACGTTATACCGTATAAGACTATTAACCGGGTTTGTAATTACATAAGCAGACGATAAGTGTCACCTGTGGAGCAGGATCTGTTTACCTTTCCGGAGCACCCGAGATCATCCAACGTTTTTTTGGTTGGGTTCGTTTTGCTTAGTCTTCAGTTTTCTATGTTGTGTCTTGTATACTATTATTTTTCTGTGTCTTTTTCTTTTTTAGCCATGGTGTTGTCAGTTTATTGTCGATCTATGCGTTTATATGTTCCTCTGGTTTCTTTTGTCCTTTTTTTGACATATCCCTGGTTCATCCACTTTCTGCGCAGACACTGGTGATGTTTTACAAAGTATGAGTAGTTGCTGCATGCTCTTGAATACCGAATAAGTTTGGAAATGTATATCCCACATGCAGGTGAAGTTTGTAAATTGCTACTAGGATGGATATTAATAATTTCAAGACTAAAAGTATCTCGTTTGTCATAGATTCTGGTACTGAGATGACCGTTTATGTCAATTTCGGGGTATAAGTCTAAAAATAAGGCGTGGAAAGATGTTGTTTCTTTAATTTTTGGTTCTATGGGATACATTCGTATATGAATGAAACCCATTCAAAAAGGTTTTGACTGTAAATGAAAAGAACACCATCAATATATATGAATGTAAAATTAAATGACCTGGTATATTTGATCTTTGAAGACAACTATTTGAACAAACAAAACTGTGTTCTACTTCGCGGTGGTATTTTACCTTTATAATGCATATGGTTAACTGCTCTTGTAATAAAAACGCCTTTTGGAAACATCACTTCTGTACAGGCACTGGAACATCTCGAACGGAAGCTAATGTTAGGAACTCGCGGTGGAATGTTTAGGTACTCTTGTCCCACAGCAAACATGCCAGCTTCATATTGTCGAAGGTTTGGAGTATAAAAAAGTTCTAGTCCAGAGGAATCTGTCATGTTCGGAATTCTATTTCGATTATTCCAATGAATCTGAAAAATTAACTCGCAAAACTATATTAATATTTACACAGATACCTGCAAATTTGTGAATTTGAAAGCCACGGATTTGGAGCTGTATCTTCAAAAGTAATAAAATGTAATACTAGTAGCCTAATCCGCGAAAGGCAATTTACAGTACAAGCAATATCATTTTTATCATTTGTTTTAGTATTATTAGTAGTATTAGTGAGCGATTGCTGAAGTCCAGGTTTTCCAAGTAAAGTTTGTTTTAGTATGTATTGTACTAGATAACAATGTATCATTTTAGTGTCTTTAATATCTGTCTTGACTATTTCCAGACACTTGTTCAATATATTATCAATATGAGCAAATATGTTAATTGACCAAACTGTTGGTTCATCACAAAAAACAATGTGCAACCAAATATTAGCTATGCTTGTGTTGTTTTAAAATATAATAAAAGTAGACATAATGTTCCCTGGGTGGAAGGATGTCTAGAAAAGTCAGATAGACCTGGACTTAAATTCACTAGTCTGATTCTAATTTATTTTATTTGCAACAATCATCCACGTGCAATTCTATGCTCCATAAATATCAATGTGCAATTTATAAATAGTTATGATTTAATTTTATGTAAGATATAAAATCTGTATTTTATTAGAATGAATGCAACTTATAGATTCTAAATCATGCATGTTGTTCTAGTTCCTATGTTTCCTGTATGAAACATGTCAACATTAATCAAATAGACTTGGGCAAAATCCCTATTCTATTTTAAGTCTATAGTGATCCATTGAGCACGTTTTATTTTCAATAAATATGGTTTATGTTCCCTGAATGGAAGGTTAACCAAATAAACATCATCAGTTGTGGGCAAAATCCCTATTCTGATTGTGATGTATTTATCAACTGTTAAAACAGTATCACTGATTGTCTACGCTCCCTGTATGGAACGTTTTCCAAATAAAACAATCAGAAATGGCCAGATTCCCTTTTCTGATTGAAATTTATTGAACCAATTGAGGTTCTAGTCACAATAGTGGTATACGCTCCCATACGGACGTTATCCACATTAAAATAATCAGATCTGGTCAAAATACCTATTCTGATTTAATAGTTATGTGTTTACACAGTCTCGTGTACCAGGTGTACACGTAACAGACTGCAAATTGTAAACAATCGAACCAATTGAGGTTCTAGTGACAATAGTGGTATACGCTCCCATACGGACGTTTTCCACATGAAAAACAATCAGATCTGGTCAACATACCTATTCTGATTTTAATATAGTGATGTGTTTACACAGTCTCGTGTACAGACTGCAAATTGTAAACAATCGACTTTATCCAAACTTTACACTCGACCCGTTTCGTAGCATTGTTCTAATGCAGTGAAAAATCCGGTCAGCTGAGCGTGAAAAAAGAAATAAACATCCGTTTAAATATATATCTTTTTAAAAACGTAGCACTCACGTAACATGTCCGATTTTGACAGCTAAATTATGCCTTTCCTCGGACCCGATTTAATGTTTGAAAATGGCGGCTAAACAAAGGTCATTTTCTATGTCGTCGTATTTCCAGACTCGTAAGCTGTAAAAATGACGAAAACGTGCATATCAGAAACTTGGCAGAAGCGCTGTATTCTGATTCACATTAAATTAATCGTATACCGATATTCCGAAAACAAATAATGTCTTTTATAAAACATAAGGATTTTCAACAGTAAACTGTTAAAAATCCTTGCCGACGAGAAACATGCGTTCTCTTGAACGCAAAAATTAAAACTAAAGCTAGTCTGCTAAAAAAGGACCCGATATAAAAAAAAAAACAAAAAACATGTAGAATAATTCAAACGAGGAAACTAACATATATATTGATAACTTAAAAACTATGTATTAAAGAAAAAAAAATATGACAGATCTATATAACCAATGTACTGCAGGCTTCTGACGTTGGACCGACACACACAAAAATGCGGCGGGATTAAACAAGTGAGCCCCAACCCTCTCCTTTACACGGACACTCGCGTAACAGCACAACATGATAAGAAAAAACCTGTACAGTTGCAATTAGCTCAACTCAAAATGTCGGTACAAGGCACAAAAACCATATACATAAAATATCGACAAAGGAGTAATTAAATAACTGATAGGTATTTTAAAGCGAATAACAACTATAGGAGGTAAATCGTGTACTTAAAGTTTAAGTCAATATATATCCAACGGTTTTAGGTAAAGACGTAATAAAACGCATGAACTTGTGCAATGCCAAATAATTATAAGTAAACAGTATCAAGAGAAAGTACGATCTTATGAGTTCTCATAAGTATGCTTATATTGTAATAATGTTAAGTGATGTTTTAATTTAACAGGTACAGCAAAACGTTCTACATTGTAGCCAAATTTTATTTTTTTAAATTTTATTTTATGAAAGAATTTGGTAAAGGGTGACTGGGATATATACTATTAGATATGGTCACTTTGGTCTTCCGACCGGCAGTAAAACATGACCGAAGTTGGCCACCCGTTTAGTTGTGTGGGATTTAAAAGTACGCAGTCACGTCCAGTCCGAGTGGGAATATTAGATACAATGTCTCGTGTAGAGAGAACACCAGGCTAATACACTGTGCGAACCCTTGCAAAAACTTTATGAGAGGTCCATAAATGGCCTGTTGACAGGCAACATTTGTGTCCTTATTCAATATACCTCATTTAATCCAGTGGCAATCCAAACTTCTCTGGCGTAATTCCGGAGGGCCTCCATCCAGGACCTACATGTAATATGTGTTGCTACTTTGTGATTATCCTGAACACGGATGACATATTTGAAAGTAAACGTTAAGCAACCAACAATCAGCCATTACGTACGCGTGTCATTAACAAATAATGGGGTGCAGAAATTGGTTAGTACCAACTGTGAAACGTTTCGTTTTTTTTTTATAACTTTTAAGACATGAAAGAAGAAACAAAGCAAATGACTAAGGTCAGGTTGATGATTGATGCTTTGCTCGACCGCATAATTTACCGATGACGCCAAGGGTAACTAGGGAATATTATTAAATATTGTCCCTTAGACTGTCTTCTCCAGAATAGGTCAACATTGAATGAAATGCATATGGGTTGGTAGACATCAAGGTGCTAATAGTAACCATAATTACGAATCGTTTAGTTTTGCCATCACAGTAGAAAGACTGTAATGTTCGAGGAAGTTAAGCACAAACTTTATACCTTAAAAATAAAACAAACAAAAAAACAGAATTGAAGAAAACAAACCAGTTGAATATAAAAAAAATTATCTCTTAATCTTTACATCTTCACATTAAAGAAACTGTATTAGTATTGGTGGCTGTAAGTTGCGTGGTCATTGTATACACATATTCTGTAGCCTTAATGTAACTCTATTGTAATCTATGACCCACTAGGACTCGCCTCTGATATTCAGACCAAAAGTCTATAATCCATTGACTGTTTTTTATTGCTGTATATATTATAAGAAGATATGGTATTGAAACAACTCTTCGCACAAGACCAAACGACACAAAATGAACAACTATAGGTCAGCGTACGGCCTCCAACAATGAACAAAGCCCATACCACATACCCAGCTATAAAACACATCGAACTGATAAGTGAAATACAATTCATACGAGAAAACTAATGGCCTAATGTATGCACAAAATAGTGAATAAGAAATATATGTAACTACTGAATTACACGCTCCTGGTTTTAGACAGGCACATATAGAATATGACGGGATTAAACATGTTAGCGGGCACCCAACCCACCACCTAACCGTACATTGACTGTCACGTAAACACTTTCAAAAATTGTATCCAATTAGCAATCGGACTTGTGTATCTGTCTGCTTAGTCATATATGCATCTGTCGAGTTATTGTATTTTCAATTTTGAATGTGTTTTTATTGATAGATGCTTTTGTGTTCTCTTAAATTGTTTCTTTTAAAATCGTAACACGATGTTGTACCCATATTTAGACTATTTTATTTACTATGTATTATTAGTTAACGCATCATTGTAAATACAACGGAATTTGATGGGACTGCCGTACAAAGTGAGAGGTTAAGCGCTATAAAACCAGGTTTAATCCACCATTTTTTACATTTGAAAATGCCTGTATCAAGTCAGGAATATGAGAGCTGTATCAAGTCAGGAATATGAGAGTTGTTGTCCATTCGTTTTTTATGTGTTTTGTCATTTGATTTGCCCATGTGATTAGGGACTTTCAGATTTAATTTTCCGCTCTGAGTTCAGTAATTTTGTGATTTTACTTATTGCTACCAGTTTACACTTTCGTATGCATAAGGATTTATTTACATGTGCAAAATACCTCTAAGAATGTTCCAACAATACAACGGTTATTATGGGTTGCTGTCTGCATGAAATGTTGGTAAATTATTTTTTTCTAACATTCATATTGATTATAATCATACCAAAGTATAATATAATAGATGCAAAATTCATTGACAAACGCAATATTGTGTCAACGAAGCGTACAGTACAAAAAGGTGTAATGACAACGAAGCGTACACAACATGAAAACAAAGACACTTTAAAACGTGTATTATTCTTTTCTAGACACAACATAAAGATACGATCTTTATAAGTTTGTTAATTTTAAATATGAAATTTTCAAAAATGTATGTTTTTAAAGCTATGAGGTACGAGAAACATTAACTTTTGAATATTTAAAAATACCAAGCACGTTTTATCATTGATATCGTCGTGCGTTTTTGAATGTTTGTATATAAAGATGTCACATATTTGAAAAACCTTTTAGTAACTAATGAGTATTATGGAAAAGAATATATTGGAGCAAAATATCCGAAGAATAGATATTGGATTTTCTTTAAAAGTATTATGTTTTATTGTCTAAACTCAGTGTTACACGGAGTGTTCGATTCGAACGCGCCAACGTCCGGTTTCATCTGTATCGGGTTTATACAGGGTGAGTATTAGTGAGCGATTGCTGAAGTCCAGGTTTTCCAAGTAAAGTTTGTTCTACATTTAATTTGCTATTTCACCAAGCGAGTCAAAGTAAACATTTAAAAGGTTGTGTTCAAAATATCGTAACCTCACTTATTAAACTTTAAGAGCAGATATTCTTTTTATACCTGTATAGCTGCAGTTTGGAATCCAGATGATCCAATTTTAAATCCAGTAGAATTGTGGAAACAATCGCCATCACTTCCAACTGTCCAGGTCCCAATAATATTGACACATTGTCTGTGCGCTAACATTCCACATTCATATGGTTCTTCCGATGGTATAATTTGTCCTTCTACGAATAGTGAAAGTAACAGTTATTAAAACAAACAGGCGATAACGGAACAGAAAACAAGTTTTGACTATTGACCAATCAACGTGCATAACTCCTGACTCCTAACTATTTTAAAACGATTTGGTCAAAAGCTGATCAAACTATCACAATGAAAAGACATAATGTCGTGTTCCATCAATAAAGGACAATATACTGAGCAGCAGAAAAAGTAAAAATCGTCACTAACGAATTCTCATTTTTTTATTAGAAGGGAAACGACATAAAGTATCATTTTCTAAACAAGAAACATAACTCTAGAAAGGCAATATAGAAATCGTCAGTATCTATTTTTTACTAAGTTAATTTGCTAATTAAGTTTACCAAAGCACCATGCTGATTTTAATGTTTTACAAATGTTAATCAATTTTATGTTTTGATTTCAGTTAAGAATCCCACGCCTAATAGATCCCCTAGTTATATGTTTTTAAGTACCATTGGTGATTCCTCTACAAAATCAAAAAGGGGACAGTTGATACCTCAATAGAAAATTTAAGTCATGAAGTCACGTGCCTGTCCCACGTCAGAGGTTTTGTAAGTGATGGCCTTTATAGTTTCAACTAAAGATTTATTGTAATTTTCAGACTTTGATGATGATGGCTAATCTTTGACTTGTTTTTTAAGTCATAGTTTGACTTTTAAAGATTCAGGACAGTTAAGAGTTTAAAATATTGTTAGGAAATCTTTACAAGACTTCTGGGTTATTTTGTTATTTTTTGGTATCTCATTGAAGTTTAAAATAAATTTTAAAAAATCATATCAATAATAAATGATTCCCCTTGCCTATGTTTAAATGAATAAGAACAAATTCTTGATTATTTTAACAGGTACTTACCTTGTTCGTTACAGCCAAACAGGAGTATATGGTGTGTGATATCTTTATTATCAATGATCGGTTTTGTTCCCACAAGATGGAATGTGTCATTTCTAGGTAGTCTAAATAACATACAATAGTATGATGTCTGTTTTGATGGTATACTGGTTGCTGGAATCCGAATAGATGTGCGGAGAATGCCTTTAAATAATTAAATAAGTTAGAGGTGTTTTTTTTATATTTGGTTTCTGTAGCAATGTGAATTATAAAAAAATCAAACTGCAATAGAATCGAAACAGCAAAGATAATGAATAATGCAGTGCTAGCAATTATTTCCAGTAAACAAGTTTATAAATTTAAATATTGGTTAAAACAAATATAAATATAAACCAATTGAAGTACACCTTCAAGGGTGCGCTCGCCTTTCGTGACTTAGCACGAGTTTTTTTTGGAATCTAAAGGTGGTTTAGGAGTTTTTGTAAACAATAAACGCTTGCAAATCATAGAAAAACTAGTGAATTACCTATTTTTAACATGTTTTTACAAAAATCTCTGTATTAAAGTCTGTAGATTTTCTACAAAAATCTTGGTTGTATTTGCCACAAAATCCCCTTTTTGTCTAAAATGCAATGAAACAATAAAATTAATAACAATTCTTTGCACGAAGTTTCCCGTTGGAATATGTACAAAATGGCTCATCTCTTTGATGTGTTATCTTTACTGTTTTGATATTATTGAAGTTTGAAAATTTCGTAATCCACATTTCTACAGAAGGTGTCATAGACCTTTAAACATGTATAAGAGGTATTTTAATCCGTAATTAACCCACCAACGATCACGTACTAAGTCTGCCAGCTTCACCACTAATCCCTTTCAAAGTTAATAGAAATTATCCGCGATAAATCTTTTAAAATACATAGCTTCAGATTTACATTTAAGTTAGGAACTGTAGTGCATGTGTGGACCAGAATCATAACAAATTCATAAAGAGTTCCGCTACGACCGCAAAGTGCCCGAACAATGTAGATGTTTGTTATCTAGTATGCTAACCCTTTTTGTCCCATTGTCATTTGAATGGAGGATACAGCAAAACCAAAGTAGGAAGGTATGAAACATTTATTAGATTTGTCCATTGCTTTTTGGGTCCATTGCTTTTGGTCGATTTTTCTTTTTTGTTTGACACTTGTTTTTTGTCCCTTGCTTTCGGTCCGTTTTGCTTTTTGATCGGTTATTTTGCTTTTAGTCCGACACTTTTTCTTTTGTCCGCGTCTTTCGGTCCGTTTGCTGTTTGTACGACACTCATGCTTTTTTCCGACACTCTTGCTTTGTGCCCGTTGTTTTTCTCCACCAAATATACCGTTTGGCCAACAATTTTGCTTTTCACAGTTGTTTTTTGTCCAATTTGCTGTTGTTCTTGTAAGTAACAATTGATCCTCAAACTTAATGACATATTTGAAAAAAATTGAGGTCTAGGGCTGGAAGCTGACATGTCAGTAACTGCTAGACAGACTAGTAGTCCTTTGCTAATTTATGCTAATTATTGTCATTTTGTTTAATTTCTTCTGTTACTATTCTAAAATCGGAATACTGAATTTTACTGCATTTTAGAGATATCATAAATCATGTTGAACCCCGTAGCCTTGTTTGCGTCTCTCCCAAGTCAGTAACATCTGGCCTTTGTTACTCTTATTTGTTTATGTAATCTTGGTTCATTTTTATGTTTCTGAGTTAACATGACGTTTCATTTATTATTAAAAGGGCAACTGAAGCACAACCCCTGGGGCGTTTCTTGCTGTGTCGATGGCATTGAACTGTTTTCTGTTCTTTGGTAGAGTTATCGTCTCTTTGCACATTTCCCGTTTACTTTTTCAAATTGATAGTAGATACCAGGAAAAATCTTGAACGTTAGACGCTCGTTCCTTCTACAAAATAATCATCAGTGACCCTCGAAATAAAAAAGATTAAATGGCCAAAAAAAGTACGAAGTTGAAAAGCATTGAGAACCCAAAATTCCGAACGGTTTTGTCAATACAGCAAACTTATTCTGTTAGATTCGCTTAAGATCAAACATTCACGACAAACTCAATGCTTTTTTTCTTCCTTATTCTTTCTGTTAATTTTTGCGTCTCATTTTCATAATTATGATATTTGCGCAGTTAGTACCTTTCTCGTTTAATGATTCACATTTGTCTTTGTTTCCATTACATTTTAGCCATTTGTTCTGCTGTTGACACGTAGTTGATAGCAATGGTTCACATATGCCTGTAAAAGTATAATCATAGTAATAAGATTTTAAAAAAAACACTTTATAATATTTCTAACATATATTTTATGAGACCTTCGTATAAAGAACAGGTCTTCAATGCAACGAGAAATTCTCGCACCTGGAGCCGTCCTTCAGCTGGCCCCTAAACAAATATATACTAGTTCAGTGATAATTAACTCCATACTAAACTCCAAATTGTACACAAGAAACTAAAAGTTAAAATAATACAAGACTAACAAAGGCCATCATATGAATATCAGGCACAATCCTTCCCGTGAGGGGTTAAGTATCGTACCATCATAACATATATGAGAAGAACATAACCCGTGTCATGCCAACAACTGGTTTATTAATAATAAATGTGTTTAGTTCCGATGCAAAGATCCTATAAGTGAATCAATATTAACGCCAAAATATGCAATATTTAATGACCTGACAACAGTATCGTAACTATATCCCTTCTTAATAAGTCTATTTAAAGGTTTTGTTAGCTTCTGAGGTGAATACTGACATTTTTGCTTTATAAAGAATATTTCCATAAAATATTGGATGTAAAATACCTGAAGAGCTATATTTACGAATGATGTCCTTATACCGATGATAAAATTTAGTAAATGTTTTGACTAGTTTGTGATATCGAAAACCCTGGTGTAATAATTTTTCAGTAACACATAAATTTCTCTCGTTAAAATCTAAAACATCGTTACATACACGAGCGAATCGTACAAGTTGAGATATATAAACACCGTAAGATGGTGACAAGGGAACATCACCATCTAAACATGGATAATTAACGATAGGAAATGAGAAATCATCTCTTTTATCATAAATTTTAGTATTAAGCTTTCCGTTAATGATATATATATCAAGATCGAGAAAAGGGCAGTGGTCATTGTTAGTATTAGCTTTATTTAAAGTAAGTTCAACTGGATAAATTTCTTTAGTATACATACTGAAGTCGTCATTATTGAGAGCCAAAATATCATCCAAATATCTAGAAGTATTATTAAATTTGTGTATCAGATGTTGTTTCGATGGGTCTTTGCTGATTTTTGTCATAAATTATAACTCATAGCGATACAAAAACCCTTGTGACGACTTCAAAAATCCTATATCAGATGATATTTTGAAGGTGGCAGCATTTGATAGTTAATTCAAGTTGACTCAGTTACTTGTCGCTTTATGTAAGTTTTCATATTGCATTCATCAAGTTCACACGCCGGTAAAATTTCAAATTCCCTTTTGTTTTCCTAATTTTATTAAACTCCATCCATTATTTGCAAAGTAATTATAGTAAGGTTACAAAAATACCTAACTTCAAGGGGAATTTAAAACGTTCAAAACGTGCAAAATCAAAACCTCAAACACATTTAACGAATGTGAAACAACTGTCATATTCCTGATTTGGTACAGACATTTCCTTGTGTAGAAATCCTAGTTTTATGGATAGCTAAACCTCTCACTTGTATGACAGTCGCATAATTCCTTCCTTCATAATAATGACAACAATGATTGAACAAAATAAACAGATATAATAGGTATCAAGTTCAAACATTCTGTTACAGCAGTCAATATTGTAATATAATCGTTGGTTTTCGTGTTTGCTTGGTTTAAAATGGTCTCTTTTTTTAAGGGGGAGGGGGGCTTTATAGCTTGCTGTCCGGTGTGAGCCAAGGCTCCGTTTTGACGGCCGTACTTTGACCATAAATGGTTAACTTTATAAATGATGACTTGGTTGGAGAGTTGTCTCACTGGCACTCATACCGCATCTTCAAAACTCGAACCTATCTGTAACAATTTATGATACGCATAGATACAAAGCACATCTTCAACTGATTCAGGCATTGCATGTAAAATTGCTGCAAACAATAATTTTTAAACAATTTTATATTTTAAACGGCAAAGACTTCAAACACAATCGCTTAGCTTACAAAAATTAAAAAAATAGAATTTGACATATGTAACCTCATAGCATACTTAGTCTATTACTTTTATTAAATATCATTCAAAATTTGATGACTATGTTGAACTCATCTATCCCATCGAACTAGAAATAAAGGATAAAACAGATACAGTTAAGTCTGCCTCATATCTTGACTTAAATCTAGAAATTGACAATGAGGGTCGATTGAAACAAAACCTTTACGATAAACGAGATGAGTTCAGCTTCCCAATTGTGAACTTTCCATTTCTATGTAGCAACATTCAAGCGGAGCCTGCATACGGAGTATATATCTCCCAATTGATACCATATTCCCGCGCTTGTATTTCCTATTATGATTTCCTTGAAAGAGGGCTGCTGCTCACAAGGGAGCTATTAAACCAAGAGTTGCAAATGTGAAGTCGACATCTTCCCTTCGAAAATTTTACGAACGCCATCACGAGTTGGTTGACATTTATGAAATAACCATTTCACAGATGATATCGGATATGTTTCTTACGTCGTAACTACCATCCCCCTCCCATTTCATGAATGTGACCGACCGAATTAGATTATTTACCGGGTTTGTAATAACATGAGCAATACGACGGTTGCCATATATGTGGAGCAAGATCTACTTACTCTTCCGGAACAACTGAAATCCCACCCCCCAGTTTTTGGTGGGGTTCGTGTTGCTCAATTTTTAGTTTCTTATGTTGTTTCTTGTGTACTATTATTTGTCTGTTTGTCTTTTTCATTTTTACATCAGAGGACCGTCAGGGCCTCGGGTGTATTGCCATCGCTTAATTTTCCGCCTAATTTGAATATATGAATAATATAGATTAGTTTTGGAATGATAACCGAGCTATAAAAATTATAGATCCGCGCACATTATATAGTGCAAAATAAAATTCCTTATCGCTTCTTTTTAGTTCATGTTTTCAATGGACACTTAGACAATTTATTTTTATTATATACAAATTAATAATATGGAAATGTTTTGTCGTTAGAAATATTAGATTATTAGTCAAACAACCTTTAATATCAATGACGTATCGAAAAATTGTTGTTGCGGATGAATACCACCAATGCGCATTCATCAAGATCGAGCGAGCTTGAAGAAACACGAGAGGCGATCAATATAGGAATTTATACACAGAAAGGTAATTTATATATTTCAATTATTTGATTTTAGGTAACTTGTTTAAAACCGTGTGTAGCATATTTGTCTATCAT
This sequence comes from Mytilus edulis, assembly GCA_019925275.1. Lineage (NCBI taxonomy): Eukaryota > Metazoa > Mollusca > Bivalvia > Mytilida > Mytilidae > Mytilus > Mytilus edulis. The sequence continues at coordinate 63,317,464 of CM034353.1, forward strand.
ATTATCGTAGCAAAACCAGGAATATTTAATCTGGCACAATATGAAAATAATTTCTCTGTTAAACGTTCCCTGTCGCCATTTTGAAAATACCAGCTGATTGAGTTTGAGAAACGAGAACTTCTTGTGTATTCTTTATTGTAACAATTTTTTTTATATTAGATCTTAAAGTTAAATTTATTTTTTTCGTATTAAAGTAACTGGTAGATCACTTATAGGTTTACAAGAGCGCAATTATTTGTTTACATTTTACAGCCCCAGAATCTTGGAACACCAGTGGTACCCTATGGAAAATGCATTACGAATAATTGTGCTCTTGTAACCTTCAACAGGGGCGGATCCAGCCATTTAAAAAAGGGGGTTCCCAACCCAGGACAAAGAGGGGGTTCCAACTATATGTCCCCATTCAAATGCATTGATCGGCAAAAAGGGGGGTGCCAACCCCGGAACCCCCCCCCCCCCACTGGATCCGTGATTTTGTGATTTTTCAGACGGGTGTGAATAATAAACCTCTCATTGACAGAAATGACAATCGTATCCCTCAGAGCAATCTGCTCTTTGATTAAATTGTTAATTTATTATTCTGTGGAAATTTAAATCTCAAGAATCTTTCTATGAGTTTGGATGAATAATTCCATGTTTTGATTTGTACCAAAAACCCAAGTCCCACATAAGTTAACAGGGATTTAAAATGTCCACGATTAAAATCACATGTACATGTATATTCTAGATAATTTAAACAAACCTACATTGTATCTATTTTTAATTCTCAAACATAGTTGTTATTATTTTAAGCAACCTTGTTAACAGTTTAGATTTATATCAAATCGGATGAGAATCCAGGATTTAAAAGGGGGAGGGGTCTAGTAAGTCAACATTTTGGGTAAAACTATATAAAAAAGGACTACGCATTTACCATTCATGAAGCTCCTTGAAAAGGGCGTGCATTCAGCTCCCTCCTCCCCAAAAAATCTGCCTCGGCAAATTTAACCCTTTTACGCTGTTTATTCATGTAGCTGTACAGTGGAGCCTATGGGACTACAATCTAAGTAGACATCTGAATCATCGAAAATAAACCTATATTTTTATGTATAATTTAATAATTAAATTTTTAACACATTTATACATTTTTTTAAATTTGGTCTTGACAATTTTTTGTTCATTTATATAGGGACAACAGAGTTGGTGTATGTGGGTTCGATTCCCACCCTAGGCATTCATTTATATTGGCTGGTGCAAAGTGGGCAGTTTAGCTTAGTGGCCCAACACTGACTCTGTTGTTCATATGTCACTTAAAAAAATCAGGCGGCCTCGTTCAGGTCTTGCCATCTTTATTTTTCTTTTCGAAAATCATACACAACAAAACCATTGAATAATTGAAAATTAAACCACAAATAATTAAATAACTATGGTAAAACTTTAATTGTTTTTGGCATAATTAACCTTGGCTGCCATCCAAGATCGAAAAGGTTTTTATATTGATGAATTATATATATCAGATTTGGATTCTTTCGGTTACAAAACATTTTGGATGGTAGGTGGCGGCCAAATCTTTATTCCTAAAGGCTTAAAGCTTTAAGGTCTGAAAATTGCTCAAAATCATCACATTTTGACAAATTTGGAACACAAAATGTACTTTTATGAAAAGAACTGATTTATTGAGCGTTTAAGACTTTTGAAAAAGACCCATTTACGAACCAAATTGTGAACTTTTTTGGAGTTTTTATGGTAAAGTTTATATTTTAGGCCATTTTGGGCAATAAGTGTACCTTTTCCTGTGAATCAGTGGTTTCACAATAACCATAATACTAATTATCTGTTAGAAGATAGCACTTTCACAGTGCATTGTTAAACTTAAAGATAAATAAATATATACCAACAACGACCAATATTAATGATAGAATGAGATTATATATATACTGTTTTATATTGTCACATGTACATACATAAATGAAAATCAAACCCAAACTGTTGTCATTATTCAAAAAAAATAAACGAAAAGGGAGGTATGATTGGTAATCAGACACCAGCTCTAGACAAAATGATGAAAAAGAAATGAAGCTTACAATACAACATTTTTACAATAAGAAAAAAAACTATACATAAATCAGTTAGAAATAGCCATGAAATGGCAAATGTTAAACAATATATACAAGAAAACTAATAACCACATCAATGTACAAACAGAAAATCAAGATATACACCAAAAAATTACAAGCCCTGTTTTACAGGCTGCTTACTAAGGACCGACACATTCATATGGTAGTTGTGTTCTATATGTATGGTGCAAAATTTTCTCATTGATAAAACAGTGGTATCCAAAGTATTAAATCCAGAACAAAGTAAAAAAAGACTAACAGTTGAAAAAAATATCCAGATGTTGTGAAATTCAATTAACAAAAATACCATCATTAGCGAAAGGCTATCTTCATATAATACATTGTAATTTAACAATGAACCATTTAATAATTAGAAAATAGAACCTACAATGTACATGTTTGTGTTGACTGCAACAAAAATCTAGAATAAGGGATAGTAATCTTGTTTTGTTAACATCCATTTAACTAGCAATTGATCCAAAAGCTAAATGTTTCAGAAAATAGAAGACCTGGATACTACATGTACCGTACATTGTTAATAAATGCCATTTGTAGAGCAGGATCTGCTTACCCATCCGGAGCACCTGAGATCACCCCCAAGGATTGGTGGGGTTCGTGTTGCTCAGTCTTTAGTTTTTTATGTTGTTTCTAGTGTACTTTTATTTGTCTGCATGTCTTTTTCAGTTTTAGTCATGGAATTGTAAGTTTATTTTCGATTTATGAGTTTGCTGTTCATCTGGTATCTTTAGCACCAATATTACAGTTTATCTGTTTTAATATGAATGATTGTCTTGAACCTCTTTTTCATAGTTCAGTGAGTGACTACATGTATATAGCTACTCGAAGAATTGTTTGCTATGTAGATTCTCTATTATAAGTTATACGCTAACGATTTTTGTATGTGTGCAACTATATGGTCATTATGCCAATCTAACAGTTCTCATTTGACCACGTAATCGTTGATAATTCACAAAGTTAAGTTTCCTAGTTCAAGTCAGTATCTCAGATATGATAGCAAATTATATTATTTGTACTATATTGTAAGGTGAACATTTCTGTCTGGCAGGTATAATATAAACACCTGTCATTTATCAATAATTCAACATAACTTGAGGTCCTCTGATGTTCAGTACTTCAGTACTTTGATTAGCCTTGGTGTTGTCAGTTTATTTTCGATTTATGAGTTTGACTGTTCTTCTGGTATCTTTCGCTCTTCTTTTAATACATTGAAGTACGGACAGACTAGCACAAGGACGACATGCAAACATATGGAAGTCACATGCAATTTCTCTGTTGCAGAATTAATTTAAAATAACAGAAAATTGTTAATTGTAAATGAGATGTGGAATCAAGAATCAAATATATACATTTAAGGTTTTTCCTAAACTTGTATACAAATTGAAAAAATATATTAAACAAACAATCACAAAGTGTATGTGTTGACAACATAATTTGTAAATCAAACATATAAATGAAGTCAACTCGTACTTGAAAGCTTTTTCATTAACAAAAAAGTCAATATTTTTTCGAAGCTTTATCCAAAAGTTATCTTGAGTAAAAATATTTGAATTTCTTTGATAAACTCTAAATTAACATCCCTGGTGTATTCTGAGAACAGACATGAATATTTATACCTATACATACATACAACAGAGGTTTTAATATTGATGTAATTTTGTTTATTTTATTCAAATTCTCTAATCAATAATTCCGAAGCCATTTTTCTTCCTCCCTTCTTCTCAATAATAGTAAGCAACTTTTCCCGGTGTCTTATACTTCAATCAATCATTTTATAAACGAAAAAAATACTTCAACGTTTTATCAGCTGCTCAGAATCAACTTTTGGAAGTTTTTGTAGCTGTAATCTTGCAAATAGTGTATTAATTTGTACTTTACATGACGTAAATAAAATAAACCCTATCTTCAATATACTGTGTACCTAATTGTGGCCTACATGTATATTACGGCTTAATAAGTCACTAAACATGATTTCATACCGTCTATAGTTAAGGGAACAACTCTTGAGTACCAATGACATACAAATGTAATTATTTGCAATTTAATGTCAATTATAAAGAAAAAAAAGCAATAATGAATTTATTTGGCCTGTGCAAAGTGCACACGTGGGTCCCTTGAACCGAAAGAAAGAAACGTAAATTTATCAAATATTATAAATATATACCATGAGATGCATGCATGTTTACATGACATTAATTTTATAGTTTGACTTTGCCATTTAAGAACTCACGTGATACTTTCATAACGGTAAACGAGTGTGTTATGTTTTAAAATGGCTAACAGCATCTTAAAAATGACTGAAATTAAATTCAACCAATGATATGACGCTGAAAACGGTTAATACTTCAGTTATCATTCAATATCGAATCGAACACACCATGAATTGATTAGGGTTCGAACTCGTAACCTCAGGGCTGTCAGTCAAAAGATCCGTTGATGCCGAAACTCTTAGACAACCTTGTCCCATCTTACTTAAAATATGTGTATGTGTGTTATGTCCGGTAATTAACTAGTAACCTTGGTGTGATTATAATGATAAGTTTTCTAACCTGGATGTGTAATGTTTTCTGTTCTCATTGGTTGTTGTCCAGGTGTCCAGATACAGTCCGGATCACCAAGCTCTTCTCCGTTACTTAATCCATCCTTGTCAGAGTCCGTATTACAGAAATCAGAAGTCCATTTCTACAAAATATTATGACATTTTTTAAGAATCAATGAATAAAATACAAATAGTTGGGTCTGCGGCAATGGGACAACTAAACAACACAAAAATATCATTTATTGTAGTCCTATATCGGTAAAATTTGATCGATCAAATAGCATACAGTTTATAAATAAAAGGAGTTGAGATAACTTAAAGACCTTTTTTATCAAGGCACGTAGATAGCATTTTTGTTTTTATTAATTAGATGTGGTGCAACTCTCCATCGTCTTTTTAAATTATTACAGTAGTGTCTAACAACAGATATATGTGCTTTTCACAGAACAGATTTACAATAATAAAATAGACTGATTTAATACAGCTTAACTTACATAAGTTGTCCATTGTTCATGTTCAATATGGTCAATTTGTTTTAATGTGTCAATAAGAACAGAACATTTTGATATTAATCCAAATAGGTATGCAGTGATGTCTTGGACGTTTCTTTGTTTCCCCTAACGTTTGCTAATCACAAGCATGTGACATTGAAGTACGGCGTCCAGCAATAACCAACACAAAAAACCAGATGCTCCGCAGGGCGCAGCTTTATACGACCGCAGAGGTTGAACCCTGAATGGTTGGGGCAAGTATGGACACAACATTCAAGCTGGATTCAGCTCTAAATTTGGATTGTGATGAAATAGTTGACACAGCATAGGTTTCTGACACAGAATGAATGTGGTCTAATGAACTCAAAATATTTGTTTTGCCTTTGAGCAATTCACTATGCTGTTGAATATTAATTCTCTCAAAAAAATGTTTGAAGAAATTTTCTTTTTATTTATGAAATCTGAAATGAGAAAAATTTAACCCCCGCCCCCCCCCCTTTTTTTCACATCCCCCTTTCCCTTTTTCTAAAACTGATCTCAATTCAAATTTCTAATGGAGTTTGCAACAATAACTACTCATTTAAATACATCATAAAATATTAAAATGTAAAATAAAGTGCTTGTTATCACTGAATGGTAAAGATTGTTTTAATTTATAAGTTGGTAGTAAAAGTGAATATACATTGTATATTGTATAAAACAATAATTTAAGTTGATTCAACTACTATTCTGGACAAAGAAAGATAACTCCAATTGAAAATTTCTTGCTATTGCACAATATTGTGCAATTAGATATTTCTTGCTATTGCGCAATACTGTGCAATTGAAAATATTTGCTATTGCACAATACTGTGAAATTAAAGACCTCTTGCTATTGTGCAATACTGTGCAATTGAAAATTTCTTGTTATTGCACAATACTTAATATAATAATTTTGAATCCTGATTTGAACCAACTTGAAAACTGGGCCCATAATAAAAAATCTAAGTACATGTTTAGATTCAGCATATCAAAAAAGCCCAAGAATTAAATTTTTGTTAAAATCAAACTTAGTTTAATTTTGGACCCTTTTGACTTTAATGTAGACCAATTTGAAAACGGGACCAAAAATTAAGAATCTACATACACAGTAAGATTTGGCATATCAAAGAATCCCAAAGATTCAATTTTTGTTAAAATCAAACTAAGTTTAATTTTGGACCCTTTGGACCTTAATGTAGACCAATTTGAAAACGGAACCAAAATTTAAGAATCTACATACACAGTTAGATTCGGCAAATCAAAGAACCCCAATTATTCAATTTTTGATGAAATCAAACAAAGTTCAATTTTGGACCCTTTGGGCCCCTTATTCCTAAACTGTTGGGACCAAAACTCCCAAAATCAAACCCAACCTTCCTTTTATGATCACAAACCTTGTGTATAAATTTCATAGATTTCTATTTACTTATACTAAAGATATGGTGCGAAAACCAAGAATAATGCTTATTTGGGCCCCTTTTTGGCCCCTTATTCCTAAACTGTTGGGACCTCAACTCCCAAAATCTATCCCAACCTTCCTTTTGTGGTCATAACCTTGTGTTTTATTTTCATTGATTTCTATTCACTTATACTAAAGTTATTGTGCGAAAACCAAAATTTATGCTTATTTGGGCCCTTTTTTTGGCCCCTAATTCCTAAACTGTTGGAACCAAAACACACAAAATCAATCCCAACCTTCATTTTGTGGTCATAAACCTTGTGTCAAAATTTCATAGATTTCTATTTACTTAAACTAAAGTTATAGTGCGAAAACCAAGAATAATGCTTATTTGGGCCCCTTTTTGGCCCCTTATTCCTAAACTGTTGGGACCTCAACTCCCAAAATCTATCCCAACCTTTCTTTTGTGGTCATAACCTTGTGTTGTATTTTCATTGATTTCTATTCACTTATACTAAAGTTATTGTGCGAAAACCAAGAATATGCTTATTTGGGCCCCTTTTTGGCCCCTAATTCCTAAACTGTTGGAACCAAAACACCCAAATTCAATCCCAACCTACCTTTTGTGGTCATAAACCTTGTGTTTTATTTTCATTGATTTCTATTCACTTATACTAAAGTTATTGTGCGAAAACCAAGATTTATGCTTATTTGGGCCCTTTCTTGGCCCCTAATTCCTAAACTGTTGGAAACAAAACACCCAAAATCAATCCCAACCTTCATTTTGTGGTCATAAACCTTGTGTCAAAATTTCATAGATTTCTATTTACTTAAACTAAAGTTATAGTGCGAAAACCAAGAAAATGCTTATTTGGACCCTTTTTGGCCCCTTATTCCTAAACTGTTGGGACCTCAATTCCCAAAATCTATCCCAACCTTCCTTTTGTGGTCATAACCTTGTGTTTTATGTTCATTGATTTCTATTCACTTATACTAAAGTTATTGTGCGAAAACCAAGAATATGCTTATTTGGGCCCTTTTTTGGCCCCTAATTCCTAAACTGTTGGATCCAAAACACCCAAAATCAATCTCAACCTACCTTTTGTGGTCATAAACCTTGTGTTTTATTTTCATTGATTTCTATTTACTTATACTAAAGTTATTGTGCGAAAACCAAAATTTATGCTTATTTGGGCCCTTTTTTGGCCCCTTATTCCTAAACTGTTGGAACCAAAACACCTAAAATCAATCCCAACCTTCATTTTGTGGTCATAAACCTTGTGTCAAAATTTCATAGATTTCTATTTACTTAAACTAAAGTTATAGTGCGAAAACCAAGAAAATGCTTATTTGGACCCTTTTTGGCCCCTAGTTCCTAAAATGTTGGGACCAAAACTCCCAAAATCAATCCCAACCTTCCTTTTATGGTCATAAACCTTGTGTTAAAATTTCATAGAATTCTATTCACTTTTACTAAGGAAGCTACCATTTGATTTTTATGGGGGAGCTAGGATGAAAAATTTTGTCCTGCATTTATTTTAGTTGTAATCTCTGTCCTGCCTTTTTATTTTTCACTCTATTCGGTCCTGCCTGTTTTTTATTAGTTTATCCTGACTTTTTTTACCTAAATTGTCATCCTGCCTTTTTTTTTTTTGCAAAGTGTCTCATCCTGCCTTTTTTTTCACTCAAAATCCTGTCCTGCCTATTTTTTTCAAATTTCATCCTAGCCCCCCCATAAAATGGTAGCTCCCTAAAGTTAGAGTGCGAAAACTAAAAGTATTCGGACTACGAGGCAAGACGACGACGCAGACGACGACGCCAACGTGCACGTGATAGCAATATACGACGAAAAATTAAAATTTTTGCGGTCGTATAAAAAGGCAGTACAAGATCTCAAATTTATTTGGATTAGTCTAGCTGATATTGACCATTTTATAAAAATCGTTATTAAAACCATTTTGTAATCTGATAAATGTTTAAGGGTCAATTTAAATAAGCTTTTGATAAAGAATCAAGCAATCAACATTATTTGTGTACCTTTATCAGATATATGTGTTTCATCAATTATAATAACTCGACCACGTTTTTGTGGTCAAAGGATTTTAGTATAGAAGTTGGTGATTCTCAGTTTTTCCGTACTAGGAATATGTGACTCCCAACAAGAGGTTTAAATTTATACGCAACAAAGTTCAATCGGATTTGGAACTTTAAATCCAATGTTTTGTGAAAGGAAAGTGCCATGCTCGCCTGCTTTACCTTTCAAAATTTCTTTGGGGCCCATTGTAGTTTGTTACAAGGGTGAAATAGTCCGTAGGGTAGGAGTGGATTTTATTTCTATTTGAATTGATAAATGAACCGTTGGATAAGTTCTTACTTTCATATTTCATGATATATTATAAGTCCTCATGTTTATATATTATTTGTGGATTGAGAATATAGTAAGATTAACGACTTCAAATCACATTGTAATAACTCGTGATTTAAATAATCTGATATTTATCTTTTCTAATGATCATTTATCATATGTTTAGTAGTAAATACAGTAGTTTTGAATATTTGATAAATAGCCTAGCTGTTTAATCCATATCGCGCAACTTTGATGCGCACCCTTTATCGCATACCCTTTATCACACCCCTACCCTTTATCGCATACCCTTTATCAAACTCCGGACAGTGATCGTTTCCGTTCCGGAACTGTTTTCCTTTACTCAGTGTAGAGTAGTATTCGGGCCCGTATGCGGATCGGAACTGGAACTGCCGGGGAGTTTGACCCTTTATCACACCCCTACTTTTTTTTTTACGTAAAGTCAGTTTTTATATATGTAAGCTTAAGAAATAGTTTTCCTCAAAATAGGTACGGTCATTCGGGCGTGACGTAATTTATTGAATGACGTCATTGTTTGGTATGTACATGTGACGTCACGAACGTCAAGTTTTCATATTTTTTGGCACACTAAATGCAACTATAAAAAATACAAGACACACAAAAAAATACAATAATAAACAAAATGTTTTTAAAACAACAGCACGCAAAGTGTAAGGTAACCCAGGTGCTTTGGATAAGTGCAGTTCTGATGATGGCTTTTAAAACGAGACAAAAGTAGAACTGAATGTAACCCAGTGAACAGTTCATATAATATAACTCTCCTGTTGAAATATATGATAAAGCGTATAAAACATGACAAAATCCGTATCACATGCCGTATCACCCTCGACCAATATCATCCCTCGGGCCTAAAGGCCCTTGGGCTGATATTGGTGTCTCGGGATGATACGACATATATATGATACGGATTTTGCCATGTATTATTCTCTATGTAAATCATCAAACCATATATATTTGTTGCAGGCATTTTCTAAATTTAGGCATTTTTTGAAATGACATGCCAAAAAAAGCTAGTCATTTTGTAAAATGCCTGAAATTTTAATGAAAATTTCACAAATTGACTGCTCTGTTTCAGGCAAATTGTGTAAATATGAAATACACGAAATAGATGATAGAAATATTTTGCAAAGGTACAAAAAAAGGTTGTGTAAAATAAATTTAAGGTAATTCTTTAAAAATGTTGCCTGTATGTTACGTGTTTATGTTTTACTAGTGTGTATGTCTATAATTAGAAACTTCATAGAGCAACAACTTTGAGAAAGTGTCGAAAGAGGAAATAAAGATATGCTGGTTATCTGGATGAGAGAGAACAACAATAAAAAGTGGAATATAGGGTTGAAATTTGTTTAGTTTGAAAAAAAACAACAGTCATCATTCTGGTATTAACAGATCACCATACAAAGCAATGTTTGGCTGTGATTCTAAGATAGGACTATCGACATCACTATGATCACTACCTCAAGTGATTCTTGTGTCTTTACAGACTGAGGAAGACCTGGTTCAGCATCTTCAAAGCTCTGATAAGCCAGGTGAAATAAGTAATGACAAACCAAATGAGTTAAGCTCTGATTAGCCAAACGAGCATGACGAGGTACATGTAAGACAGATCAATGCAGCATTAAATCTACCCGAAACTCAGGAAACATAACTAGATGTTCATGGGTGTGCCGTGTGTGAAAATCCATGTTTTTCGAATGTCCAGTGTTCGACTTGTGCATAGTACATGCATGAGCTGTGTTCAAAAGGAAACATGATGTGTGATACTATTACTTGTCACTTGTGTTCAAGTGAAGAGGTTATCAGCAATAAAAAAAAAAGGCATGCATTAGACTCAATTACAAGTCAATCTGTCAGGATGAGAAATCTATCGGAAAGAGTTTTGAAAGAGGTAGATGTTGGAGCGAATGTATTAGTTGCAATTCTCCATGTGGAGAAAGGAGACCCGCGTAACCATGTGGCTGTTGTTACTGGAAAGGAAGAGCTTGGTGATCAACTGGGAATTAAAGATGGAATACTACGTGGACTTTACACCATTGCTATTAAATCTGTAAATCATGATAATGAAATATCCTTTAGAAAAGCTGTCAGTAAAGTTTCTTTGTGTGATGGTCAGGGTTACACAAAATGTGGCTGTTGTGCTAGTGGTAAGACAAGATGTAAAGTCTAAACGTTGTCTTTGCAAAAAGTCAATTTTGAGTACATTCCATTCAGTTTTAGTCTTTTTGGCATTTAGTAAAATGCCTTACAATTTTTCAGGCATTTTTAGAAAATTTAGAAAATGCCTGTAACATATTCATAGATTGATATGGAATTCCTATGTTTTTTGTCAAAAAGTCATGATAATGCGTCATACATTTTTACAATTTTGAGAGACATGAAAATCAGAAATTTCATTTGACCATACTCTTGAAATTTAGATTGAAGTGTATCCTGTCTCCCCATCCAACCGAGAGAATACAAGTTACACCATCAGACTCAAAACTGCAATACTAAAACATGTTCACTTGTGTTTATAGGTTTTTTGATTGAGTTATGTTATTTCAATTGATATTTTATAGTGTGTCTTTCTATGTTGTAATGTTATACTATTGTTTCAGATTAGAGTGAAAGTTTGATACCATGAAAATGGTTAATCCCGCCGCGATTATTTGCACCTGTCTGAAGTCAGGAATCTGATGTGCAATAGTTGTCGTTTGTTGATCATAGGTCCGTGTAACACTTATCAATTCAAAGTTTTAAAAAGTTTTGAAATTTTAGATTTTTGGAATTTTGATCAAAGTTTTAAAATATCAAAATTTCAAATTGTGTTAAAGTTTTGAAATTTTGAAATTTTAACCAAATTAGTAAAATATCAAAATTCTAAATATCGTTTATAAATTTGATAGTTTAGAAATTTGACCAAACTTTTAAAATACTAAACCTAACGCGCAATTTTGATTATTTCACTTTTTGAAAGTTTGATTTTTTAAATGTTTGCTTAAAATATCAAAATAGAAAAGGGGCAATAAGAGGGATACCTGAAAAAGCGAAACGAAATAAAAGCGGAACGAAACGAAACAATATGAATTAAAAACATACTGATACTTAAAAGTTTATGTATGAAATAAAACGGACAGTTGAAAGCGGTGAAAAATTGGATGATAAAATTAATATTTCTTAAAAGAAGATAATTCATTTAAAAACCAGACGTACGGCTCTGATATTGACCATTTTACCTGCTGGTTTTTCTAGCACCCATATTTTAGGAGAAACAGGAGTAACAGTAAAAACTGAACAACTCGCAGTATGTCAAATAGTATGGTTATGTTGAGCATGTATATATATATTTTCTACTAAACTCTAAGCCATAAAAAGGCCCAATACACGATGTATTATCTCTTTTGATTTCATTTTTTTTTCTGTTTTGCTTTACGACTTCTTACTTTCTGCAATCATGTTGGCTAAAGAATATATCATTTCATGTACAGAATGAGAGATCATCTTAAACGTTTTTATCTGTTCTTTGTAAGTTGTTTGCCCTAAATATTCAGCTTTAAGCGTTCCGTAAGGTGGTCGATCAAGAAAAGCGCTTCATGATACTGAATGCATGGTTTAAGGTTGTGCTAGTCCACAGTATGGGAGGTTTTTAATATAATCTTTTTACGCTGAAATTAAGACGGCAATCCAATAACAGCAAATTGGAGCCAAGATACTGTTACAAGGTATCTACAAAAACTCATCATAGATGAATACCGGAATATAAATTTTGCCGGTTTTTGCGCCAGACGCGCGTTTCGTTTACAAAAGACTTATCATTGACACTCGAACCAAATTAAGTTAAAAAGGCAAATAAAGTCAAATAAAATTGAAAAGGCCAAATAAAGTAAGCTTTTAAATCCAACGTAAAAACTATAGCTCTGGTTTTGTAAAAGTTGAAACCTTTCATATTACATATAAACGTATACCATAAACATTATTTTCACGAGCATTCATATTGATGTAATAATTACCGCTGTACTACATTAAGCACCCAACTTGCATTCATGTTTATATGTAATAGTTGCCGCTGTACTACATTCAGCACCCATCTATCCAGTTGTAGGTGTCGGCATTTTGAAAGTTGAAAATTGTGTTCAAAAGTTTTTATCAGCGATAAATGGTAATCGTCTGGGGAACCAATATTTAGATAGTCCCTGTTTTTTACTTGATACTACCACTAGGGGCTTCGATAATAGTACATTAAAATATTCTGATCCCTAATTTGATGATATAATATTCTGTGCCAGAAGAGGACAAAAGAGAAATTATCCATGCCTTTTAGTGTTAAATTTTGAACCAGACAAGTTGATTAATGGCGATGAAAAACTTAATAAAATTGTTAGCGCTTCGACGAAACAACCTCACCCAACTTTTAAAGTTACATGGTTGCTACCTTAAAGACAACGTTTGGACTGGTTATCATACACGTAGCTCCATTATAGGTTCTAAATCAACCACTGTTTTATTATAGTAAACAAAAGGAATAGATTTTTTTGTATTAAAGGATATTACTGTCCCGTATTTGCATTTTGTTATTTGGGTATTTATATTTGAAGTTATCGTACGACAATCGACTTTTAGCAAACTAAAAGTTCACATGTACACCCAGTCAGAATGGGGCGTGCAAAGAGAAGCCACACTGTCAGCTGCATGATGGATTTTTTCCATTTTTGGCCGTACACCAATGTCACTCTCGAAAAACCAGTACAATGTTAAACGCATAATTTGAAGTAAAGAATTCACATACGGAACGCTGAAACTGAAATTTGAAATTCAAGCAAAATAAGAACGAAACAATTAAAGAGGTGTTTGACCAAAGTGAAGTTAAAACATATTTAAATTCATCTATAATGGCAACTTTGTCCTCGGAAGTTGAATCTTACGTTTCTTCGTAATTTGTATGTAAACAACCTATTCTAAATTATCGATTTTTTGTTGTTGCCAGTGACAAATATTTCATGAATGTTCTGGAACAAATTAGCAATAAATGCAACAGAGAGAGAGTGTGCATAATGAGGACATATAAAACCTTTCAATTAGTTTAATTGAGGTCTGGAGCTGGCGTATGACAGTAACTGCTAGCCTTATGTATATAGTAGTCCTTTGTTATTTTATTATCATTGTCATGCATGTTAATTAGTTTCTTAGTTTGTTTCCTATTCTGACATAGGACTTGTATTTCCTATTGAAGTGCGTTTTACTGTTGTATTACTGTGTGTTTTTCATTCTTTATTGGCTAGAGGTATAGGGGAGGGTTGTGATCTCACGAAACATGTTAAACCCCGCCGCATTTGTGCGCCTGTCCCAATCCAGGAGCCTCTGTCCTTCTAAGTCTTGTATGATTTTGATTTTAGTTCATTGTTATGTTTCGGAGTTTAGTATTACGTCTATAATCGCTGAACCAGTACACTTTTTTGTCTAGGGGCCAGCTGAAATACGCCTAGCACAACTTTTATTGCGACGTTATATTTAAGTATTCCTTCCGTATCATTTCTTGGAACTGAAATACATCATAAAAGGCAATATATTATCATCATGCAATCGATAAACAAGAAAGGAAAACGTTTTAAGTTGTGCCAGCCCACCGAGGCGCTTTTTCTGGATCTACCTTCATCAGGAACGTCAAAAAGGCGAATAATACTATATGGTTTACTGCGAGTTGGTCATTTTTCACTGATACTTCTAAATGTTGGGCACTGGGAACACAAAATAGCTTTGAATTATTTATCTCAAACGCTAACCTTATATAAGAGATTTAAATCAACGTAGTTGATTCCGGTTTAAATAGGTTTAATTATATTTTTTTTTGATATATGCACAACCTTAAAATTTCAGGATACTGTTATCCCATGTGATGTCTAATATGTTTCATAAAAAAAACCCGACTTCTTATTTTCATTATTTATTTTGTTATTAAGAATGATTTGATGGGCGTATTGCATTTCCGCTAATTTTTCAAAGTCCCAATGCTACGTTTCCGCAAATTTAGAGTATACGTTTCCGCAATTTGTATTTATTACTTTTCCGGAAATTTACCTGGTAAATTATAAATAATTATACCCCCGCTTTAAAAAAGGGGGGGTATACTGTTTTACCTCTGTCTGTCAGTCCGTCCGTCAGTCCGTCCGTCCATCAGTCCGTCAGTCAGTCCGTCCCATGAAACTTTCGTCACATTTTTCTCAGGAACTACACATCCACCCTTTCTGTAATTTGGTATCAACATTTATTTATGTCAGGCATACCGTGTGATGCGTTTTCAGATTCATCACTTGACAACTTCCTGTTTACCGAACACTTGTCTGATTTTACACATGATAGCCAAGTTGAAAATTTCCGTCACATTTTTCTAAGGAACTACAATACAAGGATTTCTGAAATTTGGTTTCAGGATTTATATAAGTCAGCTATACCGTGTGATGCGTTTTCAGATTCATCACTCGACAACTTCCTGTTTACCGAACACTTGCATATTTTTACACTATTAATATTATCCACTTGCGTCGGGGTATCATCCGTGAGCAGTAGCTCGCAGTTTCACTTGTTGAATATGTATTGACTTAAAAAATGTTGCTATGTCCTTATACAAAGACAGGCGAAAGCAGTTTCCAAAATTACCTAAATGTAGATTAGAAATTCACGAGACATTAGGACAAATAGATTTGAACACTAACAAAATTGAAACTTATTTTAACTTTTAATTAGTCAATGATTTTGATTCGGGAATCGTTATACTTTCATGTTTCACCAACTTATTATGGCTTTGCTTTCGATCAACAGGTATTCCTCAATTATTTGCGGAAAAGCAATAATTTATTTTTTCCGGAATAGTTACTTTTTTTCCGGAAAAGTAAGATATTTATTTGCGGAAACGTAAACTTTTTTTTCCGGAAACGTCATTTTTTTTTCCGGAAAAGTAATGCCAATTTGCGGAAACGTAAAACGCCGGATTTGATATATTTCATGCTATTTATTTATAACTAAGAATAGTTCTTATCAGAGCCGTGTTTACATCAGTGATTACAGGTACCCCTCTTGTCGCCCCTTTATATTTTTGATATTTTAAGCAAACATTTAAAATATCAAACTTTCAAAAAGTCAAATAATCAAAATTGCGCGTTAGGTTTAGTATTTTAAAAGTTTGCTCAAGTTTCTAAAATATCAAATTTATAAACGATATTTAGAATTTTGATATTTTAATAATTTGGTTAAAATTTCAAAATTTCAAAACTTTAACACAATTTGAAATTTTGATATTTTAAAACTTTGATCAAAATTCCAAAAATCTAAAATTTCAAAACTTTTTAAAACTTTGAATTGATAAGTGTTACACGGACCATCATAGTGTGGTTCGTAAGTGTTTCTCGTTATATGATTATACCGTTGGTTTTCCCGTTGGAATAGTTTTACACTAGTAATTTTTGGCTCTTTGTGGCTTGCTGTTCGATGCAAGTCAAGACTCCATGTTGATGACCGTACATTAACCTATAATAGCTTATTTTTATAAATTGTGACTTGGATGCACAGGCACTTGTCTCAGAATTCTTTTTTCCCTATTTACCTTAATATAACATTAAGGTATATAGGGGAAAGAAATTCTTAGACAAGTGTCTGTGCTTGGATGGAGAGTTGTCTCATTGACACTTATGCCTCATCTTCTTATATCTATATATGAAAAAAAACCTGCAAGGAATTATGAATCTAGATTGATATTGTGTGTTTACGTCAACATGACATCTACCAGAACACAAGTTCAATATTCCACTGCAATACTATCATCTATAACTCGCGCTTAAAACCCGAAGAGGTACATATGTACCGGTGGTAGTCTTTAGCGTGAAATAACATAAAGCTTGGTATATATGGTAAAATAAATGAGTTGCACTTAAAAAAACTAGATAAAGGTAAGATCTATTCACAGGGGCTTGTTTAGTGGGTCAGACGAGGTTTTACTGCAAATGGCGATCGCTATCCTATATATAAAAAAAACCACCATATAGGATAGCGATCGCCATTGACAGTAAAACCTCGTCTGACCCACTGAACAAGCCCCTGTGATCTATTCGAGACAGCACGTGCGAGAACACATAGAAAATCTTATCTTTAAATAATTATGTAAAACTAGCTGAGAGTATGATACCTTTACTATATAAATGTTATGTAAATCATAATAAAACACCACAGGAAACTATCAAAACCTAAAAATATTCAACTATCTGTAATTAATAAGAATTAACTTAAAAGCTGGTAGGTATCATTTATGATTTTTTAGACAAACTTGATGGAACTTGGTAGATTTAAAGGATGAAACTCGTGGAAGTTTAGACATTTTAATGTGTTAATTGTTATCTATCATCTTTATTCTTTTACACTGTAACTCAAAATTAGCATCTGTCATGACGTTCGTATGTGATATTTTCCAGTTTTATGTATTTTAAAAAATCGACGTATTGTATGTTTTTGCTGCATTAAGATTTCATTTTCATTTTCACGTGCATTTTATAATCTTTGATACACCCAAGAAGCATTTCATCTCTTTATGAAAACATTTAAGTATACTGAACAGAATATATCCTTGTATCCACCTCATAGACATACATGACCTATTGGTGGCCTTCGGCTGTTTTCGGCTCTTTGGTCGGGGTCTTGTCTCTTGGAAATATTCCCTATTGCCATTCTCAATTTTATATTCGAACTTCGACTCTTTATGACGCCAGGCATCTATAATCAATTGATATTAAATGTGAAATGTGGATGAAAGAAGGAACAAATGAATTATTGTCAAATGATGCAGTGATTCTAAACCATATGTTGCACAGTGGCGTAGCTTCCATTGAGGCAATGAGGCAACTGCCTCACTAGTTTTTTTTGGCAAAAAAAAAAAAAAATATGAAATATTTTCATGTACTTGACACTTAGTTTTATTTCAAATAAGAAAATACTAGATCATCGTCTTTTTCTGTGAAGCTTTTTTTATGGAAACATACATTGTCGCCCGTCAATGGTATTATAAATTTGTAAAAAGTTGTTAACGATCCAAAATTGGAAATCATGGACAAATATCTTATTAAAAAAAGAAAGACAGTCACTGCAGAATCCACGGATAATATGGATCCGGGTATATTAATATATAATAGTTCTTTAGTATCATGACAGCATTATATCCGATTTATTGTGTATAGATCTTTAAATTGTGTATGAAACAGGCGCGGATTCAGATGGAAGAAAAAATGGGGGAGGGTCGGACCCGGCATACGCCCCCTAAACATGCACTTTTTTTAGCATATACTTGTCATTGTTTCGCCCCCTAGTATTTAAACCTGGATCCACCCTGTGACATACTAATGTGTGTTCCCAATAAAAAAAAAAGAGAAAGTCCGCGGTCGGAGACATATCGGTAGAAATATTTACACATCCTTTTTGTTTTTAAAGTCGGTTACTACATGTACAAATAGCATAAGCTCTGTAGGGCTATTTTAAACCGACACACAATCATGAGACAAATATACAAACAGTACAATATTAAAAATTAATAACATGTATGTCTGTCTGTCTGTCCGTCCGTCCTTTATAACACTTTGATAAGCAATATTTCATTTTCTTACGGAAAGACGGTCGTATCAGGCGTTCATGATGAGCAACAAAAAAACTGTCAACGATTAACTTGCATGAACTTATTTTACAATCTGACTTTTTTTTGCAGTTATATCCAAAACCCATGAAGAAGCTTCATGTAGCGACTCTCAAGATTCTGAAACAAACCCAAATACAAAAACACAAACACAAACACAGTCTCTTGATCCAGTTGGTTTTATAGGAAAATCTTTAAATGATACACTTAAAAGTACAATTCTTGGTTCAAAATGGACACCAGAAAAAGGAAAATATTCATTTCCTCTTACACACGGTAGAAGATATAATGTAGCCTGGGAAGATAAATTCAATTGGCTAAGGTATTCTCCTTCTACAGATTCTGCTTTCTGTGCTCCCTGCATAGCGTTTGGTGAATGTAAGTCTTCTGGTGGCTATTCAGACAAATTTTCCTCGTCTGGAATGAAAGACTGGAAAAATGCTGTCGGGGCTAAAAGAGGAACTTTTTTGATACATCAAGAATCTAGTGGCCACAAGGACGCTTTGCTCAAATCGTCGAACTTTCTACAAATCATTGGGGGAGGGGAAAAAACATCAAGTGTAGTATTTCTAAGGCTTACGAAGATAATATTAAGAAAAATCAACAGATAATTCTCAATATTATCGACGTTATCGTAGTCATGGGTCAACGTAACATACCACTTCGAGGTCATATTAAATTGGGATAAAGACGCTAAACGTGAAGATGGGAATTTTGATTTTTTCGTCCATTGGAAAGCCGAAGACAAACCCGTCCTTAAACAACATTTAGCTACAGCAGCATACAGCGATATGGCGATATGGCATTAGGTTGTAATCACAAATTATACATTTAAATCCAGGAAAACGCGTTTCAGGCCCTCAAACACCCCTAAAAAAAATTTCGCCTCGCTCCGCTCGGCTCAAATTTTTTCGCCTCGCTTCGCTCGGCGAATTGCCTCACTATATAGAAGACCCAAGCTACGCCCCTGTTGCATATGTGAGGATTGCCATGTTCAGGTGTAGCAAGAAATTGTTTTTAATGGGGTTTTTTTCGGGAGTGGAAAACTTGCAAATAATAATGTACCTTGTCACCAGACTCTCGTAATGTATGATACGCCTGGAACGTAAAATATCATGATCAGTTAGAGTGTCTCGTTAATAAATAAAATCCTTTTCATAAAAAATCATTTCAGCAAAAAATAACGTTTCCTATATTCCGTCTTCCCAGGTGAAAATACAATTACTCTCCCAGGGTCTGTATAGATTATACAGAATAGAAAATAATGCAAATAATGGACAAAAAACGAAATATAGACTAAAAAATCAGAAATAAGAATAATGCGGAAAAAGGACAAAAATAGCGAATGATACACCAAAAATACAGCTTAGAGAAAAATTGCTTCAATGAAGACACATCTGATCTCCCTTCCAGACTATCCTTTCTTGTTCGTTTAACCTCAACGGCTAATAAACACCAGTTGGGTTGTAAATTATGGTCTCTACCCATAGCAACGTATTTTTCGAATAGTTCTGTATTTTTCGCTACAGTAACACACATGACACACGTCGACTCATCGATGATATAAGCAAGTAAAGACGACGAAAGTGTGTGTGTGGTGGTGGGGGGGGGGGGGGGGAGAGTAAAAGTGGGGTGGGGAGTGGGGGTGTAACGACCTTGACTACCCATAATCGAGGGAGTTAGGCATATATATTTGAATAAAACAAAAAACTACTCTATAGTATCAATATATATATATATAACGTTTAAGAATTTAAAGACAATTAAGTCAAAAGTAAGAAAGCTAACACAGCTATATTGGTTACAGTTTATCTATTACTTTAACAACTTGAAAATAACTTCGAATTAAATAATAATACATCAAGAAAATATATTGTTTTCTCAACCTTGTTTATACAACTGTTATATAACAGTGTTCGATGGGTTGTATGTATCATAACCTTGGTAAACATGGTAACATGAACTAGAAAGTCATGAATTATACATTTTCCAGTTAAATTCTATGACTGTAAAACGTATTTTGCAGATAAACTGCTTCTTTTTTATTTACATTATAGATAACGTTTGGCACGGCTGTGATAAATTAATAGTATCCGATGTCATTCAGTGTAAGATAGGTTATTTCCAAACGTTTTAAGTTTTATGGTTTACTGTTTGTGTCATTCTGCCCTCTTGATGTAGAGCAATTGTTATTGAAAAACGTTGGCGTTAATAACTCTTCAGTAAATTGTCAATTTCTGTTAAAGCCAAACAACATTATGTAATCCAGAAATGTCAGAGTTGTTTAAAACTATGTGAAGAGTGTTTAGATTTTTTTATTTCTCTTAGTTGAATGAAAATTATTATTTCTTTGCTGGTCTGGTACGTTTTTCTATGGGATTCAAAAAGTTTATGTTTCTAATACCCTTTCGAACGATGTTGTGTAACACTGTTCTATTTACGTCAAATCTTGTGTTTAGTCGTCATACATGCACATATTCGGTCTTTATCGGATTTTGAAAAAAAAACAAATCCTTTTTAATTGCAAGTAATTATGATCATTATGAGAAGAGAAACTTTAAAAATTGGCCTTTAGAATCAACAACATCGAATACAAGAGTAAACATTTTATATTTTCTCATAATAAAAAAATATTTTGTGTTGACCATGTTGAAAGCAGATTTTTTACAGCGTCTTTCTTAAAGTTATGGGAGGACCATTATATTTTCTTAAGGGCCATGAGTCGGTTTCACAAAAAAAAACTTACGACTAAGATTGATCGTAAGTCTACTGAATTGTTGATGACTTAAGAGTAATCTAAGTGGTAAGTTTCTTTTTGAAACAGACTCCATAACGTTTTGAAAATAGTACCCTCACCTAGTAAGAACTAAAAATAAATATATATATTATATTTTCTTAAGGGCGATGAGTCGGTTTCACAAAAAAACTTACGACAAAGATTGATCGTAAGTATACTGAATTATAAATGTTCATGACTTAGGACTTAGGAGCAATCTAAGTCGTAAGTTTCTTTGTGAAACCGACTCCATAACGTTTTGAAAATAGTACCCTCACCTAGTAAGAACTAAAAATAAATATCTTTACCCAAGACCAGATGAAAACGAATATTGTGCAAAACAAAATGAAGAAAATGCTTGTGTAGAAAAGTGAGAGAAAAAAGAAGAGTGCGCAGCAACAGATAACACTGAGATAAAATGGTGTATGTTTATTGTTGAAGATGACATTAATAATTATGTTATCTTCTAGATGTCTGATCTTATAAATATGCGTTGTTGGTGGTTCTCTTAAGATATATAAACCACAGATCAAACTCACATTACGCATGTATTACTGGAGAAATTCAAATGTACAAAAATGATATGAAAGTGTATATAAGCTGGCTTTCGTGTTTTTTTTTGGTTTTTTTTTTAAATAAATAAGAAAATTACTCATAGTTAAGATTATGCAATTTAATAATTTTTTGATATCATCTTGTCGTATACAAGTTTGCATAAATATATGTTACATGAAATATTTGTGTTATACATTAAAATTTGTAATGACGTTCGTGTCTGTGCACTGAAAGCTCTAGACCTTTTTAAATGTGTTGGCAGACGAAACAATATCATGCCACACTGAAAGACAACTTGACTGTATACCCTTTAATATACTGGTAGTCGTTTATTGAAGACAAAAAAAAAGAAATCAAATGTTTACAACACATTGGCAGTTACACTTGTTCTAAATTTTCAATTGCCATTTGTATAGACAATATTAATATGTCACATTAATAATTTATATTTAAATTTGTTATGCATAAAAACATTATGTTGAATGAACTAATTCAGAAATTGATTTCTCCTACAGGACATAAAAAAATGACAAGTTCATGCGTAATGTACTACAACATCGAAACTGAGCTGACAAGGACAAGGATACTGAAACTGAACTGACAATGACACTGAAGCTTGTATGGACATTGAAGCTAAGCTTACAAGGACAAGGATACTGAAACTGAACTGACAATGACACTGAAGCTTGTATGGACATTGAAGCTAAGCTTACAAGGACAAGGATACTGAAACTGAACTGACAATGACACTGAAGCTTGTATGGACATTGAAGCTAAGCTTACAAGGACAAAGATAATGGAACTGAACTGACAATGACACTGAAGCTTGTATGGACATTGAAGCTAGGCTTACAAGGACAAAGATACTGAAACTGAACTGACAATGACACTGAAGCTTGTATGGAAATTGAAGCTAAGCGTATCGTGAAGGACAAAGATAATGAAACTGAACTGACAATGACACTGAAGCTTGTATGGGCATTGAAGCTAGGCTTACAAGGACAAAGATAATGAAACTGAACTGACAACGACACTGAAGCTTGTATGGAAATTGAAGCTAAGCTTACAAGGACAAAGATAATGAAACTGAACTTACAATGACACTGAAGCTTGTATGAACATTGAAGCTAAGCTTACAATGACAAAGATAATGAAACTGAACTGACAATGACACTGACGCTTATATGGACATTGAAACTGAGCTTACGAGGACACTGAATTTAAACTGAACTTGTGAGGATACGGACACTGAGCTCACAAGGACACTGAATCTGAGCGAACAATTACACTAAATTTGATCAACTTAATTCATGACTCGGAAAGTGGTTCAATTTCTTAAATGTTTCATTTTGTTTTTGATTTAATGATATTTTATATTAAGTCCTCTCCTCACATGTATACATCACACATAAAAATTATATGACTACAGCAAACACATAAATTGATATATATAGCTTCAGTCTGAAAAAAATATTAATGACACTTTTGTTGACTATATATACACGTATATCTATTTCAACATTAACTTCAATGAGAATGTCATCTAGAATTTAATTCATCTGTAGGAAATGAAATTTAAAATACTTACCATTCCAGCTCTCTTAAAATCAACACCAAAAGGATTTCTGTCTCCTCCGCCATCAGCACCAATATGTCCGAGGCCTTCCCATAGACCGGAAGTACATGGATTAGGAGCATTATTCCCATTTGGAATTAAATTTTGAAAATTTTGAAAACTGTTACAATATGTTATTTTTAAAACAACTATTATGAGTATTCGGTCCTGAAATTAAAGTAATAATTTGGTTTTAAAATACAGAATTAACTTTACATAGTTACTTTTGATATAGTGTTTCTAAACAAAACAATGAACAATTCTCCAAATATGATAATATATCAATAATTTTACTTCTTGTGCTTGTTCTTCCATTTTTAATTTTTGTCAGGCAGTTTTAGTTTTTCCTCGAAAACCTTTATTATAGACTAGAATTTTGATTTATCCCCATCACATTCTGAGGATGAAATCTGCAGGTTGGCTTTAAAGTTCTTATTTTATTGTTTAAGACGGTGGTTTTCTCTTTTTTTTGCTATCCCAGTGCTTTTATAACTTTACTATACAGATCTATACAGTATAGCTTTTGTTCATTGTTGAAGACCGTATAGTACCATGCCGTTTTTTGCATCATTGTCTTTTTACCTATCATTTGGCAATATATATCCATGTGTTTTTATATTCAGTACACTATTATATACAAGGGAATGTATATACCCTATTTTGTATCAGTACACCGACTTGCTGAGTCGAATTGTTTTTAAGCTTCCCATCTAAAGAATATATATGTAGCAGCTTGCAGGAAGCCGCACATGCTATTCTAGTTCTGGTCATCTAGTCAATGCTCATTCTTCGAAATGCTTCGTAATTGGTGGAAAACCGAAGAAACTTGAAATTGTTTGGTTTGAAGTATTTCAATGGGTATCGAACCATAGAGGCGTTAACTATCCATGAAGCCATTGAGCCTGATGATGCGTGAATAAGTTTTTCAAAGTTTAGAATACATCTGCAGCTGGTTGTTAGAGGTTTGATGTTTTTGGTGGATGTTCACGTGATTGCGAACGTTAACTTTGCATGCGTGTTCTTGAGAAAGCATACAAGTGTTAACCCCAGTCGAATTATCGATCCCAACAATAAGGACGATTTTATCGAGGACGATGCGGACATAAGTGAGTGTCTAAAAACTCATTTTAGCAAAATCGGAAAAGACACAACTACTAAACCCGATTTCAAAAACCATGTCACAAACCTGTTATCTGAAATTGAGAGCAACCGTGGCCGTGGCGAAAATTTGCTTTCAGTAACTTTTTCGAGTGACTCTATTTCAGATGTACTGCGTTGGATTCAACTAGGAAAAGCACCCGGCTTCGATGATATTCCGAACGAGTTTTTGAAATATGGTGGTGATACGATGGTTAAAACTTTGTGTGATCTGTTTACCTTCATATCTGATCACGAACAGATACCGGTGGAATGGCAGAGGGGGATTATAAAACCTCTCCATAAATCCGGTTCTGTTTACGACTTAGATAATTACAGAGGTATCACTTTGTCATCAAATGTATATAAACTTTTTTCGAAGACTTTGGAAATATATATCGTGAACTTCCTCGAACAACACAAAGTACTTGGGGAAAACCAGGGCGCTTTTCGAAAGGATCGACGCATTGAAGATCAAATATTTGCTTTACAAGGTATTTGTGCTTTGTCACGCTCTTCTAAAAGACCCCTTTACTTAGCTTTTTTTGGATTTATCAAAGGCGTTTGATAGGGTATGGCGCGATGGGCTTTTTGTTAAATTATGGCAAAGTGGGATACAAGGGAAGGTATGGCGTCTAGTTAAGAATATTTATAGTCATGTAGAAAATAAGGTACTATTTGGTGACATTGAATCTACCTGGTTTGAACAGGAATATGGTGTCAAACAAGGCTGTGTATTATCACCCACTTTATTCTCTGTGCTCATGAATGACTTGGTTGATATGCTTAATGAAAGCGGTGTAGGTTTTGATCTTTCGCAACAACTTATAAATTGTCTCCTATTTGCAGATGACGTTGTACTTGTTGCCAAATCGCCAGAAGACTTACAGACGTTACTTCGGATTTCACACGATTTCGCAACTAAATGGAACTTGAAATTTAATCATAAGAAATCTAAAGTTCTAGTGGTTGGGAAGCGGTTAAGTCCGGAACGAGTCTGGTCTCTTGGTGATGTAAATATCGAGGAAGTGAACGAATATAAATACCTCGGTTACTACATAAATAGATCACTAAAGTCAAATTTCCATGTAAATAACTATTTGAAAGATAAGATGGATAATATGCTGAACTATTTGTTACGTGTCCTCGGTGAGCATGGAAATTTTAACCGTGTTAAATTTGGAGACGCCCTTTGGAACTCGGTGCTCCGGCCTTCTTTAACACACGCATGCGCCGTCTGGATGCCACTTTCAGCTACAAATGAGGGCCCTCATGGGGTTTTTGATTATGTGATTACTTGGCCGTTTTTTTAATGATTATTTGATTATTAAGCCAAATATTTCATGATTATTTGATTACCTAGGACTGTATTTTTAGTTTATGATTATTTGATTACTAAAGATAAGCAAATATTTAATGATTATGTGATTATATTGGCAAAAAAATGGTGATTATGTGATTACTAGGACCCCCCCATGAGGGGCCTCACAAATATATCGATCATCGACAGTTGGCAATACCGCGCAGCTAAGATCATTATGAACACTAAAATGAATATTCCCCGTTCCGCTCTCCTTCTCGAGCTTGGATGGGAACCCGTATCTGCATTTATCATCCGCCAAAAAGTTGCGTACTTTAAAAGGATTAATAACCTACCAGACGATATACTGTGCAAGCGAGTCTTTAGTGAAATGGTTCAATTAAACGAAAGTGTCTGGAAATATGTTCAAGAGATGAACACCTACACGGAAAGTATTGGGTCTAATAAATTTAACTGTCAATATGGTAGGGAAAGTTTAATTATTGATGTTACTACTAAAAGTAGCCTTGATTTGTATCAGCACTGCTATATTAAGACAGGTAGCCAGCTATACTTAGAGGACATAAGCGATTTTAATTCATCCCGTCTTAAACTGCTCGCAAGAACAAATTATTTGCCATTAAAGCAGTTTCTTTTTAGAATGCATATGTCCGAGGACAACCTATGTCCCATTTGTGATTCAGGGGAGTCAGAAGATTTAGAACATTTTCTGCTCGGGTGTACATCTCTTGAACAAACCAGGTCTAAATTTTTCACCTTATTTGCCTCTTTTAATGATAGAAATGTAAGTTTTCTGGAACTGTCGCCACGTGCACAAGTATTATTTTTAGTTGGCGATATTGGTTATGCTTTTAACGATGAAATTGGTTCATTTTATGATGTTTATGGAAGAATGTATCTCTTAGAATTATTTAGATTACGTCAAACTATGGTTGAACCAAAATAAACCTTTGAGTTAACTTACTCGTATGTACTATTATATATTGATTGATCTTAGTTTTTATGCTTTATACATGCTGCATGGTCATATTTGTCTATGAGTGTTTTAATTACATGTATATTTTAACATTCTATAAATTGTTTTTTTTTTTTTATTATGATTATGTATTTTAGAAATCTCTATTTTTGTCTTATTAATGTGCCATGTATGTTATTGTTCAAAGACATTCTATAATGAAACCATTAACTAAAATGTATATAATTGTAAATAATATAGTATAGACGCACCATCACTTCTACCCTGATGACTGGTGCCCCGATGTAAAGGGGTAGTTTTCTAAATAAAATATATATATATATATACAGGTGCTATGTCATTTGTTTTCTTCTTCAAATAATTGAGAATTAGAAACATAAAAATTAATTAAAAGTTTTAAACTTAAAAATCCAATGCGAATGAAAATATTAACTGTTTGCTTTAATCTTATTAGAAAGGGAATCTGTTATTTATTAATTATTCCGTATATTTTTTGAAATACACGCTGACATCAATGTCATGTCTGTCATCATGGTCATACAGTCAACATATATTTTTAACAAACATAATTTGATAAAAGAAATAATTTAAAAAAAAGAGCTTATGACACTTTGTATTTATACCTTAATCAACCAAACAAAACTCGCGACAGAAAAGATTAGATTAAAAGTACTATATACAATTATGATAAAGAAAAAAAAAGTGTATTATTTGACAAAATAATCTTAAAATATAAGGAAAATTAATTTATAATGTTCTTTAGTAATTGCTTACCATCATATTTCTCATCATTCCAAAAGATTATAACAACAACGTGCCCACTGTTCTAGCAGAATTTACGTAATACTCCGGCGCAACAGTTTATCATCAAAATTTCTTATTTAGCCACTATCGCAATCATCTCATATGTTATTGACGGTTCGTAAATATTAACAAATAAATCATTTGTCAGTCTGTGACGTTTCTTATGGCTTTTCTACACAAATTGAATTTTCTCTCTTGTGGAAAAAATCTTATTATATCAAATTGATGTCTTTCTGCAAGATTTGAAGCAATCCAATCAAAGCAGAATTAAAATTACAATTTCAATTTTAAGAACAATTTCATATTAAAGTTTCAATCTGAATTTGATACGAGTGCAAGTCTCTGCAAATTGACATGGATACGGCTGGTTTTTAGATTAACAATGTTTGAAAGAAAGAATAATTGTTAAGCTAGTCTAAATTCATTTTGGTTTTTGTAATAAATGCATTGTATACACCAATAAACCCTATTCTGGATTCCGCTAAGCTTCCTGAGAGGAGAGGAGTTCAGAAAGGGTTTTATTTAATTATTAGGATTTTTCTAATTGCAATATTCGAGCACAGATATATTAAAGCTCAATTTTTTCAATGCCATCTCGATTTCTACGCCGTTTGACTTGAATTCTGCTAATTAAAGTGACTTTTGCTAAAAGAATAATCTTTTAAAATCCCCCATTTTGCACGATCAGTTGTACTCAGTGTTAAAGTATTACAGAGTTTCTGATTTTCAAAAAAGAAGTCAATAGACACCCCTCTTTTCTGCAACTCACTATTTCAAACCCAGGAACATTAAAATTGCTACTATCGACAATCACATACTTAATGCAAGAAAAAATTAAAATGAAAGTTTTCAGTCCAAAAAACAGTAGTTCCTTCTAAACTAGATTTCACCATTATACACCAAACATTAGCCTAATATTAGCGGGGATGAGGCAGTTGTAACTAATAATTTTATTTACATTTAATGATGCTGAAGAAATTTGATGGGGCATCGGTGGTCAGAGTCTTAGTTTTTCATCTATAGTGATCACTAGTCTCTCAATTCCGAGTGATAATTTTTTTTTAAAGTTTTGATCAAATCTGCATGAGCTTCATTGTTTAGGATTGCTAGTTTTCCCGCCAAAGGCTGATGCTCCTGTTCGGGTACTTTGGCTTCCTCTACTAGTAAACACCGACCGCAATGATATCAAGGGCACTGAAAGTGGCATTTAACACCAACCAACAAACCACAAACCGGATATGTGATAGTCTTGGTTAAATATATTTATTGCATATGGGCGATTTAGAGGTTGAAATGTAGATGTCATTATCTTCTTTGCTGGTCAGTGGGGTCATGTCACACTGAAGTATTTCACCGATATCCTTTCAGTGTATAAGATTTTGCGCGCAAAAACCTTTAACGTTTGCGCTTTAAGAAAATGAGTTCTGACAACTTCTCTGTTCTTGTATTTTTGGACTGACCCATCTGATACCCTGTTTTTACTTTCTCAAATCTAATTGAAACAGTTACAGAAATGTACTGATTGTGTATAAAGCTCTCATTGTTTGGTTACAGATTCAATCCACTCTGCAATATTTGCAAATTTTAAATCGATTGCGGGATTTCCCATGATGCATGAAAATGTTTTTTTAAGGATTCAATATGAAAGATTTATAATATTAAATGATAAATAAATGTTCAAAACTAACCCAAGACAATGGATTTATTACGCTACCATAATACAACTGTCGACATATCGATTAAGAATTGTCTTT
The DNA here is from genome assembly GCA_019925275.1 of Mytilus edulis. Classification (NCBI taxonomy): domain Eukaryota; kingdom Metazoa; phylum Mollusca; class Bivalvia; order Mytilida; family Mytilidae; genus Mytilus; species Mytilus edulis. The sequence goes on from CM034353.1 coordinate 63,346,998, forward strand.
ATATTAACCAGTATAATAAATGCGCGAAAATTGGATACAAACTATTGAAGCTCCGCGCAAACATAAAAATAATATCTCTTAATGGTATACCTCTCCTTCTATTCCGAATATCGAAAAATTCAGAACAACCGTTTGAGTTCTGAATGACATCAAAGGGAACGACGAAGTAGCAAGAAGAACAAAATACGACGACCTCCATTTAAATACTGACAAAAGAGAACATGTCCTCTCTTAAAAAAATATTGTCAAACTCACAATTAAGATAACTACTTTCAATGAGTTCGTCAAATATGATGACTCTAATGCACAATGCACGATACTGTACATGCAGATAAATATGAGAAGAAGAATGGGCTCTATTATCCAAGCGTTTTCATTGAATCAAGATGCAACCTACAATGATATATCTACTTCAAAATACAGTACAAGTCGATAAAACATCTGGTGAAGCTGTCCAGAGAACTGGCACCAAATCAAACACAGACACAACTAATTAAAAACAAATCAACTAAAATCAAAATGCCAAAGATACTGGCAAGTAGAACGTATTCGTATAATAGAAAGACTTGTAACAAATAAATAACAATTATGTATTGTAAATAAATCGGAAACATGCATTTATTCCTGAATACGGAGTCTCTAATCGTAGACATGTCCTTACTACGTAATAGCATGCCAGACTCCAGATATCTGATGAATCCCTCATCACATGTAATAGTTACGACAAAAACATTATGTTTCCAGACAATTACAACACATCAAAACATGGTTGCCAAAGATCATGTCACATAATGAATTCACAACCCTCATTTGATCATAACAGTTATTTTGTTAGAACAAATGCATTTCCTACATCCTTAAGATGTCATTAAGATAGCAAAGTTATTCTTGTGTTTTTTCTTTCTTTTTCTCTCACTCTCTAAAAGCATACGCTTTGTTGTGCAAATGTTAAGAGACTTTTACAATTGTGTACCTTATATGCGCAGAATTGCCAATCCTAGACGATCCAGTACTTATTCATGTTATTGATTTTGCTGGTTGTTCTATATCTATCCATTTTTCTTTCTCTATAACGTGAACGTTGGGGGACAAATTTAACACCCCCTTTAAAAAGGTTTTTTTCGAACGTTTTGGATTCAACACTGACATATGGTTGAATTAGATGTATATAATACAATTTCAATCAGCATGACACTTTTTTTCATAATAAATATTTTCAGGATCTGCAGCCGATGTTAAAACCCGAATGTCCTTGGCATGACAGACAAATGCAATCTTGTCTTTGGTGGTGAAGTAATGTTTTTATTATATTGACATTCCCATTTGCAGATTGCTTAAAGACAGAGACGTCATTATATATTTGATTGACATTTGAACTAGAAAGTTCCGAAGTAAATCTCTTCTGTTCGAGTCTTTCGCTCTAATGTTTATTTGTATTGATTGACAATTTCTTCTTTAGTCAATTTCTACAATACAGTGTTTATATTGATTTGATTAACGAAATAAGATTCCATCATCAATTTGGAGAACCAATTCATTATCAGAACGCCTTATTAAGTAATACAACTGTTTCTTCTCAAGTCTTGTATGTATTTAAACAATATTGGAAAGCATACATAGATCTGTAATTTAGTTCATACAATTACGTATACGTATATATCATTCGTTGCATTTTCGATTCAAAGTCTGTCTCTTTTTTTTAAAGTACAAATGACATTTTCAAGTTTGAATGTTACAACAGATGCTAAATTGCACAACTGATATTTTCAAGTTTGAATGTTAGGATGCCAAATTGAAGAAATGACATTTTCAAGTTTAAATGTTACAATGAATGCAAAAGTGCAAGTATTGCTAAAGAAATGTCCATTTACAAATCAGGAAAATTATATGAGTATTGCATTTAACAAAGAAAATGAATTTAGATTTTTCTTTTTCTCAATTCTAAGATTCAAATTTCACTTTTTTTTTGTTCAGTAAGAAAAGATTATAGTGCAACATGTGCAACTTGGTCACGGTTAATTTTGCAGAAATCAATCAATCAATGAAAAAAGTAAAAAACGGATTTTTTGTCTTTACAAACGTTTGACTTTATATCATCCTAATTAAGCAACATAGCTTGGATTTTAAAAATCAAACTAAAATTTCCAAAGTATTCTCTTATAAATAATGTTAAACAAGAGCAGTAAAATACAAAACAAGCGCAAGTATATTGCAAATTTTGAAAATGTGTTGGAAGTCTAACGCATATTTATGTTTCATATCTAGATTTAAAAAAAATGCTGTTTACATTATGAAAAATATGTGTTTTGCAGATGTTGTCGGGGAAATGTATACTAATTTATAATTGGGTGACTAATACACACAGTTGTACTTTTAAAATGCCTTTCAATCTGGAATTCCTTAATATTGAATATAGATGATGAATTAGTAAAAGTCTGTCGTTGCAGTTAGATAAGAACATATAAAATAAGTAGGATCATTTATCACGATGGCTTACAACAGATTCTCTTTTGATGGTAATTTCATTATAATGATAGTAAAAATTGCACTTTAATTTCAGTTCAAAGAAATTGTTACATTATATAGCAACCAGGGTACGATCTCATAAATATACATACTGTAAAGATCAAGCTGCGTAACCAAATTAACTATTGCGGCTGTAACGGTTTTTATGCTAATAAAACTTTGAGATTTTTTTTTTTTCAAATTGTAACTGGGTTTCTTTTTTACATTCATGTAACTTTTATTCAACATCAAATCTGCATTTTCATATTCTTTATGTTTATAATTAAAGTTAAAACGTTAACATGATTAAAAATTTTGTAATTGAAGTAATATAACATTTCGTGAGAATATGAAAATGAAGATTTGGTGTAGAAATAAAATTAATGTTTATTTGACCTTATGCTCATGATCATCCATTAAGACTAAATATATAATTGAAGTATCTTTTTACTGTGCATTTGGTATCGGACCAAGAGAGCGCATTCCAGTGTCTTGGCTCCAAAGCCGAAACGTATACCGATTTTTCGTTTTTAATAATATCAACGTGTATTTGATACTATATCTTTCCTAGCATCTAGTGTTTCAAAATTTTAGCAGTATTTATTTGATTTTGTTTTCATTGTTATATTCTGCCTTTTGCTGATATGTGTTTTACCTTTCATTTTGTTTTATTATGCAGATGTAGTTAATTTGTATTGCAACTTATTTTCAATTTGATATTATAAATTTAGACAGTAGTTTATAAATATTTTCCAAGTTAAAGCAAATCAACTACAGGCATAATTAATAGAATTCCACATACCATAACCAGCTATCAAAATATTAAGAAAAAGCATTTTTGGTCTGTGAAAACGTGATGGCTATTTTAGACATGATTTTTAATTAAACTGTTAAATTATCAAAATATTTTCTTTGTGGTCAAACCTTATATATCTGTCTTCACTCTCCTCTGTTTTGATTATGTCTCCCTTTCAAATAACAAACAATTGATCGAACTTGTGAGTGCGCTTTTGGTAATATAGTTTTGTTCTATAATACAAGAGTTTCCACGATGTACCATAGCTGTTCTGGATTTTATTACATACCTCTAGGCATCGATATGGCTTCAGAGTATCATGTTATATCAAGTAGCCCTCTAAATGTAATGACCACGACAATTAACTATTTGATAGTATCAGACTACTCGTCAAGTTTTCTGTTATCCACAAGTGGGTGTTGGTGATTAATTGGATGTTGTAAAAAATGTTCAGTGGCAAATATGTCAGAACAAAAACAAATTAACAACAAATTTAATCTGAAGGCTCTCTTAAGTAAAGCGACCAGGATAAAGGCTGGTAATTTGGATTGGCATTGGGAGATGAAAAGTAAAATCACAAAAATACTGAACTCCGAGGAAAATTCAAAACGGAAAGACCCTTTTAATCAAATTGCAAAATTAAAAGCTCAAACACATCAAACGAATGAAGGCATGTTAGATAGATATAGTCCAGATACGCATGACTTCTGCTGATGGTATTATTCCATTTTGATCATTTAGTCCCCCTGTTTGCGCAAAGACAAAACATTAAATTGCCTTTATAAATTATTTAGACAGGACAACCATGAAATGTTGCCTTGCAGCAGACCACCTTCGCACTCCTTATAGTTTCACAAGGGCTCTTTAATGTGCAGTGTGCAAAATACTATTTTTGTTCCCACACAAGGTATCGGACCAAGAGAGTGAGAACTCGAAATGAAAACATATCTCAATTTTTTTCTGTCATTGCGTAGTAATGTCCTGTCTAATGGTACTAATCTATAGAAATGAAAAGTGTCGATCAAGTCACAATGTGTTAAATGTCAAAAGTGAACAAGTCAAAGTACGGCATTCAACATGGAGCCTTGTACGATTTAGCATGATTATTTACTAACAGTTCCCGCATGGCAAATATTCGACAAGCTATTCTGTATACTTCTACTCCCACACTGTGTTAGCAGATAACTCAATAATATCGGATTTTCTCAACGTTTCGGATATTTTATTTTATTTAAGTGGGATGTTAGAAATTGTAGATTTCATTTAACTATTACATCAAAATGTTAAAAATATATTTTATATGAATTCAGCCTATGTATTGTACAGTTAAATAATTACCAATATGTATAGTGAAAATATATAAATTGACTACTATTACAATTGTATGCATGCACTTTAAGAACAAAATTAGTGTATACATAAGATATCGATTCGGTGTAAGTTTTTTCTGCCTCAAGATAAAAAAAAAAACTATGCGATGTGGTTTAACTGCAAATGGAAAAACTATTCATCGAGTTCAAATAAGTGAATATAAGCAATTATATGTAATCATATACGGCCTTAACAATGAGGAAAACTCAATACCATACTGTCGGCTCGATATGAAAAATGTGAAACAATTCAAACGAGAAAACATTCGGTGAACTATGATTGCTTCTAGCTTCGTCATTTAAATTCTAGTGAGGTAACGTTGTTTCATAAGCAATCATACATCTTTTTGTTATATTGTTAACAATGTAAATTGAATAACAGAGATCAAATTAAGCAGAATGCATAATACTGATTATGATTTTTTTTTATGTGATTTATCTTTTTCACAGTCGTTTTTTCTTCTTCAAATTATTGCTTAGTTTAATATTAAGTCAAGTTAAATTGAGTATAAAAAAAAAAAGATGTGGTATGATTGCCAATGAGGCAACTGTGTACAAGAGACCAAAATGACACAGACATTAACAACTAAAGGTGACAGTACGGCCTTCAACAATGAGCAAAGCCCATACCACATAATCGGCTATAAAAGACCCCGATAAGACAATGTAAAACAATTCAAACGAGAAAACTAACGGCCTTATATATATAAAAAAAATTAACGAAAAAGTGTCCCTTTTCCTAGAAGTCGTATAGTGGTTTCATATAGACCTTTTGTCAACCTTTGCATTTAACAGTTTTTACCTTTCTATTAAAGCTTTCAAAATAAAATGCTTCGCTGAGCGCAGCTAGATACGACCGCAGAGGTCCAACCCTGAACAGTTGGGGCAATTTAAATATTTGACACACAAAAGGTTTCGGACACAGAATAACTGTAGTCAAAGAACTTAGAATTGGTTATTTGATTTGAATTTATATTTGCTTTTGTGCAATACACTATGCTGTTGCGTATTTTCCCTCCCCCTTTATGAAGAAGTTTTCTTTTTTTTTAATTTCGGAAATCTAAAATGAGACATAATTGCCCCACCCACCCACAATTTCTCCCCCTTCAATTTTTGTTTATCACCTCCCTCTTTTCCCCCAAAAAAATCTTTTCCTCAAGATATGGTCCTATAATTAGTTTGCAACCATAATAACCAATTTAAACACAAAAGTCATCATGAAAGTCTTAAAATAGAAAATGACATACATAATCATGGTTAAAATTAATATTCCTTTAATAGTAACTTCTAAAAGTAAATTGACAGCTAATCATCTCAAGACAATACAACATTTCTTTACACATAAATTAAAAGCAGTGTAAGGGAGATAATCCAAACATACACAACATTGTAGTTTAAATGTGTTTGGATTACCTCCCTTACACTGCTTTTAAATTGTCCATTAACCAGGAAACTCTTGTTTTCCCCCTTTTTTTGCCCCTAATTCCTAAACGGTTTGAGCCATAACCCTCCAGAGTCAATCCTAACCATCTGTTTGTGGTAAGGAAACTTGTTGTATAATTTCAGAGAGATTCACAAGTTTTTGTCTGGAAACTAGAAAAATGCTAATTGTTTGGCCCATAATTCCTTAACTGGAAGGACCAAAATTCCTAAAATCAATCCCAACCTTTATTTGGTTACGACGATGATGTGATACCTATATACAACCGCTAAAATTTTTTGCGGCCGTATAAAAATTGGGAAGGAACACGATAATTAAGTTTTAAAATTGTCATACAAGGGAACCAACTCCTGTAAGGAGTCAAAATTATGATGATTTTGATTAAAATTGGAAGTAGACATTCTGATCTTTTTTTCTAGCTCAATAAAAATCAACACATTTTTATAAGAACGTTCGAAAAAACAAAAATCTGCTTGATAAAACCATGTTGATTTACTTCATAAATTTCAAGTTGAGTTCTCAGCTTAACACAGTTAATCTACCTTAATATATCAACATTCATAACAATGGTAAATTTTACAGGTAATTACTCGATACACTTACTTATATATATATATAATCCTGATAATCGTATAGTAGTAACTGAAAAATATTTTTGTGAATTTCATCAGAAGACAGTACTCTGCTTCACCTTTACCATGTATCCTTTTCATGTTTTCCTATGTGAAGTTACTCTTTGTAATAGTTTCAGTGATAATAATTATACATGCATAATATATTTTCTTATGATATGCAACTGTCTTATGGAACAAAGTGATGCTGAGTCATTTGACATTCCAACAAAAAAAACAAAAAACCAAATCTCAATATATTAAATGATCTTTTTTATCATTGAATTGGATTTTTTTCTACACTGTATGGAGATTCCTTGAGCAGAACTGGCTCTTCTTTTTGTTTTACTATTCCAGCCCTAACGGTTGTTTTGGTTTTAAAAGCCATATTGATATTTTGATTTCAAGTATCACTGAAACACTATTTGCAGGCAGTAAAAACATGGATATTGTGTTGTTATTTTTTCTTTGTAAATTGAGAACCCTATCCTATATAAAGATATAAGAAGAGACAACTCTCCATCCAAGTCACAATTTGTCAAAGTAAATTATTTTAGGAGAAAGTAAGGTCTTCAACATATATTTGATTCCATAGCTGAGCCTGACTCAATATTATTCAGTATTTTTTCCATTGTATCAGCTTTCTGGTCTATCTTATATTCAAGATCATATCTAATACAGTATGAAGTATCATGCAAGATGTTAATTTTAACCTGATGAATTTATTTTTAACATTGGGGGGTATATTTAAGCTTAAAAGTTTAGAAAATCTTTTTTAAATCTTTCTTTTTGTTTGAATAAGTTAATTGATTAAGGTTATAAGTACTCTGTTGTTATTGGGTTATTCCTTTTGTTACTTTTTTGGATGTACACACATTCTGTAGTTTTGAAACAATATACTTGAATGTTTTTTTTAATTTGTTATTGAAATTCTAGGCACAGTAAAAGATTGCGTCTTCCTGTATTACTTGGTGTGTTTTTGTATGAAAACTTGGACATACATGTAAGCCTTAATAGATCACAGTACTATATTGAGCATTATTTGATATACAATATCCTTTATCATCATTTTGCTTGTACTATGCTTAGTTATATTCTATACTAGTATTTATAGTTAGTTTAGTGTCTGTTTTGGTCTGAATGGTAACCTTTTGTTGGTTTATTCATTAAGATTTGCAGGTGAAAAATAGAGATCGACAAAAATTTCTATGCCCTTTTGGGAAACTACAGATTGTAGTATTAGATAGTTCTGTTAAATGTATGCAGAATTTTTTTTAGACAATTTTATTTATAACTTAACATCTTGTATTGACACCAGTCTATTTATAAACCTTCTGTTTATCTCCTGGGTTGTCTGTATTGTCAGGTTTGTGTCTCACTCACTTATCCCTAAAATCTTATTTTTACATCATATGGAGAGATATATGACCTTGATCATGAAGCTGAACATAAAAAACTTATGTTTAACAAATGGTCTAAAATCTTTCTATCTAGAAATTGGTAACAAATAAAAACTAGAACTACAAATCAACAAATATTTATTCAAAAAGCTATAAACTTTTCCAGAAAATGATTTCTGTAATCATCAATCTAACTCTAAAGTTAAAATTTGAATGAAATAATTTATTTTTCCACACATAAAGTAATTCTGGTTCATCACAATATTAAAATTCAGTTTAATTAATGTTAATTTTTAAAAGAATGTTCAATTTATACAAAAAGTCAAATTACACTTTGTTTTGTTCTCTTGCTTTCAATGGAGCAACACCACATAATGTTTTCAAATGAAAATTTAAACTATACATTTTCAGTTTTTAGTTAAACTGGAATACTATTAAACAACCAAAAAGAGTCGACATTTATCATTTAAAATGTCATGTTTGAATAATAAACTGATTTTAAAAAGGGGGGTGTTTGCTGCCTTCTTATCTATCACAGTTTACACACTTTATGATGATCCAGTAATTAACTGTAGAAAACAAAAACATTCTATTTAAAGGAAAGATTATCAGATTATTGATCACTGAAATAATTTTTTGAGAAAGTTTTACAAATAACAAATATAATACATGTATTCAAAAACAAAATATAATCTATTAACAAAATATCTGGTACATTTGTATTACATTAATCAATAAGTGTTTTTGATTACTGATAGGTCTAAAATATTTTAAGTACCACTTAATCCGGTCCTTCTTGCCTAAAAAAAAGTACAAAAAAGGAAAACTACATGTATAAGATGTATCTGACAGTAAAATTTAAACAAATAAAAATTTGTATTTCTTATTCATCTTGGACAGGATGCAGTATGGTATATAAAATTGAGAATGGAAATGGGGAATGTGTCAAAGAGACAACAACCCGACCATAGAGCAGACTACAGATGAAGGCCACCAATGGGTAAGTTCATCATTATAATATAGAGTGCTTGCCTGTTTCATACTTTGGTGCACCCAAAATGTTTATATTGTATTTAAGAATTAAGATAAGACTTTGAACTAGTCATTCACATTTAGCAACAGTTTAAACACTGAGAGAAAAGCTCATACAATGATACACAGGTACAAAGTCTGTGTTGTGATAAGTGAAACTAAAAATATCAAATATTATATATAAAAAAACAAATTAAGAGGTAAATAAAAATGGGGAATGTGTCCATGGGACACATATGATGCCCCTGCTTGCCTATAAAATTATAAAGGCACATAACTCAAAAACAGAGACACTACTGTCTGACTGTTGGTAAATAAAAATGGTATGAAAATTTCATCAATTCCTGATTTATGGTTTGGGAGGTAAAAAGGGACATAAATGTGTAATGATATGTGTACATGATTTGCTAAAGAAAATTGTAAATATTATTCTGATAAAAAAACAAAATAGGTGCACAATAGCATCATAATGTTATCAGTTGTGTATAAAAAAAAAGGGACAGAAAGACATAAGAATATACTACAAACAAAGAATGAACAAATGGCAGACTTCTACAATCAATATTATTTTTTTTATACATGTTTTTAAAACCATGAGGATAATAACCACACTATACAGTGGTGAAACCCTGATGTACCTTTACTCATTACCATCACACAATAGCCCATTTTATGTAATTATGCTACCAGACTGACAGGCTTTTAGGCATGTTAGGGATGGAAAAGTTGTCTAACTCCCGAAATGGGAAAAGTTGTTTGATCAAATTTTAACAGGGAAAAAATTATTGTAAACTTTTAAGAAATTATTTTTAAAACTTCTTGATAAAGCTATGTAATAGCAGTTTACAAAATCAACTGGTCTTAGAACTGAGACTGAAAATAAAAACATTATGTGCTAAGCAAACACCCACTAGTACTTGTAGTCCTAAAAGTACTGTGAATTCTTTTATTTTGATTGAGACCAATGGGTCCAGGAAAAGTTATATTTTCATGGATATTTGATTCCATTATTTGTCAAAGTCTGCTGACAACCGCATAGATAATTTGTGCTTCATTAAACTGTAAATTCATGATTTACCTTTACCCACAGAATCCAAGTAATATCCACAGTATTTTCAAACTAAACAGGAGGTAGGTGTTCAAAGGATCCAAAAAGAGCCCATGTTATAAATCATCAGTTTTAAATTGTTGTCTTAGAATGCAGTCAGTCTGATCAGTAGTTCCTGAGAAAAGTGTAATAGATACATTTGTTGGACTAATGGAGAGAAGAACAAATGGATGGACAAGGTAAATACAATGTAGCTCCATCTCATAGAGTGGGTTATGATAGCATGGATTTCAGGTCAGAGGGTCACAGTTTTGGATGAAGGGCATGTTAGAGAGGTATCTTGTCTAAAAAATTCAAAAAGGTGAATCATAAGTATACTGAACTCCGTGAAAATTCAAAACGGAAAGTCCCTAATCAAATGGTTAAATCAAATTCTCAAACACATCAAACAAATGGATATATATTCCTGACTTGGTACAGGCATTTTATTATGTAGAAAAAAGGGACAAGTTGCCTATGTTTACTTTAAAAAGATATGAAAAATGAAATAAATTTATGTCTTTTTCTTTGATTTATGGTATCTTTCATTGTTTAAAGTTTTTTTCCAGAAGTTTTAATGATATTTTTGTATTGATAAGTTTTTATTATTCCTCAGAGAACAAAAATACATAATGGAGAGAATTGTGTGCAGAAGGCAGCTCAGAAAATGAAGAGGGAAGCTGCTGTCTAGGACACTGTTATAATTACCGGTATAACATTTTCACTGACATAGAAATGTATCAATAAAGTTATGCACAATCTTCTTAAACACATAAGACATAAATATGAACACAATCACTAAATTTTGATTTAAGTCAGCCTATATTCGTATAACCTCAATGCCTAGTAATGCAACAAAACTGCTTAAATAATCATTCAATGATATTACATAATGGATACACATAGAACCCTGACTCAATTATATTCTATAATGGATACAAATAGAACCCTGACTTCAGTTATGCTAGCTTGGCGTTTTCAGAGACATCTTTTTTAAAGCTGATAATTCCTGAATTATACATTGTTACTGTCGATAAATGCAACCTGATTATAACAACTCCTGAATTTTACTTTATCCCACATATGGTGCATACTTGGAGACAGTGATTGCAATTGGCTAGCTATAGAACACAACAACCAGGTGTTTAATTGGGTCCTGATGATCCTGACCTGCTCAAGCAGATAATTGTACAGTCCTATGGAACCAATCAAGTAGTTTCAATATCCCGTATCTACAGGAATTTCTTGAAGATAACTCACACAATACGTTACAGTTTCTAAAATGTCTTCAAATATATGTACTCCTTCTCTGTTGGCTAAATCTGCTAAGTATGCACGTCCTCGGGCGTAGTCTTTCACTCCACATTCAGAAATCTGAGAATAAAATAGGGTATTTTATAGCTGACTATGCAGTATGGGCTTTACTCATTGTTGAAGGCCGTACAGTGACCTATAGTTGTTAATTTCTGTGTCATTTGGTCTCTTGTGGAGAGTTGTCTCATTGCAATCATACCACATCTTCTCTTTTATATACACAAGGTATTATAGTAAGTGATGCAATCATAGACAGAGCATGTTTTTCTTTCTATCGACAAAACTCCACGATAACTTTTTATAGGTTCAGATGATTGAGGGGGGTAGGAGGGGTCCTGATCGCGAAATCCAGAGTTTAAAAACATGAAATCCTGAAATTCCGGGCTTAAAAATACGAAATCCTGAGGTCACGAAATTCGAAAAAAATAATTCCTGGATCCCGAAAGGGTCAATCCCGAAATTCCGACCTTAAAAACACCCAATCCTGGATTCCTAATAAAGGTCTTATCCCCCTCATGATTGTTTTGGGTTATGAGCATAGCAAAAATAACCTTTAAAATGTAACATGTTTTTGCACATAGAAGGAATACATCCTTTTATTTGTAGTGACTAGTGAAAATTGTGGTGGCCAAACAATCAATGTGAAAATGATATATGCTAATTAATCTGCATACAATTAAGAATATTACAAACAAATCAACCAGTTATGGAATATTTCAATTCTAATGTATGATATCACTAAATTTATTAATTGTGTGTCATGCTTGCAAATGTATAATTATGTAAATGTTAATGTATAATTGTTATCCTCTTGTAGCACAAGTGTCTAAGTAGTAATAAATTATCTTGTCTTGTCTTACAAAATAAAACTGATTAAGCACAAGCACTGATGGGTCAATGACTTAAACTATTAACTATAAGCTATTTCACACTATACCATACCTTTTCTCCTCCTATCATTGCCCCTCTTTCATCTGCTGTATACATAGTATAACTTTACATCCTAATCCAACGTAGTAACCAGCCTGACAAAGAAACAAACAAAAACATAAAAGAACTGAAACATAAGGTCATAGCTACTCTGGAAAAAATGTGTGAAAAGATTTTAATGCAGGCTTTTATAGAAAAAAAACCAGTTAATTGCTTCACGTGATCTATGGTCACCAGTTGATATTAGAATGATTGTAACCGAGTCTTCGTTTCTTGTTTTACTAAAAATAAATCAACTCTCTAAAAGATCCATCCAAATGAGTACTGACAATTTTATCTAAGTTCCACAGAAATTCTGACAATGCGATACAAAATATGTATGGAGGAATGGATGAACAGTCATACTAATCACTTTACACGCCCTCTGCTCAGCAATTAGTATAATGACAGATAAGATCAATATTTCTGACAAACACTTATTGATGTTTTTTTTCTGTAAATTCAGCAATTTGAGCATGTACTTAATATAATAATCTTTGAATTGTTGATAAAAATATGTATAAAATCATAAGGATTTCAGGAAATGCTACATATTTTTTTCTTCAAAATCTGTCATGTCACAATTTGTAAATGAACAGTATACATATGCATGTATTTGATATGTTATCTGTCTTTGTCCAAGAGTCAGAATAATGTGTATGAAAAGGGAGGATGGGTCTTCATAGCTGTGTGTCAGCTGTCTATAGTACAAAGTCTAGTACAAAGCAGGGTACAATCTCATTGACATGCTATCATTCCGAAACCTAAGTTCCAAAATTATTGTAATGTTTTTATTATTGTGAAAAATGTGACAGAGTTATAATCACAATAATTTAAGCACGCATTGAGAAATTTTTTATATGAATTACATAGGAAAAATTGCATTTTAGTCTAAAATGACAAAATTGCAATAATAAATGCACACAATAATTTGTGAATTTACAATAGGATTTAATGTTTGTCCCCAGACATTATGCATCCATACATCAATCAATCAAACATTTTACCAATCCTTTAATACCTCTCAACCCATATCATCTCTCAATAAGGTCCTCATGCTCATGGCATGGTATTTCATATATTTACAAACCTCTATCATAGAGGAAAGTGATCTGGTCCTATCTGTTATAACATAAAGTAGCAGTCTACATTTCTCTCTAGCTTGCACTTGTATTGGTATCAGTTTTTGGTTATACCCTGATATAAAGGGGTTGACATAAGATATCCCATTTTTCCTAGAAAGAAAAAAAGAAAAACATATTTATTAATGAATTACATTTTGTAAACCTAAAAAATCCACAAAAAATACCATAAAAGTTAATAATGAAAATAGCACTTTATAAGACAGATGCATCTGAAGAGCTTCTTGGGATTTAGGTCATCAGATTTTCAAAAATCCAAGCCAAGATGATTAAGCAACTTTTAAAAGTTAACCTATAACATGATACAAATAAACTACTACAAATATGAAATCAATTTTTACTTTTTGCTCAAATTGCTGAATTCGTCATACAAGTGAGAGGTTTAGCTAGCTATAAAACCAGGTTTAATCCACCATTTTGTACATAAGAAAATGCCTGTACCAAGTCAGGAATATGACAGTTGTTATCCATTCGTTTGATGTGTTTGAACTTTTGATTTTGCCATTTGATTGGGGACTTTCCTTTTTGAATTTTCCTTGGAGTTCAGTATTTTTGTGATTTTACTTTTTTTCCATCTTTTTATCTTCTTTATTTTACTGATGTGTTGTCTATCCTTCCTTTACTTGTGACTTATCATTTCTATCCTTCCTTTACTTGTGACTTATCATTTCTATCCTTCCTTTACTTGTGACTTATCATTTCTATCCTTCCTTTACTTGTGACTTATCATTTCTATCCTTCCTTTACTTAAGCTTGTGACTTATCATTTTTCCTTGGTATCTTTTGACACTATTCAATAATACACATGGTCTACTGTCAGTCATTTTTCTTTTCAAATTCTCTTGCTGTTTTTTGTTTTGTTTTTGTTTTTAATCTTTTGGGTACAAAATGCTTGCCTGAAATATTGATTGTAAACTGATTTTTTTTTGCAGGTGTTCTAGATCTTGTAGTGAGAATCTAGAATATTTTTTTTTATTAAGGCCTTACCTGAGAATTGGTATAGCAATCTTATCTCTCCAGTTGGAGTCCCCACAGCTGCCCCCTAAATATACATCCCTGAAGTCTTTCTCTGAATGACAAGGCATGGAACAGCTTGAATGGCCAGAAAATTCTGTCAAAATGTAAGAAACAATATACAGCAATAGATAGATATAAGAAGATGGGGTATGAGTGCCAATGAGATAACTCTGCATCCAAGTCACAATTTGCAAAAAAGTAAACCATTATAGGTGGAAGTAGGGCAATACACAGCAATGAATATATTTCAGGAAATTTTTAATATATCTTAATTATCTATACTTTACAAATTAAAACCATTTAACTAAAGAAATCTGCACTTCCTAAATGGTAAATTATACTATGAACTTCAGATCTTTATGAGTAATGCAGTTCAACTTTAAAAGACATAAACTTTACCTTTATATTGTTGGATTAATTTATATTAAAAAATAAAAACAATACTTTATTATTTTAATGCTTCCATTAACTAAGTCATTGTCTTGAAATACTGCAAAATAAATGTATACAAACAAACATTAAGACTATGTGTATTCAAAATATATGTAGGACTTACTGCCAAATATAGTGGATATAAAACTTGTTATCTTTTTCTGTACAGTACCTGGCTGTAATATAAAAAAAAGCATCAGTGTTACAGAGAATCACACAGAAAAAGTCAAATTTATCAATAGCTTACCTGCTTTATTTTTATAAAACTCAGAATTACTTTTCTCATGTATTATCAATGTGAAATGAGCTATCGGTGGCCATTTTATAATAAATTCCCTTCTTTTTCATTAGACAGACAACAGTGGAGAAATAGAATCCCCTCTTTTCTGTGGGTTAATCATTTGGGTAAAAAAATATCATTGTTTAGCAGTCATTTTTGTTTTGTTTTATAGTGTGTTGCTGTTTTTGGCATGCACCCAATTACTCATTTCTTATTATGTACCTGCACTTGGCTTTCTACCATTATACAACAGAATTCCTCAAAATAATATTTAGAATGTTTGTCTTTTTTCTTCAACCATTTACTATCCAGATCTTTTCCAGTACAGCTTTTATAAGCTAGCTTCAACTGCAAAAGAAAAATGTAAAATGTGCACGTGTGATACATTATTTTCATTTTTATCTGAAAAACAATTAGTCATCTTATTTTATTCCCCCCCCCCCTCATTTTTTCATTGATTAATTTTACAAGTCTGACATGATCCAAAGATAAAACATAATAAGGAACCACTATGACAATAACATAAATTTGCACAAAAAATCTGAAACATTTATTTATATGGAATCAATGAAAATGAATCAATTCTTAACTATCAATACCTAATTATCATCTACACACCTAATATATTGAACTGTTTAAGGAATGACTGTAATATTTTTTCTGTCTATGAAGAAATAACATAAAAAATGTGGTGCACACTGAATAACGAGCGTAGTGGGTTATGTGCACCAGATTTTTTATGTTATTTCGAGTAGACAGAAAAAATATTACAGTCATTTCTTATAATTTAATTCTAAATTCCATTTTAAACCGTAGAAAACCATGAAAAAACGTTGATGACGTCATGGTCACATGACTAAATTATGTCTATGGGCTCATAACAAAATAACGTCAGCCAATCAGAAGACGCGTTACATCCAAAATTAAATTATTACATTATACAGTATCTAATAAATGGACCGGTAGAACCATTGACCTTCAGTAGGAAAACTAACAATCCTTATCAATTAAGATTGGAGTCTTGAGCACCTGTGATGAAGTTCCCAATTAATACTAATCTGAAGAATACTTACTTCTTGAGGAGTCAGTTGCTGATCATCTACTGTAGTAAAACTAGCACTGTCCATGGAGTTAAAGGCTTCTCTCATTTGTCTGAAAAACAATCATATTTACTCATAATCTAAAATTTAGTGTTTTGGCAAAATCTGCAGATAATCATATAAAAAATTTGTACTTTGTTGTACATTTTGAATTCGTGGTTAATCTCTACCCTCAAAATATATGAAACTTGAAATCCCACAAAAAATAGTGAAGCCGCAGGTTCTTTTTAGAAATATGTAAAGCATTAAACCACTGGAGGGTTCTGCATTAGCTAATTAATATTTTCTTAAAAACTAGAGGCTTTAAAGAGCCTGTGTCGCTCATCTTGGTCTATGTGCATATTAACAAAGGACACAGATGGATTCATGACAAAGTTGTGTTATGGTGATGGTGCTGTGTTTGTAGATCTTACTTTACTGAAATTTTTGCTGCTTACAATTATCTCTATCTATAATGATGAACTTGGCCTGGAGTTACAGTGGAAAATATTTTGTAAAAATTTACAAAATTTGTGAATATAAAAAAGAAGAATGGTTAAAAAAATGACTAAAAAGGCAATAACTCGCAATAACTCCTTAAGGGGTCAATTGACCATTTTGGTCATGCTGACTTATTTGTAGATCTTACTTTTCTGAACATTATTGCTGTTTACAGTTTATCTATAATGATATTCAAGATAATAACCAAAAACGGCAAAATTTCCTTAAAATTACCAATTCAGGGGCAGCAACCTAACAACGGGTTGTCCCATTCATCTGAAAATTTCAGGGCAGATAGATCTTGACATAATTAACATAATTTTCCCTGTCAGATTTGCTCTAAATGCTTTGGTTTCAGAGATATAAGCCAAAATCTACATTTTACACCTATGTTCTATTTATAGTCATGGCCGCCATCTTGGTTGGATTGCCGGGTCACTGGACACATTTTTTTATACTGTATACCCCAATGATGATTGTGGCCAAGTTTGGTTAAATTTGGCCAAGTTGATTCAGAGGAGAAGATTTTTGTAAAAGTTAATGACGACGGACAACAGACGCGGGACGATGGATGCCAAGTGATGAGAAAAGCTCACTTGGCCCTTTGGGCCAGGTAAGCTAAAAAAAGGAGGTTTTTAAATAAAAGCTATGATTTCTTACAATAGTGTTTCTCCAACAGGAATATGTCCATGAATTACAGGTTGGGCACCATGCTGCAAGTCTAAGTCTTGAACTCGTAGACCCTGCAAAATACAACACATTTATTGCCAAACAAATTTAAAATACATTTAATATGTATTCATTCAATGTGAAAAGCGAGTCTGAACTAGTGTCTTATATATTGAAAAGTCTGCAGGGTGCAGCTTTATACAAGTGCAGAGGTCGAACCCTGAACAGTTGGGGTAAGTTTGGACACAACATTGAAGCTTGATACAGCTCTGAGCTTGGATTGTTATTAAATAGTTGACACAGCAAAGGTTTCTGACACAGAATGGAACTTAATTTTTTTTTGCTTTTGAGCAATACACTATGCTGTTTAATATAAATCCCCTCAAAAAAATATTTGAAGAAAAATTCTTTTTAATTTCTAAAATCTGAAATGAGAAAAATTTTATCCCCAACCCTCCCAATTTTTTTTCACCTCCCAAAATCCCTTATTCAAAAAATAATCTCAATTCAAATTTCTAATTATGTTGGCAAAAATAACTATTCATTTAAATACATCATAAAGTATTAAAACATAAAATAACTAACAGTCATGGTTAAAATCAATATTAATAAACAGTAACTTCTAAAAATAAATTTACAGCTACACATCTCAAGACAATTATCACTTCCTTTAACATGATTTTCAAGCAGTGTAAGGGAGATAATCAAGAAATCAAACATATATATAACAGTATTCTTTAAATTTTAAATGGAATTGGATTACCTCCCTTACACTGCTTTTAAATTATCTAAATTGTCCTTTAACCAGAAAAACCCTTGTTTTTCCCCCAGAGGTGGATTTAGGGGAAGGGGCCCAGCAGGCCCGACCCCCCCCCCCCCTTTTTGGGAAAAAATTTGGTTGCTTATATAGGGAAATCACTGAAGCGTGACTGGAGCGGGCCCCCTCTAAGGCAGTCAGTGGGCCCCACTTATGAAAATTTCTAGATCCGCCACTCCCCCCCTTTATTGCCCCTAATAGCTCAACGATGTGATCCATTACCCCCTATAACCATCCCTTTGTAGTATGGAAACTTGTGGTATAAATTCAGAGAATTATACACTTAAACAGAATTTATTGACTGAAAACTACAAAAATGCTTATTTGGGCCCCTTTTTTGTCCCCTCACTTATTGAAACCCCCCTTGGAACAAGAACACTAAAACTCAATTCCAGCCTTTCCTTTGTAGTAAGAAACCTTGAAGTTTAATTTCAGAGGGATCCATACAATTTAACACAAGTTATTGTCTGTAAACTAGAAAAATGCTTCTTGTTGGCCCTTTTTTGACCCCTTTTCCTAAATGTTCAGGGATAATAACCCCAAACTGACACCAAGCCTTCTCTTTATTATATGGAACCTTGTGGTACAATGTCAGAGAGATCCACACAGTTAAACATAAGTTATTGTTCAGAAACCTCAAAAATGGTTGTTTTTGGACCCTTTTTGGCCTAATTCCTAGACTGTTTGCCCCATAATCCTTAAAATAAATCCCAACCTTCTACTTAGTGGAACAATTTCAGAGTAATTGCAACATTTAAACACAAACCCCAAAAATCAATCCCAACCTTCCTTATGTGGTCATAAACATTGTGTTAAAATTTTATTGATTTCTATTTACTTACCGGGTA
This sequence comes from Mytilus edulis, assembly GCA_019925275.1. NCBI lineage: Eukaryota > Metazoa > Mollusca > Bivalvia > Mytilida > Mytilidae > Mytilus > Mytilus edulis. Next base: position 63,366,308 of record CM034353.1, read on the forward strand.
TACTAAAGTTATTATCTGGACACCATCCGTCTTCGGACGACGACGACGACGTGATACCAATATATGACCGCAATTTTTTGGGGGTTGTATAAAAACAATTGACCAAAATTTCTTGCAAATTGGAGATTGAATTTTTAAGCTAGTGTCTGAAAACTTGAAAAAAACACTTTTTTAATGAATAAAACCCCATTTCTTGGAAACGAAAAATCTAAAATTTATGAAAACTAAAGCGAGCTCACGTCAATAGAATATATACAATTCACCAAAGTTTTATGCATTTTGGGTAAAGAGTTTTTGAGTTTGACATATTGTCTACGGAAGGATAGACAGATGGACAACAGTATACCAGAAATCAGAAAGATCATAACATGAGACTGATGGACAGACGGACAGACAGACGAACAAACAGACAGACACACAGACCAGAAAACATAATGCCCATAAATGGGGCATAAAAATTTCCCAAAAAATCCTGAATTGTTCAGAAATTTATTAATTTTACCTGATTCAGGACAATTTCTGTACATTTCAAAGCTGTATCTATATCAGTAAATACTGGAACAGAATTCCTCTCTACCAGATCTTCTAATATCTTACGTCCTCGGCATAAATCACTCTTTTCCCTATAAAGGAAGGTCAAAGTCATTTAAAGTTATCATACAGAAATGGTCTGACATTCAAAATTGTAAAATAATCTTGAAATTTTAATCATAAAACTATCACTTTCATAGCTTTTGTTTCCTGGGATATAATTTGCCTGCTATTATAGCAATACTTATAAATTACACATAGGTATAGGAATATGTGGTATGAGTGCCAACGAGACAACTCTCCATCCAAATAAAAATTTATAAAAGTAAACCATTATAGGTCTATTTGTTATGTAACATGCCGACTATAAATAAAGCTTTGAATTGAATTGAATTGAGGTCAAGTTACGGCCTTCAACACGGAGACTTGGCTCACACTGAACAACAAGCTATAAAGAGCCCTAAAATTGCAAGTGTAAAACCATTCAAACGGGAAAACCAACAGTCTAAACTATATAAAAAAACAAGAAATGTATATCACATCTCAGAACCAATCACTCATAGAATGTGAATATCTCAATAATTGAACAAAAGCTAACGGCTATGTAATAATGCTTTCTTTTGTTAGTTCTGCTTATAATGCTAAAATGGAATGGGAATTTCTTGCTATGAAATCCCTACCCCTCCATCCTGTGACTGCCTTTATACAAAGACTTACTGTTCAGTAAATACTCTTTTACATTCTGTATCATTGTCCTCTATTTCTGTCAGCACAAGTATAACTTGCTTCATGCTAGCTGTAAAAAGAAAATGATGTGATTTATTCTCAATACTTATACATCTTTTTTTCAAAATGCAAATATTTTGAATACTATGAATACATCTAATCAAAAAGTATACGAGCTGATTTCTGCCAGGCTGAATTTAGAATTTCAAAGAGCATAATTCATTTTGTTTACAAAATGCCCTTTGAAGAATTCAGATATGTTACTTATGCAAATCCTAAATATTTCTTTTTTTTACTTTGAGTACAGAAAAATTATGTATTTGATTTGGTTTTTGTGGACAATAATTGCCATGACAATCATATACGACAATTCTATATTTTTATTCACTGGTGGAGGTGTTACCAATTAAAGGAAGTTGATACTTTTGATGAAAAGGTTACCCAGTTGTCTCCCTTACTTTACTATTGACCTTGTGCTATTGACCCTTAACTTAACTCTTTTTTTAGTAATACATACCAACTAGGTATCCTACTTCAATCATAGATGATATTCCTCTTGTTTCCTTGTCTATTACAAAGAACATGATGTCCGCATTCTGAAATATAATGAAATATAAATAGTATGATTAAAAAAAGAAGCGCTATTGAAATCATTAAGACAATTAATTGCTCAAAATAATTCATGAGCAAGTTAAGGTGCAACCAACAGGATTAAAAGGATTAAAAACTTCAAATCTTCCAAAAATGAAACAATTAAAGGTTAAAAAAAAATATAGTGTTTATTCTTACCTTTTTGGCTTGTGCTTCTAGTTCAAGTAGTTCTGGTCTCCAGTTTTGTACCTGCTTTAGGAAAAAAATAAAAGACAGAAATGGAAAGTCTTATTCAAATCAAAATAAGAGCAAAACATAGAGCAGTTCAGTTTGATTAAAATCAAACCTCTCAGTGCTCACGTTTCTGATATGTAGTGTGGGAGTGATTAAAATCAACCATCTCAGCGCTCCCGTTTCTGATATGTCATGCCACGTGACATATCAGAAAAGGGAGCGCTGAGAGGTTTGATTTTAATCAGACTGAGAGCAGTTAAAGAAGAGAAAACACATCTGCTGACTGAACTATTTGGAAGCCTTGTTTCTCTAGTTTTTGCGCTATTTTCACATTTCCTGATCGGTGTGAGAAAAATATTTCTCCTCACTAGTGAAAAATCTTTTCTCTGCAAATGATTGGTCGAAATTTAATTGTGACGTTAAATTTCTGAGTTTCTTCTTAATTTTCCTATTGTGACGTCATTAAAAAGGCGAACATGTCTGATGACGTCACATAAAAAGTACACTACTTTCTTCAAATTCTTGGAAAGGAAGGATAAAAATCATTAGAGAATTATAACTTGTGTATAACAATATTTCTCCACTTTCAACAGTTAAATTTAAATTATTTAAAAAGCATGGCAAGCCTCGCTCTTTAAATATTAAAAATTTAACTGTCTTGAGCGGAGAAATATCGTAATACACTTGTTGCAGTTGTGGAATCTATATATAATTGTGTGAAGTCAAACTATAGATTATCACAATATAGTCAGCCTTTGTAACATACAGGAGTTCAGGTTTGTTGCCATATTAAAGTGGAGGTTGAAGAAGGGGTATCATGTGACCTTTTTTATCCATCTGCCATGTCTTTTTTACCTTTTTTTTTCTCATATTTTTTTCTTTTTGTGAAAAAAATTGTGGCTTTAAGAGATTTCATTTAAAATTCCCTAAAAATTGTCAAGTTTTAAATAAGATTGTGTATAAATTCTATATCCACTTTTCTTAAAATGTCCTGTACCTAGTCAGAAATATGGCAGTTGTTATTATTCAGTCAGTTTCTATGTATGTTGGAGTTAGTTTTTGTAGCAGTTCAGTGTTTCTGTTGATCCTTATTTTCCTTATAGTTGATGTGTTTCCCTCAGTTTTGGTTTGTGATCTGAATTTGTTTCAACTAAATCTATTTATGAATATTGAACAGGGAATACTACTATTGCCTTTAGGTACTTATTTTACTTACAGGATTATAAAATGTGATACCATGTGACTTCAGAAATGGAATAGCCAGCTCCTGTCTCCATGTGGTAGGGTTACATGAGCCTCCAAGGAAAACTGAAACAAATTTAAGTTCTCAAAATGAATTAATGGTAAAGTATAAGTCTGAAATCAAATATCCATGAAAATGCAAAACTTCTCCAACCCACAAAAAATAGCACCAACCAAAATAGTTTAATGGACAGTAGCTGGTATCCTTCCTTATTGGGAGCACCTAGATCAATTTCATAACAAGAGGCTGTCACAACGACAGCAAACCGGATTTATTAACATTTATTTGTGTCCTGGCAATATCACAAGAACCATTACTCCTGAACGGTAAAAGTCAAAATCGTCATTATTAAACTTGACCTCTATTTTGTCATCAGTAACAACATATAAAAATTTCAAAAGCTTTGGTTGAATGGTTCATGAGAAAATGCACGGACACGACTGGAAACACCATTTTTCAATTTTTCAAGAACCATAACTCCTGAAAGGTAAAAGTCAAAATCGTCATTATTGAACTTGACCTCTATTTTGTCATCAGTAACAACATATTAAAATTAAGGAAGCTTTGGTAGAACAGTTCATGCGTAAATGCAGGGACACGACTGGAAACTCCATTTTTCAATCTTTCAAGAACCATAACTCCTGAACGGTAAAAGTCAAAATCGTCATTATTGAACTTGACCTCCATTTTGTCATCAGTAACAACATATTAAAATTTGGGAAGCTTTGGTAGAACAGTTCATGCGTAAATGCACCGCCACAACTGGAAACTCCATTTTTCAATCTTTCAAGAACCATAACTCCTGAACTGTAAAAGTTAAAATCGTCATTATTGAACTTGACCTTCATTTAATTGTCAGTAACAACATATTAAAATTTTAAAAGCTTTGGTTGAATGGTTCATGAGTTAATGCACGGACAACATTTGATTGCCGCCCGACCGACCGACTGACCGACCGCCCACCCGCTGTACATCCCAAAATCAATATCCGACATTTTTGTCACAAAAATCCGGTTAATAAGAGGTCAACCAATAGGTTGAAAACCTTGTCATTCCTGGACTTCTAAGCTAAAGTAGGAAAAGTTAAAAAATTATTATATAGAACAAATCTTTAAAAGATTCTGCAGAGACGTGTGTAATGGGTGCATATACTGCTGCCAGTGTAAAAAGTGTAATGTTGACTGCCAAAATAAAAAGTTCACTTGTCAGCAAAATAGAGAAAAATAAATTTAACAAAATCTGTATTTTGTTCTTGGTGCTTTATCATGAAAACGGAGAAGCTTAAGTCTAAGTGTTGTTAAATTCCATGAAGTTTTAAAATTTTAAAATCTTAAAACTGCTGACAGTGTACCTAAATGTTGGCATAAAAAATCTCGCCTTTCTAATCAAATCTTCATGTGTACATTCATGATCATAAATTTTACTATTATAATTATTGCACCAATACATAGACACTGAAAGTCTGTCTGTCATACACTACAGCTCAGGTGGATTTTGCTTTGTCCACCGGCCCACCATGGGAGTGGGCATGCAATTTCTTTTGTTTAATCTGAAGACTTGCAAGTACAATCACTTGAAAAAAGCAGATAAGCATTTGTAATCAATATTTTTACAAAAAAAGATATTTTAGCTAGAGTGGGCACGGGTGGGCTGCTCAAGGAGGGCAGGTGGAAAAAGCAAAATCCACACGAGCTGTTGTGTATCTTAACTTGAAGTGCAAAATTTGTCATGAAAATAAGGTTTGACAGAGGTTTTCTGTTAAAATGATGGACTTTCTTTGCTTATGCCTGCAGAGGTGTAGAATAATTCAGAAGCAATATGTGAAGTATAAGATAGATACAGTTATTATTGTAATATACTCTAAGGGTTGTTCTATTTAAATATACATGTAGCTTTGGGAGGCACTAAAACACATAGGAGACATTGTAAGGGTGGTTGTCACAAGTTCAATCTAAAGACAAAAGTCTAAATAAATGGTGAAATTATACATTTAATAGCTTTCTTAATTAATAGATGACTTTCTCAGCTGTGCATATTATATTAAATAGAACAACCTTTAAAATATGGACTATACAAAAACACCAAAATATGGCACACACCTAATTTGTACAATAGTGTATGTTAATTGAATAATGTTTCTACTTATATTCTAAGATAATATATTTTCAAAGCATTTGCAGTAAAAAAAAAAAATGTTTTACTTTAGTCCTTGACAATTCCTTTCCCTTACTCTATAGGAATGGATCAAGGGTCAGATAAGAGCCTTAAAAGGGGGAGGCAGGAAGTCACACCTGACCACATTCAGCAGATATTTTTAATAGATAAAACATGTTTATCTCTAAAGGTATTTTGTAGAGTGATACTAACTTTAATCCAAATCTATACTCTACAGATTTATTAAGTATTTCCCCCTCCCCTAACCTTCCAAAAGTGAAATGACAACAGATTTTAAAATGTAATTTAACAACCACTTTATTTATACTCTACAGATTTATTAAGTATTTCCCCCTCCCCTAACCTTCCAAAAGTGAAATGACAACATATTTTAAAATGTAATTTAACAACCACTTTATTCTACAAAATTTTGTTTGATATGAAATGCTGTTTATTACTTTAATATTTATATACAATGATTGTTTCAGTATAATACATTGTGGATTAATAAAGATATTATAGCTGTAAAGCATCTGCATTAAGAGAGTGGATACCAACTGTTCTTATTTGAAAATAAAGCTTTTCACATCAATAGAGGACTATAAGCTTCAATTGATATCCAAGAATATGTGAACAATATTAAAATTAATTGGTCAGAAAAAAAAGCCTAAAATTTGTTTTTTTGTTGTAAAGCAAAAATCTTATCTGTTTTCCAAGATTTCTGTGAGATTTGTATAGAAAATATTTTTAAATGCAATGTTGGCATATTTTCATACTGTTTTCTTGCATTTAATATAGAAACTTCAAATAAAAAGAAATCCAAATTTTAAAATGGATGTTCCAAAATAGTAACACAATCATTGCATAATAAAATTGCTCAAAATACATTTTTTTTATTTCCTGTTTACATGCTGACATGTTTTACCCAACAGGTATTTTTTCTGACCAATCAGAAGAGTGCAGTGACATAGTATGTGATAAAAGGTGAGAGAATAGATCTACAGTATCTATGACAACACAATGGTTACCTTGGAAATGTGTTGTATTTTCTGAAATCAATATAGCAGATTATGATCAAGACTAAAACTTCTATTGGGGATGACTTTATTTGTCAGTAAAAAAATAATTAAATCTAATCTAAATAGATGCAAAAATCTTACATTTTTGGTCATAGAATTGCTTGGACTAGACTCCCAGGGGATTTTGTTTCTAATTTCTAAAGATTTAAAAAAAAAACCACCAAGCAGTGGGTCTATTTAGAGAGTTTGTAAGGAACTGTTGATGCAGAAATTTTTGTGATGTTTTTTTAATTGCAAAACAATGTGAACAGAAAACTCAATTTTTAGTTGCATCTTTTGAATGCATTAATTGCATGCAACTGTTTCTAATATCTAACTTTGCTTATGTATCCAGTGTTCAAAATCTATTTATAAATGGTGACAATTTTTTTTATAAATTTACAGTATTTCCTTAAAGAAACTATACAATGAATAATCAAACATTAACACAAATGGGATACAACTCATGTTTATCAAACAAGTGACTGTACAGTTTAATCTAAACTGTACATGAATCACTTAGTCTAAATTCAGAATCATATTTTGTTGTTTACTATTGTGATGTCATAACTTTGTGTTTCATTATTTTATCATGCAAAGCATCAAAACAAGAAATTGCTGAGTAGGTTGTACAGCCAGTCCTGTATACAAATGAGAGAAAATGGGCTAATTTCTATAACACTGATAACCTACTAGTAGACTGGCCATTATTCCTTATAGCCTTTCCTTGATTCAGTCACTAAAATATATAGTGCAAATATAAATTAAAATGTGCTTTGACTAGTAAGTATACTTGAAGGGTTGTTGTATGTAATGTTTATGTTTAATTAAATTTTCTGGTTATAGTATATAACGCTATATATCTGTATTGTCTCATTAGGTTGAAATTAAAGTTTTTATTTTCTATAATAACTGTTAAGTTGTTCAATAATATATTGTACCTCTCTTTTTCCATTTAATGCTATCTGTTTCGGTCTTTTTCTCTCTGTATAAACTCTTTGGTTTTGGTGTTATGATATTATGGCTGGAAATATACAACTTCAATTAATTTTATATATGATTTTATATATGAATTTTATATATGAACTAGGATAAAATTCTGCATCTAAATTGAAAAATAAAAGTGAAATGTGTCCATTGGACACAGAGGATTCCCGAGATTACATATAACTTAACAAATGGACTCAAGAACTGTAGAAAAATGCTACAAATATTTGTACTTAACCTGAGTTTTGTACTGATAAGAATTGTGTATCGGTTCATATCATTTATGTGAGGTAAACTAAAGTTATAAACATGATAAAAGGATTAAAAAAAAATCAGCAATTTTTCCATTTGTAAAGGGACATAACTCTAGAACAGAAAAAGTGCTATCACCAAAATTCAAACTTTATCTGTGTTTTGTGGTCAAAGGCATTGTTTATTATAAGTTTCATGACATTTGGTTGAGGCATAATTTAAGGACCATAAAAATATGTTTTTTAGTTTTACAAATTACAACCATTGACAACTGGTATTATTCTTACAACATGTATGAAATACAGTCTCCTTTTGTACTATCCTTTATACATTTTATAAAAGTGACTAATTTGAACTTCTTAATATTCGTAATATTTGTCAGTAATTATCATACCAGTTATGATAATGATTTTTAAGCTCTGTTACAAGAATGCAGAATTCTCCAAAGGTCACATGATCTGGTTCACATGGGCTGCCATATTCTACAGCACATTGTACCATCTCAAAAACTGTGTGGATACAAATAAACAACATTAAAAATTGTAACTTTTATATATAAATTCATTACATATGGTATGCATGGTATGCATATATGACTTGCTGGATTCTGGAGAATCTGTTTAAAAGGTTATAAAAAACTTTATATTTGCACATTTTCATTAAAATTTTCTTATGGTTTTTTTGTCGAGCCTGCAACTTTTGTTGCAGAAAGCTCGACATAGGGATAGTGATCCGGCGGCGGCGGCGGCGGCGGCGGTGTTAGCTAACTTCTTAAAAGCTTTATATTTTAGAAGGTGGAAGACCTGGATGCTTCATACTTTGTATATAGATGCCTCATGTAACGAAGTTTCTGTCAGTCACATGTCCAATGTCCTTGACCTCATTTTCATGGTTCAGTGACCACTTGAAAAAAAAGTTCAATTTTTTTGTAATGTTGAATTCTTTCTTATTATAAGTAATAGGATAACTATATTTCATATGTGCGTACCTTGCAAGGTCCTCATGTCTGTCAGACAGTTTTCACTTGACCTCGACCTCATTTCATGGATCAGTGAACAAGGTTAAGTTTTGGTGGTCAAGTCCATATCTCAGATACTATAAGCAATAGGGCTAGTATATTCGGTGTATGGAAGGACTGTAAGGTGTACATGTCCAACTGGCAGGTGCCATCTGACCTTGACCTCATTTTCATGGTTCAGTGGTTATAGTTAAATTTTTGTGTTTTGGTCTGTTTTTCTCATACTATATGCAATAGGTCTACTATATTTGTTGTATGGAATGATTGTAAGGTGTACATGTCTAGCGGGCAGATGTCATGTGACCTTGACCTCATTTTCATGGTTCAGTGGTCAATGTTAAGTTTTTGAGTTTTGGTCTTTTTATCTAATACTATATGCTATAGGTCAACTATATTTGGTGTATGGAAATATTTTATGATCTTTATGTCAGTCGCGCAGGTTTGATTTGACCGTGACCTCATTTTCATGGTTCATTGCACAGTGTTAAGTTTTTGTGTTTTGGTCTATTTTTCTTGACCTTAGTAATAGGTCAACTATATATGTTGTATAGAAGCATTGTTAGCTGTACATCATTTGTACATGTCTGCCTGGCATGGTTCATCTGACCTTGACCTCATTTTCAAGGTTCATTGGTCTTTGTTTAGTTATCTTGGTTAATGTTAAGTTTATGTGACAGTTGTTATAAAGCTTAACTTTATACTTAGGACTATCAACATAATATCAATGGTTAGTATAGAAGGCGAGACATTTCAGCGTGTGCACTCTTGTTTAATATTGATTCAAAACATTTAGGCTTAAAACAGATGAATGCTTCTAAAGGGAGATAAGACCTGGAATTTTGTTTAATCATATAGTTAAAGGCTGCTTCCTCGCTGTGTTGAAGACCCATTGGTGGCCTTTGACTGTTTTCTGCTCTTTGGTTGGATTGTTGTGTCTTTAACACATTCCCCATTTCCATTCTTAATTTTACTAATCATGTTGATGTCATGTGGATTTTTAAAACATAATTGGATTTAAAAATCATTAAAATATCACATAGTTTGAGAATCAATGAGAATGGAAATCGGTAATTTTCACATGTTTCACAGAGTAAACAACCCAACCATAGAGCAGACAACAGTTGAAGGCCACCAATGGGTCTTTGATACAGCAAGAAACACCCGCACCCGAAAGAGTCCTTCAGCTGGCCCTTAACAAATATGTTACTCGTTCAGTGATAATGGACGTCATTCTAAACTCCAAATTATACACAAGAAATTTAAATTAAAAATCATACAAGACTAACAAAGGCCAGAGTTTCCTGACTTAGGACAGGCGCAAAAATGTGAACTTACTTTGTGATTTTGATGGATACAGATGTACTTCATTGAAAGCTTTCCTGAGTTGACATAATGGTATCCTGCCATTTCCATCATCATACTTCCTGAACACTTCATACAGTTCTCTGTATAAAATGTAACTCATTTTTATAATTTTATTATTTAATATTAATAAACATCATGTACATGATGTACATGTACATGTATATGTACCAGTTTGCTGATGGGAGAATTTTTTTACCTGGGCAAAACTTTTAACATTGGCAAAATGATTGGAAAATACTGCTGCTCTGAATACTGAATCTTAATGTTAAACATCAGCCATTACTGGACTCGAACACTATTCTTATACATGTAGCCCAAGGAGTGGCTGTGAAGTTTTGAGATACAATGTATGGTAATCATGGTACATTTAATGTGGAATTTTATCTTATAGTGAAATCTGTGTTGTGGTCATGGTCATTTGGCATGTTTGGGTGCAAGTTAAAAGTTATTTAGCATTATTATACTACATGTAAGAATCAGTTGGTTCGAAGTTGTTCAGACCACAGACAAACCACCAACATGACCAAATGTTATCTTGACTCATTAATTTTTGACTTTGCTGAAAATGTTAAGCAATACACTTACCATGAGTGACACACACAAGTCAGAATCTCACTTTATTTAGAAACAATGAAATATATATTTATAGCAATACACTTCCCAAAAATCGGTAAAATTGGGTGCGAACGACGTTACATGTAGGGTGCAAACAGACTTTGGGTGCAAATGTGTAGGATGCAAAAGTGAAAGGTGGCGAATGTGAATGGGAGCGAATGAGATTGGGCGCAAATGAACCCGGATTCATGATACATGTACACTAGTAATCTGACTTCCAATGGCTGCTTTGCCAGACAAGCTGGAGCCGTGGCCTTTGAGTGTCAGAGTAATCTTGATTAAACTAAAGCCTTAAGGCAGTAAAGCACTATTAAAATGAAAAAACTATTCACACAAAACCTTTGAAAAGGCTATAAACGTGTGTTTTGTGAACGTGAAAGTGGGCAAATGGATTAGGAGTGAGTTAATTATGACTATAATTCATATCTGGTAAGGATATTTTATTTTTTTTCTGGGACGCCTTCCTGTAGGATAAAAAAAAGCCAAAATCAAAATATCCACAGCAGACGGCATGATAATTTATCTGGACTAAAACGAACCCGGTTGTGCATCTACATCTACATCTACATGGGTAATCCGTAAAGAGTCGGTTGACTCATCACACGAATGTATTAAAATTAAAGTTGTGTCATCCAAAATGTGCTCTTTTAAAAACATCTGTACAGGTTAGGTGCCAGTGCAGATAAAAACATGTGTGTGCTGACTTACGGATATCTGTGTGCAACCAGGGAAAAGGAAAGTCATTTTACCTGGTAACATGTCCCCAAAATATATTACACCCCTGGGATTCACTTGTTTCTGGAGATCCTGTCAAATTTGATAGAATGCCTCCCATTTGGGCTGAATTCTAGTATTTGAAGAGTTTTGGTGTAACATTTCGTCTGAATTTGTAAACAGGAAGTAGACCTGATGTGTCTATTTAAGGAACCTATTTCGGATCATGGTTGGTTTCCGACACATTTGTAACAGGTATTTCGTAATTTAAAAATCCTTGTTTATTTGTTCCGTCGTCATTTTTGGAGCAAATACGACATCCAGTTTTCGTTAATAGTCGTAAATATCAATATGCATGACCGACTGTAATAGCTGAATATGAATATATGAACAAAGGCGAAGTATAAACCAGACCATGTCTTGTCTTAAATGAATAACCCTCCTTAATCACAGGAACACACTTTATTACAAGGTTGTATCTTGGCGTAAATTGAACTAAATCTAGATTTATAATTAAAATCAATTATATCACAAGAAAGTTAAATATTTGTGACAGATAACCAGCTCAAACTTTGAAAGGTATCACAAAAGCAACACCGAAAAGCACTTAATTATTAAAGTAGTGACATGATACATGAACATGATCGGAAATGGAAAGCTAAAAATGATATTATTTAGGTAAAATTTTAAACAGTTAATTTTTACTTATTAGTCGATATTTGAAGCAGACTTTTATATACCCTTGATAACATTTATTTACGAGTTCAATTGGAGAAAGGTGCAATCGGCATAGTTACATGATGCGTTGACTGAATTATACAGTATACAGCTTAAGTTTGGTATTCGACTAAATTTATAAAATTGTGCTTTTGAACAAAGACGTCTGTTCATTTGTTGCGAGAACACCCTGTATGGTACATGTATATGCCTAAGATAATTTAAAAAACGAAAAGATCCCACAGAATTTTGAATATGATTGGCCCGCTATTGAAAACTGAAACCTGTACCCACCAACTACAATGTACTAATGAACTATAAACTCGGCAATAGAAAGTCTTAATCGAAGAATCACTCTTAGAAGCTTCTTTTAATATCTATTTTAAAAATTCCGTGAGCATGTGAATTGTTTCACAAAATACATTGTTTCTTTTCTATAACAGAACGTTTTAAATATTTTTAAGCTTGACTTTCGGCTTGACATATGACAAAGTCAAGGGCAGAGACACGTTTTTTTCTATTTTCTGTAAATATTGATATAAAATTTAGTACTACGGAAAGTTCTAAGCTCTACGAAGCATTTGGTTATTTGAACCCACTTTAAAGTTTAGTTATCCAGGGAATGATGGTAAGTCCGGATAATTGTCTTTATCTTAAGTCGATATTGCCATTGTCCGGCATCTTAAAACTTGGGTATGCGATGGGTACCAAGTCGATATTGCCATTGTCCGCATCTTAAAACTTGATGCAGCTAAAAGAGTATATCTTCTATGTTTGACTAGCATAACTACAGATAGAATCATGGCAGTCACGTGGATTTTAGAGTTACCGTCCCGTTATTTCGAACGTTTGTCTGACGCGCTAGAAGTGGATCCAGGATTTAAAAAGAGGAAGTTCCCTAAAACTAGATAACGTATTAAAGGCGGTAAGGAAAAGAAGATGTTAACAGAACAGCCGATGCCGATGATTTTTTTTTTTATATATGTAGCCCAATAAAGGCCGGTATCGGGCCCCTGCTCCTCATAATCCGCGTCTTGTATATGCTTGATTTATATTCAATGATTCTGTTTATTTGGTTTAATTAGACTTTGGGGACTTTTAACTAATTGTACACATTTCCATTGCTGAAGACTGTAGGTCGACACAAATATTTCTAGATTTATTTGTATGTTCCTCGCAACTAAACATGGGGTGGTGGGGGATTTAGTTTCTTCCTGTCAATCCATCCGTCCGCCCATCCTTCGGTCCCAATATGGGTATATATATATATATAGTTATTCCAGAAAACTCCTCCTACATATATATCTGCACTGATATTATATAGATTCGAACTTTCACTGGTAAATAATTGCTTAATTATCTTTCATATTTCCCACAGCATGGAAAAGAATATATTTGTATATCACGGAAAAGGAGTTAGCAAAGAAGCCACTGAGATGCTATTCGAGTCCTTAAAGACCATTTGTGGACATTACAAAATTTCTCTAATCTCACCAGAGGAAATTCGAAAAGGTACCAAATGAATGCAAGTTACGAATGTAACTTATATATAATGTATGATACGCACATAATTTAAAGGGTTTTGACTGTTTTTATTGCAATAAACGGATACCTCCGAAAATAAGAATTTTTAAAAAAGACATCGTTAGGTTAACATACGACCCAGCTCTTAATTGCGAAAAACTATTCAGTCTAAATATGTGGCATTTGTTATCAATGTATAAACCCACAGCGTAATGCTAGTAAAACAACATTTTCTAGTGAACATGATGAATTATTGATTGGTGCATAGCGGTTGATGCTGCAGAACATCCATAACCAACCATTACAATGTATATGACTATATTAAGACCATAAAATGTGTTTGAAATGTTTATTCTTTGGAATACATTTTGATTTGAATAAGACTGACTGGCTTGACCGAATTGTGTCATACTACAATTTAGCAGTAAAAAAGAAGACACGTTTGCAACAGGGATACAAAGACTACAACAGGATACATAGTTTAATTTTGAGTAAATTAAACTGTACATGGATAAATCATTTTAAAATAAACTGTTTGATCACCAAAAAATAAATGATATAAATTCCCTATCGATCGATTATCATTCTTAGGAAACTTTTAAAAATATTACTTGAAATGCATTAGATTCTGACATTTTAAGTAATATTTTTTTTATATAATATCATATGCAAAGAGCAGACCAAACTTTTCCGCGCGTTTTTTATATGTAATTGGTGAGTTTTTATATTTGTTTTTGAAGGAGATTTATTACGAACAGCAGCATTGCTAGCTATAGGTGGAGGTTATGACACCGGATACATACAGGCTCTTCAGTCAGACGGAATACGAAATATAAAGAACTATGTAGAGGATGGTGGTTCATATTTAGGTATTTGTGCAGGAGCATATTTAGCATGTCGGAGAATCGAGTTTGATAAAGGTGGAAAATTCGAAGTATGTGGAAGCCGAAATCTTGGATTTTTCCAAGGTAAAATCAAATATAGACAGAAAAAGATACTCAATTAAGTCTCTTTCATAGATTCATAATTTGAGATTTCCATGCATTTACTGTAAATCCTTGAATACATACTTTGGTTTTGTAATTGCATAATATTAGTGATCAAAACTTTACACCACAAAACGGTACAATCAAATATTAGCGATTCTCATGTTGAATTAACCTGAATAATGTTTCGTAAAGCCTGAAGTTTAGATATCACAATGTGTTTCCCTAGATACATTGGAATAAATATAAGCAACAAGGATATAACAAAAAATGACAAAACATTTAAGGTTAACTTTTTGGGACGAAATTGTAGCATAGCTCAGTTTTTGGTAAATCACGTATAAAGCAGACTTCGTGTGTATGTTTTCCAGACTAATTACTTAGTAACCCAGGGAGTATTTTTTAATTCATTATTTTTGTAAATACTGTATTATGACTATTTTCTATAGTATGTTTATAATTAACACCGACAGAATATACTTCGAATCAAATTTTTTGAACAGGAGTTTGTATTGGACCAACATTTCCTGGATTTCTGTATGACAGTGAGGCGGGAGCTCATGCAGCTCAAATCAAAACAGACGATTCCATGGTTACTAAAATTTCTTCAACTGATCAGGGAAGCAAAGACATTATCCCAAAAGACATTCCAGACACCTACTTGTATTTCAATGGTGGCGGCCATTTTACTTTGGACGACAAAACTTCACAGAACGTAAAGATTATAGCAAGATACAATAATTCACCAGACGGTATTCCACACCCTGCCGTTGTCTGGTGTAAGGTTGGAAGAGGTGTGGCCGTGCTTAGCGGGCCACATTTTGAATATATAGCTGATAAATTGGACCCTTCTATTGTGTATTTAAAAACTGTTATTCCTAAGATGAAACAAACACTTCTCTCCAGGGATATATTTTACAGGACTATTTTGAAGTTGCTGAAAATTTCAAAGTTATGACGGATTACCTGTACTTAAACTGATAACAAAAACCAAGCTATATATGTTTGCAAAAAACAAAAAATAATGGCTGTGCATGTGTTCACTCAGGGAGAAATGAAATAATAATAAATCTTTTCCTTAATAAATGTATATATGTGCATTGATTTAAACAACTCAATCAATTTAAGCATTTTTAACATTGTATGTTTTGTCTGGTGATCATGATAAAACTGATAATAATATTATTTACATTTTAACACTATTTATATAAATTCAAGGTGCTATATGTAATTTGTTAATGTTTAAGATATTGTTGTAATATCTGTAAAAACTTAGAGGTTTACATAATAATTAGCCATAACTGACATCTAAAGTATTCCACTATTATAAATAAGAAGATGTGGTATGAGTGCCAAACAGACAACAACAAGCACTTGTTTACATCCATGGAAAGATCCACTATCTACGTATATTTACGAGGAAATATACATTGGTAATGGAGCTTCCCATCGATAGAAAAAAATATACGTTGATAGTTGATCTTCCCATGGATAGAAACAAGTGCATGTGGATACAACGCTCAACTCATGTCACAGCGTGTAAAAAGTAAACAATTATAGGTTAAAGTACGGAGCCTTGGCTCACACCAAACAGCCAGCTATAAAGGGACAGAAAATGACTAGTGTAAAACAGTTTAAAATTAACAGGAAAACCAACAGTCTAATCTTTTTAAAAACAAGAAAACAGAATCACTTTAAACCAGTCCAAAAAAAAAACAAAAAAAAAACAACATGACTAAATCGAAATTATGTTACGAAAATAGTATTATTTCATGTGTTATTAAAGCCCGATTAAAATTATTAACACCGGAATTCGGTATGTTTTGATTAGTCATATGTCTGAGTTAGTTTATTTGGCGCCTAAGATGACAATGCCAAAATCAACCAAGCTAAATAGAGTAATTTAATGCAGTAACAGTATAAATGCCAGGTTTTGTAATAAATCTACTCTCTGCACGTTAATTGCTCACCCCAACAACTCGTAACGGCTCTGTACGTGACCTGTTACAACTTGAATATGTTGAAGGCCTCATCTAATATACACTCCTTTCCCAGCAGACAGTGTAAGTTAAAATTTTCCACCCTTCCTTCATGTCGCCCCAATTGATAGACACAATTTCCGTTTCATTTTTTTAATTTGTTTTTCCTGAAAATACATGAAATACTTGACACTGGACGTAACGCAAACAACATTCAAGCAATCAATTATTTAATCAATTAAACTCAATAATTATGTTTTACAACATTTTCATTGCTATATAAGGGAATTATTTTTCCCAGCTTTATACGAAAATGAATACAACAGACATACAAAAAAATCTCAATCAATCCTGCATTTGGTATTAATGGTAACATAAAACGTGAAATGTTCGTATCGTATCATGTGACCAGTTAACTTTCGAGTACTTCGGTGCCAACCAATTGAAATCTTTGATTTGGTGTTTCGATCACACAGACAGACAGACAGACAGGCCGAACACATTATATTGCAAGGGGTATGATTAGAAAACACTAAGTTGACTTCAATGTTGAGTGTATTTCAAAACCCTTAACCAAAATTTGTTTTTAAACAATTATATAATGTATTTTGACACGTATATATGGTCCGCATAGAAATAAGACTCAAACGGTAGCACTTTATTGAACATATTGACTTATTCGTTTTATTTCCAACCTTGATAAACACCCATAGAGAAATATTAATCTGGAAGTCAAATTGTAACATCAGTATAGTACGTCAATACACATAAATTAAAATGAATTATGACATGGTTTATTTAGTTATCTTCACCTAAGTATAAATAGGTCAATATTTTCTATAAACATTAATGATAGGCACTTAATAATTGTCATTTGTTTATTGAGCCCACTATTTCAAGTGACCAAATGTATACGTCAATCAAACACAATTTTAAGGTATCCCTTTCAAGCTGTTTGTTCCAAAATTTTGTAAAATTACTTCTAAGTAAACATAAAAACTAATATTACTAGTTAGTTCCCCCCCCCCCCCCCTTCCAATACAGTGTTAGCTGTTGACTGTATCAAAGTGTGTAAAATTCATTGAAATCTTTTGGGAGGGATAGATGAACGTCTAACTGATAGGTGGTATTCAACACAAACACTTGTCCATCACTTTTTATTGATATATTTTGTTATAGCAGTATATAGGTAAACAAAATAAGAGACAAGTTCATGTAATATTCAATGCAGAAAAAAACCCATCTCTCATCTTTGTTAAAAAATATCTTCATGAATTACTTTTTTATATATACATATTTCAGTTTTTATTGTGGCATGTATGAGGCAGAACCACAAAAAAAAAAAATCTTGTAAAATTCACCTAAAATAAAATCGAATTTTGTTCCTTATGATATATACTTTAAAGTGTGTGATCAGGTTAAGTACAAAATATGTATCATATATAAAATTATTGTCAAACTATTTACCGTTGATTTTTGCAATCAAATTAGAGACAACATTCCTGAAGCAATACATACTATATTGCAAAGAAGTGGGGTCAATTTGCTTATTTAAAGCAGAAAACCGACGTTTGTTAAATGATTTACATCCCTTCTTGCCGATAGGTAGCGTCGCAGTAAATATAATAATTCTTACTGCAATATTATTGTTTATGAATTCCCAAAGTACATAACAGAATTTACTTATCATTTTCTATGTGAAATTTGTTGATCACATAACAAGAAATCTTGTCTTCGTTTTGTTTGAACTTAATTAAAAAGATACATTTTATCTTAATGGCATACAAGATTGGAATATGTTGCCAATTAATGTTAAAAAAATAAAGAAAATAAAGAAATTCAAAATAAGCGTTAAAGAGTACTTGATTACAAGTTATATTGCGGCTTCATCAGACTCCCTTTTATATTATTAAACTTATTTTTATTTAAATTATTTTTAATTCAAATTATTTTTAATTTAAATTATTTTTAATTTAAATTATTTTTAATTTAAACTATTTTTATATGAATTTTTTATGTCTTATTTTTTTTGTATGTCGAAACTATAAGCCGTTTACATGAAGAGACCCTATTGGAAACAAGCTTTAGAGCTTTCATGGGTTATCCCTGATTAAATATCAGCGCTTTTTTTTCAATGCGCTTAAGGATACTACACTCATACAATGCCAATATATTTTACCATTTATGTGTTAGTATTGCCTTTATATATCGTATATATATTCCTTATTGTAATAAATAATATGCTTGATATTTTATTGATTAAAATATTATTACACTAATTTTTATTATTATATTATAGTAATATTCTTTTCGTATAGTATTTGTCAAAACTTTTAGGAATTTTTGGTCTTCCATGCTCTTCAACTTCGTATTTATTTGGTCTTTTAATTTTTTTTATTCGAGCGTCACTGATGAGTCTTTTGTAGACGAAACGCGCGTCTGGCGTAGATATAAAATTTTATCATATACTTAGACTAAATAACATATAAATTTTACCGTATGATAATAGCATTTTATACTTTCGTCCTGGAGGAAATGACAGCTTATGTTATATTGACAGACAGATGTCTAGTGATGACTTGAGACCTACATGACATGTAAGCACATAGGGAACGACGAATGCCAAGTGACGCCCTAACACATTCTATGTGATCCTGGATACTACTGTGCCTCATGATTACCTCCAGACCTTCAACTTAGTTTGAAGATTCTATAAGATAGTTTCTTCGAGTGTTGCCCTTTAACCCTGGAACAGCTGGTGGCAAATCATACTCATCATAAACATGTACATGTATATACAACATAGAACCAAATGCTAGTCTCTCGGCTAGTCTTTTTAAGATGAAGAACCACAATTACTGACCATATAAAAACCAGAACCAGACAAATGACTAAATATAACGCAAGTACTTCGACAAATTGATAAGGCTGTTGATAACAAAGGCTTGATAAAGTTTCACTTTTATTATAATATAAGTTTGCCCTTTGGGAGTCAGTATCTCAGCTGGGAAAATTTTGCTCCAGGCCCTGTCGACGACACTTGGTATAGTGGGTAGCCAAGCCCCGTGGACATGGACACTCCGTCAATCAACTGGAACGCAGAGGGTTCCAAAAAGGGGATGAAGCGATGCTTCATCTCGTAGCAGGGTGCTACGAAAAGGGGTTGAATTGACGGTGGAGAGATGAAAGTAGTTAATTACTTGGGGATAAGAAGAGAAGTTAACCAGTGGTGAATTTCGTAATGGTCATTTATTAATAAAACACCACTGGGTTGCTGAGAACTGTTCCCACATTCAGTGAAATATTGAAGGTGGTAGATTGGGGTGGATGGTGGGTGAAAATGAAAACTTATTCCTTTAGAGTAAACGTCCTTTGTATTCAACAGCCAAATCAAAAGCGAGAAGCTGGCAGCCTGCAATTGTAATCTGAGAACCTAATCCCTGATATCAGACAGACCAAATTAGGCCTGACCTTTGACCTTATAATGGAATCGACTGCCCCATCTCATGGAAGGAACCATCCCGTCTGAATAAACAACACTTATACTCTGCATAAGTTACAATTTATACTTTCGTCCTGGAGGAAATGACAGCTTATGTTATATTGACAGACAGATGTCTAGTGATGACTTGAGACCTACATGACATGTAAGCACATAGGGAACGACGAATGCCAAGTGACGCCCTAACACATTCTATGTGATCCTGGATACTACTGTGCCTCATGATTACCTCCAGACCTTCAACTTAGTTTGAAGATTCTATAAGATAGTTTCTTCGAGTGTTGCCCTTTAACCCTGGAACAGCTTGTGGCAAATCATACTCATCATAAACATGTACATGTATATACAACATAGAACCAAATGCTACAGTCTCTCGGCTAGTCTTTTTAAGATGAAGAACCACAATTACTGACCATATAAAAACCAGAACCAGACAAATGACTAAATATAACGCAAGTACTTCGACAAATTGATAAGGCTGTTGATAACAAAGGCTTGATAAAGTTTCACTTTTATTATAATATAAGTTTGCCCTTTGGGAGTCAGTATCTCAGCTGGGAAAATTTTGCTCCAGGCCCTGTCGACGACACTTGGTATAGTGGGTAGCCAAGCCCCGTGGACATGGACACTCCGTCAATCAACTGGAACGCAGAGGGTTCCAAAAAGGGGATGAAGCGATGCTTCATCTCGTAGCAGGGTGCTACGAAAAGGGGTCGAATTGACGGTGGAGAGATGAAAGTAGTTAATTACTTGGGGATAAGAAGAGAAATTAAGCAGTGGTGAATTTCGTAATGGTCCAAAATCAGATGTGAAACAGCTGAGTGACCCCCAAGGAATTGAATAGGAAAGTGGTTGTAAGGGGATGGACTTAAATTGAACACCTTGGACACCTTCAATACTTCACTGATAATAAAGATAGAAATAATAAACTATGTTTTTAATCATATGAATCAGTTTTTAAAATAAAACAATCAAATACATGACATTTAAAATACTCAAATGTTTAATATCTACAGGTATGCATTGTACATGTGCAAATGTACACTATATGGTATAAAATAAGAATAAAAGCAAAAACTATTTTACACAGAATATGACGTAATGAAAATATACAAGAATCATGATGATAACTTTTGTTGCGCTTTTTTAATTACATTTTTACTAGTTCTTATATAGCGACAGTAACTATTAGAATTCCATCTACCTAATGTTTTAATTAAGTGATCCTCAATATTAGATTTTCCAGCTGTTGTCGCAGCTCCAATTCGAAATGAATGTCCGTTAAAGGACTGAGGATTATATCCACAGATACCCAAAAGATGCTTTAACTTGCTGATGAAAAATTCTCTTTCTAGAGCTTTACCGGATTCGTCAATAAATAAAGCACTATTATTTTGAAATTTAAACATGGTGTCCCTTAGAATCAAATAATCATGTAAAGCTTTAAATGGACAACAATCATGATTTAGCTTGTGAAGTTGAATATCAACACCCATTCTGAAAGGGTCAGTTTTAGATTGCTTTAAATGTAAAATAACATAGTCAGAATAAAATAAAACATCAGATATACATAAATTGTTGTTACAATCAAATGATTTTGACCTGCGAATTGTAAACTCGCCACAGCATAAGAAACCTTTAAAAAGCTACTGTAAAAGCAGTATTACCGTATGATAATAGCATTTATTATATACTTAGTAGTAAATACAGATAAATTGTATGTGTAATACAGTCAATGGCAAGCGTGCTGTATCAGCCACCCGTGATGATATCGATATCAGCACGGTTGCAAAAGCTTTATCACACCTCTAATATGTATGACGTCACGTCATCGATTGCAGTCAATGTTGCAACGGCTTTATCAAATCCCTAATCTGTATGACGTCATTTCAAACCTCCTTATCTGTATAACGTCATGTCACATACAATACATCTACTTGAGGTATATGTATATAATAAAGTGTATATGATATGGCTTTTTCAATATCACACACCGTATCAACCCTCAACCAATATAATCCCTCGAGCAGAGCTCTTGGGATTATATTGGTGTCTCGGGTTGATACGGATGCGATATTGAAAAAGCCATATGATATTCTCTATTAAATTGGGGTACTTATAAAGTGAGAAACGGAATCGAAACGAAACGAAACGAAATACAACGAAACGCAACGAAATACAACGAAACGAAACGAAATATAACGAAACGAAACGAAATGAAAAAAATGAAGAAACGAAACGAAACGAAATGGAAAATGAAGAAACGAAATACAACGAAATGAATCTGACCCTTATGTTATGCAATTGTGTGGTGCTGTTGATGTAGTTAATGTAGTTATCATTGTTACAACCACGTGAAAACAGTATCTATACTATTAAACGAGAAGACCTCATTTTGGGTGTCGCTTCTCTTCTTTCCACAATAAATTAATCATCACGCCTCCGTGTCCTATGGGTTCAGTGCATAATCGCATTTGTCATCCATTCATATGATTATTCAGATTGAGTTATTTTGGTGAAAAACGAGAAAAAAAACGTCCGGATTTCCGTCATTGAGCGAAATTTTAAGTCAGATTAGACTTCCGGTTTGCGTTTTTTCTAACATACATTAATACTACGAATACAGTGTATTTTCTGTCTTATATCCGTCATTGGACGAAATTTAAGTCAGATTAGACTTCCGGTTTGCGTTTTTTCTAACATACATTAATACTACGAATACAGTGTATTTTCTGTCTTATATCCGTCATTGGACGAAATTTAAGTCAGATTAGACTTCCGGTTTGCGTTTTTCTTTTTACTTTGAAACAAATACATATACTACGAATAAAGTGTATTTTCTGTCTGATATCATAAGTTTACTATCCACGGCAGTCACAGGGTTTATTTAATAGGGAGGTTCTGAATAATATATCAATGACCGCTGTGGATCAATTATTAAACTGAGAATTGACTGTAAAAAGAAAATACACTTTCAGGACGTCTGGAGCGGGTGTTTTTATGATCGAAATTTCAGGATTGACCATTTCGGGATCCGGGATTTCTTTTTCGAATTTCGGGATGTCGAGATATTTAATTTGTATAATAAATTCAGAACCTCGGGATTTCATGTTTTTAAGCCCGGGATATTGGGATCAGGGCCCCTCCGAAGTGGCGGATCCAGAAATGTTCATACGCAGGGGCCCGTTGACTGCCTAAGAAGGCGTCCGCTCCGGTCATGCTTCAGTGATTCCCTGTATAAGCAACCAATTATTTTTCAGAAAAGGGGGGGGGGCTCCCTAAATCCGCCTCTGCCCCGATCCCCCCTTTAATGAATGTTCATAATATACAGATAAGCGCTAAAATTATTCATGTGTCATTAAAATTAATAGAGAACAAAAAAAAAAAACATTTGTGGAAGAAGGAGGAGCCGGGCTAGAAAAACAATTATCCTGTCCCAAATTACCTATGACTTTTGATACCTTTTCTGAAATTCTCAAGTCGCTAAATGTTTTACAAAAAAAGAAGATGTGGTATTATGAATGCCAATGAGACAGCTCTCCACAAGAGACCAAAATGACACAAATTAACATTTAAAGGTCACCTTACGGCCTTCAACAATGAGCAAAGACCATACCGCATAGTCAGCTATAAAAAGCCCGAAATGATAAATGTAAAACAATTCAAACGAATCCACCCGCCCTTTAGAGTAGTCTAGTCTGATGAACAGAACGTTGTCTATATGTCGGACTAAACTACTTTCAAAAGTAACTTCACTCAAAAGTAATGATTTCATGGTTCAGTTTGAAAGCAACTTAACCAAAGATATTGGTTTAACCTACACACAAGTCCGAATTGCTGTCAGTAAGATGTTTCAATATATCTATATTGAGATAATCAGCTTGCAACACGATGTAGATATTTGTTAATCACTTAAAACATGGTGGACTCTTTCTGACCATCTAGGTATGTTGATTTTCTTTCTCATCGACGTCAGCAGCGGATCCAGTCATTTTGAAAAGATTGAAGGGGTCTCCAACCCAGGAGAAAAACATTCCAAATTTATATCTTCATTCAAATTCATGTTTGGTAAAAAGGGAGGTTCAAACACAGGACGTTCACCTCAGATCTCTTTTTCAGTTCAATTTAGTTTTCGTTATGGCTACTCGTCAGCCGTTAGCATTTCACATTTTTAATTTCTTGTCAAATACAACTTGGCCAATTCAAACTTAGGGAGATACCATTTGATTTTTATGGGCTAGGATAAAATTTTTTGTCCTGCATTTTATTTAGTTGTAATCTCTGTCCTGCCTTTTTATTTTTCACTATATTTGGTCCTGCCTTTTTTATATAAATTTATCCCGTTTTTTTGCCCAGTTGCTCATCCTGCCTTCTTTTTTACTAAACAATCCGGTCTTGCCTTTTTTATACTCAAATCCCTGTCCTGCAGGATTTTTTTTAATTTCATCATAGCCCTCTCCCCCCCCCCCCCCCCCCCAAAAAAAAATCAAATGGTAGCCCCCTTAACTTGGACTCGGAACTTGGAATAAAAAAAAACAATTAATTACCTTTTTAAAATCAAAATCCTAACCTCCTATAACAATGTAAAAGATATATTATATATAGGCCTATTTCGTCCATTTCGTTTCGTTTCGTTTCTTCATTTTTTCATTTCGTTTCGTTTCGTTATATTTCGTTTCGTTTCGTTGTATTTCGTTGCGTTTCGTTGTATTTCGTTTCGTTTCGTTTCGATTCCGTTTCCCACTTTATAAGTACCCATTAAATTGACGTTAATTCCATATTTTTCGAATTGGTGCTTAGCGGGCTGATATGAAAAGTTTATCACGTGCTTCGATTGTTATCACATGCCTTTCCGTAACGTTATCACATGGCATTCCGGTAATACTCGGCTAATTCCGGAAAATACACCTCAATGCTACGTTTTCAGTGAAAAACATTACAAAGTAGTGTACAAAACAATTATTTGAATACTGGAAAGTATATTGTTTAAAATAATAAAGAAATAAAAATTAAAAAAAAACAAAACAAAACAAACAATTATTTAATAAATGCATTTTTTAAGTTTTTCTGAAACATAATTTAGAAAGTTTCTTTAAAAAGTTGACTTTTCCAAACAATGATCATTATGTATATTGTTGAATTATTTTTTTGTCCATTCGTCCATATTAAAATGTTTTTTTTTCTCTCTCTCTGTTGAGATCATATGATAGAAAGATTTCATATTGAATGTATCAAATTTTTGGCCCGACGGCCGTGAACTTTTTTACTCTTTAAACTTCGGTCAAAGGATCAATATATGAATCTGTTATTGTTCCTCTACTGTTGAAGCAAATGATAAAAAGATCATAACATATCATTTTTCATATCGCATGTATTATCAGCCCTCGAGCCATGCGGCTCTTGGGCTGATATTGAACCTAGGGCTGATAATACATGCGATATGAAAAATGCCATGTAATAATCTGATATTATTCCTGGTATCAGGTCCGAGACCACTTTTCGTTGCACGAATATAGTCCCTAGTGTTGACAGTGGGTTTCTTGCCTATATTTTTCATACCCTTCCAAATTTATTTCTCTGTGTTTTATGCCTCAAATTGGAAGTAGGGGTGAAATTACACTGTAAAAAAAAATTTGGATCCAGAATTTCAAAGGAAAGTAGTGATTTGGTCCAGCTGAAAAAGGTTAAAAATTAGCACTTCGGAAGCTGTCAAAAGATTTCAAGATGCCGTAAACATAAAATTGTCCATATTTTGAGTTAGAGCCAATGAAGTTTTCTATAATTTTGATATAATTTGTCCCAAAAGTAGTACAACACACTGTCAAAATTTCATTGAGAAAGCGCAGGTGGGATTTTTTTAATTTTCATTTATGGTCTAAAAGAAATGCACTACGAATTAATTGTGGTCTCGGACCAATCTATGATGAGTTTATTCTACCAGTACTACTTTTCAATTCATGCAACTGATTTGACAACAATAGTGTATTTCTGCAATTTTGTA
The DNA here is from genome assembly GCA_019925275.1 of Mytilus edulis. Taxonomy (NCBI): domain Eukaryota; kingdom Metazoa; phylum Mollusca; class Bivalvia; order Mytilida; family Mytilidae; genus Mytilus; species Mytilus edulis. The sequence goes on from CM034353.1 coordinate 63,392,505, forward strand.
TTTCTGCAATTTTTGTATGCATAATTTTAAAATTGTTGTGAAAATTTTAAGGAAGCCATGCTCAGTACTGTATGGTATGGTCGTAATGTCAAGTGGCATATTAAAAGCTTATTCAAGCCAATACAAAATTTATGTGAAATGAATATGAACCCTTACAGCTTTGTTTTAAACCGACACGCTGAACCGGATTTTTCAAGGTGCTCGTGCATAAGCACTGGGGTAAAGCTGATGACCGTAACTGCATTCACGGTCATCCCAAGATGTCGGATGAATAATTAGGTCAGTTTCTGTATTGTCTGTTAAAGTGTTTCTATATCATTTTCTTTACAAATCATACATTGAAACGATGTAAATTTATAAAAGAATCACTCGGAAATCACTAATTACTTCTGAGAAATGTGCATGAAACGGGAAATTCGATTTGAAAAAATCGCCAAGATGACCGTAAATCACAATCGAGATGACCGTAACAGAATCAGCGATTCATAACAAGGCTGACCGTAACTGCTTTTAAGATGACCGTGATTTGTAAATGATGACCGTAAATTTTAAAGGATGACCCTCAATTCTAAGAAATATCCCTATTTATATAACTATCTTTTTGTATCAAATGATTAATCGTGTTGGTATACACATATTAATATGAAAGTTTTATCCTATAGGTAGAAGAAAATAAGACGTGCTTCAAATGCAAAGATTACCATATGTATCTTTTTTACAGTAGAGGGTTCAATTTTTAAAATGAATTTGCCAAAAGACATGCGGTGCACAGCCTTCAACTACTCGACAAAAGATTTTTTTTTCTTTCTGGGATTCCTTTTAATGACATATAATAAATACACATTTTTAAAAATGCCAAAAAATTGCATGTACACCCATTGATATTATATCGTCTTTCATTTTGTCGTGCAAATAAAATAACAGAAATATTTTGAAAATATCATTCGAATAAACTAGTGAAGGTGAGCTCCAACAAAGTAGATCCTTAAAATAGTATTGTACGAAAGGGTATCACAAGGCGGAACGTTGTCAATTTGTATATATACAGAAATGTTATTCATACAGTCAGGATTCTACTTCTTCAAAATTATCTCCCCATTACGCCAGTGCATGCTCACAGTCGTAGAAATGGAAGCCATTGTAGGGATGACGCTCTGCCAATTTTGCTTTTGAAAACTGATAAATTTATCCACATAGCACCATTACGATCGATCGTTATATGTCAGTTATATTTTAAAATACAAATGTATCTACTAGCTAATGAGCATTAGTTAATGATCTTGTCTGCATTGATTCAACTTAAAAATATTGTCTGTTTGGATGTCAGATGGAATTTTTGAAAATTCTTAAGCATTTAAAAAAAATCTAATTTAATGTGCGTATTGTTATTCGTTTACTTTACTACATTGGTTAGAGGTATAGGGGGAGGGTTGAGATCTCACAAACATGTTGAACCCCGCCGCATTTTTGCGCCTGTCCCAAGTCAGGAGCCTCTTGCCTTTGTTAGTCTTGTATTATTTTAATTTTAGTTTCTTGTGTACAATTTGGAAATTAGTATGGCGTTCATTATCACTGGACTAGTATATATTTGTTTAGGGGCCAGCTGAAGGACGCCTCCGGGTGCGGGAATTTCTCGCTACATTGAAGACCTGTTGGTGACCCTCTGCTGTTGTTTTTTATTTGGTCGGGTTGTTGTCTCTTTGACACATTCCCCATTTTCATTCTCAATTTTAATTAAATATTTCGTGGAAGGGCAGACTAAACATTTTCAGTGGTTGAAGATTATAAACCCTAGTTATCACACACACATTTTCATCATCCAAATTAAAAGACTGTCGTCAAGTACTTTTAGAAAAAATAGCTATTCGAACACACCTACTCTGTTTTTGTGATTCATTAGATAGGTATCTCAATTGACCCATATATTTCATCTTTTCGTACTGTCATTTTTTTACGTTATAAAGTCAACCTGTAGCTTTGATATATAATAATGATAGAATCTGAAGCGAGATGCTGTATAAAATACTTTTGCTTTGTACGTTTTAAAGACAAAATATACAACCCAAACATGCCCTAACATAAAAAGGTGCACTCGATTTTTCTCTTTACGATACAATCGTTACCAGCTGTTTTGGGGATTTTTTTCTTGATTCACATAATGGAAGGGCAGACACGAATATTTCTGAACTAAAAGATTGATATGTTCTCCGTCCGTGATTAAAAAAAATCGGAAGTTATGCATTTTCTACATCCAACTTATAGATACATATATAAAAAAGAAGATGTGGTATTATTGCCAATGAGACAGCTATCCAGAAAAGACCAAAATGACACAAACATTAACAACTATAGGTAACCGTAAGGCCTTCAACAATGAGCAAAGCCCATACCGCATAGTCAGCTATAAAAGGCCCCGATAAGAACCATGTCGTTGACTTGATATCTTATTGTTTTGCATTACTATGTAATAGATACATTGAAAACTTATGCAAATGGTGTTTTTAAAATAAGAAAATTGTCGTTTTATTTGTTTCTATTAACTTTTTTAAATTTTGTTACTATATCAAACATTACAGTTAACTTTTATCGCTTTCTCGATAAACACAGAGCTTCGATTCTTTTGTTCTATTTCAAAAGTGTTTCCGCCTACATATATCAAGACAAATTAAGATTTTAATCTGCTTCCTCTGGACCCATACACATGGGCTCGATTACCAAATATTCGTATGTATTATTAATGTTTTTAATGCTCCATTTATTGGCATTATGTTTTTCTGGTCTGTGCGTACGTTCGTCCGTTCGTCTGTTTGTTTGTCCGTTTGTCCAGCTTCAAGTTAAATAAAATTGAAACTTAGTACACATTTTCCCTATGGAATGATCTTTTTAATTCTAATGCCAAATTACAGTTTTATCCCATTTTCATAGTCCACTAAACATAGAAAATGATAGTGTAGATGAGGCATCCGTGTACTAGGGACACATTCATGTTTCTTCAAATTTTCGTCGTATCGCTGTAAATTTGTGTTAAAATTTTAACGTCGATATCAATAAATATTTCATTGTTTACGAGAAATATGCAATTTACTATCATTGTTATAAATCCTAAATATGGCCAATTATATTATAGTTTAAAAAAAGAAATTTATGAAACATATTTATATCCGCTAACCGAGCCCCTATTAATATCGACAAACTCAACAAAAAAGCTTTGAATACAATACGGATATTTCTTAGAATTGATGGTCATCCTATAAAAGTTACGGTCGTCCTATATAAATTACAGTCAGTCTTTACAAATTACGGTCATCCTTTACAAGTTACGGTCATCTTTTTACCAATCACGGTCATCCTTGTTTTATGTTACGGTCATCTTGAAAATATTTTGATTATGATTTACGGTCATCTTAACGATTATTTCAAATCGAATTTCCCGTTTCATGCACATTTCTCGGAAGTAATTAGTGATTTTCGAGTGAATCTTTTATAAATTTACATCGTTTCAATGTATGATTTGTAAAGAAAATGATATAGAAACACTTTAACAGACAATACAGAAACTGACCTAATTTTTCATCCGACATCTTGGGATGACCGTGAATGCAGTTACGGTCATCAGCTTTACCCCAGTGATAAGGGGTGAAACTTTACAGAAAGACATGTATCATACCCAGACAACTTTCGATCCGTCCAGTATTTTCTCTAAATCTAAAATGCTGCATCCTTTAAGAAGAAGCAGTTTATACCAATTTTCATTTCTTCCCTGCTCCTTACTCCAAAACGAAAACCAGTTTCGCAAATATCCTTTTTTCTCTCATTCCTCCCCGGTCCTTATCTCTCTGACTCCCGCTTTCAGTCTTCTCATTCCCTCATCCCCATGTTTCCTCAACCTTGTCCACCCAAACATGGCTCAATTAAAAACAATACTCAAAAAATTTGTGTTTAACCTTTGAATGTGTTTGCGCAAAGAATGGGAAAAAAATATAAAAAACGTAGAATAACAAAATAACCGAAATCCAAGTAAAATTCAAGCATTTCATTGTGTAGCAAATGGTGTAGTAAAGCTGGTTTTATAGCTAGCTAAACCTCTCACTTGTATGACAGTCGCATAAAATTTCTATTATTTAAAAATTATAATGAAAACTATGTGGGACAAAATAAACAGACAAAATAAGTCAAAAAAGCTCATTAATAGTAATCACTATCAAACAAAGAAATATGCCAACAAAAAAGAATACAGACAAATCATATACGCAAAAATGAACAAGAAGTAAACAAAAAATGAGCACAGCACATCACCAAAATACCTTTAGCTTACTTAAGATGGACTGAACAGTTAAGATTTATAATTTACAAAGACAAATAAAAGAACACTAAAACACTTAATTAAGATATTAAACAACATTAGTACCTATCATTTATACTTCAAGACCAGATGATTGTGTATTATTTGTGAAGTTGATAAGGAATATTCAATCTAATTAAAATTAAATCCTTTAATTGCTCCTGTTCTGATATGATGCGCGACATATCAGAATAGGAGCAATTAAAGGATTTAATTTTAATTAGATTGAGGAATATTTGTCAACATGGTCTTTGTATCTTCCGATGAACATTTTAAGAAAAAGGACAAGACGTACTTTCACAATTGTAAGTTTAATCCATGATATTGAAACTTGTTTTTATTTAGGTGATTTTAGCAATGGGTGTTCAGTGGATTTTGTTGATTCTGATTTTGAGCATAGTTAATACTAACGCAGTAACCACACTTCCTCCTACTACTACTACTGTGATTACTACGACTACGCTTGCAGCTGTAACTCAATCTAATAGTATGTATTTTTATTGGTTATCATTGAAAAACATAATTCGTTTCCATCATAGAAATTAATAAAAATAACAAGAATGTGTCCATTTTATAGGATGCCGCCCCACTCGCCACTGGACTGTGAAATTTGGGTCATGACTCTAATTTGGCATTTAAATAAGAAAGATCATATTATAGGAAACTTGTTTATTAAGTTTTAAGAATATCGGACTTCAACTTAATTAATAACTACCTTGACCAAAAACTTTAACCCTGAAGCAGAACAGATGGACGAACGGACGAACAGACCGAAAATCCTAATGAAGTGTCACATGCAAATGTGGCTTTACAGATTTGATCCACTTGTCGTACTCATATCGTTTTCCATTCTGCTCTTATTTCACCAAAAAAATAACAAAAATAACAAAAATACAAATATGAACTCCGAGGAAAACTTAAAACGGAAAGTGAATAATCAAAAGACTAAAATTAATCAAAAGCTCAAACAGTTCAAACGAATGGATAACAACTGTCATATTCCTGACATGGTACAGAAATTTACTACCAAGATAAACTAATTAGTATGAATTACACATTTGTGATTATTTTGTATTTTTTTTATATATTTGTCTTGTTACATATCATAACAATAGCAAATTACGAATGTATTGTACCGTACTTTCATATTTGCAATGCAAAATGTCACCTCATCCAAAATATCTATATCTTGGTTACTTTTGAGTAATGTATGTTAACTTTGTAATAATGGTATGATATTGATAGCAACATGACAGTAAGATGAGTGGAACAAGAACTGTCAACTTTTCAGCGTGTAATTGATATTCATAAAGACAATTTTCAGTTATTATAAGATAAGACCGTAGATGTATATGGTTTAATAATTATTTGAAACTAATTGCAGAGGCGGATTTAATGGGGGGTGGGCAGGGGGCCCGGGCCTCCCCTTTTTGGGAAAAATTTGGTTGCTTATATAGGAAATCACTGAAGCCGTGACTGGAGCGGGCCCCCTCTTAGGTCAGTCAGTGGGCCCCACTTATGAAAATTTCTGGATCCGCCACTGAATTGAAAACAACACTAACTGATAGACATAGGCATCTAAATATCTAAATATGCTTCCCAATTTACACACGACAACGCTAATCAATTTTGTTTTTATATCTGCGCTCAAATAAATGTTCAGGCAACACATGGTTTTCGATTCCCTTTTTCTAGCTTATATTAATTCAACAATTTAAGAATTTGTTATGAAATACATAACAATTATAGAAAGGGATTTTTAAAAAGTTTTTTTGAGATTTCAACCCACCCCTATACTATCATGCCTTATAAGATCAAGGTTTTATAAAATAAAAAAATATGAGCATATAAACATTTGTACGAATAACGATGAAGTTATGACAATTTCTTGCGCTTGAGTAAGATGTGCGCACATAAACTGGAAAATCATGCGTCGAATGAATATTGATGTTGTTATGATATTGTAATTATTGTATTTATTTATGTTGGCCTGATTTGTGTTGTGTGGCCTGATAGTTGTTTACAGAATAATCTTAGAACTGTGCAGTTTAGAAATCACTGGAACAATTACAGAATGATTGGAACTTTCCAGAATGATCCTAATAAAAGATGCGTTATATAAACTTCTACATTTTACTAGAAACTTCTGTTGTAACTTTCTAGGATGTTCCATTATAGACTGTTCTAGAATCTTCCATGACAACTATATATATATATAGACACTAAAGTTAAAGACACACTCTTGGACTTAGACTTACACTTAGACTTAGACATCGATAGACATTAGCATTCACAACATTTGGATTGACACTTTTATTCTACAAACAACATCATACTGGATTGTGACCTTAGTAGTGAACGTAATATTCAGATTGGATTCCGAAAGATATCCGGATACAGATAAAGATAAAAGATTGGACTCATATTTTGACAGTTAAGTTGACAGAAATATTTGTGTAATACTTCTTGTAAACTTTTGTATAACAAATATTGTTAAATTTTATTATTGATTTGTGTCTTTTGTTGGCTACAATTTAAAGGCGATTTCTGGCCGTAACAATGTGTTAAAACGTACGGCAGGCGCTGATATATAAAATAAGGATACAGACAATATCGAAATTTACGAATGCAACGACCGTCGTTATCATTGAGTGATATTCAGAAACATTTTATGAATTACATAGTATCAACTAACCATTTTTTAATGTTTCAGGAAAGAAGTTAATGTTTTCAGAAAATGCTTGATTGATATTATTTATGTTTTACGATAATTGATAATTTTTCCTTTTCAGACCTAAGCCAGAACTTCAATAGCAAAGCTACAGTTCCTACCAGCAATCTCTACCTTTACGTCTTGATAGTTTGTGGAATGTCTATGATGAGACTTATTTGAAGGCCGTACAATATGATGTCACAAAAATAATTAAGCTGTTGATACCTTCTATTAAAAATTATCTTGTCCTACACGTTTTATGTAGTACTGTAACAGTTAACATCCGATTCGAGGTGTGTTATTTCAGGTTGATAATAAGATGTACGGTAAGATATTACCAAAGATACCAGGCTTATAATTTGATACACCAGACGCGCTTTTCGTCTGCATAAGACTCATCAATACTATTATTCAAGGCATTATTTCTGCTTCATAACACATTCACTTTATATATTTGCCGAATTGATGAAAATAGTTATTAAAGGTACCAGGATTATAATTTAATACGTCAGACGCGCGTTTCGTCTACATAACTCATCAGTGACGCTCAGATTAAAACAGTTGAAAAGCCAAACAAGTACAAAGTTGAAGAGCATTGAGGACCGAAAATTCCAAAAAGTTGTGCCAGATACGGCGAAGGTAATCTACTCCTGGGTTAAGAACATCCATAGTTTTTCCAAAAATTCAAAGTTTTGTAAACAGGAAATTTATAAAAATGACCATATAATTGAAAAGAGAGACACTTTTTACTTGGAGGTCATGGAGAACGTTTTTCCAGACACGGAATTTAACGTTTAATTCACTTCAGTTATTAGTTATCCTGGTTTCGAGAACTTTTACAACTTGATTTTTTTTTATCTTTTGTTCACATTTAATTAATACAATTTGGATATACTTATATACTATCCCCCTTCCTCTGTGTTGGCCTAACTTTTTCCTTTCGTTATATCAACCAGTACTTTGTTTTCGCAACAAATACTACAACAACTAACTGTGATTTTTTTAATTGTCAATAAATTATTCATCGATTTGTGCAATTGATTGTGTCTTTCTATCGGATTTATGGTTTGAGGTTTTTCATATAAAAACTTGGACTTCAGACTATATCTGCAAACTTGACAAGTAGATCAAGCTCTGTAAAAGTATTTTTTTAATCTGAATATAGTTTTGCTCCTTTATTTCAAGGTAAATTCTTAAAATCCTTTCCTTACCTTAATTCTCTCCGCGCCAGAAGTCGCACAAAGCCTCCTTACGATCCTTTACGATAGATATTTTAGCTAATCTGCAATCAATTCAGATAAGCTAACTATCTATCGTAAAAGATCGTGAGATGCGTTCACAGAAATAATTTCAAATATGGTTTTCTTAAAAAGATTCCAAGCAGCTGTTTGTGACCAACAGAGAACATTTGTTTGAAGCAGAACCGGTTTGTATTTTATAAAGTATCATGCACGTTAACCCATATCACATTACAACCTATCAACGGCCGCGACGTGACATTTGTAAAACATTTTAAATGAAAAAAACCGAGCAGCTTTATTTGTGTTGTGTAGTGAAAGTGTCTTTTTGAACTGTATGAAATATTCTATGAAATACAGCCACCGATATTAGAGCGAAGGACACAGTTTTGTATTAGAAGATCAAGCATATTTATCTCGCTTTCACTATAACTTCGAAATTCTTTGCTACATTAATACACTTAGTCTATTTGTAATGTTTATTTGTGTATTTCTCTGTCCTTAATGTTCTTGCATTTATTTGTACTGTAGTCCTGTCATGTAATGTTATCATTTTTGTGTTATATTTAACAATGCCATAAAATCAAGAGGTTTGGCTAGCCGCAAAACCAGGTTCAACCCACCATTTTTATTAAAATGTCCTGTACCAAGTTCGGAAAATGGCATTTGTTATCTTATAGTTCGGTTCTGTGTGTGTTGCATTGTTGTTTGTTGCACTTTAGTGTTTCTGTTGTTTCGTTTTTTCCTCTTACAGTTGTTGTGTTGTCCTCAGTTTTAGTCTGTAACCAGGATTTGTTTTTATGATTAATCACTTTCGAACAGCGGTATACTAATGTTGCCTTGTTTATCCTGTTTGCTTGCGTTTTCGTTTTCTATTATACTGTTGCTGGTATTGAACAAATATTTTTTTTACTGCATGTGTTTTAATGTTCTGTATAATAACCCTGGTCCATAGTGAAACCATTTGATGCCTATATTGTAATCTAGGTGTGAATAAGATCTTTTGCAGACCTAGTATCAACTTCTTCTTGTCCTTAAGGTTTGTGTGCGAGTTGATTGTTGCTATCTTATTTGACAAGGTTATATCTCATCTGTCCTTTTATTCATATCGCACATACAATTTATAATTATGATGATTCCATATAAGGGACTAATAATTTTGCATATTTTTCAACTTTCATTTAATTCTATGAGTAATGTTTGTGTCATAAACGATAACGGATTTTGCGATTATAATCAATAAAAGTGTGTTTCATTCAAGGAAATTATCACTTCATTTTTAATATTTCCCTGTTGAGATGCTTATTGTCTAAATTTTAAAGTAAGGTCTAGTAGGGGTATTTTCCAAAATCTATAATTTTATGTTATATGTTAGATATGGTTGTTTAAAATTAAGTTTATGATCATATTGAATGATTTTGATTTAATTTATTGTTTTGTGGTCATGGTTCGAAATTAAGATTGAAGGTTTCTACATTTCGTGACATGTGAAATTACATATTTTGATAATAAACCCTTAATGACCCTTTTTAATTACCATTTCCACTGTGAATATATCATTTTAAACTCCGGATGGCGATATAGAAGATATGATGTTAATGCAACGGCTCGTAATTGTGCTCCGATTAGCGATAGCTTTTGGTAAGAAAATTGTTATAAAATTGTTATCTAAAAAATCAAATAATTTTCTTTTTTTCTTTCTTAATGTTGGCGCTGAATATTTAATCAACCGCTGGAGATATAAGGTCAAGCGCTGGAGATGAAGATAACTGCATTTAAATAGTTCTCTGTTTCATATTGAAACTGCAGTGCTTAAGATTTAATCCCTTGCTAAAGATGTGAAGTCCTGTGGTATCTATAGAGATGTAAAATGAAGTGTAGAGAGTGTTTTTACTAGTTCGTTTAATTTAATTTATAAACCCCTTTAAATACTCTATTATTCTATTGTCCTTGAATTATCCAAACAAATACGTATTTAACAACTTAAATATATTTCTATACAGAAGTATAGATATAGATTTCGTATAGTAACTGCCCCATACAAATTAAACATATTCTATTGGCTTAGACTAAATAAACAATAGGATTGGATACAATATAAAACAACTTAACATAATCCTCTTCAAATAAGTACAAATTTCAAGATGACAGCAATTATATATATGTTGTGTACAAGTTGTAATATTGTACAAATTGTAATTTGTACAGATTTTTTGTACAAGTTATCAGTGTTTTATGAACTGCCTAAAACAAATGGATGATGCAAGCACATAGTCTTTTGTTTCGCATAGTTCTGTCATATTTTCACAACTATATGATACAATCTAATACTGAACATTGATACAAAAACCATTAAGAGACCACAAAAAGACTTTTTATGGAAATGAATATGGTATCAGGAGAAAAATAAAATTAGAATTTAAACCATTCAGCTATCCTCATTTCCAGTTTGAGGACAAGGATAATAGCACTAAATGTCAGGTTGAAGCACATAAATTTGAATTGAAAACGTTAAACTAGTACATTTAAGAAGATAAAGCTGTATCACCTGGTACAAGAAGGTATGTATCAACAAACTTATAACTTGTACAAAAACCCTGTACAAATTATAATTTGTACAAACTTAATTATATCTTGTACACAACATTTATAAATCAGTACAATATAAAAACTATATACTATAAATATATCATGTCTAAACAGTGACATTTGGGTACGAGAGTATATTTAAAAAATAATAATCAAAGAATCGTTTTGTGCATGTATATCGTATATAACTAATATGTATATTTCAAAAAGGATTGTTTTTGCTCAACACTAATTTCACCTTTTCCAAATACAATATGTTCTATATGGAATATGACGCAACTGTCGTAGAAATGAGAGGGTTAGAGCTATAAAACCTGGTTCAATCCACAATTTTCTACATAGGAACATGTGTGTACCAAGTCTGGAATATAACAGTTGTAATACAATCGTTCGATGTATTTGAACTTTTGATTTTGCCATTTGATTAGGGACTTTCCGTTTTGAATTTTCCTCGGAGTTCAGTATTGTTTTTTTTACTTTCTATGGAAATAGCAACTTACAGTTGGATATTTTTTTTTAATTTGATTCCTAACATACTGTAGAGTGGACATTCTAAGAAAAAAAGAATCAAATCTTCTAATGGACAAACACATTTACAGCCTGGGTCAGTTACTTAATTAACGCCTGTCGTAATTCTGTATGCAATATATTTTCCATCCTATTTCCAAAGAGGTAGCATTAAGGCTGGATTGAATTTGATAAATAACTAATATCTAACGGCAATAAATTCCATGCACGAATTCAGAAAGGGATTTTTTTTAGAAACTATGTCCATCTACATCTCGGTACTCTATATTGAGAACAGTTTCTAGTATTAAAATAATATTTATCGTCTGCATAATCTGAGATAAAATATATAAGAGATTCTGCATGAAACACGATTATTATTATGGTTTTTTTTTATAAAATAAACATACTTTACGACTATGTCTTGTAGAACTCAGTCTCTCATCCAGTTTCAAAAAGTACGAACTCTTTGCTAGCTAATTGCGGCCTCAAGCTGCAAGCACTCATCAGAATCTGTAACACACCAGCCATCCCATAGTTCGCATGCATATTCTTAAAGTGGAAATTTGTATGCGAGATATATCGTATTACGATTTTTTTCTTTTAAGAATACATTTCAATTTCCTGAGAACAACAATCTGTTTAGTGGAACTACAGCAAATATTATCTATTACATGTGTAATGACCACTTGCAGTTATTAGAAAACGTAATACCATACTGTTTGTGGTCATGGACCTTTCAAATAAAGTGTCCATGCTGCACACACACTAAACTATTTATTAGAATGATATACAACTCCCTTATAGTTGCTTTGGACCAACAATGGTCAAACACAAATAAAAATGTAATTCTCATCTCCAATGTTGGACTAGTACTTTATATTGCAAGCGCTGGAAATTAAAAATTCTTATTTGTAGCGCTGGAAATTTAAAATTCTTATTTATAGCGCTGGACTTAATATCTTGTGTCTTGAGTATTTACATTTTCAGCGCTGGATATTACATCTGTTGCACTCTAATTTACATCTCGAGCGCTTGTAATAAACTTTATATGTTCGGCATAATTCAAAAGCATCTTCATCAGAAACAGGAAAAGTAGGTAAAAAATTAACAGGACAAAAAGTCACAATTCAGTTTTGAGATTATTGGCTAGAAATAAGAAAACACTTATTCAAAAGAAATTTTCTTGAACTATTACATATAAAGTAACTTTGTAATGAAAAGTCATTTAATAAATATCAATAATGATAAAATAATTGTCAAAAAAACAAAATGTCAAAGTGGATTGGTACTTAAATGGCTTCATTGTGACAAGAAATATGTTCTTTGCATGATTAAAATTTAATAAATTTGCGGTTATCAAGGGTTATGAACAATTTCCTAAACTTTAAAAAATGAATATATGTAATAAAAAGAAAACATTTCAAGATCTATCTCTTATATATTTAAACAATTGTCAACAAATTATATGTAACTTACAATGTTTGTCCTGCGAGTATTTGTCCAGTGACTTTTTGACCTATCAAATTTGTGACTCTCTGTCCTGTCGCTTTCTGTCCGTATACCGAAACAGATGAGCATAAATATATGAGTGTAAAAATACGTAAAAACATAAAATTTAGAAAATATTCCTTTCCCCATTTTTCTGAACATATTCTAAAAGATAACAGAACATCGAAGAAATGCCAATGCCGGTTCCGTACAGTCGAATGCACGGATCTTTAAGACAAGTGCCACGGGATGTTTTATTTGACATTTGTGCATTTCGGCCAGAATGGTCTAATTTCATAAAAGTATGATGTCTTTTATTTTTCGTTAAGTACCACCCTTAGTAGGTTAAGTGTCAATTGTTTGCATCATATTGTGTGTCGACCAGAATTAATTATCGTGGGTTTTCTTTGAAAACAGAAACTGTTATACAACCAATGGGTTAACTATTTTGTATCCAAAAATAAAGTTCTATGAAACACTTAAGTTGCAAAGAGTTTTTCTCGTATAATTCAATTGTGTATCTTACATTTAATTTTTGGTCCAATGATTTTGGGAATTCTCATAGTGAAACAAGGGCTTTCATTTTCTTTATAAGTTTAAGCAGAGAGAATTTAATTTTGTCACCTGGGCTCAATTTTCATTTGACAAATCAGTCTTGAGTGTGCTAATTTTTTTTTTAATTTTAAGGATCGAATCATACGGACTTTCAGAGTCTAGTAATATCTTCACGGCAATCTGATTGGGACACATCACAAACATCTTGCCACTCTCTGGCAGGTGAAGATGTATTTTGTACCGAAAACAGCACTAGACAGAAATGTAGACCGGAAGTTGCAGACTTTTACGACATGAGTGGTTTACCAGAAACGTTTACAGCCTGGATTGATTCTTTTCTACAGACGTCATACAGTATTACATTTGATGGTACGTGTTGTATGTAACACAAGGTTTTATAAAAACAATTTTACTCTAAGACAAGAGTCTAAGATTTTGAATATTAATTCATATAGTAAAACTTAGAGAGAAAAAAAATCTTTTTTTTCGCTATAAGTGATTGTTTAGTTTTAACACACTCGTGACTATGTCAAAAAGACATTATTTCTCCTAAATTACAGCATTTCATCATATTTCTTACGCAACAGTAACGACACTTCGATTTCTGATTATTTCCTTCGTGTATTTGAGTTAATTCTTTGTTTTTATTGTTTTATGTGCGAATTCGTTTTATAGTCTGCACTATATTTTCTCTAGATTGAACATATTTAGGTAATATTGAACTTTCATACTGAAATTCCAGTTGCAATGTTTAGGTGCACATTAGAATATCATTATAATGACAAAGGGCATATAGTTATATAAGTACAAATTCAGTAACGTCTGCAACCGGAAAAGGGCTGAAAAAGGCTACATGGTCTCTTGTGGAGAGCTGTCTCATTGACAATCATACCACGTGTTCTTATTTTTGATATATTAATATGAAAATGTGTTTTCTCCTTTATCTTCACTATAAATAGTTTTATTTCTGTTCCTGTTGACATACGTTTACTTAAATTTAAATCTAACCTAAAACATTTTATCACTCTTTATTGCAAATATTCAGCTACTTCTTGAAAGGATCAAAATAGCTTCATTCTCCTTAAAAAAATCATTTTATCGGAAAGTAGCAAGACCTAATAGATAAATATTAAGTATCATCTAATAAACTTTAGTTTTCCCTTTATCTGTCTTTGTAAAGCCTCGGTCACACCTTACCGGATAGCACGAACGGACGTCTAACGGATAAAAATAAAAGTTGTCCGTCGACAAAATTGTTATCCGTTAGGAGTCCGTTGATGTACTGACCGAATAAAACGGACGTGTAACGAATATATAACCGGGAGTTTTCCGTGTTATAGTAATTCAAAGACGGAATACCAATACTTTAAACTTTATTAGCAAGGTCCGGACAGTACCAGACCTAAGACCTAAACTGACTACAAAATAACATACAAGAGCATATATAAAAAACAGTTACTATAGAAAAGGATAAGTGTCCAACGGATTAACTTGTCATGGTCAGAGTGATTTCCATCACGACAAACATATATATAACAATAGAATTAATTAGACACAAAGAAATGTAAAAGGTTTGATAAACGGATTAATAAATTGTCACTATAGCACTTAAAATGTACATTTATTGTCTGAACTGGATTTATTTCTAATCGCAAATAGTCCAAATCTTCCTGGTTATATTCGCCACTACTCCACCTAAACTCGGTCTCCGAGTTTGCCGAATGATTTTGTTATCGTCGTGGGTATCTTAATTCCTCCTCCTCGCCGATGAGGTTGCTGCGAATTGCCACGCGAGCAAATTGCAAGGGTCGAACGCACATCTTGGTTTGAATGTTTTATGTCTAGATGTTGAATCTCGTGTCTACTATTTACGTTCTCTTCCTTAAGTCTCTGAATTTCGTCTTCCATATCATTTAAGATGCGATTGTCCTGCATGTCAGAATTTTTGAACTCCATTGTTAAGCGTTGTCTGGTGTTGGTTAAATTACGGTTTTCCTCATTCAACCGCACTATTTCCCTCTCAAATTTTTTTAGTTCTACTGGTATGCTCGGCCAACTCATGTTCGATCTTTTGGATTAACCTAACATGTTGTACACGATCTGAATTCAATTTGTCCAAACTGTTCTTTAACATCACGTTTTCTTTCACTACAGTATCCAATTTAGAATTTTCACACTTGAGTACAGCGATTTCTTTGATGAAGTTTCGGTTAGACACTTTCAACTTGTTAATGTGCTGTTAATTTCGCGGATTCGTCCTGTTTTGAGCACGTAAAAACGGAGAGTTCCTTGTCTTCAAGTTCTTGAAATGGAAATTGAGACATTTGTTTCTTCTCAATAAACTTCCTCATTCGTTCACAGTCTGTCTGAATTTTTTATTTCGACTAAATTTAAATGTATTGTGTTTCTCCTAAAACAATCCTTTGCTATATATCAGCAGTCTGGCAATGTGTTTTTTGATAGAAAAAGAAAATAATTCCCTCAAATGTAAGGTATATAAATGAAATAAATATCATTTTATTTTTCCTTATTATTTTTTTGTGTATTCTATATATGTGTACCATTAAAAAATGCATGAAATTTTGCAAAATTCAAAATATTTTTATTTTAATCTTTGCTCTTTCGTTTCTAATCAGTAGGCTATTTTCCCAAGGAAAATGCCTTAGGGGATTGTACACTTCGTTAGTGCAGCTATTAAGAGTTCACTTTCATAATTAACTGACAATGAAAAGTCATTCATGTATAGCATTTCATAGTGCATGGAAAACCATGTACTATGAAAATTAGAGGGCAAAAAACTGACTTTTCATTGGACGAGAAGGGGTGAGTATGTTCTAAAGGTTTGATAAACGGATTAATAAATTGTCACTATAGCACTTAAAATATATTGTCTGAACTGAATTTATTTCTAATCGCAAATAGTCCAAATCTTTCTGGTTATAAATGCATAACGGACACACACCGGATATGCAACGTACGAGAAACGGAAACGTACCGGACAGAACGGACACACACCGGATATGCAACGTACGAGAAACGGAAACGTACCGGACAGAACGATGTCGAACGTACATGTGCATCCAACGGACAAGTACCGCATAAAACGGACACCTAACGGAAGCGTACCGGATAAAACGGATGAACAAGATATACGGAAAAGTTAAAGGCGACAATAATAATATATGTAAATCGCATAAATATTCAAAATGTTTCTGTGTAACTGGTTTTGGTTTGTTCTACAAAATGCCGCCAAAGGGCAGTGTCTGGCCTGAATAAGAGCTGCTTGATTGTGAAGACGTGCCCTTACTCTAAGATCGATTATGAATAATAAAAATTCATGAACCTTAAGAAATCTGATATACCGATAATTGGCATTTCTGACTCGAAATTTTCAATTGGCATTTATCCGTTTCAGATCCGTTCATCATGATCCGTTTTATCCGTTATACGTCCGGTAGAAGTCCGTTTCTCATTCGTTCAACATCCGTTTTATCCGTTAAACGTCCGGTAGAAGTCCGTTGGTGAATTTATCTTTCAGACCTTCAACGGATGTATAACGGACACGTAACGGAAACGAAACGGACGAGTACCGTACAAAACGGACGCCTAACGGACGTTCAACGGACATTTCATCCGTTGGACGTCCGTTCAAAGTTTTGAACATGCTCAAAAATTTCCACCGGACAGAACGGACATCGACGGATAAAACGTACGCTAAACGGACATGCAACGGATATGGACGGACGTCTAACGGATAAGAACGGACGTCTAACGGACATGAACGGATGGAAAAAAGTTATCCGTTAGGCATCCGTTCGAGCTATCCGTTAAGGTGTGACCGAGGCTTAATATATGTTCATTTTGGTCGTATGCATTGACGTGGCTCGGTATTTGTGCATCCCAATTTCTAGTGTTTGGGTTTAGAAATTCTTTGTGCAGATGGTACGGGGCGCCGAATGGGACTTTTGTGGTTTTGTACTCGAAATTCAATTTTGTACGGACAAAAGTGACTTTTGTTCAACAAAAATGAGTTCAGTTTAACAAAATTTGTATCATACTATGTATGTTCGTTAAGGTCCTAAAATGGCCCCCTTTTTTAGCGTAAATTTCAAATTCGGATTTATTGACCAATATCGCAAAAAATTATAGCTAATACAGTGACTTGATAGGAAATAAGCCATTTTGTTGAAAATTTTACGTTTCTGCGTTTCATTATGACGTCACAAGTTGTACTCATATTGATTTTTCATGAAAAAATCAATAAAAATGGGTAAATGTCCATAGATTTTTGGACAGGAAACATAGAGCGCATACGTCGACAACAAAGATTTTATAAAATAATGTTTGTGAAGACATTTCACATGTCTTATTTGAATATTAAGTTTGTCGACGCCTGCGCTCTATGTTTCCTGGTCCTTAATTTGGTTAAAATCCAGCTGATTTTGTCAAATTTCATCAAAATCCCTTATCTTGACCTTTTTGGGATGTAAAAACCAACGTGTTAGAATTAAACTTTGACAAAAACAGTTCTTTTTAACTTTCTCACATGTCTTTAAAACAACTTAAAACATTTATTGTCTTGTAACTATGAACTTTATAATTGGGGCCAAATATGGCCCTTACCGAACTTACTCCTTTAAAATTTTGTCATACAAAATTATCTATCAGCGGACAAAAGTCACTTTTGTCATGACAAAATTCATTTTTGTTACACAGACTTGAGTTTTGTTACCTAATTTGAAAATTGGGCGACAAAAGTCAATTTTGTGAGACAAAATTGACTTTTGTGAGACAAAATTGACTTTTGTGAGACAAAAGTGACTTTTGTGAGACAAAATTGACTTTTGTGAGACAAAATTGACTTATGTGAGACAAAATTGACTTTTGTAATGACAAATATGAATTTTGTCTACAAAAATGAATTTTGTCATGACAAAAATGAATTTTGTCTACACAAATGAATTTTGTCATCACAAAATTGAAGTTCTCATAAAACAAGTCTGTAGCACATAGTTTTGTAAGACAAAAATGATTTTGTTATGACAGAATTGAATTTTGTACAAAACCACAAGAGTCCCATTCGGCGCCCCGTAGATGGGCCCAGAGGTGCGAGTCGGACGCATAATGTTTTCAAATTGTTGTTTTCATTTTGTTTACCCTTGAAATTATATTTTACTTTATTTTTTGCCTAATCGGGAAAGTGTATAGTAGTATGGCATTGTGTTTTAATATACTGTTTGCACTGTCAAATAATCAAACTGTTTTTATTGGCGTCTTTGTCAGATTTGTTTATATATTAAAAAAAAGACGACGTGGTATGATTGCCAATGAAACAACTCTCCACAAGAGACCAAATTACACAGAAATTAACAGCTTGTACGGCGTTCAACAATTAGCAAAGCACATACCGCATAGTAAGCTGTAAAGGGTCACAAATGTAAAACAATTAAAAAAATGAACGAAAAACAAATATGTAACACGGTAACAAACGACAACCACTGAATTACAGGGTCTTGACTTGGGACAGGCACATGCATACAGAATGTGGCGGGGTTAAACATGTTAGCGGGATCCCAACCCTCCTTCTAACCTGGGACAGTGGTGTAACAGTACAACATAACAACGAACTATACAAATCAGTTGAAAGGCTTAACTTATTAGATGGATACAAATAGGCATACATATAACAAAACATGGAGTGGACGTGGACGAGGACTTGTACATCCTAACAACAAAAACACTTAGTTCAGATCTGAGAGCACTCGCAATTACTGACAGCTAGTTCAAATGCAATAATAACTAATACCAAAAAAATCATGCATCTAAGAATATATTACTGCATAGAAGGGGAGTTCACTACAATTTCACAATTGACACCTTCATTTAGATTTTTTTTAGATTAATTGGCACTAAGATATGTATCGTTGTTGATATGCTACAGGAGAATTATTCTGGTCTAGACACTTTAACATGTTTAAGTGGGCGATCATTTGATTTTCTGAAATGTATTTTATGGTTTTTGTTCTGCACATACTGATTTTGAATCATGGTTAGATACCCAATATTCTTTCTTTTTTATGATAATAATTGGACGAAACATTCAGACAGGCATATTTGCTTCATGAGACTCAATTATTTCCTGCATTTTGTGGAAGGGAATATTCATTTCGATACTTTCTTATTTACTCAAACTGCACCACCTTATGTATGTGCCTGTTTCAAGCCAGGAGACTGTAAGTCAGTGGTTGTCGTTTGTTGCAGTCCGTCATGTATGTTCTTTGTTTATTGTTTTTACATTAATCAAACTCTTGACCTTCTTGATTGAATAGTTCTACATTTTATAGCTTTCTAACGGTATGGGTTTTACTCATTGTAGGATGTGGTATAGGGTTCTATTCATATCAGCGCCATTTTGGTCTCGGGTAGACAGTTGTTTCATGGACAATAAAACTACATCTCCTTATTTTTATACATTTATTAGACATGAGTTCTAACAAGGTCATTATATTTTATTCCAATATCTTCCTTGGAAAACAATCATGGTTGTTACATGATTAATAATAGCTTGTTTTTAATTTAATTTTCTCACAGGTTGTTACGAAATACTACGTGATGACATTTCAAGAGACCTTATGAAACATAACACTGTTCCTGAACTAAACGACTGTGTCATGTCCTGTCCATCTTTTATTGAATATATTGGATGGATGGTATGTTTTATTTTTCATTGATGCAATTCTACTGATATAGAAATTAGATGTGGTACGAGTACCAATGAGACAACTGATCATCCAAGTCACAATGTGTAAATAGAAAACCATTATAGGTCAACATACGGCCTTCAACACGGAGCCGTGGCTCACTCCAAACAGCAAGCTATAAAAGCCTCCAAAATGACTAGTGTAAAACAATTCAAATAGGAAAACCAACTGTCTAACATATAAAAAAAAAACTGAATTTATTTCGATGCTCATTCAATGTTCATGCAAATGAGAAAATGATCCAACAAAGTTAATTTTAGACAGCCTGACGTTGCCAATATCTATGCATTCTTGTCAGTCACAGTTTTACTTGGAAAATAATACATTGCATTTTCATATAAAAGAAAACACTGCCTGTAGTTCCAGCTACGATCCATATACTACTATGCACGAGGAGGAATGGAAAAGTAATTCCATAATGAAATCCATCAATGCTCATAGTTTGAAGATAGTACAAAGAGGTTGAATTTGTGCTTACTCCGCAATTCGATGGATTAGCTTTTATATAATTTTATATCATCAATGTACGAAACTGTTAGAAAACTTTCTTTTCTTTTCTATATATTTTTCCTAAGTAAGCATTTACATGTTGTGTAATGAAGACACTTCAGATTTTTGAAGAAGACAAATAAAAAACGTTTTGAAATTTGAAACTAATCAACAGTAAAATCGTGGTATATCAAATAGACAACGACAAGATATAATGTCCGAAAAGCCAAAAATTTAGAATGAACATTTTTAAGATATCATGCAAGTCCATCTGAACAGACGAACAAACAATTCAAAATATTGAACAGAGCAGAAATTAAAACAAAACAATAAAATATATTTCAAAAGAGAATTAAAAGTTATGCAAGAAGGCATATCCCCTTGTACCCTTTTTCAAAATCATTATAGGACGGTGATTGTTATTGTATCATGGGTGGTGTAGTCAGTCCTGTATCCACTATGACGACTTTATTGTCACCAATACAGTGCACAGATGAGAATTTGAACAGAAATAACACGGTCTTCAATCTGTACCAGAGAACGAAACGTAATGTATTTGTCTATAACAAATAAGTTTAATGATTAATTTTCATTTACATCCCATTATTACCCTTTCGGGCCGAATACAAATATAATGTTTATGTGAGACATTATGACTGATAACTCCATTACAATGATTATTCCAGAAATCATTTGATATAAACAATCTAGAATTAATGGACATAAAGAGCAAAACGTAAGTGTTGGGTTAACTTTAACTTTTTTGTTCATACATGTATATGGTAATTTTAAATCATATAGAAAGTGATTTATAGATTTTGAGGTGAAAAATATCATGTTGTTTATTTTTAAGAAATCAAACTTGCTAACATGGACCAAAATAACCTAACAAAGTTTTTTGCAATTAAATCAAAACTAAAAATTGCATTTTGCATGTCCCAAAAATACCTGATCTTTATTTAACGACCAAAACATATAACCGCTCTTCTTCCAATTCAGTGACGTTTTGGATTTCAATGAACGTAATCTATGTATAATTACTTGTAAATTATTAAGTCAGGGATTTCGTTACCACAAATTACTTAAAACCTTTACTTAATTCTATCGTAGATACAAATATTTGGTTTGTTTGGCTGAACCTGTAGAAAACTTATTTCAAATGGAATAACATATCCTAAATTTTACGGCGAAATTATTAACAGAGGCCAGAAATTTAGAAACGATCCGGGTAAACTTATCAATCCTTTGAATAAACTTATTCTAAAAGTTTACCATTTCAAGACGGTATACAATGGTATATGATAAATACATGATATATACTTAGATACAAGATTTTTCTTATAAGTTGTCATTGGCTTTCAAATAGCTGTCAGTAACTGTAGTACTCTCAGATCTGTATTTTGTTGTCGTTAAGGATGATGGATGAATATATACCCTGCCACGTCCTGTCGGTGTTTTTGTTTGATGTTTTTCTTAGTATCGATCGGCTGAGTTTAGCCTTTTTTAACTGACTTTTATAGTTTGTTTTTTTTGTTGTGATGTTGCCCCACTGTCCGAGGTTAAGGAGATGATTGAGCGCTCACAAACATGTTTAACCCCGCCACATTCTTTATGTGCCTGTCCCAAGTCCTGTATTTTAGTGGTTGTCGTTGGTTAATGTCCGTAATATTTGTTTTTCGTAAATAAGGCCGTCAGTTTTCATAATTGAATTGTTTAATATTTTTCACGTCTGAGTCTTTTATAGCCGACTATACGGTATAGTTTTTCTCAATGTTAAAGGCCTTACGATTGCCTATAATTGCTCAAATCCACTACATTTGAATTTGGATGAATACTAGTTATTGTCTCATTGGCAATCATACGACATCTCCTTATTCTTATATTACAAAGCCCCAATCACATAGTAAATCATATACTGGTGGCTGCTTCCAAACTGCATATTTAGCATTATAAATTATTTATACAATTAAACCACACAGGTAGAACTGAATTGTTAATTGATAAAATGCTACTTCCTGACTATTTTGTAGGACCTAATCTGATTTCAACGGGCTGTCCAGTTGGATCTTATTTTGGTCAAGCATACGTTTATCCTGGATTGGTTTACTGCGAAAATCCTCAATTATACTATTGCAACAATTCTGACGACGGTACGTTTGCGTCTCGTTTACGCTTCAAATTTGTATTTTGTAAAAAATAATGTATTGAATCTATGCGTCTTACCAGAAAAACTTAAATGTTATTTTCGATAACCCCTCCACTTAACAGATATGCTCAAATAAGTAATTTATGTATAAATATATCAAAACAGGAAAAGATACACAAAGAAAAGTACACAGTTGTGAAATGCATGTTGATCAATATATGAAAATGTCCCAGAAATACGTTAATTATAGAAAAACTAATTGAAGAATTCAAATATAAAAATATTCAACGAGTGACCGCACTTAACATTAATTCACGAATGCGCGTATGCCTATCAGTGTTGTTCGGTCACGAGTTGAATAGTTTTCTTTCACTAGGAAATAACGATAATTCAATGCAATCAATGTAATATTAAACCTTAATAGAATTATACTTGATTGATATTGTGCGTCTGAAGTGTTTTTCTAGATTAACATTTAAAATGAAATTTTTAATACAACCATTTGAAATTAAGGGATGTATAAATACCCCACCCTTTTCATATAATTTAGATTTTCATTTATTGCGTAGGTAAAAATGTTACCTTTTTCCATATTGTTTGGGTTTCACGTGGTGTATAATGCAAGAGAATAACAAAATGTGAAAAGAGAGAAAATTGGTTGATAAAAAACACAACCGGGAACACCAAGATAGATGACAGACGAAAGGAACTTTATTGACCTTATTTCTGATAGTTTTCCCGACCTTTTCACATGTTTTCAAGCTTGAAAATATGACCTATTCCAGCGGCACGTCCTATCATTACCCTCTTCCCCCGATATAAATACGAATACGTACGTAGAACGGTTAGGAGGTTAAATGTCCAGTCTCGACCTTAAATGAAAACCTAATTCACCTTTACATGAAAGGTTTGGAACCTTGGTTTCTGGGTAATTTCTTAATTTATTATAAATCATGTCGGTACCGAAGCACTGACTGCTAAGCGGATTATTACCCGGGGATAAATAGTCCACCAGCAGTGATATCGATCCAGTTCTAGTAAATGAAAATAACACTATATAAGTTGAATGTTTCCAAATAGATTACATTTACCTTACATGGTATTGGGGAAATTGCCCACTTGTCCTTCTCTTGCAGCCCAGTAGCACCAACCAGGGCCGTAACTAGGGTTCGAATTCAGGGGAGGCAGGGGTTTGGGGACCGCCGATTGAGCCCCCTTTGATAGGGTGTAGGGTGCAGCCCCCCGCTGATTTTTTTTCTCAAGAAGTCATTGGCTAAAAATTACCCGCTTCCCTTCGATTTCCTTACTTTAAGAAACATCAGTATTGCTTGAACCTGGAAGCAACTTTTATGCAAAAAGAAGCTGAGATTACTGTTCGGGTGTCCGTGAGCCAAGGCTAGCTCCGTCTTGAAGGCTATACTTTTACCTATAATTGTTAACATTAAATATATTGTGACCGTGGATTTTTTCTCAAATGATATGGCTAAAATTACCCGTTTTCCTTCGATTTCCTTACTTTAAGAAAGATCAGTTTTGCTGGATCCTTCGAGCAATTTTCATGCAAACAATTATTATCTGCATTTTCTGTATTTAAAGATATTTTTTTCTAACTACAACCAGGGACTTTCTATACTAGTCTAGTATATACTTAGTATAAAAGTCCCTGGTACAACGAATGAGAGTGTTTAACTACTGAGGCATTGACCATAATGTTTTCGTACGATCGGGAAACTTAAAAAAAACGATCCAACAGCTGATTCAGCTGGTAACGAATTTCCGATATCTTAAAAGATTCACAATACAAAAGGAACTTCCTCTGCTTAAATAATTGAGCCCCAACTAAAAGTGAATAGTTCAGTTCAAAATTATCAAAAGCAAAGTTTCATGTGTTTTCTCATACGAATACTGACCCCCTCAATACTGAATAACAGACGGACGGCCACACGAAAAAACTGAAAATAAAACAAATACTGAAACGGTTTACTTTCGATCAAAAATCCGAAAAATGACAGATATAACGTATCATGATAACACTGTTAAAACTGTTAACTTGTGTTGTTTATAATATAAATTCAAGTTCTTCGTGTACATATTGTCAATATTTTATTTTTTTACTTCAAAAAAAATTTTGGGTGTAGAAAATTCAGGGGAGGCAGTTGCCTCCCCTGCCTCATAGGTAGTTACGGCCCTGCCAACTAAGGTATAGTATAGAATTGTAAAGATTGAGGTCCTTTTACTAAAATAGTAAAACTCTTAGGTAACTTTTTCATATAAATAGATTTCTTTCAATGCATAAGATAATTAATATAAGTAATATCAACGATGAAACATATAAACAGAGTTGTAAATATGATAGTACGATCTTTTTTTTAGCTTTCGGGCCGGACACTTGGCATGCAGCCGTAAACAATTGTACTAGTTTGTCTGGTAGATTGATCAATAGACGAGAATTGATAATGAAGCACCCAACAACTCCTGCTCATTACTGGATCAATGGTTTCACGATGGAAAATCTGGCATTTAATGAACGTAAGAAATTGAATATTGACAATGTACTCATAACAAATTTGAAAAAAAAATATATACATAATACTGCCTTATATTTGATTCGGTTCATAGCTGTCTAGATCTAGTGTCAAATTAGAATCAATAGATAATTTGGGTTTATGAAAAGAATTGTTTTTTACAGTTCAAATTATCTGAAATGTTATCAAGGGTTGTAAAACATATATTCTGTCTTTTGTAGGAAAGATTCAAGATACACTGTGTACTGCGTTAACGAGACACGAAAAAGGAACATTTAGATTTAGTCTGTTAAACTGCTCGCTTCAACATCCTAGTTTATGCGTGCAAGATAAGAAAGTTAAATTAGGTGAGATCCGGGAAATTCTATTTGGGTGGTGCATGTCATATTCCATAACTGTCAACGGTACTATTGTTTTTAGAACAATTACCAATTTGCCACTTTTCATTTTGACAGAGGAACAGAAAACGAGTAAAAGGGGTTTTGATAGTCTTGCGTCGTCTCGGCGTCATTAACTATTTGTTTAAATAGAAATAAGAAGATGTGGTATGAGTTCAAACGAGACAACTCTCAAACCAAGTAAAAAAAATTGAAAAAGGTAACAATTATGGGCCAAGGCCAAAGTACGGCCTTCAACACGGAGCATTGGCTCACACCGATCAGCAAGTTATAAAGTGCCGTACGGTGACCTATAGTTGTTAATTTCTGTGTCATTTGGTCTCATTTGAGAGTTGTCTCATTGGCAGTCATACCACATCTTCTTTTTTACATTTATATAGCTCATAGCATATTTCGATGAAGTTTGAAAGTTTTAAAAATAAATACCCGGTACTTCAACTTTGCAAAAATGTTGCATTTGAAGGTTCATGTTTAACACCCCATTTTCCTGTTCGTCCTTCTGTTTCCCTTTTATACTCCCTTGACTGCTACTGAATCGTTTAACACAATTGTTTGAAACCTTTACATGGTGTTCATCTGAATGATTTTATTGGTTTACTGTTGAATAACATGGACAAGTATTTTGTCATATCTTATTACTATAATACAACTTTTGTATTCGCTTCTCTTTCTCAACCGCTAATAATCAATTGATGAAACTTTCTTAGAATCTGTATGTTTTAATTCTTTGAATTTTTTGGGTCCAAAATAAATCATTGCATTTGCAAGTAGCAAAGAAATATTATCATTGTGTGAGCTTTATATGTTTAAAAATAAAAATTAGAACTTAGTATGATTCGCTTATTTTACAGAAACATTATCACCAGAAGATTGGACTAATGACGGAAGCACAATCAAAGCCTCACTGAATACACATTCAACTTCGGGTGGGTAGTTTCAGACATTTTTCTTTTTATTAAATACTATATTTATTATAAAAGAAGGGCGAAAGATACCAGAGGGACATTCAAACTCAGAAATCGAAATTAAACTGACAACGCCATGGCTAAAAAGAAAAAAAGACAAACAGACAAACAATAGTCTGAATAGTACACAAGACACAACATAGAAAACTAAAGACTATAAGCAACACGAACCCCACCAACACTGGGGGTGATCTCAGGTGTTCCGGAAGGGCAAGTAGATACTACTCCACATGTGGCACCTGTCGTGTTGCTCATGTTATTACAAACCCGGTAAAAAGTATAATTCAGTAGGTCAAATTCGTGGTGTGGGACCGGGATTGTAGTAACGACATTATAGGAACATATCCGATATTATCTGGGAAACGGATATTCCGTAACGGTCAACCAATTCGTGATGGCGTCCGTAAAATTAACGAAAGGGTGACCTTAACTTAACAATTAGTAACTCTTGGTTTAATAGCTTCGTTGCGAACAGCAACCCTCTATCAAGGAAATCATTAAAACATCTCTCTGAAAAAACATTTTTTTAAGTACATGTATATCTATATCTACCTCATTAAGAAATATTTCACTGAATAAAGAGTTAACCTCTGTTATAGAACAGTAATGATAATATTGATTTATCTAATTAGAAATTACAACTGATGAACATTATGCAAAACGTCAATCTGATAGTTGGAAGTCAGTGACAACTCCTAGAGAGGCATCTGAAGTGACAACTTCAAACACGAAATATAATGGAAATGAGTCAACAGATGATGCCAGCTTCAGTAAGTAGTAAGGGTAGAGATTATGACCCAGCCAGGATAATTTACCAAACTCTACCTTCTAATCTACTTGTCATATAAGTAAAACACACAATTAAAATCCTGACTATCCACCTTCTAACATGATGTTTATGGATTTGAACAGGGAAATCGACTACATCAAATCAATTAATTTTAATTGATTTGATGTAGTCGATTTCCCTGTTCAAATCCCGGTCAAATTATGTTTGTTTATAAAGGAAACTACGAAAGGCATCCACATGTATATTTATATTGTCCGATTATTTGTGTTCAATGGAACAAAAAAATCAGGAAAAACTATTTACTTACCTAAAAAAAAGTAAAATCACAAAAATACTAAACTCCGAGGAAAATTCAAAACGGAAAGTCCCTAATCAAAATGGCTAATCAAAAGATAAAACACATCAAACGAATGGACAACAACTGTCATATTCCTAACTATGTACAGGCATTTTCTTATGTAGAAAATAGTGGATTGAACCTGGTTTTATAGCGCTAAACCTCTCACTTGTATGACAGTCGCATCAATTTCCATTTAATTGACACCGATGCGTGAACAAAACAGACATAATAGGTAAAATTGTCAAAATAGGGGTACAGCAGTCATCATCGTGTCACAATCTCAATCAGAACAAAAACAAACAAATATTTAACAAAGAAGCACAAACAAGCACATATCAAATTTGACAACCACGTTCATTGCTTACTTATTTTTGTATTTTATTGATGTATGATAAATCAACCCAAAAAGGATTGACATATTTTAAGTCCTGTAATCGAATGGGTAGATTAACATCAACTCTGGTGTAGAATTGCGTGTTTGACGTGACGTCAGAATGTACACGTCACACAGGTAGAGATATAAAATAATTTTGTCGTTCAAAGTATGCAAAAATTATAATAGAACAATAACATAATGGCGGGATGTTTAAAAGTACAGAGACACGTAATATGTATCAAAGAAACACAAAAAGTCACACGGACAAAGCACACCAGCAAAAATGAAAGATAATACAAACAACACAGTTATAATTCAACAGGAATATATATGTGTATCTTCCCAAACTGTTTAAATTCTAGCGCCACTGATGAGCTTATGTAGACAAAATGTGAGTCTGGCAGATATATTTTGATGATTTGGGTTTTTGTATAATCATCCGGATAATATTGTTTGCCTTTCTGAACATTGGTTATGGTCATTGTTTTACTTTACAGGTGCAGGTGGGATTGCGATAGGAATAACTGTTGTAATCGTCTGTATTGTTGTTGTTATAGTTTGTTATAGAAGTTATAGAAGGTAAACTTACTGATAAGGAATAGCCTTTTGATATTTTCCGTGATATTTTTTTTTAGCAATCATTATTTTGGTTTAATATAATAAAATTGAGAATGAAAATTGGGAAAGTGTTAAAGAGACAACAACCCGACCAAAGTGCAAAACACAGCCTTTGTCGACCGATGGGTCTTCAACACAGCGAGAAAATCCAGCACCGGAGGCGGGCTTCAGCTGGCCCCTAAACACAAATGTGTTCTACTTCAGTGACAATGAACGTTACACTAAACTCCAAGACATACAAATGAACAAAATCATAAAAAAAAACCCATAAAAGACTAACAAAGGCCAGAGGCTCCTGACTTCGGACAAGCGCAAACAATGCAGCGGGGTTTTACATGTTTAGTGAACTCTGAACCCTCCCCTATACCGCTAGCCAATGTAGAATAAACAAACACAGCAATACGCACTGTAAAAAATCGTTTTAAAAGAAGTCCGAGTCTGATGTCAGAATAGGTAACAAGAAAATAGGCAAAATGACAATGATACATGAAATAATAAAGAACTAGTATCAGAAGCTGACATGCCAGCTCCAGACATCAATTAAACTGATTGAAATATTATGTCTTCATCACAAGAAAATCAAGCACTATACCTCCCATTATGGGTTTACTACCATACCATCATAAAATATTTGAGGAGAACATAACCCGTATCATGCTAAAAACTGGTTTCAGAATAAATTTGTTTCACCATCTCACCATGGAAGTATTATATTTACAGGAATTAAGTCAGTTTAAAGATTTCATCTGCGTTACCGCCTATATTTCGATTACTAGTTAATTGAATTGAGATAAATAATGGTAGTTGACACTCAGCAAGTGATCGAGGAAATCATTGACACTTTCCGGTCATTGTCGTGTTCACGGAAATATACAAACAGACCAGATGTGGTCGGATTTACTTATGAAATAACCCGCATAATTCACTCGTTATATTCCACTCTACGATGGCCACATTAAGCTTGCGTATAGAAGAGTACTGGATTTATTTCAACCAAATTACAATTTGGATGTAGTCACTCGTTCAATGTTGATTTAAATCTATTTTTCAATTTATGTCTTTTTTGTATCTGAATTGATAATTTAAGCCGACAATTATCACAAATGAAATTAATGAAATGAGGTGGATCATTTTCAATTTCAATATTGAAAGATAGATTAATATCCCTTACGTACTTTTGATTTTTCACGATAAAGGCAAAGCATGTGAGGTTCCTTTTTTCTAAGTTTTTATATACACCATAGTTTAATTTAGAATCCATTTCTGAAAGTTATGAAGATAATTGTACAAAAAAAGTAAAATCACAAAAATGCTGAATTCCAAAAGTAAAGTCCATCATGAAATGGCAAAATCAAAAGCTCAAATACATCAAACGAATGGATCACAACTGTCATATTCCAGAAGCATGTTTTGACCTCCTTTTTTTATATTTTTTTTTATAATAAACAATGTCGTTCTCATTTTCTTGCATTGTCAATTAAGATATTCACAAGTTTCAAACATTACTACAAAAAAATTTAACTGGCCATTTTTATGTAGGCAAACGGAGTATATATCTCCAAGTTGACACGACATGCCAGGGCTTATATTTTCTATCATGATTTCAATGATAGAGGGTTGCTGCTCACAAGGAAGATATTAAACCAAGAGTTCCTAGTGGTGAAGTTGAGATCATCCTGTGTTATTATAAAACTATATCCCGAATTGGTTGACCGTTACGGTATCTGCGTTAAACAGATGATAGATAATGTCGTTACTACAATCTCGTCCCCTTTTCCAGAATATGACCTACCGACTGGGACTTGTTACCGGGTTTGTACTAACATTAGCAATACGAAGGGTGCCACATGTGGGGCAGGATCTGCTTGTCTATCTAGCACCTTAGATCACCCCCGGATTTTGGAAAGGTTTGTGTTGAACAGTCTTTGGTTTAATGTGTTGTGTTTTGTGTACTATTGTTTGTCTGTTGGTCTTTTTCTGACCATGGCGTTGCCGGTTTGTTTTCGATTTACGAGTTTTAATGTCCCTTTGGTGTCTTTCGCATCTCTTTTACTTCCATGATAACACCAAACCCCATCCCCCGCCAACAATTTGCAGCCAATATGCAAAACATAAACATTTATCTGTATGTATTATATAAAAGTGAATTAATTTTGCTTCGATACCATTCACCCCCACTTAAGAGCTTTTTCTGTTGCATTTATTATTGGTAAATCGGCTTAAGGTCTTCTTAATAACATCTTTAGTTATTTTTTATTTTTTTGTAAAGCAACAAATCAAAAGACATGGTTGATTTAAAAACATTCAACCTCGTAAGAATGTAGAGAATTTTATATACAAATGTGAATTTGAAGTGTGTGTTCTGATAAATATAGTACCATTTCATATTTCTAAAATATACTCACAGAAAGTCCTTTAATAAAAAAAAACCAAAGAATATGGGGTATCGATCCACGACACAAAATCAGTTCAACATGTGGTCTTCCACAATAAAGTCTCTATACCATTGCCAGATGTATGTTAATTTGTATTTGAAATCGTCGATATATTTGCAGATATTTGTGTGTATAATTATATATTGTTTCAACTTCTAGAAAGAAGAAGCTAAATGAAGAGAAACTGAAGTATAGGAAGTTACATCCGGGATTCAAGTCAAATAATGTCGAATCCGACGTCATGATAACTCAAAACCTACGATACCTTCCGTCAGTTATAACTTATCCATCTGGTTACAACGTTAGTAATTTAAAAATACCGGATGCTGGAAGTGTAGAACAGATCGGAGTAAATGTCACAATACATGAAGAGAATAATTATCCTGGAAATCTTGAAGAAAAAGTCGGACAATTTAAAGTGCCAGAAGTGTCTGTTAATCTGGAAAAGATACAATTGTCTGGAAAGGGTAGTAAGACAGAGTTTGAACCTGGTAAAAACAGTAATGAATCCGATACTGACAAATCCGGCAGTGAAGATGGCCGATACATATCGTTGGTTATAAGCCAAGATAAAGCAGATGATGACGACGATCGCTACGTATCAATTGCATCACCAAACTTCGATATTGACAGAGACAACTTTTTTCCAAGAGATAACATTGAAAGCAAAGAAGAAGAAATAGGAGAGAGTGCTTTTATGAAAAATGGTCTAATGGTAGCGGACGAAGAAGATGAGAATATAAACATGGGATCAAATGAAGAAAATGACAATACCGAAATTCGAACTAAGCAAAAGGGGGCTTCTTATGAAGAAACTGATGATAGAGCCCCGACATATATTCAAGAAATGAAAGACGAGGATGATGGAAACAAAGAAAGAGCTAAGGGAGATCATAGCGAAGGAGACATTTCTAAGCTTCGAGCTTTGATAGAAGATGATATTGGTGAACCCGATATGACATCGCAAATACTCAGGAAATTTTCCGTGAATGACAGAATTGACAGTGCAATATTCAAATAATGAGATAATTTTGTGATAACTTCTTGGGAACCGAGTTTCAAAGAACAATATCATTTACAGTATGAGATTTAAATACTCAGATTTTTTGTTCTAGTAAGAATCATGTTCAACGCTTAAAGACAGTGACACAACTGGCGTACTCCCACCGGGTTCTCTTCTAATTCAAATCGAATGTTTCACCAGAAAGTACTTGATAATAGCATCATGACAGTAACCACTAGTGGAGTAAGACTTGTTTAATCTTATGACGCAACTTGATTCAAATCTGTTGCCCAATCTTTAGTTTTCTGTGTATTATTTTGTAGAAAGTTTTTTTTGTAATTGTTTTTGTCCATTATAGTTTGTATCTCTCTTTGATGTATGATATCTGTGTTTTTCATTTTCCCAAAAGTATCGCAGTTTTTTTTCTAGTTTATGTTTATTATTATTGTTATTTTCTTTTGGAATTGTTTTTTTAATTGGAAAACGTTGCATACTAGTTATCAGTAATTTTATAATACAATAAATATGCTGTCATGTTGTTTATTTGGTGTAGGTTTATAATTTATTTTCCTAGATGTGCTCTCCAATCTTTTATTGAAGTTGTTTCTTGTTGGGGAAATCTAACATCATTGGTCGACTGATATTTGTCATACGACTAAATTGATATAAGCGTTATCTATGACGACAACGACATATTTGTAGTGAAGAGGGAACAAAGCAACTACAAAATAAGGGATTTTAAAAGGTATAAAACCACAAATTCATAGCCCATTGCTTTCTATGTTTAATTCTGCAATTTAAAGAGTTAATGGATACTTTGTCATAAATTCAATAAAGTGGCAGTCATTTCAGGACGAAACCATATCTTTTCCTGACCTGTGCTAAAAAACAACAACATAAATCTAATTGCATATAAGAGCGTACTGGGTCCTGGAAGTTTGATAGTTACTGTACACAAATTGGTACTTCTGGTCTGAACAACATGGTTGCCCTCCTATTATAATTGATATATTTTTTTTATTAGTCCAAAAAATCTTTTACAAAGGTTTCTTTAGTGATCCAAAGTCCCCAAGATTTCATCTAGTACCAAAATTATCCAAATAGTTCGCCTTTTGAGAAAGATACAGCTATGCGTAGAAACTATTTTTTTTCAATATACGTGCAACTTTCTTGTATGCTATTTCTGACCGGGCTCTAATTATTGATTCTTTACAATAATGTCATTGAGGTGTTCATATTGCATCTATTTAGACACCAGTTTGAATGCGATACCGAAGTATTAATCCATTCAAATAAAAAAGTTAAATGTAGATTCAACTGTATACAAGATAAACACTGTATCTCATTTAGAAAGAAATAGTTAATAATCGATTTTGTGGTCTATAGTAAAAAGAATATATAGAAAAAGATATTTTACATTTGCTCTCAGTTTTATGTAATCCACTTACTCGGAAAGACATGTTTAGCATTTTAATCCCATTGTCCTTTCAATGCGAAAGTGAATAAGGTAGCGCTTTATTCTAAAAATGTACGCACGGTCACCGATTGTACAACCCTATGAAGTTACTAAAAGAAGCATTCAATACTCATAATTACATTTTTTCGCTATGATCATAAAGATACAATTACTATCAAGTTTTTCTTTTATTTACCTGAGTGTGCACTTTATATTGTGGAAACGTGTGTCATCATGTATTTTACAATTCATGCAATTCATTTTGAAATGAAGAATGACGCGAAATTGCTGTTAGCCAATCAAAATAACGTATAACAATGAAACATACATCTACTGTAATTATTTAATGTTAATTGTATATGATTACTGCTAATTGGTATTTATACACAGCTAAATGTGGTATAGTTGTTGTTCTTGTGGAACGGACCCGGATTCTTCGAATATACACAGAAGATTTGTATAATATTATACAACCACGTATGTTATACACTTATCCAGGAATTACTTTTAGCCCGATAATATACTCTTACGAAATACTCTTATCCTGGAAATTTCATTTTTTCCAAATAAATATATTTAAAGTATTAACAAGCGGTTCTTTTATTTGAGATCGTAAGTTATATTGATGAATTGTATTTTTTATGCATTTACTATTAATATTGTTACAAATTCATTTAAATTATACCGAAATAGGAATCATAGCTGCCGAAATCTAAAATAATGTCTCCCGTGTATCTGTTACCCACTTAGAAAACTTGAAATAGGAACCAGCTCTAGTTCGCGCTATTTACGAAATCCATAATATCAAGATGAAGTTTTCAACAATATTGATGCTGTTTAACTTTTTATTATTTCTTCTGATGAAAAGTGTCAACTCTCACAGAGATGAAAAAGAAAAGGTATGTATTTATTATTTGTGAATATTTTTTAATTGATAAAAACCTTGCACACACATTTCAGATCTATTAATCATCATAGTGCAAGTAAATGCCGATATCGCTCACGATATCGTTTTGACAAATAAAATTCACTCGTGTCAAAATAATTAAATCCAAATGATTAGAGATAAACAAGATACATGTTTGTAACTTATAACGCTCCAACCATTGTACCAACTTATACTATTTGATTATATTGACATGTTCTCAAATACCGAAAATATATTGTGAGGGTCCAAGAAAAAAACCTTTATGGTTTGTCGAGGAAGAAAAAGTGATAAGTTTAGATAGGTAAATGTTCTAATAAATCTAATAACTCATTCAATCTATTATTTTTAACATCAAACTCTTACATTATATGACAATGGGACGATCATTTTATTTTGCGAGGGTGTAAAGGGGGGTGGGGATTGAAATATGTGTAACTTAAAACTTTATTCTTTGTGGATAGGAGAATAGGAGTAGATACAATACCTTCAACTCGATATTTCAATTTTGCCGGTGATTAAACAGTTGTAGCAATTAATCAATCGGAGAGTGCAGCCTCAAATCCTGTACAGCAACACAAACATTATCACAATTTTTAGTTTTATTTAGTGATTTTATAATATTATTGATCATTATTTAGAGGATACACAGTGTATATGTTACAGTGAATTTGTATAATCAGGGATTATGTAGAACCCCTAATTTTTCAGGGAATATGTAGAATCACTAAAATCATTAGTAATTATATATAATCCCTGAAAATGACCAGTGATTTTACATAATCACTGAACATTTGAATAATTATTCTACAAATTCCCTAATATAATTTCAGGGATTATGAATAATTTAAGGATTCTTTGTTTGATAAAAAAAAATATATAGACAGAACAAATTTATTCGTTCATAGTGTGTTAATTTACCATTTATTTTATTGAGTTAAGCCTTCCAATTGATATTTAATCGTGTGTTTTTCTATGTTGTGATGTTATACTATTGTTTCAGAAAAAGGGAGAAGGTTTGGTACCATTAAAACGTTTAATCCCGCTGCAAATGTTTGCACCTGTCCTAAGTCAGGAATCTGATGTACAGTAGTTGTCATTTGTTTATGTAATTTATACATGTTTCTCGTTTTTTTATATAAAATGTAGATTAGACCGTTGGTTTTCCCGTTTGAATGGTTTTACACGTCTAGTAATTTTGGAGCCCTTTATAGCTTGTTGTTCGGTGTGAGCCAAGGCTCCGTTTTGAAGGCCGTACATTGACCTATAATGGTTTACTTTTATAAATTGTTATTTGAATTTAGAGTTGTCTCATTGGCACTAATACCACATCTTCCTATATCTATCAAATTATCATTTTTTTTACTTTCATGTTCCTTGCCAGATGAAATAATTTTGCTTTTAAACACAGAGAATGGTCTTAAAGATATAACCATACAGGGTTTCGAGATAAAGTTGAAGACTTCAAAATTAATAATATCAAGATTCCCTTTATAGCAATAACTTAACATATATTGTTTGTTTTTAAAAGCCAGCGTCAAATACAAATGGTGAAGAAGATCATGGAACATCTGTATTTTGGTGTTTTTTTGTTTTTTTCTCCTCAAATGAACAAGAAATTCAAACAGAGAGAACTTACGCATCTAAATGTACATATTTCTTTTACATTATAGTATATATTTTTTAGTTTGAAAAGGATGAAAGTGTCTCATATGTCTTAAAGGCAGGGATCTAATATGGTTTTAAAGATTTTTATATTGTATATGATGATGTATATTGGATCGTGACACTATAATAAACTATTTACTTACTTACTTACTTACTTACTTACTTACTTACTTACTTACTTACTTACTTACTTACTGTATAGAAAAACTAAGGATTGAAAATTAGAACAAAATTGTAGAGGAAGCTGGAATTTGGTGTAATATTCTCATAGCAATTCCACACGGTAAAAAAGGAAACGAAATCACAAAATTGAAAAAACATAATTGTAATTGTTCACCAAAAGTCGGAAAAAGGACATTGCCTGGCCAAAAAAACATGGGGTCTTGCAAGAACCAGTTCGAGGTTGCTTATTCTCTTATTTTGGGGTACCTACAGATGTTTTTACTGAACACTTTATTTCTCTTAGGCGGGTCATAAAATCTGATTCGATATGTGAAGGTAAATGTTTTCTAAAATATGGATATTGTGGTAAATACAGATGTAAAGCATACTATTTTAATATATTGTGTTTAACATTTTGATATATATATATTGTGCCTAACATTTAAACAATCAATAAAGTTATAATTTTGATATTTTGTGCTTAACATTTTACAATTAATGTTTATACAGTGTAATGCTGTTTTAATATGATTTTATAGCATACATTATTTGACTTTTATTCATTTTCTTTATAAATAAAACTATTTCTTCATTTCAGTTATTATGTATAATCCCTGACGTTTTTTCTAGTGATTATACATAATCCCTGAAAATTTTAGTGATTATATATAATCCCTAAACTGGCCAGTGATTCTACATAATCCCTGAAAATTCCCTGAAATTTTCAGGGATTCTACATAATCACTGATTATACAAATTCACTGTAACATATACATATAATGCATAAAAGAAAAATAGCAGATCGATTGGTATAGGCGTGCTCGTATTTAAATGAACTTACTCCTGGTAAGCTCATACTAGTATATTATTTATTTTTTCCTTTCTCAATAATTCTACAATTTAAGTTTACAAAAACGACGGATTTTCTTTACTTAAAAACGTGTTTTCTCATTTAAATGTGTATTTTGATATATATGGACTTTCGTATTTTCCTAGAATAAAAATCAAATAATTTAATAGTATATTTAATACATTAACAGTGTTTACAAAACAATTTTGAGCTAAGCTATACAGGTACCACCGCTCTAACCCCCCTTTGTGTGTTTTAATGTATCGAAATAAGCAGTATATGCAACTGAACCTACCATTACAAAATTAATAAATCTGTCAACAACCAGTCATTACTAATAAGCCTTCAAATAGATAAAGTGAATGGAGAGCCATTAACGACCTTGTAATCTAGCATCGTGTTTCAAACATTTTAACTTTCTTCAATAGGTTATCATAGTTACGATTAAAACTATTATATAAATACACTATGCGTTCCGAAAAAAAATCTAACAGGTGTCAAGTTTAAATCAATTTCTGTGTACTTATATAATCTTAAATACTATATTGACATCGCAGTGTTAAATATGCATTCCTGTAAATGTTTAGCAAAATCGTCTGCAAGGTTACTTAGTAATACTTAATTTTCTGTAGTAATTTGAAATCTTAATTCATAAACTCAGTTTTTAAATTACTATGTAAATGCTATAGAAAAATCATAATATATCCCAAAGATGTCTACTTTTAAAAAAAGATATTTAATGTTTCAATTCCTGACATACAATCGTTTTATTGCTGCTCCTTCTGAAATAAAACAGTAGCAAAAGTTCGCATTTGAATGGTTTGTATATTTAAATATCAAATTGTTAAATTTTCGGCACACTTAGAACGAAAATCTAGTCTTTTGTTTTCTCTGAAGATACTTTTTATCCCCTATTATTGTACTTCATATTGGAAATCAATGTGACTGATAATATATGTTTTTTTCAACGCCTATGTGTATGCAAAATTAAATTAAGAATGGAAATGGGGAATGTGTCGAGGTAGACAACAACCCGACCATAATATCTCATGTATACCTCACCAATGATGTTCGTCGATGGGCTTCGTTGTTCAATCACACATGTATGTCTAATATCTATAGCAATTGCATAATAACTTTGAATGAGGACAGTAATTATGATCTTGTTCAATATCTACTTAGGATAAGAAATCCTGAACAAGAAGAAGACTACAATTCAGATGAGCCAGAGGAATAGATTTGTATCAATAAACGTAGTAAAATAGAGGTGTAATTTGGGAGATGTCAAAACCAGACACAAGTTGTTTCCTTTTTCCTTTTTCCTTTTTCGATATTCAAATTTTGAAAAATTTTCAATTTTCATTTTTTTTCCCTCAAATTTTTTTTTCACAATTATTTTTTTTTCCATTTTTTTTTTTCTCAAATTTTTTTTTTTCAAATTTTTTTTTCCTCAAAATATTTTCCTCAAATTTTTTTTTCAAAATTTTTTTTTCGTTTCCTTATTCGTTTTTTATTTCCTTGTCGAATTTCATTTCCTTATTCAGTTTCTTTTTCCTTATTCAATTTTCATTTCCTTATTCAGTTTCTTTTTCCTTTTTCAATTTTCATTTCCTTTTTTGGTTTCTATTTCCTTATTTAGTTTCCTTTTTCCTTATACGGTTTCTATTTCCTTATCACTTTCTATTTCCTTTTTCGATTTTCATTTCCTTATTCGTTTTCTATTTCCTTATTAGATTTTCATTCTCTTATTCTGTTTCTTTTTCCTTTTTTGATTTTCATTTCCTTATTCGGTTTCTATTTCCTTATTCTGTTTCCTTTTTCCTTATTTGGTTTCTATTTCCTTATTCGATTTTCATTTCCTTATTCGATTTTCATTTCCTTATTCGGTTTCTTTTTCCTGTTTCAATTTTCATTTCCTTTTTCGGTTTCTATTTCCTTATTCGATTTTCATTTCCTTATTCGGTCTCCTTTTTCCTTATTCAATTTTCATTTCCTTATTCAGTTTCTATTTCCTTATTCGATTTTCATTTCCTTATTCGGTTTCTTTTTCCTTTTTCAATTTCCTTTTTCGGTTTCTATTTCCTTATTTGATTTTCATTTCCTTATTCGGTCTCCTTTTTCCTTATTCGATTTTCATGTCCTTATTCAGTTTCTTTTTCCTTTTTTGGTTTCTATTTCCTTATTCGATTTTCATTTCCTTATTCGATTTTCATTTCCTTATTCGGTTTCTTTTTCCTTTTTCAATTATCATTTCCTTTTTCGGTTTCTATTTCCTTATTCAGTTTCTATTTCCTTATTCTATTTTCATTTCCTTATTCGGTTTCTTTTTCCTTATTCGATTTTCATTTCCTTATTCAGTTTCTTTTTCCTTATTTGGTTTCTATTTCCTTATTCGATTTTCATTTCCTTTTTCGGTTTCTATTTCCTTATTTGATTTTCATTTACTTTTTTCATTTCTGTTTCCTTATTCGGTTTCTTTTTCCTTATTCGAAATTCATTTCCTTATTTGTTTTCTGTTTCCGTATTCGGTTTCTATTTCAATACGGTGGTCAGACGGTCCCGGATCCCAGAAAAATATTTAAGTGGGAAATAGCTTGTGTCAATCCCTTTCAAAGGTATTGACATAAGCTATTTCCCACTGAAATATTTCTTGGGGATCCGGGCCCGTCTGGCCACCACAGAGCTCGGTTCAAAGGTGACCTTTAACGTAATTTTTCCGTATTATATATATTAACCACACATTCGGTACTACTCGGCATATCCCTACATCAATGTTCTGAACCGGACCTAGCTCATTTCAAAGGTATTGACCTAGGCTATTTCCCACTTAGATATTTTGCTGAGATCCGGGCCCGTCTGGCCACCACAGAGGTTCAAAGTTGCTCTTTAACATAAATACAATACCCAGAACCCAAGTTCCTCTTTAATCACGTGTGTATCTACATCCATTTGGTATAAGTTTTATATATTACAGAGTCTATTATTTCGTCGAATTTAGGACATTGAAAGACCGGGGGGTCTCAGCATCATTTAAGCGGTCCTAAGCGGTAGGTTTTCACTGTACATTTCTTTTTTGGCTTTTCATAAATATTTCTATTTATATTTCTAAATGTCACTGGAGTGATCGGTATTTGTTTTTGTTTTATATATCATATATTAAATTACATCTTTGATCTTAGGCCACAGACCACAATTAATTCCTCTATCAGTTCTTTATAACGTTTTGTATCATTACAAAAATTGCACCATGCACTTTTGTCAAATTTTTTGTGTGTGTAATGTATAGCCCTAGTCCAAATATCTATAATACTAAAATTACGAGGTCCAATTTGTCAGCCGTCATCACGTAAAAACGACGAATTAAAGAATTCCACTTTATATATAACTAATATAGTACAAAGGTGTAGATTAAAAATTACACCACTCCAGGCCCTTTTGTTTTCCACGTAATTAATATTGCCAATAATTAAGAAGTTCCGGGTCGAGTCCGATACCGATACCAATAGTATATTCACCTGTTACCGATTACCTTATCTGTACGTTCCGCATCTGACAGGCGCACCACCAAACGGTGTATTCAGGATTAATATGCTATATAGTATTACACGGGTCATAATCACAGGGTTGACACTACTTAATTGTCAAATTGTTACCTATTGTAGTATTTTAATCAGTTAGACTTTCTACGATAACAATACGAATACTAAAAATCTGGACTAAAATAAGGCGTATAGGTACAGTTTTCAATTTGTTAGCGGGCATGACGTAAAACAGCGAATCAAAGAATTCAATATTTATAACTAATATAGGACAATACTGTTGATTAAAAAATACTCTATTCCAGGATCTTTTGTTTTCCAAATTATTAATATTATCAATAATTGATAAGTTCCAGTTCGACGGGTTCAAACAGAAAGATTTGAAGCAGAGAAAACTGTGTATCTTATAATCAGCATGACTTTATCAGATGACAATACTAATACTAAAATAAGGCTTGCGCATAGTTATATACTTTAATTCAGTCACGGACCCGCGATATACGGGTGTGTTCTAGTATATCCAAAATTCAGAAAGATTGAAACAATCACTTTTACAAATTTAGCCAATACACATCCATACCCCTATTGACAAGTCAAGAGATGTTCCGAAAACTGTAAATATGACCTTTTTGCACTTGACCTAATCACTCATTCCATATCAAAATCAGTTTAAATACAACATCCAAAAATTTATTTCACCTCTCTTCTTTCATTTCCACCCAAAAAATCTAAGAAATGAGTGAGGAAGGGAAAGAAAAAAAAATAAGGAAAAATACACTCTAATTAAAAGGAACTATATTCGTGGACGACGAAAAGCGGGGTCATTAATTGTGGTCTTGGGCCATGAAGCTTTGATGTCGTTTTATTGATAAAGTGCTATACTACATAAAGACAAATATTCAACTTATATAAGGGTCAACGAGAATTAACGACAGCTTGAAGGGGTCATAAAACGATTTGCAGTAGTCTATTCCATTATTGAAATTAAGCTATTTCTCAATGTTCACGCGTATTTCGATATTAAGTCCGTCGGTACTCCTCTAATATGCGTTGCTAAGGTTTATCTGTACTTACGGGCTGAAGGGTCACAGCAGTCCATTTCATTATTCAAAATATCCATTTCATTATTAAAAATTTGCTATTTCTTAATTTTCACGCGTATTTTTGTATTTAGGCCTCCGCAATCCAGCTAATTGTCATTGCGGCACATATCGTTTATTAAGGTCTTTCCTTTCTTAAATGGAAAGACCTTACTGTATTTCGTTTGTTTATTATTCTTTTTCTTCCGCCGTTTTTCAAAGTTAATCGGTGATAAAAGTACGCACGATATCAAAATGATCTTTGGTATCAAGTATCGGGTTAATAAAAGCTATCTTGTATTAAGGGTACCGTTGTGTACTATTTACCTTATAGGAGTTATCTCCCCAATTACAAAAAAACACTGTTATCGCTATAACTCATGAACTATAAAACTTAGCGGCAAATGTTTTTTTTTAAAATGTTCCTTGCCAAATGATACAAGTTCAAATAATTTTAACCGAAGCGATCCAGTGACTTATTATAGGAGTTATTTCCCCTTGAATATTTTAATTTTCGAAATGCATATAAATCTCATGAACCGTAAGTCGTAAAGACTGCGGGTCTTCAGATTTGAGTTCATTGGACCAAAACTTAAAAATATAGGTCAAGGTCAAAGGTCAAGGTCATATTTTAGATTTTCAAAAGTTTTTCATTTCCCTATAACTATTGAACGGTTATAGATACAAAAAATTTAAGCAGTGAAAAATGATTGGTACTTCCAGAGGCAACTTTTTTACATTATGACTATATTGATTTTACCATCATGTAAGGGACATAACTCCCACTGATGGTTTTTAAAAAGCCATTTTTAGGCAAAACTCTTAAACAAAAGGTCCTTGACCCATAGGGTCTTTTGCAATGACCTTGTGGAGCAATGACCTTGACGAATGTCACAAGGTCAAAGGTCAAGGTCATCAAATTATGTGGTTTTGGCACTATTTAAACAGTTTTATGTGTGTTTGAATCCAAACCAACCAACCAACCAACCAACCAATCAATCATTCAATCAATTAATCAATCAATCAATCAATCAATCAATGTTTCCGTTTAATGTGTGTCATAAGGGATCCAAGGTGTTTTTTTTTTGCTTGTTTTAATTGAGCCTATTAAACGTGTTTAACCAACCAACGTGTTTAACCAGCATATTTAACCAACGTGTTTAACCAACCAACCAACCAACCAATCAATCAATCAATCAATCAATCATTCAATACATGTTTCCGTTTCATGTGTTTAATACGGAATCCAAGGTCTCTTTTTTCGCTTGTTTCAAGAGACCCTATATCAAGTGTTTAACTAATAAACCAACCAACCAACCAACCAACCAACCAACTAATCAATAAATTTATCAATCAACATATATATGATATATTTATTTATGACAGTATAATTAAAAGAAAATGGAAGGAAAGACCTATCAATTATTCAAGAAGAATTGAACTTTAATTCTCAATGTATTCCTCTATCAATAAGCTTTAATTTGATGTATATTTTTTTTCCTGAATTAGGCGCTGACGGGTTGCAGCAGTCCGTTCCATTATTCCAAATAAGCTAGTTCTCAATGTTCACGCTTATTTCGATATTAATATATAAAAAAGAAGATGCAGTATGATTGCCAATGAGACAACTATCCACAAAAGACCAAAAAGACACAGACAGTAACAACTATAGGTCACCGTACGGCCTTCAACAATGAGCAAAGCCCATACCGCATAGTCAGCTATAATAGGCTCCGATTAGACAATGTAAAACAATTCAAACGAGAAAACTAACGGCCTTATTTATGTAAAAAAATGAACGAAAAACAAATATGTAACACATAAACAAACGACAACCACTGAATTACAGGCTCCTGACTTGGGACAGGCACATACTTAAATGTCCGTCGGTACTCCTTTAATATGCGTTGCGAAACATATTGACTATATAACTTTTGTTCCATTCTTAGTAAGTTTTCGAATGAGGTATAAGGTTTATCTGTAATAACGGGCTGAAGGGTCACAGCAGTCCATTCCATTATTCAAAATATCCATTTCATTATTCAAAATTGGCTATTTCTTAATTTTTCACGCGTGTTTTGGTATTTAGGTCCACCGTAACCCCTCTAATGGTCATTGCTGCACAATCAACTTGTTATATCTTTAATCAGAGGATGAAAAATAGCAAAGGTCCAGGGGAAATAAAAAAAGACAACGTAGAGTATTTTGATATATGTATATGTTTTGGTATTAAGGTTGTCCATAC
Source organism: Mytilus edulis (assembly GCA_019925275.1). Classification (NCBI taxonomy): domain Eukaryota; kingdom Metazoa; phylum Mollusca; class Bivalvia; order Mytilida; family Mytilidae; genus Mytilus; species Mytilus edulis. Next base: position 63,436,710 of record CM034353.1, read on the forward strand.
ATGGAATTAGTATGGCGTTCATTATCACTGAACTAGTATATATTTGTTTAGGGGCCAGCTGAAGGACGCTTCCGGGTGCGGGAATTTCCCGCTACATTGAAGACCTGTTGGTGACCTTCTGCTGTTGGTTTTTTTCTATGGTCGGGTTGTTGTTTCTTTGGCACATTCCCCATTTCCATTCTCAATTTTAATTTCTGTTAAAAATAGTTAAGGAAAAGCCATTAGTTTATCCTCCTGAACTAAATAAATAAATAAAATAAAAGATTTACAGAGTGTTTTTATTTCTTTCTTATAATAATTTGAATGTTCGTTTGATAACACCAAAATGACGAATTTAGAAATACGGAACTTAGCTATAGTGTCAGTTATTTTTTTTATTTTTTTATTTCACTATTCACCGCTCCAACTTGAATAATGAAACCTAAACTATTTCATTTACATTGAATAGTAAAAAGTGAACTATTCCATTATTCATTATTAAATTTTGAATAATGAAAAATGAATAATGGACGTACTTCAGCGCGGTAAAAATGACATGTATGATGGATTTTTTTTCTGTGCTCGGTAAAAAGACCACCTACATAATGTAAGGGAGCTACCATTTGATTTTTATGGGGGGCTAGGATGAAAAATTGTGTCCTGCCTTTTTTTTTATTTGTAATCTCTGTCCTGCCTTTGTATTTTTCAGTCTATTCGGTCCTGCCTATTTTTATTCTTAGCTTATCCTGACTTTTTTACAACAATTGTCATCCTGCCTTTTTTTTTGCCAAGTTACTCATCCTGCCTTTTTTTTTAACTCAAAATCCTGTCCTGCCTTTTTTCTTCAAATTTCATCCTAGCCCCCCATAAAAATCAAATGGTAGCTCCCTAACTACTAGTACTTTACAGATCTATGGACAAATCGACAGGCAGAACGGAACACACTTGGTTAATCATATATACATACCATATAAAACTTCATTTTTGAGGGATTATATATATATATACAACCTCTAGTAACTTACCCTGTATTTCACTTTAAATGTGTCTCGTTTTATATTAATGTATAAGTAAAATTGTCGGGCAATCTATGACAGATTTGTTAGTCTTTCTTTGTCAGCTGTTCATATTAAATTGTTCGTATTGCCTCAAATCTGTGTGTCTTCTATGCCACGTACAACTGTGACGATATTGACTTTAGCAAACAATTCTGCTCAAACCGGTGCTAGGGCTGTCTTGCAACTTTTATTGAGACGAGAATGATTTCTCTGTGTTGAAGATCTCACTGTATTTGTCAAGATGAAGAACAGCAATAAAGTCTTAGACGCTGTTTCTTTGCTGCAAATTTATTTTGTATATGTCTTGATTTTGGTGTCGGGCAAACTTAGGTAAGAAAACGGAAACGAAAAATTCAGTATTTTTTTTTATTTGTTAAGGCGCATAACCCTAGAATGGTATAAATGACGCCATCAAAATCAAATGTGATATGTATTTTGTTGTAATACGGATTGTGTATAAGTTTCATAACATTTTGTTGAGGCAAACTCGAGATAAAAGAACGAAAACTAATTTCTTGACGTACGGACATACACACGGACAAGGCTAGCAAAACTTAATGCCCCCTCCACTATAAGTCATATTTCATTGAGTAACCCGATGTTTTCATCACTTAATAACGATAATTGCTATATCCTATTCTCTTTTTATTTATATAAAGTTCCGGAAAAAATGTCCCTAACCATATTAATCAGAGTCTTAATATCTAGAAGATATTCCGATCTATATATAGGAAATTATTGACCTGGCTACTGAGGTTGTTATTTGTCGCTTCTGTAAAAGAAGTAAAAAAACGGGGCATGTATTAATACCGAAATCGGGAATACCGGCTGGTATTTCATAATCTACCATGTATTGTTTCGTAGGGGACATTTGTTATTACGAAACAGCTTCTAAATGCACATCTTATATCATTTTAATGTCTCATAAAGACTTTCCAGGTAGTTTTTCATTGTATACTAGAAAGATCTCATTTTTTTCTGAATTGGAGAACCATTTTTAAACGATAAAGATTAAGCCCCAGTCCCACTAGACCACGATCCCACCACGATTTAAAATAAATTCAGATCGTGGTGAGGTCGCGGTCATGATGAGCGGCATGAAAATGTAAATTTCCGTTGCTTTCACGATGCTACTACGTCCTCATTACACTTCTACAACGATCCCGCTACGATTATACTACGTTCTCACCGCGCTTATTCTGCGACCTCACTACGCTTATCAAGATCTTTCTACGCTCATCGCGTTCTCACTACGACCATACCACGAGTTATCCAATTGCAACACGATCTTACCACGCTTCTACTGCGATTATAGCACGTTCTTATCACGATTATACTACAATACTGTGCGGGACAAATTTGCCATTCCAGAATTGGCAAATCTGACTTTGTCGGTTTACAAGATATCAAAAATATTTTTTGCCCAAGTGATAGATAATGGAAAAAAATTAATTTCCCCATATGTCCCATCATGTCACCGTTGTCACTGTTGTCACCACAGCTGATTATAAGTACATTTCCCATGGGAAAATTAAAAATTCCCATGGGAATATTCGAAGTTCCCATGGGAAAAGTTAAAGTTCCCATCGGAAAAAGTACTTTTCCCATGGGAATTTTAAAGTTCCCATCGGAACTTTACAGTTCCCATGGGAAAAGAAGAATACTGAGAGTTCCCATGGGAATTTCACTTTTCCGATGGGAACAGTTTATCTTCCCATGGGAACAATTTTTCTTCCCAAGGGAACACTTTTCTTCCCATGGGAACAATTTGTCTACCTATGGTAAAACTTTTTCTTATCATTTAAACAGATAATTTATGTATGGAACATGTTTTCCGTTTGATTGTTTTTCTTCTAAAAAATAAAAATTTGTTGAAATTGCAGGATTTATGTGAAATTATTGCAGTATGCAGGTTTTCTACAAAATGTCAATATGCTTTCATATCTAAAGTTGCTCTCTACATGCAACTTCCATAAAAACTCTGATTATCTAGTTAAATATGAAGTAAGTTTTTAAATAAGTTGTGCGTGTGTGTTGTTATTAAAAAATATTATTAATTCATATATTTTAACAAATTTGATTCGTTTAGGGATAGTCACATGTTAAACTATATTTTCGAAGGTAGATTATGCAAGGCCGTAGCTAGGCATCTTATTTTAGTGAGGCAAAATAATTGAGCCGAGCGAAAAAGAATTTTTTTTTTGGAGGGTATGAAATGAATGGTGCAAAATCCTGCATTCTAGCAAGGAATTGTATATTTAGATATACAATTCCTTGATTCTAGGCATTTTTAGAGAGTTTGATAATGTTTTGAATTTGGACACTTTTTATATAAATTTTTCATTTTTTAAGACTTTTACTAACACCAAATTTTTAACAACTTTATTTAAATTTATATGTAAGATAATCATCCAAATATCACTGATTTGAGTCTGCTGCCAGAACATAGAACAAACATCGATTCAGTAGAGTTTTCCAAATTTTTCTATGGCCGGTTCAGTCAAATCGTTTCAGAATCATAATTTGGTCTGCTGATATCCTTATCGCGATGAACATGGAGCATGGTGATACCGCACAATCTCGCGCCACTCATGCATGCTCTTTTCCAAGTTTTCAGTTGTTTCAGGGCAGTCTGTGTTTCTAAAGGTAGCACATCATCGTCAAAACAATGATCAATGTCTTCTTCCAATTCCTTCTCCATCAGCAATTCGGTAGCAGCATCGGTAGTAACAGTTTTGTTTGCAAAAGGGAATTAAGCTTTCCTGTAAGCACCGCATCATACAGTCGCAGTTACAAAATATTAAACTAGCTTTTATGCTGACAAAGAGTAGACAAACTAGGGATAGAATGAGATAAGATACATGTATATGATTCTATATATAGAGTAAGTGTATATGGGTACAGGGGAATTTGAATGGAGTTTTTGACGTTTGTACATGTAGTTCCGTAATTTCAAATTATTTCTGGAAATAGTTGGTGGTATTTTAGTTCCAGAATCTATAAATTTAGGGGTTATGGTTTGGGGGTGTCCGATTTCGAAACCCCGAATATAAAGAAACGAAATTCCGTAGTCCCGAATAAGTAAAGACAAAATCCTGTGTTAAAGGTTCTACCATTCCTCAATAATATTAAATTGGAATATGGGATATTCTTTCAATTTTTAAGGTTAAAGAAACATGGATAAAAAGAATCCATGCATTCATGTTTTATATTATTTATATTTCATTTATCTGTAAAGAGAAAGCTTAAAGTTCGTTAAATGAATACGCAGACAGGACTGCCCCCTTGCCGATGCCCAGTACTTGATTTGTCAAAAGTTGGTGAAACGGAGAAATGAATACGCAGACAGGACTGCCCCCTTCCGAAGACCAGTACTTTATTTGTCAGTCTACTTATCGTTTTTTTTTTATTGTTCTAATGAAGTTATATACAATACTCAGACTCTGTTAAAAAAAATTAGTTTACTAGAATTATTTCTTCTTTACCTTCAGTGTCGCTTTTCCCTTTTCTGCAAGAGCCTGTTTTTAACTAAAGATCCATAATGATTATCGTTACTAGGTTAATGTAATCGAGAAACATCACCCGTTGAGATGCTGAGTTATATCCAGGAAGAATAGTTTAAAAGGAATGATGACAAGTTATAGAAATTAAGGTTGAGACAGAACAGCAAATGACTATTATATTTATATATATGTATAAAAAAAAATAATCAGTGTCGAAATTTTAGTGAGGCAATTGCCTCACTTGCCTCAAGGGTAGCTACGGCCTTGACTTGGCGTCCGGCGTCCGTCGTCCGTCGTCTGTCGTCCGTCGTCGTCGTCGTCCGGCGTTAACTTTTACAAAAATCTTCTCCTCTGAAACTACTGGGCCAAATAAAGTCAAACTTGGCCACAATCATCATTGGGGTATCTAGTTTAAAAATTGTGTCCGGTGACCCGGCCAACCAACCAAGATGGCCGCCATGGCTAAAAATAGAACATAGGGGTAAAATGCAGTTTTTGGCTTATAACTCAAAAACCGAAGCATTTAGAGCAAATCTGACATGGGTAAAATTGTTAATCAGGTAAAGATCTACCTGCCCTGAAATTTTCAGATGAATTGGACAACTGGTTGTTGGGTTGCTGCCCCTGAATTGGTAATTTTAAAGAATTTTTGCTGTTTTTGGTTATTATCTTGATTAATATTATAGATAGAGATAAACTGTAAACTGCAAAAATGTTCAACAAAGTAAGATTTACAAATAATTTAACACAACCAAAATGGTCAGTTGACCCCTTTAGGAGTTATTGCCCTTTATGGTAAATTTTTAACCATTTTTCGTAAATCTATGTAATCTTTTAGAAAAATCTTCTCCTCTGAAACTACTGGGCCAAATAAAATCAAACTTGGCCAAAATCATCATTGGCGTATCTTGTTTAAGAATTGTGTCCAGTGACCCGACCAATCAACCAAGATGGCCGCCATGGCTAAAAATAGAACATATGGGTAAAATGCAGTTTTTGGCTTATAACTCAAAAACCAAAGGATTTAACTGTTTATCAGGTCAAGATGTACCTGCCCTGAAATTTTCAGATGAATTGGACAACTGGTTGTTGGGTTGCTGCCCCTGAATTGGTAATTTTAAGGGAATTTTGCTGTTTTGTTATTATCTTGAATATTATTATAGATAGAGATAAACTGTAAACAGCAATAATTTACAGCAAAGTAAGACCTAAAAATAAATCAACATGACCAAAATGTTCAATTGACCCCCTAAGGAGTTATTGCCCTTTATGGTAAATTTTTAACAATTTTCATAAAATTTGTAAATTTTTACTTACTTTTTCAACTGAAACTACTGGGCAAATCCTTTTATATAGGGATAATTGTATGCAGCAAGAATGTTCAGTAAAGTAAGATCTTCAAACATCACCATCACCAAAACAAAATTTTGTCATGAATCCATCGGTGTCCTTTGTTGAATATTCACATAGACCAAGGTGAGCGACACAGGCTCTTTAGAGCCTCTAGTTTTATTTATTTGTCTATTGTTCATTGATTGCCCTTCTGTATTCTGTTAGTGTTGCTTTCCTTTTTAATTTAGTAATTTTGTTATTAACTTGATCATGTGTTTAAAAAAAAAAGCAGCCACAGACCTAACTATGTGAATTACATTTTTGCTTCATCATGCATATTGGTATAATGAAGTTGTCCCTAAAAACTTAAGTCTAACACTGAATCTATACATTTTGCTTTGTCAAAAAATGATTAAAACAGAACTTGCATTTTCAGATAAAGAAAGGGTCTGGGCAACACCCAGAAAGTATGACTTTGCATCATTTGTTTTATAGCTTCTTGGGCCTTCAGTGGGTCCAAAACACTTCAAAAAAAAATTTTGCCTCGCTCCACTCGGCGAAACATGTTTTACAATACTTTTAAACATGGCTAGATACAACTGATCTTTAATACTTTGTATATATATATGTATGCATGCAGTTGGGAATATAGAAGATTTATTTCTACAGAGGATGATGATTAATTAATTCTGATTGTATAATTGTATTATTTATAATAAACAAATGATTTAAAAATTGTACTTTTTCGAATATTATAATTATAGTTGTGAAAATAAATAATCAGTCCCTTGCTTTAATGAAAATGAAAAATCTTCTATAGTGCAGAAAATAGATAACCTGTCCTCTTAGTTTACAAAAATAAATAACCGATCCAAAACAAATTCTCCTGCCCCCCCCCCCCCCCCACAGAATATCAAATGGTCGTCCCCTTAAGCAACTATCAAGTTATTTTTGAAAGTCACACTAGAAGTACATTCGCTTGCACAAACTATAATAGAATAAAAAAGAAGCTGGTAGCTTTAGTTCGTTTTGTATATAACTTTTTTTATTTACGTTTATTAACAAGATTGATCGTTTATATAAATATACAGTGTTAATTTCCATTGTTCAACCCAAGCGTACATTTTAGATTAATAAATTGAATGAAGACTACGGTTTCTAATTTGTGCATTGGGATTAAAAATTCGATATGTATCATTACTTTCTTTTGTTTACAACTCTGTCTTGTATTGTTCTGGTCGTACTATTTCAAATATTCAATTTCATGACTGTATCATGTGTTTCCATAAGTTTACCATACTACTATCATATGGTTGGGTTAAAAATTAATGGTAAACCCTAGTTTTTTAGTGTTTTAATGTCTAATCTTACCGTTTTAATTTATTGACATAACTGCACGACTCGATTCTTAATTAACAGTGGTAAGATAATCGTTGCAAAGAATCCTGCTCAAACTTTAGTGAAAGACGGGTTTAACTTTGCATTTTTGCGAGAGTTTATATTCTTTGTTGAAGGCAATTGTAGTGACCTGCAATGCAAGTACCATTCAATTGAGTTTAGTTATATGTCTTGTGTTTCTGTCTCTGCCCTAGGTTTTCTATATTTTGCATGTGTAGTGCATCATGACATAAGACATTGTAACGTGTACCATGATGAGCTTTCGTGCAGGACTGCTGTGTGTATTTTTTACATGGAACTCTTGATCAGACTTTGACTTTTTGACTCCTAACCTACATGTATGTACGTTGAGTGTGTCATCATGTTGCAGTGTGTTTCACGGTATATTACCTTGACCTCAAAATATAATTTTCAATTGACCTTGCTTCTGAATATGTGGCATGTAGATGTATTCTCATAAGATGAGGCTATTGGCACGAGAAACTTCATGTGAGCTTGACCTTTGCCCTCAATGTAAAACTTATATAGTTTGTTTGAATTAAATGGAGAATTAACTGTATGGTGGGCACTCGTACCACATCTTTTTATATGTATATTAGATATATAGATATATTGTTAGTTTTGTGTACCACGATGACCCTTTTCTCAAAACTCGCTTTGTGTTTTTTTTAGACAAGGATCTCTTGACCAGACTATGACTTTTTGACTCTTGACCTTTGCATATTGGGTGTGTCTCTTGGTATGATTACCTTGACGCCAAGTCAGGAGTCTCTGGTTTTTGTTAGTCTTGTATGTTTTTAATTGTAAGTTTATTTTTAAGATTTAGAGTTTGAACTGGTACACATTTTGTTAAGGGCCATCTGAAGCCCGCCTCTGGGCGAGGGATTTTCTCGCTTTGTTGAAGACCCATTAGTGGCCTTTGACTGCTTTCTGCTCTTTTGTCATGGTTACTGTCTCTTTAACACATTCCACATTTCCATTCTCAATTTTTAAGAATGTTTGGTTCAGATGAAACTAAATCCTTTGATTTCCGTAAAAATCAAGTAATAAAAATTTACTGCTTCAGTAGCATCATGTGCTGCCAGTTGTGATGGATAATGCAAAATGTTTCAATCATTTAACCTTAGATTTCATTTCATGGACATGTACGTATGGATAGTCTGCTTTTACATCTTAAAAATTCACACAGAAGGTATACGCATATCAATAAACTGAACTCAATGCTAAGAACCTTTAAAGTACACTTAGACAGAGAGCTCAATCTAGTGAAACACTTTGTTAAGTTGGTCACATTTAACTTGAAATATCACTGTCTGTTACCAAACTGCACCGAGATCCTGAAAAAAATGTGCAAGTTAAGTCTATTTAAAGAAGAATTCAATGGAAGTAAATAAGCTGATTACTGAAATAAATGTAGAATATTTCTATTAACCACAGATGCCCCTGTTTGTGAAAAAAAATAGTAAACGTCCACATATAGAAGCAGGATTCGCGTAATTTTGACCGTTTTGTGACCATAAGCATTGTGAATAAGTTTCAAAACATTTGGTTGAGGCAAATTAAAGTTAAAGAACGGAAACAACAGATTTAGCAGTTTTCCTATCTCAAGGCTCCAGGTTGACATTTGTATCATTGGTACTCGTACCACAACTTTTTACATCTAAAAACTCATGAACAGTGACGCCATCGGGACCCAATATCGAACTTAATAGTTCTGTGTTATGGGGTAATGCGAATCGCGTATAAGGTTCCTAACATTTGATTGAGTCAGACTTATTTAAGAGAAAGGAAACGAAAGAGTCAGCACTTCATATGTTTTAAAGGGAACTATTGATAACTCTTGAACGGTAAAAGGGATACTTAAACAAATCAAATTTGATTTTGTGTTGAGGTGGGGATCCCGCTTACATGTTCAACCCCGCCCTATTCGGTATGTATGTGCCTGTGGTAAGTCAGGAGCCTGTAATTCAATGGTTGTCGTATTTTATGTGTTACAGACTTGTTTTTCGTTCATTTTTTGTACATAATTTTTTTCGTTTATTTTCTCGTTTGAATATTGTTTTACAATGTCATTTCTGTGCCTTTTATTGCTGACTATATGCGGTATTGACTTTGCTCATTGTTGAAAGCTGTATATGACCTATAGTTGTTAGTGTTTGTGTCATCTGGTCTCTTGTGGAGAGTTCTAATTGGCACGCATGCCACATTAGGTGGAGGGTTGGGATACCGCTTACATGTTTAACCCCGCCTTATGTTATATGTACGTGCCTATCTTGTTTTTCGTTTATTTTTTGTACATGAATTAGACCGTTTGTTTTCTCGTTTGAATTGTTTTACATTGTCATGTTGGTGTCTTTAATAGCTGACTTTGCGGTATGAACCTTGCTCATTGTTGAAGACCGTGTGGTGACCTAGGCTACATTGTTTAGTTGTTAATTTCTGTGTCATTTAGTCTCTTGTGGAGAGTTCGCAATGGCACTCATGCACCAGCTTCTTTTATATATTGTGTATAAGTTTTGTAGTATTTGTTTGAGGCAAACTAAAGTTAGGAGAGCGAAACCCGTTTTTATGGGACGTTCGGGACGGACGGACTAGGGTAACACTTTATGCCCCTAAATTATGGCGCCAACACAGAAGTTCTGACTATTGTGCTGGTGATACACATCCCACTAGCACTGTCATTAACACATGTACACATAATTTTATTATAAAAATATTCAATCTTAATTTTGATTTCTTTATTTTTGGCCGAATGATTATATATATGCATGCCCTTCACAATGACTGAATGAGTATCAAATTTGACAAATTTATCGTACGTTATTATATTTTATAACTTTTTTTCCAACTAATTAAAGCTTACAAACTTATTAATCATCACTAAATCCTTTATATGTCTTTTAACATTCTGTTATGAACAAAAAGATTTGTTACATATACTTCACATGTATTTCTTTCAAATCTGACATTATTACAAAGCCATTAAATAAAATTCAGTCGAACTTGAAAATAAATGTGCAATCAAATATATATGCAAGTCGTCAACTGGTCAAGTGGCTAGATACACATTTCGTTAGCCATATAAACGACATGTCCTATAATTGTGTGGTTTTAAAACTTCTAGACATATTTACGTAAATAAGGGATGAGTAAAGAAAAAAAATGAAAACAGAATGACTGAATTAAATAAAAGGATGTTCGATGTACTGTATACTTCGGTTTATTTTCAAAATCAATACGATGCTTTATTTTTATCTAGTTTCCTTATCAAAATAATTAAAATGAGAAGATAAATACCTTACAGCTTCCATTACCGTCGTTGCTAAAATGTTTAATGTTATAAAACAATTTTAGCGTCTTTGACCTACTTTACCATTTTATTCGGAGACTTGCGGTTATCTTCTGTTATGTTCAACGGGAACATCAGAATGATCTAGAATATAACCCAGATGGAACCAAGAAGTTGGGTTGCTATAACCAAACAACCCGGATGTTGAACCAGTTACCATGGTTTCGAACCAAAGAACCAAGGTTCAGAACCAGAAAACCCAGATGGAACCAAGGTTTAGAACCAGAGTGCCCGGATATAACCTAATTGCATTCGGAATTCTCATGACTTTTTATACCTTCAACGTATTTTCCAAATCATTTATTTATTTAGTATATTTATATATAATTATATATAAATATATAATATGTTTCGGAATTCAATGTGACGTCCATCTTCGATGAACTAGTACACATTTGTGTAAAGGGTCTAGCTGGAGCACGACTCCGTGTTCCGGATTATCTCGCTGTATTAAAGACCCACTAGATACCTTGGGCTGTTTGGTCGGGTTGTTGTCACTTTGTCCAATTCTCGTTCCTATTCAAAGTTTTTTTGTATTTATAATTCAGGGGAAAGTAATTAGTATGAAACAGTTTATTTTACCTTACAGTGGTTAAAGTTCCATAACTCTTATATATTGTCACATCAAAAGGAGAGTAATGTGCAGGAGCTTCCGGTTGTCCCATGCAGACGATGTCAAAAATTCTTGAATGAAATCCACTTCAATCGATGGGATACTATTGTTATTGAACTTTATCATTGTGTTTTTTTTAATTACCGGAAAAAGATTACACATATGGCAGGATATTTTCTGGACTAGACCTTGTGAATATAGTTTCATAATTCAACAATGCTAGCGAAGAATTATACTACGAAACAGGGCAATGGCGGAAAATTGTTTTCGGACATGTGTACTTTTATAAAGGATAAATGTAACGACATGAAGGACGATAATATGTCAGGTAATGAGACTATGGAGGCTCTGACGCTTCATATAAAGGAAAGTGATAAACTTCAAGATACTGAGAAAACTGCATTAAATTAATGACACTGCTGATGCCAGTTTTATATGCTTTCTCGGCCCGTAGGGATGAAACTTTAATGGTTCACGATACGAAAATCAACCGATTGCAGGTAGGAGTTCGTAACATCGAATACGCGAATGACGCGCTAGATCAGCAGTCGAGGAGAGACCAAATCAGAGTGACCGGCATACCGGAAGTGGAAGGCAATGAAGTGGTAATAGATGCTCTAATGGCTTTAGCTCGTGCTATGAAGGTTGTCTTGACCGGAAAGATCGATGACGCATACCGAACTGGTAAGAAAACCCCAGGGAAAAACAGACAAGTGATCGTAAAGTTTGAAAACCGCACTGATCGTTTTAAATTACTTGCTCGTAGGAAAGAACTTAAACAAACTGAGTTTAAAGACGTATATGTAAGCGAAAATTTGACACCGTTGCGTTTCAAACTCTTTCAATTGGTAAGAAAAAATGATGACGTCAAAAACGCACACACGCGTGATGGTAAAATTCATTGTTTTATGAAGAATGGTGGTGATAGAGTGGTGATCACCTCCCCCGACGACCTATTCAAACTCGGAATCGTGGACGTTGATTATAAAAAGTTGGGACTTACTGAGCTGTAGGAGCGCGCGGAAGGGAAATGTCTAGACACCGAGTCAGTGCTTGATGTCGGTGATGATAAATCTCTGATTCAAAAGGAAGTGCTTGAAAATGAAAATATCTTGCAATTTAAAAATATAAAAATTTTATCCCTTAATGTGTGTGGTCTTGTCTCTAAATTGAAAAATCCAGATTTTATTGAATTCATGTCTTTATATGATGTAATACATGTATGTCTTACTGAAACTAAAATTGATCAATACGATGATGTTGAGGTTAATGGGTTTAAGCTACTACCCTCTGTTATAAGGCAAAATTGTACATCTAAATCAGGTGGTATTTGTGTTTATGTAAAAGAATATATATGCAACTATGTCCATGTAAGGGACCCATTTACTTGCTCTAGTCATTGTGTATTATGGTTCACCATTTATGATAAGCTATTGTTTCAAAAAACTTTATTTGGGGTTGTTTATATCCCACCTGATGGTAGCTTATATAGTAGTGTTGATATGTTTAATGAAATTGAAAATGTTATATATGAATCAGATTTACAAGTTTGTTTACTTGGTGATTTCAATGCACATTGTAGTAACTGTAATGAATATGTTGACATTGACAATAATATTCTTGACTTTTGTAATGTGCCAAATATTGAGCTTAGTCTTGTTAATAATTTACATATATTAAATTTAGAGGAATGTGGTATCCCTGTTGTAAGACAATCTCAAGATAAGCATAAGGTTGATAAATATGGCAAAAAATTATTAGAACTATGTAGAAGTTTAGAACTGTTCTTTGTTAATGGTAGAGTGGGTAATGACAAGGATATTGGGCTCACGACTTGTAATAATTATGTTATATTGATTATGCCATTGTATCACCAAATCTATTTCGATCGATTGTTGATTTCAATGTATTGATATTTGATCCAATTCTTAGTGATATTCATAAACCCATTTGTTTGCATTTGTGTACAAATTTAACTTGTGTTGTTGATGTAGATTTGAATAACTCTAATGTTAATGACAATGATATGGACAATACAAATGACTCTAACATTGTAATCACCTTGCATGGTGAATCAGAGTCTATTGTAAAACCAATATGGGCCAGAGACAGAGCACCAGTTTTCACGGAGAACCTAGACGATACCCGTATAGATGAACTTTTGAATAAATTAGAGGATATTGATCCTCAAAATACTGATAATGTAACTGTCAATAATGTTGTAAATGATTGTGTTAATATTATAAGGAATGCGGCAGAACAAGCCAATATGTTTGTTAAAATCAATGATAAAAATGTTAAAAAAAATGTAACTCTCAATTTGTACATCGTAAGAAGTATTTCAATAGTGAATGCTATGTAAAACGTAAAAATTATCGCAGGTCTAAGAAGTATTACTATAGAGTACGTTCAACAATTAATTATGATGATTTGGTATGTAAAAGTAGAGAGTACAAGAAAACCTTGAAAACTCAATTTAACGAGTTTCAGAAGGCATTTATAGAAAAATTGCGTGGTTTGCGTACCACTGATCCAAAGTCTTATTGGTCATTGTTAAACAAGGGCTGTGAGAAAGGTAAAAATGTATCTTAGAAGGATGCTCTTGGTTTATTTTTTAACTATTTTAAAAATTTGAATAATGTAGAAAATGATATTGATGTTGTATTACCAGAGAATATTAGTGAGTATAATACTGTAATAAATCAGTCTATTTGTGAACAAGAAGTTGTAAATGCAATTAAGTCTTTGAAAAATAACAAAGCATGTAGCGATGACATGATACTTAATGAATTTTTGAAACATTCAGCTTGTAAACTTATGCCTGTATTTTTGAAAATATTTAATATTGTATTTGAAAGTGGTATTATACCGGACTCATGGTCAAAGGGTTTTATCTGCCCTATATTTAAAAAGAAAGGTGATCCTGCAAATGCTGACAACTATAGAGGTATTACAATATTGAGCTGTTATGGAAAATTGTTTACATGTATTTTGAATAATAGATTGTTCGATTATTTGGAAAGTTTAGGATTATTATGCGAAGAACAGGCAGGCATCAGAAAGGGGTATGGCACTGTTGATCATATCTTTAATTTGAAATGTCTCATTGATTTGTATTTATTTAGAAGAAAAAAAATGTATTGTGTTTTTGTTGATTTTCGTAAGGGTTTTGACTCTGTTAACAGAATATTATTTTGGCAAAAATTGTTACGCAATGGTATAGATGGTAAATTGCTGATTGTATTACAAAACTTGTATAAAAATGCAAAATCTTGTGTAAGAGATGGATCTAATTGTTCAGATTTTTTTGCATCTAATATTGGTGTGAGGCAGGGTGAAAACCTTTCGCCCCTATTATTTTCTATTTTTCTTAATGATTTGACTGAGTTTATGTCACATGCTTATAGTGGTCTGAATGATGTTTGTAATATGTCTCATTTACTGTTTGACAATGATGATATTGAAGTGTATTTTAAATTGTATCTGTTGTTATATGCGGATGACACAGTCATTTTTGCAGAATCTGCAGTTGAGTTACAATCAGCATTGAATGCAATGTATTTATATTGTGAAACATGGAATCTCAAAGTTAATACTGAAAAAAAAAACAATGTTGTTATATTTTCTAAAAGCCGACAGGCTGATAATGTTCATTTTACATATAATAATGACCGTTTATCTGTTATTGATGAATTTCAATATTTAGGTATTGTATTTTCTAGAAAAGGTACTTTTCATGTTAATAAAACTAGACTGGTTCAACAAGCCAGAAAAGCAATGTTTTATGTATTACGTAAGGCAAGAAAATTGTATTTACCTATAGATGTATTGTTACATTTTTTGATGCTATGGTTGCCCCTATATTAATGTACGGTGCAGAAGTTTGGGGGTATGAGAAAAATGATGTTATTGAATCACTGCACTTAGAATTTTGTAAATATATAATGAAAGTTAAAAAATGTACACCTAATTGCATTGTATATGGTGAACTAGGTAGAGTACCAATGTTTGTTAATATTAAAGCAAGAATGGTTGGTTTTTGGAAACGTATTGTTACTGGCAAAAAAGAGAAAATTTCTCGTACATTGTATGAAATGCTATATAAACTTGATTCTGGTAATGTTTACCACTCTAAGTGGTTGAATTGTGTAAAAGATATTATATCTGAATGTGGTTTTATTAATGCCTGGAATAAGCAATATATAGATACAAATTGTCAGTTGTCTAAAAATGTGCAACACTATTACCACAATTTGTTTGCAAATGAATGGAAGGCTCAGATATTTAATACCTCAAAATGTTTAAATTATAGAATGTATAAGTCTGAGTTTGGTTTTGAAGATTATTTAACTACAGTGCCTTTTGATCTAAGAATTAATTTGTGTAAATAAAGATGCAGTAGTCATAGGTTAACTATTGAATGTGGTAGATTTTATAGCATTGATAGATCAGAAAGAATATGTGATTTATGTAACAGTAATGTGCTAGGAGATGAATTTCATTATATATATGATTGTACTTTCTTTAATGCTGAAAGGCTGAAATTTTTGCCTGCAGATATTTGTAAAGTTAAAAATACTATGAGCTTCTCTAATTTAATGAACAGCAAAGATAAATTTGTTCTTGTTGGCTTAGCCAAGTTCTGTAAAATTGTAATGTCAATTTATAAATGATATTTACCTTCCCATTTATTCATGCATTTGTAAATATGTTTGTTATATTGTTGTACGATCATGCCTCATGTGAGGCCTTTAGTGAAATAAAATGTTTCAATGTTTCAATGTTTCATGTTTCAATGAATGCTATGCTACCAAGTTTATGAACTTTCTGCCATTTACATTAAGTTAAACCTTGCACAATCATATTTCCGTAAGCGTATTACAAAATGATATGAAACAATATTCCAAAACATCGTTCCCTGCAGAGAAACAAATAATTAAGAGCTGGATTATTTGATTGTTGGTTGCTCAACAAATACTAGGTAGAGGAAGCGAAATAAACTAATTGTAATTACATATTATATAGTATGTTATCATCATTATTATAGGAAATTAGCACGAACAAACCCAAAAAATTGTAACAATGAAAGAAACGGAAAAAAACAACACGGTCAAGATTTTAATACAACGATGAAAAAATAAGTAATGACTGACAGCAAATTGAATAGGGACCACAACTGTAATACATTCATACAAACTAAAAGCTTGGGATACTAGTAGGCAGGTACAGCAAAAGAAATTCACTGTTTTAGAATGTTTGTAGGGTTCAAGTCTCTGTCATGCCATTTGGGAGTAGTACAGAACACTACCAAGATAATGATATATGAGAAGAAAGCGACATTACTCACTAGAAGACGATTTTTACACACACACGTTCTTTGTACAATGACAAAAGATTTATCTATAAAATACTAACTTTTTATTGACCTTTCTTTTGACTAGCAAACAAAAATTAAGGCTATTCAAAAGAGATGTTTATGTCCGATTAAAACGCAAAATCCATGACCGATCATGGAAACAGTCACGAAAGCAGAAGGAATGTAGGATGAAAAACTTCAATCAAATAGTTTTGGGTGGGAGAGGGGGGGGGGGGGGGGGGGGGAATGTAAAATTGCTGCGAGTTTTGTTTATCCAAAATCGATTTTACAAATGTCCATATTTTACAATATTTTTTTCCCAAATTAAGTTAAGAAAAAAAAGGGGGGAGTGTCAGTGAAAAAACTATGTGAATTTTTTTTTTTATCCTACATTGTCCCTTACTTCTTGGCTTTGTGGAAGCGTCGACCATGTGCATTATACGCTGTCATCAATGCAGAAGTTGACACACTATGTATTTCAGTTGGTGCCCACCCCCTTTTGTGTTGAAAATTTGGTTAATCATATAAGGAATCACTGAAGCATGACTAGAGCCATTTGGTCAGTCAGTGCCCCCCCCCCCCCCCCCCCCCCCCTCTTGTGAAAAGTTCTGGATCCGCCACTGCTGCTGTCGTAAATGATGGTAGCGAGGATTAACTGTCGCTAATGCTTTACCAACTCTAGCCTCAGACACGTTGGTTCCTTTGCTTGATAAATCTGTCATCGTTTTCCGACCGTATGTGGGTCCAACCTGAAAATAACACACACTATGCGCACACAATGTTTTAAATGTAACTATAAGTATATGTTCCATGTACATGATGCATATGGTTTGGAATACGTTTGTGTCGATCTATGTCGATCTGGGTTTTTTTTTTTTACTTTTTATTTCAAGAGAAGATTGTCACTGACTGAGACCCATTTTTTGTCCTATAATACTCGTTTTGCTTTCACATATCAAAGATGTAAAATCATATTGAATGAAAGGTAAAAAAATGTACAGAACCTCATTGGAACTGTTTTATGTTTGTTGAAATACTATTCACATGATTATGATATATTCTTTGCTACATTGTTTTTCTCGGTAAAAGCATATATAATTGTTATTTATGTATTATTGTCATTTTGTTTATTTTCTTTGGTTACATCTTCTGACATCAGACTCGGACTTCTCTTGAACTGAATTTTAATGTGCGTATTGTTATGCGTTTACTTTTCTACATTGGTTAGAGGTATAGGGGGAGGGTTGAGATCTCACAAACATGTTTAACCCCGCCGCATTTTTGCGCCTGTCCCAAGTCAGGAGCCTCTTGCCTTTGTTAGTCTTGTATTATTTTAATTTTAGTTTATTGTGTACAATTTGGAAATTAGTATGGCGTTCATTATCACTGAACTAGTATATATTTGTTTAGGGGCCAGCTGAAGGGCGCCTCCGGGTGCGGTAATTTCTCGCTACATTGAAGACCTGTTGGTGACCTTCTGCTGTTTTTTTTTTTCATTTGGTCTGGTTGTTGTCTCTTTGACACATTCCCCATTTCCATTCTCAATTTTATAAGAAGTCATTCATCCTTCGAAATATACATTTACCACACATACATGCATGCAAGTTAATTTCATATTTTCTTTTATAAGATGATGCTTATTTGATATTCTGCGACAGAGAATTATGAATATTATAAGCTTGGGAAAAACAAGTTTGTATTAAACAGATTCAAAATTAGGAAATGCTGTATTATGCAGAAAAATACAAATTTGAAAACAAATACAAGCCCAGTGCTCAGAATAATATAACATCTACACCCATACCTCCCCACCCCACTCCACCCGCGAGCCCTGCTCATTGAACATGTACATAAACTGACATGGACAATATCTAATATTCTTATATTTTCCCTTCTTTTCCAACATGTTTGACACATTCAGCCACGATATGGTTTATGCTCCTTCGTCTACTCTGCATCGCCTAGTAATTCCATTTTCAGACGAAGAAAAAACGGCTTATTGTTCGCGCTGATGCATGCTTGGTTCCTAAAGAAGTCAAGTGTTGAGAAATGTTTTGGTGTGTTCTTCCGTCAAGTATCATTTGTTGAATCAAACATCGATGGTCTAAAAAATCTTCCATTCTTACAACATATACATGTATGTAAATAATTGACTTCTTCACTTCGAGAGAACTAAATTAAAGATTTCCACCCGGACAATTCAAAGAAAGAAAAGATAAAGAAAAACAAAATTCAGATAGATAGACAGATAGATATATACAATAAAGGACAGATTGATACAATGTAGATCGAAAGATAAATATAAACATGTAGCTACAAAGACAGCTAGATATATAGATAAAAAGAAAGAATGATTTTTTTTGTGGTCATTATCGTACATGTCAGTGTACCATTCTTGTTTGGTATTTGTTGATACCACACACAGTTCACACACACACACACACACACACAACCACACACACACACACACACACCTTAAAAGATCTTCAAGAGATATTGCGCTTAAAACAAGAAAAAAGAAAACCGAAATAGTAAAACATTTAATAAAAAGTGTCAACAATTTAAACATTTAAAACGCCTTTGTTGAAACAAATTACATTTCGTTCTCATTATTAGACATTTAAATAATGAACATTTTTCAAATTTGAATATTGCACAGGAAATGAAAAATAAAAAATTGGAGCATTTTTCATTTTTCGATATCAAACGTCAAATTAAAAAATGCTCCACGCTAGAGCATTTTTCATTTTTCAATATTGTAAGTCAAATTGAAAAATGCTCCACGTTAGAGCATTTTTCATTTTTCAATATTGTAAACTAAATTGAAAAAAGCTAAAGGTCAGTATTTTCAATATTTGCTTTTAAGAATGAGCTTGAAATATGTTTTGTTTTCTTAAGCAAGCAAATACAAATGTTTTAATATATTTAAACTTTTGACAAAATAAAATCATTTTTCACACAAACTTATTGTTATTTGTCAATATCTTCGTTAAATCAAAAATATAATTTCATGAAAATAACAAATTTCAAATCTTATAGAGAAAATAGTTTTTCGAAAGTGATTTCAATAGATTTTTGTTACATTTTTCAAATCAACTATCTTTAAAATTAGCTGAGCAATTTGAAAATTTATTTTTCATTTTAAAATGAAAAATGTTTGGCGTAAATGTACTTTAATTTACATTTCAATAACAAGATATTCCGGTTTCAAAATCTGTTTAGCATTTAAATTTTTTATATTTTATTAATTTAATATTATAAAGACATGTACATGTAAACGGTTAGTGTAATATATACATTTTTTTAAATAAACATATTGTTTAAGTATCGGATATATATGGCTGATTGTCCCCTGGAACGTTTGATTTGAATTGATATTTCACGCTTCCTGAGTTACAAATATGCGCATTTAGGTAAACAGCTTTATATATTTATTGTCCCCATTGAATGCATCCGTAAAGTATGTTTAACACAGGCATACCTACCATACGTACAATTTGACTATGAAGACTTGGATTTATATTTCTGTAGCATTGTTTGTGGCAAATACAATTTCCATAGGTACATGTATGTTTTTTTTATTGATAATTTTTCATTACCATTACATTTTCGGTTTATTTTCTGCCAGGTACTATGATTTTTGTTTATCAAATAAACATTGCATTAAACTAAGTGTTCATGTAATCATTGATTTAGCTCAAGTATTTAGATTTCCTTCTTATATTATATAGTTATAAGTTATGGAATAAATATTGCTGCTTAAAAGAAATCGAGTTAACAATTGCATAGACTGAAAACACCGAGAGAAGCACCAATCGATAATCGACCAGATTTACGATGGATTGTTTTGGTCATCGCATCCATTCCATTTTTATTAGTATTGGTTAACCATATCGTACATTTCAAGCTACTTCCTACATTAAATTGTACTGTACTGTACTGCTCTGTCCGAACCAGACCGGTTCTAATACAAGTTATATTTGGTCTACTTCAAAATCAATTTAACATGGCCCAAAATATCTTGTTAACAGGGCCGATTCGATTGATGAATATCATTTGAGTATCATCATAATATACATATATCAACAAGTAAGGTAAAAAATATATGTATATCCATAGAACCGATTAAAAAGCAGACATGTCCCCATGACCATGTCCAAAGGACAGGTTAACAGGAAACCTATTTGCATGTCTGGTCTGGTCAAGCGTATCTGCCAACAGTTCTGGTATGGCCAAGCTGACCTGTCTGCAGGTCTGCTTCATCAGACCTGTCTCTAGGTCCGGTCTGCTGCAGACCTAGAAAATCAGACATTGGTCGGGCCTGATAATGATTAATAACTTTACTTACAGGTTCGCTAAAACGTTCAAAAGTTATAACTTATGCAGCAGTCCTTATTACTGCTCTAAGTAAACTTTTTTATCACATATTTTGTACTGATATGTACGTTTTTGAATGGCCAATAATAGCCGGAAGTCAAGGTTGGTTATCAGCCCTCGGGGCCGATATCGATATCAGCCCTCGAAATCCATATCAAGCCCCCGAGTTTAACTTCCGGTGACCTGTCAATCAAAGGCTACTTGTAAACAAGTTAAACACAATGAAAAGAAATTTAGAAAGTTACAAATGTGCTGAAGAAGAATTTGTAATGTAACACTTTAAAGTCGTTTAATATTTGCAATTCTTAGAATTAATATATTTATTGTTAATTTATTTCTGAAACTTTCACAAAACGTTGTTAACCAACTGTGATACGAACTTTTTTAACTCAACGGCACAGTGATACATTTATTTATTGTTTTCGTTAAATATCTTTTTGATTTTTGATGAAATATCAAACATAATTTGGTGTAAGCTATTTGTTTTCTCCTGCTTGAAAATATGTGATAAATAGATTATAACATGTCATTTTCCATATGGCCCATGGTATCAGCCCACGACCCATATCAAGCCCTCGGGCTAAAGCCCTCTGGCTTGATATGGGAGTCTTGGGCTGATACCAGGGCGATATGGAAAATGCCATGTAATAATCTATAAGTACAGATTCGTATTGCACACATCTTTATCCCCCAGAGTCTGAATAACATGGATGTAAGCAACTTTCACATGACTATGGGTCTCCGGAGTAACAAAAAGGTAAATCCATATCATATCTTACTCATAAAAATTGTTCACAGTACAGTATTTGGCACTATAAATCTGTGCAAATTTAACCCTTTACGAACCCATTATACAATATTCTTTTTATCAACGTGTGGTTGTTGGTGGTCTCAGAAGATGATTGGATGAGTGTAAGGGTCATAACCTGTATCAGTTCACTGGATGAATCAAAATATGCTTACTGGTGTTAATGAAATTCACAACTTTGTGGAATTTTGAAGGCACTCGAAGGGGATTTTCTTTTAACAAACACATTTTTTTTAATCATTAGAGAAATAGATTCTAACATAGTTACTCGTGGATTATCGAATTTATCCAATCTTGATAGTTAAATTATAAATTTTGAAGTCCTCGTCGAAACTCGGACTTCAAAAATTGATAATTTAACTATCTCGATTGCATAAATCCATAATCCACTGGTATCAATGTCAGATTAGTTATCTTGGTGTAATCAGGGGTGTACTGAATTTTTCGTGTTACATTGTTTTATTTGTCTTTGATATATAATTAGTATAACTTTTACTGTTAGGTCTGTTTTCCGTAATACCAATTTGACGTGGTTCGGTACTTATACATCCCGTCAATGTGTTTGCATTATCTTTCTTTATTTGTTGGTGTACTTTGTACGTGTGACTTTTCGTGTTTCTTTTGTACATATAAGGTGGCTCTGTACTTTTAACATCCCACCATATATGCTATTGTCCTAATATAATGTCATTATGTTAATTTTCTTTTATAATATTGAAAATACTTTAAATGACAAAATTATTTTATATCTCTTTCTGTGTGACGTCACATTCCAACATCAAACACGCGGATTTTGGGTTGATTTTAAATACAATTCATATATAAGTAGTAATGCATGTGGTTGTTTAATTTCATATTTCTTTGTTTTTGTACTTCTTTGATATATATTTGTTTGTTTTGTTCTAATTGAGATTGTGACACGATATTGATGGCTGTACATGTATCCCTATTTTGACAATTTTACCTATAACGTCTGTTTTGTTGACGCATCGTTATAAATAAGATGGAACTTGATGCGTCTGTCATACAAGTGAGAGGTTTATCGCTATAAAACCAGGTTCAATCCACCATCTTCTATATTTGAGAATGCCTGTACTAAGTCAGGAATATGACAGTTGTTGAACATTCGTTTAATGTGCTTTATCATTTGATTTTGCCATTTGATTAGAGACTTTCCATTTGAGTTTACCTCGGAGTTAAGTATTTTTTTTTTTTATAGAATGATGCACAAAACTTTGAATTTTTCGAAAAAACTATGGATTTTCTTATTTCAGGAATAGATTACCTAAGCCGTATTTGGCACCCAATGCTCTTCAACTTTGTACTTGTTTGGCTTTATAACTATTTTGATCTGAGCGTCACTCATGAGTCTTATGTAGACGAAACGCGTGTCTGGTGTATAAAATTATTATCCTGGTACCTTTAATAACTATTTACACCACTGGGTCGATGCCACTGCTGGTGGACGTTTCGTCCTCGAGGGTATCACCAGCCCAGTAGTCAGCACTTCGGTGTTGACATGAATATCAATTATATGGTCATGTTAATAAATTTTCTGTTACAAAACTTTGAATTTTTCGAAAAACTAAGGATTATCTTATCCTAGGAATAGATTACTTTATCCGTATTTGGCACAACTACTTGGAATTTTTGGTCCTCAATGCTCTTCAACTTTGTACTTGTTCGGCTTTAAAACTATTTTGATCTGAGCGTCACTGATGAGTCTTATGTATACGAAACGCGCGTCTGGTGTATAAAATTATTATCCTGGTACCTTTAATAACTATTTACACCACTGGGTCGATGCCACTGCTGGTGGACGTTTCGTCCTCGAGGGTATCACCAGCCCAGTAGTCAGCACTTCGGTGTTGACATGAATATCAATTATATGGTCATGTTAATAAATTTTCTGTTACAAAACTTTGAATTTTTCGAAAAACTAAGGATTATCTTATCCTAGGAATAGATTACTTAAGCCGTATTTGGCACAACTACTTGGAATTTTTGGTCCTCAATGCTCTTCAACTTTGTACTTGTTCGGCTTTAAAACTATTTTGATCTGAGCGTCACTGATGAGTCTTATGTATACGAAACGCGCGTCTGGTGTATCAAATTATAATCATAACATCAATGCGTTGTGGCGCAAAAGGATTAATTTTTTACGCAAATAGATTTCTCCTATAAAAACACGAGTTATACATTTGTATTTGAAACATTTTTCTATGGCCTCGCTTTGTGTTTCCTAAATACATAGAGACACAGGCGGTTTTAAAGCGATCTAGTGGTCTTAAATAGTATTTACAAATAGACAGATCGTTTATATTTTGACATGATTTACTAGTTATACTTTCGTTTGGTTGAAATAGAACTGACGACAGGTAAATGAGTAATAAACAATGCATGTTTACCTTGTGTAGCGTATAGTTCGCTGCTTCTTTATTAAACATTTTCTAATAGAAAGAAAATTTATAACCTTTAAATTTCTCACGTCACGCATGAATAATGTACTACTAATGCAATATTATTGATCATACACGGGCAAATGACCAACAGTATATATGCTTATTGTAATTTTTGTAAAAGACAGAATTTTATAAAGTCACCATCTTAAAATTCTAACTTACCACTTGATAATTGAAAACTAAATACTGCGTCTGACGTACAAAAAAGTAAAGTAACAAAAATATTGAACTCCGAGGAAAGTTGAAAACGGAAAGTCACTAAAATTAAAATCTCAAACACATCAACCGAATGGCTAAAAACTGTCAAAATGTATGACAGGTCGTTCTTGTCAAAACTATGTTTAAACACCTTTGTCGAAAAAACAACAACTACACACTGAGAACTAAAAAAACAACAAAAAAGCCCTCACACCAAGATTCAACAACCCAAAATAACTCACTGAGAAATAGAAATTACACACTGAAATTTTAAAATTACATACTTACAAACTGAGATTTAAAAAGTGAAAAACACACACTACGAAATTAAGATTACACACTATTTTAAAAAGACACACTGAGATGAATACATTAAGAATGTTAACTTTCATGAATGTCTGACAAAGTGATTGATGACTGAAATGCTTTAACCTTTGACTGTTTCTTAATTTTGACTGTAAAATAATAAGTCGATTTGTCGGTAAAATACAGGTAAATGGAAATAGATATAATTCTGGAAACTTACTTATGGTCATAGAAAAGCTTCTGTCCCCTTAAATTCCAAAAGGTATACATAACAAAGTTATTGAGGTCTGAAAAACTGTTAAAATGTTTAATTTAAATGTTAACCGCAAAAAAAAAAAAAAAAAATAATAAAAAAAAACAATATCCGTATGAACATGCCAGTTTGATATAGTGCCTTTAAATGTTGATTTTGTAGTGTTTGCCTATTACAATGCATCTTAAAAACGGAAATAGTCATGTAAAAACTGTAAACAGCAAAACATAAACAACAACAAAATATCTACAAAAAATGGCGATATGATTGAAACCTTATGATAACAAAAAAAACGAGTATTGAACTTTTTTGGTTCTAAATTTCAAGTGTTTGCTTACATGTATTATCTTGGAAACTATAATAGATAAAAAATTACCAGCAATATAAACTGATATAAATGCAAATATGACTAGAACAATTGGATGACTCCTTATAAGAGTTATTGCTCTTAAATGACAATTATTGACTCACTTTCAAATTCTTTTTCTATTATATCATAATGTTATGGAAAACGAACAAATATTTGCTTGTCAAAGTACTAAAAAAGGTCTTTTTCTTATAACCAAAAAAATAATCACATTTAAAATTTATATAATTAGAGAACCAGTTTTTCCAAACATTTTTAAACTGAAATATAAATTGATATTGTCTACTTTCAGATGGCAGTGCTTGTATAAACCCATCACCAATAGATCTTAGGGATGACCAGTGGAGTGCATCGACAGAATATGGTTCTTATACTGCAAAAGAAGGCAATGTAAATGGAGGTATATATATACATGTATAAACGTTTGAAAAGTGTACAACACAACTTCAATATTAATAAAAGGAAACATTAAATGTATCTATAAATATTTCGGATAACCGAAATCCTTCATCAGTATGATTATGATTTTAAATGAATCATCAGAGTGAGTATGATTATGGTTTAAAATGAATCATATCAATCTATTCTGATTTAACTAATATGTACAATTCAAAAATTTCAAAAATGACGTAGATTAGATATTTACAACAGACTGCATTGATATACTACTAACAACACAGAAATGTGCGAGGTATTCAAATTTGAGCAGTTTGATAATGATTAATAAAAAATAGGTTAAGTAATTGAACGAGGCTGACTACTGAAACATCCCAAATAAATAGCACCCTTTGATTTAAACTGTTACTTGGAGTTGGATTAGATGGCTAACCAATGGAACTAAATGTTTAACTCAAGTTTTGAATTAAAACATGATCCGTACTTGGGGTTAATCCTTTACTTTAAGTTTCCTTTTTTGTGATCTTCAATTCAAATTTCAACAATAACCAAGGCTACAGCTCCCATTGTCTTTAGAGATGTAAATGAAAATCTAATCCAAAATTCATTTTTTTTAGATAACCTTCAAGTTCAGCTAAAAGGTGATGTCAACCTTCAGTCCAATCGTTATTTTGACCCTTTCCTGATGTTTCATATCACACAAACATTAAACACATGTCTTATCTAAAATTATATTCAAAAGAAGTTCAAAAAAAAATTAATGATCAACATTATTATTGATTTCATGTATCAAAATATCAAATATGGTTTTTTTTAAACTCTTTTTTAAGTAAATGCCTTTTCAAATTGACTGAAGAGGAAACATTTGTATACTGCATGTATCATGATTTGTTATCGTTTTAAGCTGCTGCCAGATGTATGTATTTTGAAGAATTTAGAAGTTAGGCTTGAGGATACAATTTGACTGTTCAGCTGATGAAAAAAAATGGCATTTTAGCACAAAAAATAAATCTTTTTAGGCTAAATCACTATATAAGTCTTATAGCGTTGCCCGGAAAATTGTTTTTGTCAGCTCATACACAAATACAAAATTGATTTTCTGTTTATAAGTTTCTTAATAGGGCAAATTTTTTAAAGTTTTTTTTTTTTGCATATCACATCTATGAATCAATTTGTTACCATTTTATGGCAAGCTCATAATTCAATTCAATATGCAAAAATTATTCATTGATGTGTAACCCATAAAGAGCAAATGATTTCAATTGAAAAGTAACATGTGCAATTACCATAAAAAGTCGTGTATAGTCCGTCTTCATTCACAATCCGCACACCTTTCCGCCAAGAAATCCATGAATTTTGATTATGAAATTGAGAATGAAAATGGGGAATGTGTCAAATAGACAACAACCCGATCATAGAACAGATAACAGCAGAAGGTCACCAATAGGTCCAGTTAAACAGCTGTAATTTAAAGTTGTGTATGATCGTTTTCTGTTTCTGATGTAAACATACTTTCCTTCATCAATTAAAAGTTAAAATGTTTGTAAAGCTTTCTAGATTCATAAGTGTTGCAATAAGCTGAAATCGCAAGATATGGAAAGATGTGTTTGTCCTTTAAAATTGAAATTAAAATAAAAAAAGTATGTTAAACAAACTATGTGTCAGTAAGCAGAAATCCAGAACCTGATATAGATATTGCAAAAGAATACAATTTTGAAAGTAAAACAGTTTCGTCCTGTAATGAAATACAATTTAATATATTCATCATTTGAACGTGCAAAAGACCTTTAGTTAAACTTAAGACTGGCATCAGTCTGAAACACTAAATAATAACGAAAAACATCCATACTGTACTACGTTTTGAAGTTAATTCATCGTTATGCAATGCAGTGCAATGAACTAATAAAGTAAGTAGTTAGTTGTCATATTGAAAGTTCATATTAATATAGGTTAGGTTAACGATTAAAGAGTTTATAAAGAAATAAGGGTGCCCTTTATTATTTCAGAAACAAAAAAACATGTCTATAGTCGGTAACACTGCCTGACGATTAATATTATGGAGTTAAAGACCGTTGATTATGCATACCTGAATACTGTATATTGACGCTGAAGTACGTCCATTATTCATAGTTCATTATTTAAAATTCAATAATGAATAATGAAATAGTTCACTATTCAATATTAAAAAATGAATAATGAATAATGAAATAGCTTATGTTTCATTATTCAACTTGAAGCGGTAAAAAGTGAACTAAATATAAAAAAAAATGACTGTGACACTATAGCTATATCCTGATTCGCAATGACCATAAGAGGGTTTATGGAGGACCTAAATGCCACAATACGCGTAAAAATGAGGAAATAGCCAATGTTGAATAATGGAATGGACTGCTATGACCCTTCAGCCCCTAATTACAGATATATATTATACCTCGATCGAAAGCTTATTAAGAGAGGAACAAAATGTTTATAGTCAATATGTTCCGCAACGGATATTACATGAGTAACGAAGGACTTAAATATCGAAATACGCGTGAACATTGAGAAATAGTCAATTTTGAATAAAGAAATGGATATTTTGAATAATGAAATGGACTGCTATGACCCTTCAGCCTCTAATTACAGATCTATATTAAACCTCAATCGAAAGCTTATCAAGAGAGGAACAAAAGGTATATAGCCAATATGTTCCGCAACGGATATTAGAGTAGTAACGAAGGACTTACATATAGAAATACGCGTGAACATTGAGAAATAGTCAATTTTGAATACTAGCAATGAAATGGATATTTTGAATAATGGAGTGGACTGCTATGACCCTTCAGCCCCTAATTAAAGATATATAGTAAACCTCAATAGAAAGCTTATCAAAAGAGGAACAAAAGGTATAAAATCAATATGTTCCGCAACGCATATCAGAGAAGTAACAAAGGACTTAAATATCGAAATACGCGTGAACATTGAGAAATAGCCAATTTTGAATTATGAAATGGATATTTTGAATAATGGAATGAACTGCTATGACCCTTCAGTCCCTGATTACAGATATATATTATACCTCAATCGAAAGCTTACCAAGAGAGAAACAAGAGGTATATAGTCAACATGTTCTGCAACGCATATTAGAGGAGTAACGAAGGACTTAAATATCGAAATACGCGTGAACATTGAGAAATAGTCAATTTTGAATAATGAAATGGATATTTTGAATAATGGAATGGACTGCAATAAACCTTCAGCCCCTAATTACAGATATATATTATACCCCAATCGAAAACTTATCAAGAGAGGAACAAAAAGTATATAGTCAATTTGTTCCGCAACGGATATTACAGGAGTAACGAAGGACTTAAATATCGAAATACGCGTGAACATTGAGAAATAGCCAATTTTGAATAATGAAATGGATATTTTGAATAATGGAATGGACTAGTAGTACCCTTCAGCCCCTAATAACAGATATATATTAAACCTCAATCGAAAGCTTATCAATAGAGGAACAAAAGGTAAATAGTCGATATGTTCTGCAACGCATATTAGAGGAGTAACGAAGGACTTAAATATCGAAATACGCGTGAACATTGAGAAATAGCCAATTTTCAAAAATGAAATGCATATTTTGAATAATGGAATGGACTGTTATGACCCTTCCACCCCTAATTAAAGATATATAGTATACCTCAATGGAAAGCTTGTTAAGAGAGGAACAAAAGGTATATAGTCAATATGTTCCGCAACCGATATTACAAGACTTACGAAGGACTTAAATATCGAAATACGCGTTGACACTGAGAAATAACTTATTTTGAATAATGGAATGGACTGTTGCAACCCGTCAGCTCCTAATTAAGGAAAAAAATATACACCAAATTAAAGCTAACAGATGGATGAATAAACTGAGTATTATCGATAGGTGCAGCAATGACCATTACAGAGGTTACGGAGGACCTTAATGCCAAAATACGCGTGAAAATTAAGAAATAGCCAACTTTGAATAATGAAATGGATCTTTTGAATAATGGAATGGACTACTTCGACCCTTAAGCCCCTTATTATAGATAAACCTTATACCTCATTCGAAAGCTTATTATGATAGGAACAAAATGTATATAGTCAATTTTATTCCGCTACGAATATTACAGGAGAAACGAAGGATTTAAATATCGAAGTACGCGTGAACATTGAGACATAGCTTATTTTGAATGATGGAATTGACTACTGCAACCCTTCAGTCCCTAATGAAAGCAAAATTCATACACTAAATTGAAGCTCATTGGTAGAGGAATAAACTGAGTATAAATGATATGTGCTGCAATGACCATTAGAGGGGTTACGGAGGACCTAAATGCCAAAATACGCGTGAAAATTAAGAAATAGCCAATTTTGAATAATGAAATAGATATTTTGAATAATGGAATGGATTGTTGTGACCCATTAGCCCCTAATTACAGATATACTTTATACCTCATTTGAAAGCTAATTACGAGAGGAACAGTAGTATGATTATGAGAGTTCTGTCACACCCATTTTGAGGTTGAGGTCGAGGGAAAATGTGTCTTTGTGGAAGAATTAAAGACACACACACAAAAATAAGAATTCACAGATAGAAAAAACACAATGGATTTTAAAATTATAAATATGTCTGATCACAAATAGAATGCGGCGCAAGAGAAATTCTGAATTGGCCGCTGTTAAGGCCAATCGAGAACAGCGCTGCAATGATGAGGAAATTCTCAAATGGCGAGAAGTAGGGCAGGACTCACCCTGGATTGCCAAAGACATTAAAGATGTTGACACGAGGTGAAGGTCTGCAAAATTATAACCTTATGCTGGAAAGGGGAAACTTTTCGCACATGGGGATGTGAGAGATTAAACAAGCAGCTGACTTCCGCAAAGAGAGAGACCGATCGAGCTGTGCAAATTGTGAGGTAAGGGATGAAAAAATCCAGACGCACCGAGTACGTTTCACGACTTGACTTTCTTATTTTTTATAAGGATTGTAGGATCGGAAGTGTTAGGATATGTTTTGTAGGCCCGAAAACTGGGTATAAAAACCAGTGAATTGGGGATGGTGGTTTTGGGGTGACCTAAATTGGGATACTTTCACTCGGGAAAGTAGATTTTCACCGCGGCCACGGACTTGGTTGAAACCGTTGAGGAGATGGATGAAAAGATTGCCCAGTGGACCTCTGACAAAACGGGGGGAATGGTGAATACTTCCTCGGTCCAGCGGGGGTGTACCCCTTCTCGAATGTACCTTTTTTCTTGGTGATTCGGAAAATCGCAGTGGTTTCATGGGAGGTATGCTGCCGTAAAGGTTCCAATACAACTTGTTTTCATGCTCCTTATGACTTGCGGCAACAGGGGCCATCTTGATAGCGGTGTTTGGTGGTATTGTACTCGCGAACAAGATCGTCCAGGACATCGATATAGGTGCGTGTGGAGTTGGCTGAAAAGTATTTGAACATTTTCTCTTTCATGGTGCGGTTCCAACGTTTGAAAATATTCGACTTCTCTTCATTCCCGGTGGAGTAGAGATCGATACCATGCTTTTGAAGCAGCTGATTTACATAAGTGTTGTAAAACTCAGTGTCTTTGTCTGTGCTTCTTAGGCACACCGCTTGGAAGGCATTCCGCACCGTCACCCCCGTCTTGTTCTTGAGTGGTATCAGCCAGCCATATTTGGAGAAGACATCGATAATGCTCAGGATAAATTTATTTCCCTTGTTGTCCCCGGAGAAGTAACTCATATCAACGAGGTCGGCCGCCCAGGTCTCATCCAAACCACCCTGCGCTTCACAGCGTTTATGAAACTGGTTTGTGCAACTCCTCAGCTAGCTCAGCGGTCCAGCGAACATTTTTGTAACACCCAAACCGAATCGAACTTTGGTACCGATGATGGGTCCGACGAAGCTGCAGTCGAAGCGTTCGCGTGTGGTAGAGTAGGAAATGGTGTTAAGCGAGGCTAGCATAGCTTGGTCACATATGGAGTTGCGTGCGGTTGCATCCTTGTGCTGGGCATAACAAAGATCGTGGTGATATGCTGCCTGGTCATCTTGATTAATGGGTTTTGACCAAGCCTTCGGTGTGCCATCGGGAAGTAGTCGCTTGCTAAGTTTAGTCCCTGGCCCGGTGAAGTTGTGTCCGGGTAGATGCATTTCCATGGGTAATCGGTTGATTAGTTTGTTCATGAACCCTATACCGGTTGTAGCAACAAACTGAGACTTCTTAGCATCGCACACCTTGCAGTTGCCAACCTTTCTCTGTCTCCCGTTGCTGGTCATTACCTCGCTGGTGTTAACTGTGTCCGTCTTCCTACGACTTTCACGCAGAAAATCATGGCTATTTTATTTTAATAAATGAACGTTGAAGACATTTCCTACAGTGTCAACGCCCCCAACGAGGAGTAATCACTACCTCCTACCTCAGAGATCGATAAGACGGTTGATCATTGGGAAGTCGGACTGTGGATGGCTCCTACTACAATCGATTGTACGTCTTCGGATAACCGCTTCACCAACCTATCTACCAGCTGTTGGAGCAAGCACTGGAAAAAAGTTTCCCTCAAGAAGATATCCGATACCTCCTACAGTGCAAGGGGCAAGTCACCCTACTCGTTGGTCGATAAGATCAACACCTTACCACCACCACGACACCCGAGTGGTATCGACACTTTTTTCTTCGAGCAAGGGAGCGATGTACCAGACCCCGAGGACTTGATCCCAGCCGCAAGAACCTCATGGTGAACCTCATGGTGTTCGACGAGCGGATGCTGAAGAAAACAGAACACGTGTGAAGACAACGTCGATTGTTTTTACCTTTGCCAGAACTACTTCACACTGCCCCACCAGTCGACCTGGGAGAATGCCAACTTCCCCTGCCCCTTTCAGCAAAACGCTAAGAATATCAACCACATCCGACGCGATCACTGCAACGATCTCACCAAGGAACAGTTTGACGCTCTGTGTAAGCAATGCTGGTCCAAGCCCTGTGGATTTGTAACCATCGTTTTTACAAGCACCAAGGCAAATAGAAAATAGCGATGCAAATTAAAGGAGTTCAATGAGGTATAAGATAAAGAATGGATCAGCCCATAGATTTCTTTATGGAACTGAAGTATGAAGAATATGTGGATACAGAGGAACCCCAGTCCTGCACGTTCGAATGGCCCTGCAATGCAATTTTGAGTGGGTTCCAGTCGATATGAGGAGCATATGTTGAAAATGCGGTTGCGTGATCGTTCGTCCGATCTAAAGCGGTGGAGGTGATTTCAACGCATAACCATTCACCATTATGGTAAGGTGGAGTGATTTTCTCAACCCCAATGCCCTGCCAAGACGATTCGAGGCCACCAGTGCACATACCCATGACACTTGAATCTTTCGAAGAAAAGGGATACGTATCAGCTGTGTAATACCTTCATGTGCAGCTCATCGATTAGGGGCGTTCACACCAACGCTTAGGGGCGTTCAACATCATTCGATCCTTTTAGATAAATGACGTTTATCAAGATTATCGACCCTAAGTAGCACGAGACACTTGCCAGGGAGTTGCAAGACACCAAACGGAAGATTCAAGCCAGTAATATGGAGCATCGCCTCGAGAAGATTGAACTTAGCCGGGACCTTTACAAGGTGTTTAAACCTGTTGTTGAGGCTCACTGAGAGGCAGGTTCACAGATCACCAAAAAGATCGCAGACCTTCCTGCAACAGTTCCAGCCTTCACTCCTCCATCGCCCGAGTTTACCGACCCACTACTCATTGCACTACCTACAGACACCGTCCTCGGAGCTCGAGCACAGCAGCATTTGCAGCTCAGTATGACTACTCCCGACCGCACCTTTGGATTGCGATCAGAAAACGATGGTATCTTCATCGGAAGCTCACCAGTTACGTTTGACGGCGATATTTTTTTATTGGATAGTGTGAAGTTCAAAGGAACCCTTGGCCTCTGGGAAGTCATGGTGAAAAAGAAACCAGAATCTTTCGAGCTCAACGACCTTGACGACTATGCAGAGATCCTGAAAAGTTCCGGTACTATCTATAAAGGCAATTCCATCCTTTCAAGAACCCGGGCCCGAAGGCGAATAAGAATAACAAGTGGAAGGGAATCGTGTCCCATATCTACCAAAAGTATAAGTTTGGCAGTGAGCTGCAAACCGTGTTTTTTTTACAACTTCAAGCAGCTTCTTGATCGCTTGGAACTGTGTTCTGCAACATACCGATTAGGAAATGTGCGCAACGAAATTGTGTAGATTATTCATTCTATGAAAAAGGGTAGACATATCAGCATCGAAGAATATATGGCGTTTCATCATAGCATCCTATAAGTAAATGTTGCAAATCAAGAAAGGTTACGCCTGAAAGTACGCATACGGTGGTAGAGGACTGTTTGACACAATCGTCAGTTTGGCTGGACGCATGTTTACTTCCTCTGCCACCAAAACCATAGGAAGTAAGGCCGTGAGTGCAAACACCAATGCAGTCTTGAAAGATGTTGAAAAAGGGGCCCCCAAAGCCGTCGACCATGTGATAAAGTGACCGCCCCCGAGAACGCAGAATGTCTTCTCGACAGTCCAATGTTCAATGCAGCAAACCGCAGCAAACCCAGTTGAACAACCTGAGCTCCGGTTCTGGCATTGCTACCATCCACGACGTCGTGCAGCGCTATAGATAAATACATAATGTCCAACATCCTTATAATCCCCGAAGGGTTGACCTTCGACGAAAGTCTCCAAGAATATCAGGTTCACGAATACGAACCTCAAGCTGGTGCCAACCTGAATAATCCAGGTGAGATCCGAATCAACATCGAAACCCAAGACTTGTTCCTCCATTCCGCTGAAAGTTATATCTTGGTAGCGGGGCGACTGTAAAAGAACCACGGTAGTGCATATATATGCTAATGCAGATCTAGTGTCTCTCATTCACAATGGAATCATGTATCTCTTCAAGACCATCAGTTACAATTAATGCAAGCTCTCAGACTAGCTGATCGAACATATCAACGACCCAGTCGTTGCCATCACCATGCTGGGAATGTTGATTTATCCCAACAATTTCTCCAAATCCCTAGGTCTCAACTAGCTGTGGTACAAAGATTCACCTACCGAAGCCGAGGCCGAGATCACAGGGTTTGCAGCACGTCATGGGTATATTATCACCAAGCCCGCCAACAAAGGATCGTTTTCATTCACCATACCCCTGAGACACATTTTCGGCTTTGCAGACGACTACAACAAGATTGTATATAGATTCAAGCACGAATCGTCACTCGTGCGCGCCTCGGACGACAATGTCATCCTGCTACTGCCGTCAACGACGTGGCGAAAAT
Organism: Mytilus edulis; assembly: GCA_019925275.1. NCBI lineage: Eukaryota > Metazoa > Mollusca > Bivalvia > Mytilida > Mytilidae > Mytilus > Mytilus edulis. Next base: position 63,471,799 of record CM034353.1, read on the forward strand.
CAACATGAGGACGTGGCGGTATCAACCTGAGTAAGATCTCTTGGTTTGTTTCTCACGTCCTTCATTCCATCCGATGAAAAAAAAATGCGGTTGTACAAGACCACCCAGAGCAAGAGCACGATCGATTGTGGATACCCAAACCTTACAGTTCCACTGGCTTTTGTCTGCCAAAAGCGGTTGGGAGAAACCGAGATACATCATCGTAGCCTTTCAGTACGGTAAAAGTACGATCGGACTCAAAATGCAGCCGTGTTCGACCACTTCCGGTTGCGAACTATCTAAGTCACTCTCAGCACAGAACGCTACCCGGTGGTAGACTTCAATGCCAGTTTCACACAAACCAAGATCGCCAGAGTGTACAAGAATGTCGCAGAGTTCTGAAAAACTACTTCAACATGGACCGTTTTATCAGCAACTACAACATTAACCCCTCCGATTTCGTCGATCTGTACCCATTGTTTGTCATTGATGTGAGTCACCAGTCCGAGCGGTTTAATGAGTCGACCGTTGACATTCAGATCCTGATCGAGTTCGAGCGCAAAGTACCTGAAAACACCGAGGCATTTGCACTTGTGATTTCCGACAGAATCCTGCAGTATGAATCCGATGGTCAGAAGATGAACGTCGTGTACAAAAAGTAAAAAAATGGATAAAATTCACCTACAAGTAACTCCTCTTTGCCAGCCTCCTGCCGAAGTCTATGCGATCGTGGTAAAGGTATTCAAACAACTGAGAAGTATGACGGTGTCGAAGAATGGAAGCAAAATTATATGACAATGATGTACCATAAATAAATGGATAACACATGGTTGCAGCAAATTGCTAATAGCACCAACCCCAAGCATGGGTTTTCCTTCATCGCTTCTGGAAACGATAGCCAAATCCTTACCCGGTTCAACCCCCACTGCAACTAAAGGTACCCAAGACCTACGAGATGGCATTGGTGAACCTGGAAACCAACAACTCCATCCCTAACATTCATATGCATACAGGTAACAATTCCTTCCGCTACTCTCCCAACGATGGTGCCAACTGGTTTTCCATCGCACTGAGCACAGGTTCCCATGAAATCGAAGACATCAACAATGAAATCCAGCTGCAGCTACGGCTCAGCAAACACAAAACGAAGATCATCATCGATGCCAACCGGGCGACCCTAAGAGCAACGCTGACCCTCGCTAGACTCTATCAAAAGACTTCAACGTTGTCAATTATAGCATCAATACCGTCTTGGGATTCAAGTGGCAGATTTTCAAGTTCTGTATGATCACAAACGGCTATACAGAAGGGGAACACATTGTAAATATCATCAGAATCAACAACATTCTGGTGAATAGTGATATCAACCATGGACGTTATGTAAATGGTACACAACAGTCTTCCATCTACAGCTTTTTTCCCGCAGATGGTCCTCGTATGAAAATCATTCAAACCCCCAAGAACCTAGTATACTTGCCAGTGATCTTGCGAACCAGCAATCGCATGCAAACATATCTCAACGATCATCTTAGAGGTGAACATCTCACCATTCGTTTTCATCTTCGAGAGGTATGAATTAATGACTTATCACGAACATGGTTTGAACTTGACAAAAGGTCAACATAATAAACTACAACGTGCTGCCAAGAAAGGTTGTCCAGTCTCCATTCGTTTGTCCCATGCAAACCTGGCTCACCTCTCAGCAGGTTCAAAAGATTACCAAGGTTCTCGAAAAAAGGTACTGGTGGTATGAATCGGGAGCTGAGTACCACCCAAACGAAGGCAAAACGTAGGTGGATTCCTACCCATGTTAGCAGGGCTGGCAATGAGGACACTCCCCATGATAGCAAAAACATATTCTACCAACCTTGGGTGTTGAAGCCTTGAGCGGTTTTGCTTTGATTAGGGACTGAAGGGTTGCAGCAGTCCATTCCATTATTCAAAATAAGCTATTTCTCAATGTTCAAGCGTATTTCGATATTTAGGTCCTTCGTTACTCCTGTAATATCCGTTGCGGAAAATATTGACTTTAAAACTTTTGTTCCTCCCTTATTAAGCTTTCGATTGAGGTATAATATATATATCTGTAATTAGAGGCTGAAGGGTCATACCAGTCCATTCCATTATTCAAAATATCCATTTCATTATTCAAAATTGGCTATTTCTCAATGTTCACGCATATTTCGATATTTAAGTCCTTCGTTACTCCTGTAATATGCGTTGCGGAACATATTGAATATATACCTTTTGTTCCTCTCTTAATAAGCTTTCGATTGAGGTATAATATATATCTGTAATTAGGGGCTGAAGGGTCATTAGCAGTCCATTTCATTCATCAAAATATCCATTTCATTATTCAAAATTGGTTAGTTCTCTATGTTCACGCGTATTTCGATATTTAAGTCCTTCGATACTCCTATAATATGCGTTGCGGAAAATATTGACTCTAAAACTTTTGTTCCTCCCTTGATAAGCTTTCGATAGAGGTATAATATATATCTGTAATTAGAGGCTGAAGGGTCCTACCAGTTCATTCCATTATTCAAAATATCCATTTCATTATTCAAAATTCGATATTTCGTAATTTTCAAGCGTATTTTGGCATTAAGGTCCTCCGTAACCTCTGTAATGGTCATTGCTGCACATATCGATTATACTCAGTTTATTCCTCCATCCATTCGCTTAAATTTGGTGTATAATTTTTTCCTTAATTAGGAGCTGATGAGTTGCAGCAGTCCATTCCATTATTCAAAATAAGTTATTTCTCAATGTCAACGCGTATTTCGATATCTAAGTCCTTCGTTACTCCTGTAATATCCATTGCGGAACATATCGACTATATACATTTTGTTCCTCTCTTGATAAGCTTTCGATCGAGGTATAATATATATATCTGTAATTAGGGGCTGAAGGGTCCTACCAGTCCATTCCATTATTCAAAATATCGATTTCATTATCCAAAATTGACTATTTCTGACTGTTCAGGCGTATTTCGATATTTAAGTCCTTCGTTACTCCTCTAATACGCGTTGCGGAACAAATTGACCATATACCTTTTGTTCTTCTCTTGATAAGCTTTCGATTGAGGTATAATATATATCTGTAATTAGGGGCTGAAGGGTCCTACAAGTCCATTCCATTATTCAAAATATCCATTTCATTATTCAAAATTGGCTATTTCTCAATGTTCACGCGTATTTCGAAATTTAAGTCCTTCGTTACTCCTCTAATATGCGTTGCAGAACATATTGACTATACACTTTTTGTTCCTCTCTTGATAAGCTTTCGATTGAGGTATAATATATATCTGTAATTAGAGGCTGAAGGGTCCTACCAGTCCATTCCGTTATTCAAAATATCCATTTCATTATTCAAAATTGGCTATTTCTCAATGTTCACGCGTATTTCGATATTTAAGTCCTTCGTTACTCCTGTAATATGCGTTGCGGAACATATTGACTATATACCTTTTGTTCCTCTCTTGATAAGCTTTCGATTAAGGTATAATATATATCTGTAATTAGAGGCTGAAGGGTCCTACCAGTCCATTCCATTATTCAAAATATCAATTTCATTATCCAAAATTGACTATTTCTGACTGTTCAGGCGTATGTCGATATTTAAGTCCTTTGTTACTCCTCTAATATGCGTTGCGGAACAAATTGACCATATACCTTTTGTTCTTCTCTTGATAAGCTTTCGATTGAGATATAATATATATCTGTAATTAGGGGCTGAAGGGTCCTACAAGTCCATTCCATTATTCAAAATATCCATTTCATTATTCAAAATTGACTATTTCTAAAGGTTCAGGCGTATTTCGATATGTAAGTCCTTCGTTACTCCTCTAATATGCGTTGCGTAACATATTGACTATATACCCTTTGTTCCTCTCTTGATAAGCTTTCGATTGAGGTATAATATATCTGTAATTAGGGGCTGAAGGGTCCTACCAGTTCATTCCATTATTCAAAATATCCATTTTATTATTCAAAATTCGCTATTTCGTAATTTTCACGCGTATTTGGCATTAAGGTCCTCCGTAACCTCTGTAATGGTCATTGCGGCACATATCGATTATACTCAGTTTATTCCTTCATCTATAATTTGGTGTATATTTCTTTTCCTTAATTAGGAGCTGATGAGTTGCAGCAGTCCATTCCATTATTCAAAATAAGTTATTTCTCAATGTCAACGCGTATTTCGATATCTAAGTCCTTCGTTACTCCTGTAATATCCATTGCGGAACATATCGACTATATACATTTTGTTCCTCTCTTGATAAGCTTTCGATCGAGGTATAATATATATATCTGTAATTAGGGGCTGAAGGGTCCTACCAGTCCATTCCATTATTCAAAATATCGATTTCATTATCCAAAATTGACTATTTCTGACTGTTCAGGCGTATTTCGATATTTAAGTCCTTCGTTACTCCTCTAATACGCGTTGCGGAACAAATTGACCATATACCTTTTGTTCTTCTCTTGATAAGCTTTCGATTGAGGTATAATATATCTGTAATTAGAGGCTGAAGGGTCCTACAAGTCCATTCCATTATTCAAAATATCCATTTCATTATTCAAAATTGGCTATTTCTCAATGTTCACGCGTATTTCGAAATTTAAGTCCTTCGTTACTCCTCTAATATGCGTTGCAGAACATATTGACTATACACTTTTTGTTCCTCTCTTGATAAGCTTTCGATTGAGGTATAATATATATCTGTAATTAGAGGCTGAAGGGTCCTACCAGTCCATTCCGTTATTCAAAATATCCATTTCATTATTCAAAATTGGCTATTTCTCAATGTTCACGCGTATTTCGATATTTAAGTCCTTCGTTACTCCTGTAATATGCGTTGCGGAACATATTGACTATATACCTTTTGTTCCTCTCTTGATAAGCTTTCGATTAATGTATAATATATATCTGTAATTAGAGGCTGAAGGGTCCTACCAGTCCATTCCATTATTCAAAATATCAATTTCATTATCCAAAATTGACTATTTCTGACTGTTCAGGCGTATGTCGATATTTAAGTCCTTTGTTACTCCTCTAATATGCGTTGCGGAACAAATTGACCATATACCTTTTGTTCTTCTCTTGATAAGCTTTCGATTGAGATATAATATATATCTGTAATTAGGGCTGAAGGGTCCTACAAGTCCATTCCATTATTCAAAATATCCATTTCATTATTCAAAATTGACTATTTCTAAAGGTTCAGGCGTATTTCGATATGTAAGTCCTTCGTTACTCCTCTAATATGCGTTGCGTAACATATTGACTATATACCCTTTGTTCCTCTCTTGATAAGTTTTCGATTGAGGTATAATATATCTGTAATTAGGGGCTGAAGGGTCCTACCAGTTCATTCCATTATTCAAAATATCCATTTTTATATCAAAATTCGCTATTTCGTAATTTTCACGCGTATTTGGCATTAAGGTCCTCCGTAACCTCTGTAATGGTCATTGCGGCACATATCGATTATACTCAGTTTATTCCTTCATCTATAATTTGGTGTATATTTCTTTTCCTTAATGAGGAGCTGACGGGTTGCAGCAGTCCATTCCATTATTCAAAATAAGTTATTTCTCAATGTTCACGCGATTTTGATATTTAAGTCCTTCGTTACTCCTGATATATCCGTAGCGGAACATATTGACTATATAAATTTTGTTCCTCTCTTAATAAGCTTTCGATCGAGGTATAATATATTTCTGTAATTAGGGGCTGAAGTGTCGTAGCAGTCTATTCCATTATTCAAAATTGGCTATTTCTTCATTTTTACGCGTATTGTGGCATTTAGGTCCTCCATAAACTCTCTTATGGTCATTGCGAACCAGAATATAGCTATAGTGTCACAGTCATTTTTTTATATTTAGTTCACTATTCACCGCTTCAAATTGAATAATGAAACATAAGCTATTTCATTACTCATTATTCATTTTTTAATATGGAATAGTGAATAATGAACTATTTCATTATTCATTATTGAATAATGAATAATGAACTATGAATAATGGACGTACTTCAGCGCGGTGTATATTGAAGATTATAAATGCAACATTAAAGTTGCCAGTTTAAGAAAATTTAAAGTATAATTCATTTAACAGCATACAAGGCCATGTGAGCTTTTACATTCACTAGGCGTCCGTTGTCTTTATTTATTTTTTGTAGTGATTTGTTTGATGGCTAAGTAACCACTGCATGATATTCCTCGGTGATAATCCAATTTCGTACAATTTAAGAACAAATTTATGTGTTTATTGTTTAGTTTTTTTGACATAACAGACGAAATGAGCATTTGCAGTCACTTGACGTTCATCGTTGTAACTGTTTTTAATCTTCTCTAAAACGACTCGGCCACACGTTTTAGCTCACCTGGCACGAAGGGCCAAGTGAGCTTTTCTCATCACTTGGCGTTTGTCGTCCGGCGTCGGCGTTAACTTTTTACATTTTGAACTTCTTCTAGAGAACCACTAAATGGAATGAAACCAAACATGGCATAAATGTTCCTTATGAGGTGCTGACAAAGTGTTGTTACTTTGAAGCCGATCCATCATCCAAGATGGCCGCCAGTGGGGGACTCATTTTAACATAGGATCCCATGGGAAATGCATACAAATGACTTCTTTTAGAGAATCACTGAATGGAATGAAAACAAACATGGCATGAATGTTACTTATGAGGTGTTGACCAAGTGTTGTTACTTTGTAGGCGATCCATCATCTAAGATGGCCGCCTGCGGGGGAGTTAATTTAACATAAGACCCTATGGGAAATGCATACAAATGACTTCTTTTAGAGAATCACTAAATGAAATGAAACAAAACAATGTTCCTTATGAGGTGCTGACCAAGTGTTGTTACTTTGTAGCCGATCCATCATCCAAGATGGCCGCCAGCAGGGTACTTAGCTTAACATAGGACCCTATGGGAAATGCATACAAATAACTTCTTTTAGAGAACCACTGAATGGAATACAACCAAACATAGCATGAATGTTTTTTATGAGGTGCTGACCAAGTGTTGTTACTTTGTAGCCGATCCATCATCCAAGATGGCCGCCAGCGGGGACTTAGTTTAACATAGGACCCAATGGGCAATACATACAATTGTCTTCTTTTAGAGAATAACTTAATGGAATGAAGTCAAACATGGCATGAATGTTCCTTATGACATGCTGACCAAGTGTTGCTACTTTGTAGCCGATCCATCATCCAAGATGGCTGCAAGCATGGGACTTAGTTTAACATAGGACCCAATGGGCAATACATACAATTGTCTTCTTTTAGAGAATAACTGAATGGAATGAAGTCAAACATGGCATGAATGTTCCTTATGACATGCTGACCAAGTGTTGCTACTTTGTAGCCGATCCATCATCCAAGATGGCTGCCAGCGGGGACTTAGTTTAACATAGGACCCAATGGGCAATACATACAATTGTCTTCTTTTAGAGAATAACTTAATGGAATGAAGTCAAACATGGCATGAATGTTCCTTATGACATGCTGACCAAGTGTTGCTACTTTGTAGCCGATCCATCATCCAAGATGGCTGCCAGCAGGGGACTTGGTTTAACAAAGGACCCTATGGGAAAAACTTACAAATGTCTTCTTTTAGAGAACCACTGAATTGAATGAAACCAAACATAGCATAAATGTTCCTTTCGTGATGAGGTGCTGGCCAAGTGTTGTTACTTTGTAGCCAAATTTTATCTTTTTTTTATATGATTTCAAAAACCCAGGTAGAATCAGGTGAGCGATACAGGCTCTTGAGAGCCTCTAGTTTTATAACCTTACCTGAATGTTCTTTATGGTATTTAGTTCAAATTTGATTTCTGGGATTGATCCATCAACAAACATGGCAACTGTTGCCTTAAAATATAACATGGGTAAAAATGTCTCCATTTTGGAGTTTTTGCATCTGATAGTTAAATTTTCAGTAAGTTTCGCAGTCTTGGTTGATATCTAAAAGAATAAAACAGTTACCGCAAATATGTCTGCGTAAAACATATCAGCAGTATAAGGACTATATCAAGTGGGATTTGTTTTGTAAAGTCAAAAAGTCCAATTTTAGTAAATTTCAAAGTGTTTGTTTAATATTTTAAAAACTAAAGTCGATAGAGCAAATATGATGAGTAATAATTGTTCAGTAGGCCAAGAGGTATCAGCTGCTGAATTTTCAAACAAGGGACAACTCATTTTTTATGTATTGCATCTGAAATGTCAAATCAACACACATTCTAGATGGAGTATAAGTTTTGAGATTTTTAAGTCAAATTTTTTTTATAACAAATATTACTTTAAATTTACAAATTTTAAAACTTGTTTTTGAACTAAAACATTTTTTTTTTAAAAGTTGGATGGAGAGCATCAACATATGACAAGTTCCAGTACCTTAAAATTGACCTAAATGGTACATGGCAGATAACAAGGATTTTGTTTAGTCAGATAACCAATTACTGGTACACCAAGACCTTACGGTACATATATATATAACAATAATATAGAACGTTTTATGTATGAATGTTAGTACTGTCAGTAATTTGCTAATCAGTTTTGATGATTGATCCTTTATTTACCCACAATAATTAACGCACCAGGAAAAAAAAACTATACTCCAATCTATTACCTTTTTTTTAAAAGCACTGAAACCATTTACAAGTGCAACGAATGTCAGAAAGTAATTATTTTGCTGTATCTAAATAAACCTGTTTGAATTACCCACACAAAGTCATCTTCCATTCAATTGTGACGTCATTACTCTCATTTAACTTCCTTCGGGCGTCAGAATGAACACTGCAAGCAGTGTTGCTTTGATTATGAGAGAAATGAGGCAACGACCTTATTAGATATTTTATCAGGATGACCTTGAAGACTATTTGAAAGTTGACCTGAGGACAACAGGTTTATTCATCATTGTACCCCGTGTGTCACATAGCAGGAAATATGGTAATGGTCTCTGTCCTTTGTCCATCGGGTACATTATTCCTATAGCCTAAAACATATATTTCATACTTGGTAGGACTATTTGCTGCATTTGTTTGCACCTGTCCCAATTCAGGAACCTGATGTTCAGTGGTTGTGGTATGTTGATGTGGTGCATAAGTGTTTCACGTTACTCGTTTTTTTATATAGATTAGACCGTTGGTTTTCCAGTTTGAATGGTTTTACGCTAGTCATTTTTTGGGGCTCTTTAAAGATTGCTGTTCGGTGTGAGCCAAGGCTCCGTGTTGAAGGCTGAACTTTGACCTATAATAGCTTACTTTTACAAATTGTGACTTGGATAGAGAGTTGCCTCATTGGCACTCATATCACATCTCTTATATCTATAAAAAAAATCAGTTTGTAACTAATCAGAACACTGCAAGGCAGAAAAACATCTAACAAAAACACTATAGACACAAAGTACAGATCTTAGAGAACTCAGAGTTACTGATAGCTAGTTCAAAGCCAATAACAAGTAATATAAAAAAAAATCAGGTAAACAAGATTAAAAAATCAATCAGTGTACATCCAAGATACGTCATTTACTGTCTGAGTAGAAACATGATCTTTTGCTGTGCCAAAATACTGGTATCGACAGAATGTAGGAAAGTAAACGTAGGAGTATATCAATAATATCAAGATCTGTTTTAATTCATTGATTACAAAATCTATATCTAAATCATTTAAAAAAACAACCACAATGAAACATCTAATGGAAACAATTTGGAGTAAGTTTATTTTACGGACCAAAAAGTCGAACTTTGACTATCGTTTTAGAGTATTTGGACAAACACACCTTGTGTATGCAACTCCTCTGAGAACTATTGACATTCTGAGTTGCCCATAAATGAGTTGCCCATATTGTTTCGTCATTTTCAATTTACCATGAGAGTTGTCTGATTTGTTTTTGATGTAATGTGACAGTAACTCCTTGTGAATGCAACTTCTCTAAGACCATTTGACATAATGCTCTCATACTCGGTAATATTATTTGCCATCATGTTTAGTTGACCATAATTTACTTCCATTTTGAGCTGACAATATTTACAGGAGTTAAAAGACAAATAGCACACAAAACACAACATAAAAACTATAGACACGAACCCCATCAAAAACCGGGGTGATTTAAGGTGCTCGGGAAGGATGAGTAGATCCTGCTTCACATATGGCACCGTCTAGTTTCTTAGGTAAGTACAAACCCTTGCGATACGTCTATTTCGGTAGGTCACATTCATAGAAAAGTAGTCGGGATCGTGGTGGCGACGTTTGGAACATATCTGAGGTCTTCTCTGAAACAGAGTTTCTATAACAATCAACCACCTCGTGGTCGTGTCCGCGAAATACTCGAAGGAATTATTTCAACTTCACCACTTGGAACTCTTATTTTAATAGCTTTCTTGTGAGCAGCAACCCTCAGGAAACACCAGCGTATCAACTAGAAAATATACTCCATATGCAGACGCTGCTGGAATGTTGCTTCATAGAAATGAAATATTCACCATAGGTGTTTATTGGGTTCACACAATTGATTTTCCATATAAATATGTGGCGATGTGGTATAATTTCCATTGAGAAAATTATCGATCGCAAAAATATAGGTCAACATATGGGTTACAACAATTGGGTCTTTTTAAAATAATTGCTCAAGTAATCATAGTATTGACTGATGACCTATAATTACATCAATTGAACTCATTCTCTCTCATTGGCAAAATGACACATCTTTTTTTTATATTCATAAACAGCACATAGCTTTCTTAATAATGATCCATAAAACTGTCTATCTGTTTTTCGGATATTATTTTATAATTAGATATGTTAATAATTGTCATAGTACAATAGTTTATCATAGGTAAATCAAAAGGATGAAGACATTTACCTGGACACTTCAACTTATGTAAAAAAAGTAAAACACATGGTTCATAGAAGTTAAAAGTGTATTTAAAGCAAATACCAGGTTTATTTATCACAACTTGATTATTTTAATATTGACCGAGTAATTATGGTAATTGCATACTATAAAAAACTGCTGTACTGACAATCAGGAACACTTACCCCCAAACTAATTTATATATAAGCTTTGGATTTCAAATATTTAGGCCACGAGCATCACTGAAGAGACATGTATTGTCGAAATGCGCATCTGGTGCAAGAAAATTGGTACCGTTAATTTTATTACTACCACTGGGTCGATGCCTCTGCTGGTGGACTATTAGTCCCCGAGGGTATCACCAGCCCAGTAGCCAGTACTTGGGTTCTGGCATGAAAATACGGATTTTTTTTGTGTTATTAAAATTTGCTGTTACAAAATATTCGAAATTATCATAAATTAAGGAATGTATCTCCCTCATGCAAAGCTCTGATTCCTTTCACGGATTTGGCTATACTTTTTGGACCTTTTGATTATTGCTCTTCATCTTTTATATAAGCTTTGGATTTCAAATATTTAGGCCACGAGCATCACTGAAGAGACATGTATTGTCGAAATGCGCATCTGGTGCAAGAAAATTGGTACCGTTAATTTTATTACTACCACTGGGTCGATGCCTCTGCTGGTGGACTATTAGTCCCCGAGGGTATCACCAGCCCAGTAGCCAGTACTTCGGTTCTGGCATGAAAATACGGATTTTTTTTGTGTTATTAAAATTTGCTGTTACAAAATGTTCGAAATTATCATAAATTAAGGAATTTATCTCCCTCATGCAAAGCTCTGATTCCTTTCACGGATTTGGCTATACTTTTTGGACCTTTTGAATATTGCTCTTCATCTTTTATATAAGCTTTGGATTTCAAATATTTAGGCCACGAGCATCACTGAAGAGACATGTATTGTAGAAATGCGCATCTGGTGCAAGAAAATTGGTACCGTTAATTTTATTACTACCTGGTCACTGGGTCGATGCCTCTGCTGGTGGACTATTAGTCCCCGAGGGTATCACCAGCCCAGTAGCCAGTACTTCGATTCTGGCATGAAAATACGGATTTTTTTTTGTGTTATTAAAATTTGCTGTTACAAAATATTCGAAATTATCATAAATTAAGGATGTATCTCCCTCATGCAAAGCTCTGATTCTTTCACGGATTTGGCTATACTTTTTGGACCTTTTGATTAATGCTCTTCATCTTTTATATAAGCTTTGGATTTCAAATATTCAGGCCACGAGCATCACTGAAGAGACATGTATTGTCGAAATGCGCATCTGGTGCAAGAAAATTGGTACCGTTGAATTTTATTACTACCACTGGGTCGATGCCTCTGCTGGTGGACTATTAGTCCCCGAGGGTATCACCAGCCCAGTAGCCAGTACTTCGTTCTGGCATGAAAATACGGATTTTTTTTGTGTTATTAAAATTTGCTGTTACAAAATATTCGAAATTATCATAAATTAAGGATGTATCTCCCTCATGCAAAGCTCTGATTCCTTTCACGGATTTGGCTATACTTTTTGGACCTTTTGATTAATGCTCTTCATCTTTTATATAAGCTTTGGATTTCAAATATTAGGCCACGAGCATCACTGAAGAGACATGTATTGTCGAAATGCGCATCTGGTGCAAGAAAATTGGTACCGTTAATTTTATTACTACCACTGGGTCGATGCCTCTGCTGGTGGACTATTAGTCCCCGAGGGTATCACCAGCCCAGTAGCCAGTACTTCGGTTCTGGCATGAAAATACGGATTTTTTTTGTGTTATTAAAATTTGCTGTTACAAAATATTCGAAATTATCATAAATTAAGGAATTTATCTCCCTCATGCAAAGCTCTGATTCCTTTCACGGATTTGGCTATACTTTTTGGACCTTTTGATTATTGCTCTTCATCTTTTATATAAGCTTTGGATTTCAAATATTTAGGCCACGAGCATCACTGAAGAGACATGTATTGTCGAAATGCGCATCTGGTGCAAGAAAATTGGTACCGTTAATTTTATTACTACCACTGGGTCGATGCCTCTGCTGGTGGACTATTAGTCCCCGAGGGTATCACCAGCCCAGTAGCCAGTACTTCGGTTCTGGCATGAAAATACGGATTTTTTTTTGTGTTATTAAAATTTGCTGTTACAAAATATTCGAAATTATCATAAATTAAGGAATGTATCTCCCTCATGCAAAGCTCTGATTCCTTTCACGGATTTGGCTATACTTTTTGGACCTTTTGATTATTGCTCTTCATCTTTTATATAAGCTTTGGATTTCAAATATTTAGGCCACGAGCATCACTGAAGAGACATGTATTGTCGAAATGCGCATCTGGTGCAAGAAAATTGGTACCGTTAATTTTATTACTACCACTGGGTCGATGCCTCTGCTGGTGGACTATTAGTCCCCGAGGGTATCACCAGCCCAGTAGGCCAGTACTTCGGTTCTGGCATGAAAATACGGATTTTTTTTGTGTTATTAAAATTTGCTGTTACAAAATATTCGAAATTATCATAAATTAAGGAATGTATCTCCCTCATGCAAAGCTCTGATTCCTTTCACGGATTTGGCTATACTTTTTGGACCTTTTGATTATTGCTCTTCATCTTTTATATAAGCTTTGGATTTCAAATATTTAGGCCACGAGCATCACTGAAGAGACATGTATTGTCGAAATGCGCATCTGGTGCAAGAAAATTGGTACCGTTAATTTTATTACTACCACTGGGTCGATGCCTCTGCTGGTGGACTATTAGTCCCCGAGGGTATCACCAGCCCAGTAGCCAGTACTTTGGTTCTGGCATGAAAATACGGATTTTTTTTGTGTTATTAAAATTTGCTGTTACAAAATATTCGAAATTATCATAAATTAAGGAATGTATCTCCCTCATGCAAAGCTCTGATTCCTTTCACGGATTTGGCTATACTTTTTGGACCTTTTGATTATTGCTCTTCATCTTTTATATAAGCTTTGGATTTCAAATATTTAGGCCACGAGCATCACTGAAGAGACATGTATTGTCGAAATGCGCATCTGGTGCAAGAAAATTGGTACCGTTAATTTTATTACTACCACTGGGTCGATGCCTCTGCTGGTGGACTATTAGTCCCCGAGGGTATCACCAGCCCAGTAGCCAGTACTTCGGTTCTGGCATGAAAATACGGATTTTTTTTGTGTTATTAAAATTTGCTGTTACAAAATGTTCGAAATTATCATAAATTAAGGATGTATCTCCCTCATGCAAAGCTCTGATTCCTTTCACGGATTTGGCTATACTTTTTGGACCTTTTGATTATTGCTCTTCATCTTTTATATAAGCTTTGGATTTCAAATATTCAGGCCACGAGCATCACTGAAGAGACATGTATTGTCGAAATGCGCATCTGGTGCAAGAAAATTGGTACCGTTAATTTTATTACTACCACTGGGTCGATGCCTCTGCTGGTGGACTATTAGTCCCCGAGGGTATCACCAGCCCAGTAGCCAGTACTTCGGTTCTGGCATGAAAATACGGATTTTTTTTGTGTTATTAAAATTTGCTGTTACAAAATATTCGAAATTATCATAAATTAAGGAATGTATCTCCCTCATGCAAAGCTCTGATTCCTTTCACGGATTTGGCTATACTTTTTGGACCTTTTGATTATTGCTCTTCATCTTTTAAATAAGCTTTGGATTTCAAATATTTAGGCCACGAGCATCACTGAAGAGACATGTATTGTCGAAATGCGCATCTGGTGCAAGAAAATTGGTACCGTTAATTTTATTATAGTCACTCTATGCCGAAATTATTTTGTTTGATTGTTGGATGACAAATTTACATACAGCCCGTAACAGAGTAGTGATCGAATTCGCGATTCTTTACCGTCAGAATAAGTTACGTTATCGACAAACTTATTTCAGAAGTGACATAATTTAATTTTCTTCATCGACAAAATATTTCATGTCCAACGTGTAAGTTTTCATTGTTTAAGTCGAAGTTTTTTTAACACAGTAAAACATTTTTTATAATCAACCTCTGTCATTGGCATTTTCATTTTAACGGTAAAGGATCAAATACGGGATCTCCGAAATTTCTATCATTTGTTACGAGGAAATCATTATTCAATCGAACATATGTCTTTGTTCATGACACATATTATGAAATACAAAGGAGTTGAAATGATCAAATACTTTCGAACTGACGGAAACAAAAATACATAATCTAGAATGTGTCTTCTGTCATAAACAATGGCTTCGTCGTGAGAATCGACGAGATCATGTTACATGTAAATGATCTTTGCTGTAGAAACAGTTGGTGCGACCTCGATAAAATCTTTATCAATTAAAAAAAGCGATAAATATTCATGACTACAATGATAATGAATTTATTGGAGTCACATCCACTGTTTCTACTGTTAACATGAACTCGTCGGTTAGTGCAATGAAGACACTTTTACAGATTGAGATTGTTGGTTTATTCTTTACACCTTCGAGGTATTAAAATTATTTCAGTGTTTATTGAAAGTTAAATTTATTTTCAAATCTCTTCTGTTTAAAATTGTCGAAACTTCCGTTTAAGATTTCTGTGGTAAACTATCTATTCTATAGTTAGGACCATTTTATAATAAATACCCTTTTGTACAAGAATACTTTCTTTATAGAAGTATAGATCTGCTGGTTATAGATTTTTTTTTATAACTTTCATTATTGTGACGACGCGCTATGAAATTCAAATTAATTTATAAATGAAGTTGAATATACATTTTTGGTCATAAACACAAATCTTTAAACAGTTCGACAAGTGCGTCAATGTTACAGTAGTCTGTTTACTGTAAGCTTGGCCCGATTCATCTGTCATTTATGGAAACTAATTCACCACTTTCTGAGACATTCATTTTGATTTCACCATCAGACATGGAGCTACATTTGTAACTAAAGAAAAACTCTCAAATTAAAGAAATTTGACATGATATACTGAAACTTTCCTATAATCAATTAAACGACTGCTTTTCTTAGATATGTGATTTTTCATGGTCAAACTTTTTCATTGTTAACGGACATTTTTTGATTTTTTATTGTAAAAAAATGGTGTTTTTTAAAGAAATCAACATTCAAAATTTAGAACTTCATGAACATGTACAGGAAGCTGAATTATTGCACATCTATGTACTACTTAAAATTGTACTTCGATCTGTTGCGTCCTTAAAATGTTCTGACCGTCCTAAGATTTAATGTACGGAAATGTTTCGGTAAATTAAATATAAATCCGAATTGAATGTTTATGACACACAAAAAGAGAAACCAGAATCTCTTGATGACCAAACGTATGTACACGTTGGGGCGATTTAGAGCTGTTCAGAAGGAGTGAGATTCCACCCTTGTTGAAAGCCTTGTGGAGACCTCTAGATTTTTAAATTCCCTCCGTTTTTCTCATGGATGGAGTGTGGTCTCTCTGTAAATTACCCCATATCTTTTCATTTTCCTATTAACCGAAGGTTCCATATGAAAATTTCCATTGGATCATATCTGTTAAACTAAATGTACAAAACAGGCTCAAGAAAAGGCGAAATTTCTTTTTCAAACCCGAACTAGAAATCCATTTTTTTCTAAAAGAGCACCTTACATTATCGTCAATGAGTTCTGGCATGTGAAAAATTATATAATCATACACAAGAAAGAAACCCTGAACAGGCTTTCAGCAATAATTTTTACCTATTTAATATTAAGTAAATATTAACATGTAAATGTATTTGATAAAGTACAGATATAATAAAGAAACTGCCCGGTATCCGACGTAAGAGTACACTTTTTACTGCACGCGTAGTCGGGTGCGTTCACTACGAGGACACTTGTACCCAACTTCGCGTGAAGTATGAGTACAGAATCGTCCCATACAGGACATTTTCTATGTTATCCTAGTATATTATCAGATAGTTAAGAAAATAATACTATCAAGACGTCCTTCCATAAATCTTTTTTTTCTGTTCTGACTTTGAAGAAATGACTACTTTTCGCCCAATCGAAATGGTGCATGGACATATTTTGTTTCATATTATTAGAATTATTTTCAATATTATCGGTATTAAACTTGATTATCGACACGTGAAAGTTTGTCAGCATTGTCAATCTTTTTAACGTTAAAGTACCAATAGTTCGGTCACTACTCAATTAAGTTTGTCGATAACGTAGCTAATTTTGACGGTAAAGAAACATCAATTCGATCACTTCTCTGTTACGGGGTGTAACGTATAAAATAAAGGAAGACTTTCGTTAGGTTACATTTTTGACTCGTTAACGACGAGAGTTGTGGAAGCGAGCTGCAGATATCTTACATTGTCATGTGCGGTGTAAGCGTCATCAAAATTAAGTTTCAGTCTGTGGTTAAAGTTCTTTTTAAACACCAATGACTTTGTCAAACGTTCATGAAATTTGTGAAACTTTCACTACTTAATCCAAATTTGGAAAATGGTTTTCAAAATTTGTAATTTTACAACATTTTACTGATAATTGGACTGAGAGTTTTGCAATTAACATTTGCATACAGTCTGGGGTTAAATGGGATAGAAATTATCAAATGTGTTTAATTATTAACGAAATAAAACGAATTTTAATAGAAGCATCTTCATGATCAAGAAGTATCATCTGAAAAAAACCGTTTAATTTTCCCGCGTATTTTAAAAATAACTGACAAAAGGAATTTTGTTTGCAGTTGACATTACAGTTGTACAGCGATTATAGTTATCGTATGTGAAACAAAGAGTTATGCTTACCTCTTTATGAATATGTTTGAATGATGACTTAAAAGATTTTCTGTACTTATTATTTTACATATTATTGTATTTGTATTTTACTTAATTTTTTAAACGATTTTAGGATTTTGTATAGCGAAAACAACTTTAAATGGATTCCTTACAACTCTCGTCTGTCTAGTTATGTGTTTGGGGAAGAATTTGATAGGACTGGTTCAGAAACCAATATCACTTTTGATCCTGTGATTGAGGTAAAAAGAAAGTTTGTGTAAATTCATTGATAGCTACATGTTATACATTCAACACAATT
The DNA here is from genome assembly GCA_019925275.1 of Mytilus edulis. Classification (NCBI taxonomy): domain Eukaryota; kingdom Metazoa; phylum Mollusca; class Bivalvia; order Mytilida; family Mytilidae; genus Mytilus; species Mytilus edulis. Next base: position 63,489,741 of record CM034353.1, read on the forward strand.
ACTCATCTTAGCATCATATTATGCGACATTTTTCAGTATGCTGATTCTTGGCATTTTAAGTATTTAGGACATCTCGAGGGTTATATTCTAATATTGTATATTGCATATATCGTGTAAACTTTATACGATATCTTAGGAAGTCTTTCTCATATTATTCACTTTAAATGAAATATTTAACCATATAAAAAATATTAGATATATATATTTTATATTTTTGTGCCCCCGCTGCGGCGGATAGGGGATATAGATTAGCATTGTCTGTCTGTACGTACGTCTATCAGTACGTTCGTACGTACAACCCAAAATTATTTCCGTACGCTTCAGTTTGCATGAACTTCATGTTCTGAAACTTATACACAATGCGTATTTTCACCAAACACAGATCAAATTTAAATTTGATCGCGTGACTTTCACCGTTCTCGAGTTATTTCTCTGTATAAGAGGATTAATTGCTACATTTGCAGTTAGCGCACTCTAACTTACGTTTGCCTCAACTGAATGTTAGGAAATTCTACCTAATGATTCTTACCACCAAACACATCGGAACTAAACACATTTATTCAAAAACCAGTTGTTGGCATGACACGGGTTACGTTCTTCTCATATATGTTATGATGGTATGATACTAAACCCCTAACGGAAAGGATTGTGCCTGATATTCATATGATGAAATCATAATCTTTCAATCAGTTTAATTGAAGTCTGGAGCTGGCATATCAGTTAACTGCTAGTAGTCTGTTGTTATTTATGTATAATTGTCATTTTGTTTATTTTCTTTGGTTACATCTTCTGACATCAGACTCGGACTTCTCTTGAATTGAATTTTAAATGTATAGGGGGAGGGTTGAGATCTCATAAACATGTTTAACATGTTTTTGCGCCTGTCCCAAGTCAGGAGCCTCTGGTCTTTGTTAGTCTTGTATTATTTTAATTTTAGTTTCGTGTGTACAATTTGGAAATTAGTATGGCGTTCATTATCACTTAACTAGTATATATTTGTTTAGGGGCCAGCTGAAGGACGCCTCCGGGTGCGGGAATGTCTCGTTACATTGAAGACCTGTTGGTGACCTTCTGCTGTTGTTTTTTTCTATGGTCGGATTGTTGTCTCTTTGATACATTCCCCATTTCCATTCTCAATTTTACATATTAAATTCGAATTTGGGTGGCTTCTCCTTCGCCATTCTTGAGTTATGATCCAAATGTAATCGATAAATTGGACTATTTGCCTTATATTTAAAAGCGGGGGCATCTGTGTCCCATGAACACATTTTCCATTTATTAATAATACTTTTTTACACCAAAAATGTTTTTATCTGAAGAAGTATATAAAATATCTAACAAAGATATGAAAACATTTTTTTAAAGAATATAAACAACGCAATTACCACGGCTGGTAATCTACACACGCAGAACATTTGGTTCTGCAATGAAAACCGTGAGAGGATTTTCCGGTTGTGCTTGAGTGGAGTAATTGTCACCGCTTCAAAAGGTATGTACATTTCTAAATCTCAATTTTCTTATTCAACTAATCAAAATATTGAAAATCTGAGAATGCTATGCTGTGGTGAATACTTTAACGAAGAGATACATGTATCATTTACTGTTGTACGTAGAGTTGAACTCCTACAAAGTTCAATTTTTTTTTTATGGCAATTGGTATGAATGTTGTTTTTGGCGGCGTGAACGCTGTCCGGTGTTGATAGACGTCTTAATAATTCCAAAAACTACATTTTTTTTCATTAAGTCATGCGTGAGGGGATCGGTTCTGATTGAGGACATCGTGAATGCGTGAGGGGAAGTACAAATTATATCTTTATATTCAAGCTATGAGTCGTTGAAACTTACCTAAATTAGGCTACATTGTTCATTAAAAAACACATAATAATAATTATGTGTGCTTAAAAAAAATTATGAGATTGAATTATGAAATAAATTGTGGGAACCTTGGTTTAATAAAACAAAAAATGTTGTCAACGATAACCAAAAATACTGCAGAGATGTTGGGGAGTATTTCGTTCGTCTTGATTCGTCCTTTTCAAACCACTCAACAATGTCCAAAAACAGGTCAAATGCAATGTTGTTTAAAGGAAAACGTCCACTCTGTACTAATGAAAAAAAAATCAAAAATCTTTCCCTTTTCCCTACGTCTGAGAGTTTATCTAAAGCACTTTAAAAAACTTTATATTCTTCCTCAAGGTCTTCCATGTGGTCTTTCTCGTGTTCTACTACGTGGTCTTCTTCTATGACTTCTTCGTTGTCTAATACATGCTCTTCCTTATGGTCTTCCTCGAAATTATCTTGGCTTTCATCGATGTTCGTGAATAATAAATTCTGTATATCTGCCTTTTTTGTTTCGAAAATTTCGTGATTTTGGGTGAACAGATTACGTCTAATATATATAGGTGTTGAAGTTTTGATCGGCGATATACTTTTCTTAAATATATGTGGTGATCTCTGTGACGTATATTTGACGACAGGACTACTCCCAGAGGGTTTAGTTCGCTTCGAAGGCGGGGATAACTTGTATCTCCATGGCTATTTGTAGATAGTCAATTTTAGTCCTCTTTTCCGTTTTCCTTTGAACAATGGCATTTTCTGAAATTGAACAAACAATTAATAGTTTGATTTCATTGAATCAGTGATCAGTTTACATCTATTAAAGTATAAGGATAAATCTGTGCTTTTTAATCAGCATTGATCACATTTATTGAGTCAACAAAAGTCACAAAGCCAAAGATTAAAAAAATGTTTGTCCTTCCCCTCACGCACTCACGATGTCCTCAATCAGAACCGATCCCCTCACGCATGACTTAATGAAAACATGTAGTTTTTGGAATTATTAAGATGTCTATCAACACCGGACAGCGTACACGCCGCCAAAAACAACATTCATACCCATTGCCCGAAAAAGAACCTAAATGTGAACTTGTAGGTCTGTAAATAGAACCATTTCAAAATTGAAATGTCACTTTTTTAGGCAATTTCTCGTGGGGCAACTGATTTTGTAAGAGTTCAACTCTACGTACAACAGTGAATGATACATGTATCTCTTCGTTATAGTAATCACTACAGCATAGCATTCTCTGATTTTCAATATTTTGATCAGTTGAATAAGAAAATTGAGATTTAGAAAGGTACATACCTTTTGAAGCGGTGACAATTACTCCACTCAAGCACAACCGGAAATTCCTCTCACGGTTTTCATTGCAGAACCAAATGTTCTGCGTGTGTAGATTACCAGCCGTGATTACACTTTCCCGAATAGTATAAAAACTAATAAGATATCTTCTCTTCTTTTATTCATGTGATACCTAATTCAATTTATTGCTCCCTTAAAATAAATTTCTAGTTCGTTGATTCTCTAAAAAGATTTAAAACATGTTTATTTTGAGTTTCCGTTGTTATTTTGCGGTGAAAGATCAGCCGAATCGATGATCAAGCAAAAGCAAAGAGGCTTGTTGCATGAATTTACGAAGATCGTCCCTTTGGTATCTTTCGTCCCTCTTTTGTTGTATTTTGGAGTCTGAATTCTTAGGCTAAAAATTTTAAAATCCTGTAACTAGAAATAGATTAAAGAAAAAAATACATTGATTTACAGATGATAATTTGAGTTTCTTTTGTATGTTTTAAGTTAGACGAAAGGAGACCAACTCTTCAATATTCAGTTAAAAAGTCAGGATCACGGCTACTAAATATACAGTATAAGGTCAAATAAACAGAAAATAACTATAAAATTATTCAAAATCTTTGGTTTGAAATTGGGATATCTTAATTAAAGTCTTTAGCTTTTCAACGATAAATATCTGTACTAAGTCAGGAATATGACAGTTGTTATCAATCCGTTTGATGTGTTTGAGCTTTTGATTTTGCCGTTTGCCTTGGGACTTCCGTTTATAATTTTCCTCGGAGTTATTTTTACTATTTTACTTTTCATTGGATAAATGAAGAAGAGAAACTCCTGGTTCATTTTTCAAAGGTCTTTCAATGGTTTTATGTATTTCAAGGGTCTAGAGGTAGATCCTTCCAATAATGTATTTGGGAGCGTCTATCAGCAGTGTCAACTTATAACTACTAGTAGTTTAAAAAACTTATAGATATATTTTACATGAGATTAACTTATACAATGTTCAGTATATATTACATAATTTATAAGAAATTGTTTACAATTGTTAAGATATTTCTTAACTTTATTCTGTGGTAATATGGGATTGCAGGTCTATAAATGTGAAAATCATAAATAGAGATTCTTGTATGTTTATTTTAATTTGAGTTCATTTATATGTTTTGGAGTTAGATATGACGTTCATATTCACTGATTAGTACACATTTTTGTATAGAGGCCAGCTGAGACCCACCTCCGAGTGCGGGATTTTCTCGCTGCTTTGAAAACCCATTGGTGGCCTAGGCCTTAAGCTGTTATCTGCTCTCTGGTCGGGTTGTTGTCTCTTGTACATATTCCCCATTTGCATTCTCAATTTTTATTGGAAGGTATGAACATTGTGAAGAATCTCTTAATTTGAAATTCTTCAAGGTTTTAGTTATATATTATTGAAATTTTTCAGAAATCAAATGGTTGTTGAATTTTCCTGAGATGATTTCTTTCAATCATTTGTTGTTTATTGGGCATTCTGACCAGTCAGTCACCCAAGTCATCATACAAATGAAGTATGTTCTATAAATAATGACACGTGATAGCTTTTGTGGTGTACTGTGCCGCTTTAGCTGCAGGGTATATTGTTTTCTTACTTCCGTGTGTTTGTCTGAAACACTTCAGTACGTATAAATGGTTTGATGGAATCTCACTACATTTTGATGAAAAAATTAATTTCTAATGACCATACTATATTTAAATTTGATTTTTTTTTTTGGAACTTTGATAATTTTTTGGACTTTTGAAAAATACTTTGACACAATGACAAATTTGGAACGTAACTCCTCGGAGGCCATTCTGCATTTGGCAGTTTTGCTTGCCATCTTATTTTTTGACAAATGAACTATTATTTGATTCTATCATTTATTCGGGGGTCATGGGTTTAGATCTAGATCCCAAGTTTTTGGATTATCGTACCATCTGACCTTGTGAGGCAAGTCTCTGAAAGGTTTTACAAAACACTCATACTCTTAGGGTGGTTTCCCATCCTGTGGAGTTTACCATAGTATATCGTTATTTTGAACTATTGTACTACAAATGTATAATGACACCGTTGTTTCCTTTTGAAAGAAGACACCTAGTGAATGCATCACAATGATCATGTTTGTAAGAGGCAACTTGATAACATGATGCTTATTAAGATACCTTCCCAATTTGATCTCAATATTTATTTTTCATGTATAAAAATCCTGTATAATTCATGTTCCTTCCTTTGTAGTGACACCAAATTCACTTCTAAGTGTCAATAACAACAGCAACATACACAAATTACAATTTCATTTTAAAATATAATCTGTGTTCATGTTTTGCTAATCTATAATTTAGACACAATTTTATTCATTAAACATACAGTAGATGGAGACATTAATATCGGCCTTGCGATCTGGGGTTTTGTTTTTTCTAGTACACAATTTTAACACTGTAGAATTCAGTACCCGATATTGACATTATTAAAAGTTGATTTGAAAAAAATAATGTTTTTTTCAAGAATTAAAAATTCTTCACGTTTGTTCATATATTTTCATGTATAGTTTAAGTTATATTTTCCTTTAACATTTCAGGCAAGGTATATAATCTTTAATCCAACATTAAACAATGGACCTCCATCTTTGAAGGTGGAGCTATATGGTTGTCATTTGCAAGATGAAACAAAATCAGTTACCTATTTTTCCAAAGATGTTGAGGTATTGTACACCTTTTCAGTTATATTGAAATTGTCACGATTTAGAAATGTGAACTCTTGACTAACATTTAAATTTGATGATTTGAATGAATATTCCTTTCCATTGCAAACAAGTCATCATTAACTATTGGTTTCTCTCCAAAATAAGCAAGTGTCTTTGATGCAATGATTTTTTTTTCTTTTGAAAAAAAAGTCGGATGTGAATAGTTATATTGATTTAATGGTCTGTGAATCAACTGTATATACAAAATGCAACCTACATAGGCTTTATCATTCCCCTAGTGTTTATAACAACATATCATTTATATCAGTTTCAGTTGCAAAGGTTTGATTGAACCCTGAATCCTAACTACTTCATTGCACTTGAATAATTTTAATTTGAAGTACGGAATAAGGTGCATAGTATGTGTTTGTTTTTCAATATCACACACTGTATTAACCCTAAAACAATATAAGTACCGGAGCAGAGCTCTTCTGATTAAACTGGTGTATCAGACTGATGAAGAAGGGGTATAGTGACGATACTGCTGTCAAGTCATTAAAAGGTTGCATATTTTGGCTTTAATATTGATTCACTTATAGGGTCTTTGCATCGGAACTAAACACATTTATTTAAAACCAGTTGTTGGCATGACACGGGTTGTGTTCTTTTCATATATGTTAAGATGGTATGATTCTAAACCCCTAACGGGAGGGATTGGACCTGATATTCATATGATGGAGACATAATCTTTCAATCAGTGTAATTGAAGTCTGGAGCTGGCATGTCAGTTAACTGCTAGTAGTCTGTTGTTATTTATATATTATTGTAATTTTGTTTAGTTTCTTTTGTGACATCTTCTGACATCAGACTCGGACTTCTCTTGAACTGAATTTTAATGTGCGTATTGTTATGCGTTTTATTTTCTACATTGGCTAGAGGTATAAGGGGAGGGTTGAGATCTCATAAACATTTTTAACCCCGTCGCATTTTTGCGCCTGTCCCAAGTGAGGAGCCTCTGGCCTTTGTTAGTGTTGTATTTTTTTTTCACTTTAGTTTCTTGTGTATATTGGAGTTAATTATGGCGTTCATTATCACTGAACTAGTGTATCTATTTATTTAGGGGCTAGCTGAAGGACGCCTCCGGGTGCGGGAATTTCTCGCTGCATTAAAGACCTATTGGTGACCTTCTGCTGTTGTCTGGCATATGGTCGGGTTGTTGTCTCTTTGACTCATTCCCCATTTCCATTCTCAATTTTATGATACAGAAGTGATTACAGAAGTGATATTAAAATCCATTGTCTATGCATCACACATTTTGTCATTCTTTAAAATAATGATTAAATAGGAAATGACTCTTTTTGAAAATTTATATTGATTAAGCAGTTTTTTGATGACATAAAAAATGTTTAAAAAAAAAAAAATTAAAACAAACCAACCTCTATTTGTCAGAAATGGTTTAAGCAAGAGTTCAGTATGAACAGTGATTGAAACAGATGTCAACTGAAAAATTAAACTAGGAGTCTTCAGAAGGAAGACCAATTTGATGATTATACAATAAAACAAAACAGTCTATGTTAGGTTACGAGTAAATAATGTGCATTTAATCTATATAGAAAATCCTTAGTCTTCCAAAAATCAAACTTTTGTTAACATGTAATTTCTTATAATGATTATATCAATGATACTTTTTTACCAACACAAACAACTATAAATGTAGACAGTACTTTGTTTTTGAAAATGACTTGCTTCTTTTAACTGTTGATTATATATTGGATCTGTACAGTTATATATTTTTGTAGACAAACACAGCATGGATTCCTAGTCAAAGTCCAGTGATCATCAACAAAACAATTGAAATAAGGCCATCAGTAACCCTAGAAATACATGCAGGTGTATCTGTTATCTTTACAAAACCTGATGCTGGTATACAGATATATGGTAAATATTTAAATGCTAATGCAATATGTATCGCCCTTTCACTTTATCAGTTCGCAAGTTTGTTTATATTTTTTAGAATTCGTAACTTGAATTTTTCTCTCTATTCGATTCACTATTGAAATTTATAAGCAGGAACTGCTTACATGAAAAGTTGTTAGTTATAATGAAGCCAGTGCAATATGTAATTAATAACAAAATATTCCAACCATCAATTTCCGGCACTTTTCTTTTTTCTCTTTTTTGAAGGGTGGAACAAATGAACACCTAGTTATCAGTAACACTAATTAACGGAAGTTTGACTTGAACTCGACAACTTTAATCTTACTAACGGTTTATAAAAATCTTTGATCTGAACAAAAAATGCATATTTTCAGTGGTTATTAAAATTTTGAGGAGAGCTGAAATATCTTTTTAGCTCACCTGGACCAAAGGGCCAGTGAGCTTATATTATCACTGGGCGTTCATCGTCGTCCGTCGTCTGGCGTCGACTGTCGTCATAAACTAGCAAAGCAAAATACCTTCAAACTTTAACTGAATGTTTCTTAGTGTATACAGTTTATAAAATGTTTCTGAAGTTTTGATCTATCAACAAACATGGCCGCTGTTGCTTAAATTGAAATGTAGGGGTCAAATGCAATTTTTGGCTTATATCTCAAAAACTAAAGCTGTTAGAGTAAACGTGAAAGAGTAAAAGTGATGAATAGGTCAAGATCTATTGTTTTAAAGTTTTCATGCCAATTGGAGAATCCATTGTTGGGTTAATGTCAGAAGTATTTATTTTTTAGGAAATTTTAAGGTTTTGGGATATTATCTTTAAAATTATAGTAGATAGACAGAAAGTGTAAATGAAAAAAAATGTTCAGTTAAGTAAGATCTACAAATAAGTTATCAATTGCCCCTTCAAAGAGTTGTTGCCCTTGAAGCACATTTTTTTTACAATTTTTCGTGCCTCTATTACTAAGAAAGAACATAGTAGTAAAATGCAGTTTTTGAATCTTTGAAACACCAAGGACAAAAATTACAGAATAAATATGCTCAACAATCTAAAAATCTATCTGCAGTGAGATTGAAGACAACTCTTTTTTTAATTTGAAGCAAATATGACCAAAACAAAGAATTTTTAAGTGGCATTTTTAAGCAAACAGTGACATACATTAAAAAGCAAAAATATAAGTCATAATTGATGAATGAAATGAGGAAAAATTATCAGATGAGCGATTCGGGCTCTTTAAAACCTCTTGTTTAGTTGAGTTAAAGTTTGTAAAAAATGTACTTCGTGCAGTAATAATCTTAGCAAAATAATATTCAAATAACAAGTACACAATATTTTTTGATAGAAAACTAAGCAATTGTTGCTCAATAAACCGCATTCAATATCTGTTATTAATAAAATATTTCTCATATGACACCATATAGTTAGTATTTTCACAGAAATGTGTACTTAGATGAGTGAGACAAATGGTGCCACATGCGGAACACGATATGCCTACCCTAACGATGCACCTGAGGTCATTTTTTGTTGTTGCTGTAGTCTTTAGTTTTTTATGTTGTGTTTGTTAACTGTTGTTTGTAATTTTGTCGTTTTCCTCCATGGTATTGTCAGTATGCCTTTGACTTATGAGCTTTACTATTTTCCATCTCTCTTATAGAATAGAATAGCTTTATGATAGGGGTTTCATATCCAAGTCAAACGTTTTGAACATGACCTCATAACTAGGTGTTCAATATAATTGATGTTGATTCACTGGAATTTGATGGTAAACATAGTTTTTATTCCACTACATTTGCCTCATTCTAAGGGCCTTTCACTGAAGCAAGGGGTTATGATTTTTCATCGGTTGATCAGTTTGAACAGATTTATATGAACTACAACTTAGAACATATTGATAACTTGGCATTTTTGTCAGGTCACACGCGTTTCTTGTGTAATACACTCCTCCTTAACTTTTTTTTACATTATTTTTCATCGTAAGACGTGTAACAATCTGATTTTTCTTTACATGAAATCATACGCAGTCTACTACATTTGTTTATTCCGTAATGGTATATTCAACTCGGTCTGTCAATTCATATTTCTGTTTGCAGCACGTTGTGCTTTAAACTGTCAGTCACTCACTGAAGTGTTATGGGACTAGAACTATTATATTTAAGTCAATTTTCACAAATCACACACTTAACCAATTTGGCTTAGGTCAATTTACTGAAAACTGTACACTGTTGTTTGGATTCATAAAAATGTTTTTAATTTAACGTTCAATTGATAAAAGACTCTTATTGTCAGATTTAAGGCATTTTTTTCACATAGTCCAATTTACCAGAGTAAACTTACATTTGTTTGAAGATTGGTGTACTAGAAATGTTACAATATTATTAAAACTGATTAATGGAAACCCTTTGATGATTTAAAACTTTTTTCTCGTTTGTTGTTTAAAAGTTTCAGAACTTAATCTGTCAGTTTTTTATACAAATACTACACTAACTTGAGTATGATACGGTAGATGTACGTAAAACTTGACACAATTGTTGTTGGAATTCGCAAAAGTAAGGTATCGTTTGTTTTTTTATATTATCTTCTGTTTTTTTACCCAAGGGTGTTGAGATTTAATGTTATTTTTCACATGTCTGGTACTTACTCTCTGACACTTGTGTCGAATTATTCATGTGACTACAAACTTAAGCTGTATTAGTGAATGAAGGATCATTTTTTATTTTTAAAAATCTTCTGATCTGATGTTCATATTTCATACTTTTAACATTTTTGACACATCCTAGGATATCCTCATGCAACTTATTCTATGAGGCCATGATACTTCTGTTTGTACACTTTCTTAATAGTATTTTTTTACAACAATTTCAATATGCAAATAGGGTGTGTCTTACTCTCTAGGCACATATGTGTATGCTAGCTGTTTGTTTTAAGGTGTTTGATTCTTTCGAAGAAAAAAAAACACGTTATACTATCACAGTACGTTACTGTTTAGGTCATTATTAGGTTCCTTTACAATTTACAATCTTTGGAAGAAATGCCCAGCAATAAGAGGCTAAAGATATTATTTAATGAACCAGTAGTTCTATCAGACCAGTTGAGAACTCTATGTTTAAAGGAATCGGTTCTTTAGCATAAAAAAGTAAAATAACGAAAATACCGAACTCCAAGGCAAATTTAAAACGGAGAGTCCTTTATGAAATGGCAAAATCCAAAGCGCAAGCACATCTAATGAATGGAAATCAACTGTCGTTTTCCTGACTTGGTACAGGCATTTCGTTATGTAGAAAATGGTAGATTAAACCTGGTTTTATGGCTAGCTTAACCTATTATTGTATGTCAGTCGCGTAGAATTCCATCATATTGACAACAACGTGTAAGCAAAACAAACAGACATAATTGGTAAAATCGACAAAATCAGGGTACAACAGTCAACAAAGAAACTTTGTAGTCACTATAAAACAAATAACTCTATTTCAACATATGTGGACTCTTTCCTATGAAGTTTCACGGGTCAGGGTTGAAAACTATAGAAAAAGATGAATTAACAAACCATTTCAGTTCTTCCCCGCCGGCCTGCTTGTCCGCCTGAGATAACCATACGATAATGTAAAGACTTAAAGATGTGGTATGCTTGCCAATAAAACTACTATCCACCACAGACTAAATGACGCAAAGTAAACAATTAAAGATCCCCGTACGGCCGTCATCGATGAAATAAACCGATACCGAATAAAAAACTATAAAAGACCCAGAAATGACAAAGTTAAAACAATTAAAACAAGAAAATAAACGGCCTGATTCATGTTTAAACAATAAACAAACAACAATATGATATACAGCAACAAATTAAAGGGATACCAGCCGAATTGCAGGGTACCTTGGGACATACAGATTATTACTGGGTTATATATGTTTGCTTTCGCCAAACCGTCCTTTAACCTGTGACAGTGATAGAATAGTACGACATAAGAAGAAAAAGATAACAATCAGTAGAAAAAGGCTTAACTCATCTAATCGATACAAAGCACACACAAAAACCGGATAAAAACACGAAAGACACAAAAACTATAAATCTAAGAGTACTTGCAGCTACTGAATAAAAGTTCAATACAACTAATTAAAAAAATCATTTATCTAACTAAATATTAATCAGTAAACATCCAACATCTATTGGATTTAGACTAAAGACGACATAATCAGTCAGAAAAGAACATGATATTGTGTAATGCTAAAATATAGGTATTACAGATTGTAGTAACCTGGATTTGCATAATATGTGTATAACACCAATATTTAGTAGGGTTTTAGTTCATTAATAACTAATCAACATTTGTACCAATTACATTCAAAGATTGAATTACAGTGTTGAATTGGTAGTTTTTTTTCCCATAATTTTATTTACAAACTTCAAAATCACATCGTTATATACATATGAAAGAATTATATGACTTAATTATTTAACAGTAATAGTACTTATATTACGTTCATTGAAATCTAAAACGTCAATACGGACACGGGATAAAGCAAACGAGTTGAAATATATGAAATACGTAAGATGGTAGCAAAGGAAACAACTGTTCAAAAAAGGAAAATTCACAATGGGGAACGAGAAATCGTCCCTTTTGTAACTTTTTGCAGAGTTTCCAGTGTAAAACTTAAAATATCTAAATCTAGGAAAGGATAGTTATTGCTGGTAATATTTGATTTTTTAAAGTAAGATTCTTCTTTGGGTAAATTTTGGCAGTATATTTAGAGATTATTTAACGAACAATTTCCTCTAGATAACGGGAAGTGTTTTGAATTGATTATTTTAAAGGAAATTATTACTGGCCATAAACTGCGATTCATAACAGAACGAAAAAACTTTGCCATTAACGTATGAAGTAAAATATTTTTTAAAGCGTTGAACATCTCATTACACATGTCCAGTAAGCATATCTTGCATACTATTATTAAATGTCTCATTACAGACGAAAGCTTTGTAACAAATGAACTGAGAATCAGTTTTTTAAACGACAATTTAATACAATAGGAAAACTCTTGTCTGCTAAGATTGTGTACAAGTGTTAATATTTGAAAAGTTAAAACTGTCAACAGAATTAAGGCACTCCAAAAATTATTAATTCAATAATGTTCATATACTTTATATCCAACGTCAATTGGAACATTTCCGTCACAGATAACGACGGATATGTTCCAATTTATGGAAATTACTAACTAGTCCTCTTACCCTGAATCTGACCTACCGAATAAGACATATCACTGGGTTTGTACTTTCATGAGCAACACAACGGGTGACACATGTGGAGCAGGATCTGCTTACCCGTCGGGAGCACCTGGGATCACTCCCAGTTTTTGGTGGGGTTCTTGTTGCTCCGTCTTCGGTTTTCTATGTTGTTCTGTGTGCTGTTTTTTTTCTTCTTTTTTTGCCGTGATATGGTCAGTTTGGTTTTTGACTGGTTAGTTTGAATGTCCCTTTGGCATCCTTCGCTTCTCTTTATATGATAATTTATGGTATAGTATTGAGGACTAGTTATAGACACTTCAGTTATAGATTAGATATAAAACACTTACTAGAGACAGATTTTTTTTTTTTTGTAGTCAAGGTAACCAATACATTGTTTGAAATGAAAATGATGACAATATATTTGTAAATATCGATAATTGATATAAATATATAACAATAAATTATTATTCCAATTATAATAATTATACTTTTATGGTAATGTTTGTCATTGATAGATATTTTACGAGGTACTATCAACATGTCTTATTCCAATGTTACATCGTTTGTAACGTTCATTGTGATTGTAAAACGTCACAAATTTTCATGGCATCCATTCACAATTGATAATATGAGGACGTACATGCAAGCTGAGGCGCGACGTATAACAGACTTTAAATGTATTATTTGATGTTGTTTTCTGTCAGTTTCATTAGAATGGAGATATCAATATTGTATTGTAAGTTCCGACGGCATCACATCAGCAATTGATGCAATTGGAGCTTAAATTACAATACATTTATCTCCTAAATATATGCTTTCATCTCACTAGAAAATGTCTGGCTTTTGCTTTTAATGTTTTAATTTTTCAGATTTAAAATTTGAATATTATATTTTTTTTTCTATTTTAGAAATATACAGACATAATAATTGAAAGCTGTGATGTTGAAAAAGGATATGAAATGAAAGGAAGTGAACATCACATTTTTTAGCAAGAGGCGCGTCCCAACTTCCTGCAAAATGTGATGGTCACTTGCTATCACTGTGTTTTAAAAAATAAAAAAAACCTGCGTACAATTTTATACTGCTGAACGAACCTGTGATTTTCTCCTAGTCCATTTGAATGTCGCAATAAAAATATATTTATATGTTTTAAGGCTCATTGGTAACGAAAGGAATCCCCGGATTAACAGCAATATTCAGTTCAGATTATCCTCTTACAAGCTTCAAGAACAAATGGAAAGGCCTAGAACTTAAACCAGGAGGTAATTATGACACTTTCTATTTTCTTCAAATAGTTGAGGATAGAATAATTTTCGGATTAAATACTCAATTTTTTTTTATCTCTTATCACAGGACAGAATAGCACTTCACATCGCACATGATGAATGAAACTACATTAAAAATGTCATTTAAAAAAAAACTAATATGTTGATAAATCAATTATCTTTGGATTTGAATAGTGTTTTTTTAAATTAAAAAAAAACATCTCTTTATATTTCTACTTTCCTTGTGTACTTATGAAGCAAAAAGGGAACTATAGCTTTGCCCCTTGTCTATCTGTGTGTTAGTCCAAATAGTCATGCCATAAAAAATAAAAGATTAAGATGTAACAAAGAAAATTGCTTGAAAATTTCATGCACATACTCTTTATTCATGAAGATTCGTCCTTGTCCGTCGTGGTCCGTAAATATTTCACCATACTTGGCCGAAATCATCATTTCAGTATGTATAGTTTTAAAAGTTTTTTCTACTTAAAACCGCTAAAGTTCTGACGATTCTGACAGTGGAAAAATATTGAGATTAGATATATACCTACAGTCCGTTTACATCAAATCTGACAGACTTCTATAGGAGCTAGAGCTTTTAAATAACGAATTTTAATTTTTTGCCAAGAATCTTCATAAAATTAAAAAGATAGAGAGATTCTTTAAAAACAAATTACCAAGTGAACATGACAAGACCTACAAGTAAGTCAACATGAACCAAATCATTAGTCGACTCCTTATAAAAGTTATTGTCTTATAATCATGATTCTTACAAATGGTTAGCGATTTTACCTTTCTTCTTGAAAAAATAGATACATTGAAATTTAATTAAATAAAATGGTCAAAACGACAAGATCTACAAATAATTCAAATGACAGAAATTGTCAGTGAATCGGACTCCTTATATAAGAGCTATTGCCCGTGAAATATTTTTTTACAAATTTATGTGCTGTCGCCTTTAATTTTGAATATTTTAAAATAAAATCAAAAATATTCAGCAATTCAAGTACTTCAAATGTGAACGTATAGATGAAATTGACATTGTTATCAAATGAAAAGCATTGTCCTTAATAAATGACAAGTTTTACTTTTTTTTGTGTTTTTGGCAGAGACTTTAGCACGTGTGAACGACAAACATCTCTTTCATAGATCAATCTTGGGTAAACGATGAGTCTGTCAACAGTCTTAAAAATATTGTTTTTAACTGCACCAAAATTTTCATGCAATACAGAATATACAGAATAGGACTGAACCATTTGATAACACTTTAATGAGTTATTGCCCGAAAATAACATAATTTATTCCAATAATTATAAAATAAGTACTTTCAAAATGGATTATATTTACAATGTGAGCAATTCTTGCTAGTAGGAGCCTCTTGTTTTTTCATACTATGATTGTTGATCGGAATATTTATTTGCTCATGTTTTGGTGCCAATGTTTCACTGATCCTGACCTTGATAAATTATCTAAACAGCATAATTGGTGTGTATTTATTAAGAACTGAGATGAAATATTTTTTTTGTTTTTTAAATATGTATGTGACCTATAGTTGTTAATTTCTGTTTTATTTTGGTCTCTCTTGTAGACAGTTGACTCATTAGTAATCATACCACATCTTCTTTTTGATATTCATGTGTTCCCATCTGTTTACTGTTATAAACATAACATATCGTATTTAGTAGGTATACTGTTGTGTTCGTTTTCATGATATTTTCTCTGCAGGAACACCGTTTAATAATATCAAGTTGATTTTGAGTAGATTGACCCAGTAATATGAAATTTTAAGATAATGTTTGAATAAGCTATGACATGTTATTTATTTATTTGATATACTAATGCAAAGGAAATGACATAAAGTTATACCTATATGCAATCCATTGTAAAACAGTGATAGTGGATGTTTTTGAAACACATTGTCATTTGTGATTGAGTAAAATATGACAAAAATTAGTATTCAATGTTTCTTTTTTTGTCTATAAGTTTTAAAATGTTGTTATCTGCAAAGTTTTAGAATAAGGTTTGAAGTATTTTAAATACATGTTAAGAATTATAATACATTCTGGTTGAATATATTTTGAAGGTAAAGAGACCTTTTAAGTAGCTGTGAAAAATATGTGAACCAAACTCTACTTGTGAACAATACATTTACACAGCTACTTTTTATGATTCATCATCCAGTGCCAAAGCAAGTAAGGGAATAACTCCCATCTTTTGATTTTTTTTTTATGATTTATAAAATCTAACTGGTATTCAATGTAAAATGATGTTACTAAAGTAAGAAAAGTAGGTTGATATAGTATATATGTTAATCAGAATACGGGACACTTTTATTATAATGTTGAAGGTCATATGAGGACGTATAATTGCTTACTTCCTCTTCCTTTGGTCTCTGGTTGGTAGTTGTCTAATGGACACTATTTCCACATATATTTACTCTGATTATTTGTAACTCATCTTATTTCAGGTACTTTAAATATTGTACACTCAGTTGTAAGACAAGGAGACATATGTGTACAAGGAATCAGTGACGCCATGGATATAAATTTTGGCACTTTCTATTCATGTAATACTGCATTGAGAGTCAGCGAAGGCGTTAATTTAACTGTAACAAAAGAAGAGTCTATTCCGGAATTAGCGTTTCAAATCAGAAACTCAGACTTCCTCTACAATCAATATGGAATACAGTTTCTAGGATCGACTGAAAATCCATCGCTCTTCATAAAAAAATGTAATATAAGTCTTAATTCTGGATATGGGATACATATTGATAATTGGTTCAACAGACCAATAAGTGATGATTTATCACGTCTTTATATAGACATGTCTTCTATTGAACGTAACTCCAATCATGGTATATATTCAGACACAAGGGGTATTGCTAGTATTTTCGTTAATAACACCGTCATTATAGGCCATACTGGATCAATTGGACTGTATGCAAGCTTTTCCACAGAAAATATCACTATTATGAACTCCGAGTTATCTAACAATGGACGATCAGTGTTTATGTACTGCTTGTATGATTGTTACTTTTCCGTCCTTACTATTATCAACACAACATTTGGAAGTAACTTTGATCGGTCATCTGTTGATGTATATCATTCAGGGGAGGTAATCCTTAGTATAATTGGCAACAGTTTCCATAACTGTCGTAGCAGCTATCCAGTATTAGGACTCCGTAAATTAGGACACAAATCAGATTTGGAAATAATTGATAATACGTTCAGGAACTCGTATGCTGTAATATCCGTTAATGGACCTGATAGTATAATGTCGGTCAATATCCAAGGAAATGTATTTATGAACAACACCCAGGTATCAAGTAATATCAAAACTTCCCTTATAACAATATCTAATGCTAGATTGAATTTTACCAGAAATTATGTGCAAAGTTGCTTGATGTATTCTCTTGTAGACATTAAAGATGGAGTTGAACACTTTTTCTACCAGAATAAATTTATTGACAACCTTTTAACGCCATGTTACATCAAGGTTGAAAGTATATTCAACAGAACTCATGCAATTTCAGCCAGTTATAATTTTTGGGGTGAAACAGACACATATACTATCAAGTCAAAGATTTGTGACTTTTTTGTTGACTCGAGAGCAGCGCTGGTAACTGTGGAACAGTTTTACATAGACATCACAATGCTTTCAACACTTAACATATCTAATGCTTTTGAATTTATTCAACAATCAGACGAAAATGTATACATAGTTGAAGGTATTTTTGATAGTTCAGCTCCCCTGCTTTTTCCAGAGGACAGTATATTTATTGTTAACAGAAGTATACTAATCGCAAAAAATGGAGATGTACAGATATCCAAAGCATTCTTTAATTTCAGTCAGGACAGAGGAATAAGGAGTTATGGTATGCTATACAATTATTGATATGGATAGTTCTACTTTTTATGTTGATCTCATCTGACAAAAAATGCCACGTGAATTTTTGACATGCATTTGTGACCGTAGTCCATCGTTCGGTGTAAACTTTGTCAAAGATAATCATCCCTGAATTTAGTGGACCGTTTCCAGCCATATTAGTGCTGTATGATCTTAATGGGATTTTGTATAAAAGAATATTTTAATTCTTGTCCATCAAAAAATGCGGGTTTTGATTTAAATCTTAAATCAGTTAAAGCAAAAACTAGAATAAGTTAAAATGTTCAGATATAAAGGCTGGTGCCTTTGATATATATTTGCACCACTGGATCGATGCCACTGCTGGTGGACGTTTCGTCCCCGAGAGTATCACCAGCCCTTCGGTGCTGACATGAAATCAATTATATGGTTATTTTATAAATTAACTGTTTGCAAAAGAATGAAATGTTCGAAAAACTAAGGAATTTCTTATCCCAAGCAAAGATTACCTTAGCCGTATTTGGCACAACCTTTAGGAATTTTGGGTCCTGAATGCTCTCCAACTTTATATTTGTTTGGTTTTCTAACTATTTTGATCTGAGCGTCATTGAAGAGTCTTATGTAAATGAAACGCGCGTCTGGCGTATCAAATTACAAGCCTGGTACCTTTGATAGCTATCTATCTGCCACAAAATATTCAGACCTATCATACAATCCTATTTTAAGTTCTTGCCTCGCGAAAAATTAAATTTCAAGAAATTTCTGTTTTGGAGTATTATCTTGAAAATGTTTATGATAAAGATAAATTCTAAACAATACAAATGTTCAACAATTTGATACCTACAAAAAGATAAAACTGACAAAAAATGTAAATTGATCTCTTCTAAGAGTTATTGCCTTTGAAAGACAATTCTATCAAAGTGTCATTTTTTTGGCACAAACTATGATAATTTAAGATAAAATTTTAATGACAAAGAAATTTCACAAAGTAAGACTTACAAATAAATCACCATAACCGAAATTGTCAATCAACCTCTCATAAGAGTTATTGCTCTTGAAAAAAGATTCTTACAAATGATTTTAGTTTTGTGCAAACAAAATGTTAGAAAGAGGAAATCTTTAAATGGAAACAAATATTCAGCAAAGCTTTATCTACAAATGAAGCAACATCGAATGACAATTGTTGTATAATTTTTATCTGTCTGTTGTAATCATTTCCAAAGATCTACTCCTCTGAAACTCAAAATGAATTTCAACCAAAAGATGTTTGAATGAATTTTAAGGTTGTTTGAATGAATTTTAGGGTGTCAAAAATTAAAATAATGAATTCGGTTTCTGCCTTATAAATAATATTTCTGGTAAAGCTTAAAATTGATTGAATGGCTGGAATGCAAGTTTTGGTTTATTAACTAAAACCTTTAATGGAAAAAAAAGATAGGAGAGCAAAACATGATCATTTCTGACTTATTATATGTTTTTGCTAATTATCAAGAACAAAGAATATTTGAATCAAAACTGCAGTAAAAAGCTCGAGCAAAATAATAATCATCTAAAAATATCTCCATTAATGTCACTTTATATGTTCTATAAATAAATAACCGTAACGGATTGCAGTAAAGGTAAACCAAATATCAAAATACCAGCAGCATATTTTTATCAGGTTGCCGATACAGGCTCTCGGGAGGCTCTTGTTTAAGTTGATGAGACTTATTGCAAGTTTATGTAAGTTGATGATTTGGATTTGACTTAATCAGGAATATTTCATATCAAGGTGACAATTTGCTAGATATTTCTCTACACAAAAAGTAAACATCACAAAAATACTGAACTCCGAGGAACATTCAAAACGTAAAGTCCCTAATAAAATGGCACAATCAAAAGCTCAAACATATCAAACGAATGGACAACAACTGTCATATTCTTGACCTGGTACAGGCATTTTCTTATGAAGAAAACGGTAGATTAAACCTGGTTTTATAGCTAGCTAAACCTCTCACTTGTATGACAGTCGCATAAAATTCGCATAATAACTGAACTAAAATCAAGCTTTTGCTCATATATGCCATGGGAAAACTAAAGTAGTTCCCAAGGTCGCAGGAATCACATTAGTTGTCTTTTCTATCATTGGGTTAATGACACATGAACAAATAGATATGTGTCTTTTATAAATGTATTAAATTAGAGATATTTATCAGAGACTTTCTCTTGGAAAATAATCAACCATTTTTTTTCATGTCAATTATTTCACTTTTTGTTAAACCAATAGGGTCTAGATAAATATAGATTCTTACATTGATACCAGTGGATTATCGGATTTATCCAATCGAGATACTTTAATTATCAATTTGAAAGTCTGAGCCTCGGCGAGGACTTTAAAATTTATAGTTTAACTATCGAGATTGGATAAATCCTATAATCCACGAGTAACTATGTAAGAATCTGCTTCTCTAATGATTAAAAAATAAGTTATCTTTTTTTGTTAAACGAAAATCCCCTTTGAGTGCCTTTCACATTCCACGAAGTTGTCAATTTCATTAACACCTGTAAGCATATTTTGATTCATCCAGTTAGCTAAAAATGTTCTGACTCTTAAAATCACCTAATGATCTTTTGAGATCACCGGCAACCACATGTTGATTACATTTTTTATACAATGAAGTGATAATTTAGTGATAAATTTCAATAAAATTAGAGAAAACAAAAAATATGTTTGGAGTACATACAAGACTTTATGGTGCAGGCTTTTGTTATAAGGTCACCGTCAGATTGGTATGGAAGATGTTCCAGTTATAAAGCAAGATAACAGTTACAAAAGAAATAAAAGAAAATAAAAAGACCTATTTCAATAAGAGCTGATATAAGAAAAAACCACAGGAATTATCAAAATGTTCCAGAAACAACTATTAAGCTTGTTAAATGGTACAATTTTGAAACTTCACGTTGGATGTGTTTCAGATTATATCTGCTTGTACTATTATGGCAATTTTCCTATTTTCCAAAATTGACTCTTTTTTTAATATTTGCAGAAAGATAAGATTTGTCATTTAAAACTTTACGATGATACTGTCAAAGTAATATAAAATTTTGCAGGAAAGTTAGACATTACAAATTCTGAACTACAGGGCCGAGATTATAAATGGACTGGGCTTCACATATACGAGAAAGGTAAGAAACAGTGTAATATTATATAATTGGTGCATTATTCTTGTAAATATAAATATGTATATCGGTCTTTTCGTGTGTGGTTTATTTTTCGCGAAAATAATACCTGCATAAATTTTCCTTCTGGCACATGCTTAGATTTCTGACCGTTGAAATGTTTTAAATATTATACTATTAATTATGTCTCTTGTGATGAATGATAGGTCAACAAAATGTGCACATTTGATTGAGATCTTGTTTTCATAGGAATATCCCCATCTTATCATTCAAATGGACAGAATATGTACCAGTGACATGTTCATAACTTTTAATTATGGGCATTATCTGTCAAATTTATGATAATCGATTTGACTGAAATTCTGATATTTGATTTATAACATATTTGAACGTATATCTAAAAAATCAAAAAGTAAAAAAGAACAATACGCCATGAATTAACTCGTTATAATGTGTCAGAATTTCGTGCTTATTCTAGACTAGACGCTATCATATCAACATTCGAGATGACATACGAAGCTTGTCGATTGTCCTGATTTAAACATAAATATTAATAGACAAGCACGTACTTATTATGTCATGACGATTTGTCTAAGTCTTTTTAATTCATATTAAATACACAAAAAAATGTCAATCATAGTTTAACCTACATATAAATTTTATGTGGTACAAATAAATTTCGCCTTTAAAACCTTTCGTCCTTAGATTTATTAATGGATTTTAAAAAATCGCTTCATTGATTGTTGGTTGGCATACAAGGCGGTATATATATAGAAATTAATACATGGCCTTTTCCATATCGGCCCAGGTATCATTCTGAGACCCCCATATCAGCCCGAGACGTAGTCATCTATAAATCTATTTACAGTTTTATGATCATTACTATTATACATGTTGTACAATGAGATGATTAATAATTATAACCCGGCCACCGAAAGCTTTATTATTGTGAAGCCCAGGTGGTCGAGTGGTCTAGCGCGCTGGATACAGTGCAGGCGATTTCGTGTCACGATATCTCAAAGTTCGAATCCCGACGAGGGAAGAACAAAAAAAGCAAATTTACAGATCTAACATTGTTGGGTTGATGTTTAGACGAGTTGTATATATATGTAATTTGTTTCAAATTTAGACCAATAATGATTGATCTTTTAATTTTTCTTTAAATTTACAAATTTGACAATTTAACATTGTTGGGCTAAATTGAGACAAATTATATATACATACGTATAATATAATTATTTCTAGAATGCTTCTTACAATTAATTTGTAGGATCCTTTGTCGGGCATCGTGCTTGGCAATTTGATGCCACGATATTTCTGTAAAATGAGTTCAAATGCCGGCCAGGGAAGAACAAAATATTTGCTAACGCAAAATTTACAGATCCAACATTGTTGGACTGTTGTTAAGACGAATTATAGAAACAGAATGTATTTTTAGCCTTGTATCACCACACTGCCGTTGATCCGATTGATAAATGCTGTTGTAGAGTCGTCACTAGTTTCAGTGACTGCGTCTTACATTAATTTATAGGATCCTTTAAAATAGATAATTCAGCTGATCTGTATCAATTCCATCTTCATACTTTATATATCATGTACTGTGTTACGACGCTAGATTAAAACTGAATAGGAAAGGTAACACACGGCCACCGAAAGCTTTATTTTATATAGCCGAGGGAGTCTAGCGCGTCGAGTATAGTGTTAGGCGATTTGGTGCAAGTTTACAGATTATTTTTTTTTGGCTGCTGTTTAAACGAATTACATATATATGTGAGATCTGTAAATTTGCTTTAGCAAATATTTTATTCTTCCCTGGCCGGGATTCGAACTAATGCTACTGAGATATCGTGGCACCACATCGCATTGCACTGTGCCCGACTCGCTAGACCACACGTCACATACATATGTATACTTGTTAAACATCTTAACAATGGAATGGATTTTATTATTATATGTGCGATCAACTAAAATTCAGACAGTATTTTCGACTTTGATTGTGATGTCTATTGTACACTTATGCTGAAGTTTATAAGCTAGCTTGGTTATCCGTATACATTTCTTTGAAGATCATTTATCATATATTAACTTGTATTATTAGTTAAGTCGGGGACTTATAAATAACGGGTCTGATGGTCTTAGATATACATACTTTAATCCATTTTTTTTTGCTATAGAATTAAACCTTCAGAATGTTACACTAAGAGATGTAGAAATGTGTATAGAAGTTTTGGAAAGTTGTGAGGTCAACATAGATAGTATAACAGTTTGGAATACAGATAATTTTCTCGTAGCTGATGAATTTATGGGAGACCTAGATATATACTTCAGAAATAGTAACATTACTGTAAACAATGAAATGCTTATAGTTGAATTCAGAAAATCTAATAGTATCGTCATAAGAGGTGATAACAGCATCTTTTCCAGTAAAATTGGAAAAATCTTTGAGATTTCTGAGCTGCAAACACAAGATAGGATCACTAATATATCATTTGATTTATTTGGAAGTAATCTGAATTCATATGGGACATACAACTCTTATCAAATTAATATTGATTCTTGTTCTAGTTTTTTGCATTCACAAATAAGAAATTCTTCATTTAACTGTACCTATTCAAAGACCATTAATATTCGAACCCAAGCTACTAATATTGAAGTTGCACAAAACATATTTAGAAAGGCAGAAAGATCTTTTAATTTTCAGTTGACATGCAGCAAGAGTTCAAAATTAAATACAGATTTAGAAAGAAATATCAATATTTTTCATAATACATTTAATGGTTTAGGCTCAGGCTATGATTTTTATGTATATGAATGGTACTCTCGTGGTCACATACATTCCTTTTATGTGTATCATAATGTTTTTACACACAGTCCTTTAACTATAAATCGGTATGGAATGTACATGAATCTGTATCGTTCATATGCTCATCATTTGTTTGACATAAAAGGCAACTATTTTACATCAGTAAAGAATTATGCTGTTTATATATATGGAAATGTCGGTGTAATTTCCATCTTAGAGAACACGTTCTACCAGGGCATAGACTGTGTAAGAATAGATGTACATAATTCTGATTTAAATATGACAATTTCTGACAATTTGTTTGTTGAAAATATTGGATCAACTGCCGTATTAAATTTGTTGCAACCTAATGAAAATGATCCTCCTATTTTACTTATTGGGAATATTTTTCAAAACAATCTAAACACCATATTACTGTTCAGATCACCAAATACGTTCATTTTCCATAACATATTTGAGAATCCTAATGGTACATTCAATATCAAGATAAACTCAGCCGAACAGTATCAAAATGAAATAGTGAATGCTTCTCTGAATTTTTGGGGAACGACGGATGTGAAGGAAATCAGTCAAAAGATTTATGACAAGAATTATGATGACACACTCATGGATGTTTTGTTCAGACCATATCTTGGATCAAGAAATTTCTCTGATACTCAAAATGAAGAACCACCATTCATCAGCATTACTGGAGATGTTGGGGGTCGTGTGAATGGCGAACTTACATTGACAGCTGACAGAAGTCCATATATGGTGACAGCAAACATCGAAGTTGGAGAATTTGATACTCTAACTTTAGATCCTGGTGTAACACTATTATTCAATAAAGATTTTGGAATTAATGTTTTGGGTAAGACTCTACGAGTAAAAACAGTAGTTAACTATAATTAACACTTTTTATGTCCCATTCATGGGCATTACGTTTTCCTGTCTGTGCGTCCGTTGATCCGTTTGTTCCGCTTCAGGTTAAAGTTTTAGGTTAAAGTTTTTGGTCGAGTTAGTTTTTGATGAAGTTGAAGTCAAATCAACTTAAAACTGAATTCGCATGTTCCCTATGATATGATATTTGAATTGTAATGCCAAATTAGAGTTTTTGTCCCATTTTCACGGTCCACTCATCATAGAAAAGGATGGTGCGGATGGGGCATCCGTGTACTAAGGACACATTCTTGTTTAAATTTCATTGATTGTTTTAAATTTTACATATGCAATCTTGAAAAAAGATTTTGGATGCGGATGCAAAAACACATCTCATGGGAAAATTAAGATGTAATAGAAAGTAAACTAAACAGTGCTTGTATTGTTGCTCTTCGTTCATTTACAGACTGGTTTAAAACATAAATAGATAAAACAAACATTACAGTCTTAGATGCATGATTTTTTATTAGTTGTTAGTGGCTTTGAACGTGCTGTCAGATAACTGCGAGTACTCTCAGATCTGTTCATAGTGTCTTTTTGTTGTCGGGATGTACAAGTACCCGGCCACGTCCACTTGTATATTTGTCCATCTGATGAGTTAAGCCTTTTTCAACTGATTTTTATAGTTTGTTCTTATGTTGTACTGTTATACCACTGTCCCAGGTTAGGGGGAGGGTTGGGATCCCGCTAATATGTTTAACCCCGTCACATTATTTATGAATGTGCCTGTCCCAAGTCAGGAGCCTGTAATTCAGTGATTGTCGTTTGTTTATGTGTAACATATTTGTTTTTCGTGCATTTTTTCATATAAATAAGGCCGTTAGTTTTCTCGTTTGAATTGTTTTACATTGTCATATCGGGGCCTTTTATAGCTGACTATGCGGTATGGGCTTTGTTCATTGTTGAAGGCCGTACGGAGACCTATAGTTGTTAATGTCTGTGTCATTTTGGTCTCTTGTGGACAGTTGTCTCATTGGCAATCATACCACATCTTCTTTTTTATAATTACAAGCAATTTTTTGAAAAATATGTCCCATGGTTCAATCCTTCTCCCAACATGGCTACTAACTAAAATAGGGCTAGGATAAATATGTAAAACGTCGCTAATATTTCGAAGATTGTTATTGATAGAGGGCCTACGCCATTTACAAAAATGATAAGAATGTCAAGATCTTTCCACTGTCCATTTTGACCAAAATTTTCAAATGAATCCTTCTGGAAGTTACTACTCTAAATGACGTTTTTTTTTTATCAAATGCTTGATCTACAAATATGTCAAAAAGCTGATATCATCAGTGTACTCATTCGTTTTGCTCATGTTAGTCAAATTCAATGGGGTAGAATATTTATATTTCATTATATTTCATTGGGTATTGCGATGTAAAACGATTATGTCCCCTGAACTGTACTGCTTTACAGTACAGTTTGAATCTGAAAAGAGCTTTGATTCTAAACAAATATATAAATTACAATACGGTATAAGTTTCGCGCATTGTTAAAGAATTTAAGGTAACCTGGAATTATTCACACCTTTTTCTTTTGGTCTCTGGTCAGTTGTCCTCTTATCCATCATATCATATATCATTATCTAAATATGTCTATTTGTTCATTGATGTGTGGTGGGGTGGTTGTGTATGACATCAATTTTCATTGTTTCATATTCGTAACTCATACTGTACTATGCATGTGTTTTATTGTAAACTGTACTTATGTACATAACATTGTTACGTTTATTTTACATTCAAAGATTCACTTTTCATACTAAACTACAGGTACCTTGATAGTAAATGGAAGCAATGAAATGCCTGTCATGATGTTGGAATCAGTTTACGGAGAAGCATGGCGTGGACTATACATAGACACTGCCGAAGGTTTGTTTGTTTCTATACATCTATATTTAAGGGACAGATAGTCTATATTTTATTACCAATAATAATGATATATCTTACAAGGGCTAAAGGGATACGCTCAATTTGTTTTCAAATAATGGAATAAACCGTAATAATAGTGTAAATAACGTGTTTACTGTTTTGTGCTCCAACCATATTCAAAATCAAGCATTTTTAAATGTACGTATTGTTATGCGTTTACTTTTCTACATTGACTAGAGGTATAGGGGGAGGGTTGAGATCTCATAAACATGTTTAACCCCGCCGCATTTTTGCGCCTGTCCCAAGTCAGGAGCCTCTGGTCTTTGTTAGTCTTGTATTATTTTAATTTTAGTTTCTTTTCTACAATTTGGAAATTAGTATGGCGTTCATTATCACTGAACTGTAAAAAATTTGTTTAGGGGCCAGCTGAAGGACACCTCCGGGAATTTCTCGTTACATTGAAGACCTGTTGGTGACCTTCCGCTGTTGTTTTTTCTATGGATCGGGTTGTTGTCTCTTTGATACATTCCTCATTTCCATTCTCAATTTTATGTTCAGAATATATTTGTTTTGTTCATCGTATTAACTTTGTTGTTTTAATGGGAACAAGTGGCACAAGCTTAACTAAAGAGAACTATAGTCTTAGAACTTTGTACTTTAATAATCTGCATTCTACCCTTAATTTTTCCTGTTTTATTAGACATTACTTTTTTTATAATAAGTCGGAAATCTAATATTTCTTTCATCATATATGAAATATGGCTGTGTATAATTAAATATTTATTAAGTATAGAAAGTTTCTTTAAGTACCCTGATTGTTGGAACAAACACTGCTGACATGAAATTGATATACTGAGATATATATATATATATATATAAACGAGTCTAAATTGAAAACTACGTTCAAACCTATGATTGCGTTGGATAAAAACCGCAATTTTTATACGAATGCATTTTAAGCAAATTTCGTTGTAGAAGGGTCTAAATACAGTATATTTTAACAAAACGCATTTGACTAACAGGTCGAACAAATGATGTTCTTAAACCCTGTTGACTGCCATTGGCGATTGCCAAATAAATTTATCACAAGATGTAACAAAATGGATCTTAATATTAATTTAATACTAAACAGAAAACAATAAACTTGTGGCAAAGATGTTATTCCTCAAACATGATATCTATAATACTAAAATAACGAGGTCCAATTTGTCAGCCGTCATGGCGTAAAAACGACAAATCAAAGAATTCAACTTTATATATAGCTAATATGGGACAATGGTGTAGATTAAAAATTACACCACTCCAGACCCTTTTGTTTTCCACATAATTAATATTGCCAATAATTAACAAGTTCCGGGTCGAATCCGATACCGAGACCAATAGTTTATTCGGCTGTTACCTATTATCTTATCTGTACGTTCCGCATCTGACAGGTCCACCACCAAACGGTGTTTTTAGGATTTTGCTATATACACAGGTCATAATCACAGGGTTGCCACTACTTAATTTAATCATTGTCAAATTGTTCCCTATTGTAGTATTTTAATCAGTAAGACTTTCTAAGATAGCAATACAAATACTAAAAATCTGAACTTTAAATAAGGCGTATAGGTACAGTTTTCAATTTGTTAGCGGTCATGACGTAAACCAGCGAATCAAAGAATTCAACTGTATTTATAACTAATATAGGACAATGCTGTTGATTAAAAAATATTCCATTCCAGGACCTTTTGTTTTCCAAATAATTAATATTCCAATAATTGATAAGTTCCAGGTCGACGGGTTCACACAGAAAGAGTTTGAAAGCAGAGAAAACCGTGTATCTTATAATCGGCATGACTTTATCAGATGACAATACCAATACTAAAATAAGGCTTACGCATAGTTATATACTTTAATTAAGTCACGGACCCGCGATATCACGGGTGTGTTCTAGTATATTATATTCCAGTAAATATGAATAGAACATATAGAAAATAGCTTATTTTATTGTGGATTAACATCAAGTTGGTCTGTATTTTTATATATGGAAAATACTTTCCAAAAATACACTTAAAATTAAAACATTTTTAGTCAAACGAAGCTTTTGTATTTCGTTATTCAAACACACCTCTGTTGGTATGACTCGTATATATTCGTCAAATGCGTTTTGTTTAAATATACTTTTTCACTTTTTGGTCTTTTGGAAAATGTTGTTTGTGCTGTGTTTGGACCCTTCTACAACTTAATTTGTTTTACATGCACACGTATAACAATTGCGGTTTTATCCAACGCAATCATAGGTTTGAACGTAGTTTTCAATTTAGACTTGTTTTTATATACATATATATATATTTTTTTTATATCAAAGCCATTATCTGTAACTACTAAAAATGATTCTGAAATATCCACTTTCATAATACTTTTAATACAACGTGACTTTTAATTTGGCTCATACTTTTTCGTAGAAAAATGAGCCATGTCAACTTTGACGATCGTACTAGTTTTGTGTCCAGGATATACATCCAAGGTCACATTTCCCTATTTTAACTTTTAAATTATCAAGTTGCTTTGATCTAACAGTGTTTTTGGATTTTTCTTGCACCATGATAAAATGTGGAAATCCGGAATCCCAAATTTAAAATCATTTAATACTCTCATTTTTTTTAGTTATAACTTCATGCAAAGTCGTTTCAATTGTTGTAACCAAAATCACTCCTCCTTGTTCAACATGATCTACTGAACAAGATTTATCGCCGGGTTGCTACATGTTGAGCAAGCTTACCCTTCCGTAGCACCTGAAATAACCCTTGCTTTTTTTAAAATGGTTTGGTCTTTATGGCTGTTCTTTGTGCCTTTTTGATTTTGAATGTATGTGGTGTTTAAACTGGTACTTAAAAATATCAAAAAATTGTCAGAGTACATTCAATCAAAATAAATTCCTCGACTTAGATATATTATTGGTATACTATTTCAAAATTTACATTTGTACTCTCAACACAATCATTCCAAATTCGAAACTAAGAGAAAAAAATAAGAGAACTGGTCCTTCAATGTTTCATATAAAGAATGGTCAACGTAGATCAAGGTTTATTGACTTGGTGAGGGACAAATAAAAAGAATAACTCTGATTTTATCAAAACACTCTCTTAAGTTGGCATTATCAAGATACTTGATTTTGTGATTGACAACCTTTGTGTTGCGTTTGAGGATGTGTTTTTCAACAAACAATCGGAATTTCCATTAAAACCAACTGTGATCCTCTTCTTGTCGACTTGTTTCTTTATTCCCATGAA
The DNA here is from genome assembly GCA_019925275.1 of Mytilus edulis. Taxonomy (NCBI): domain Eukaryota; kingdom Metazoa; phylum Mollusca; class Bivalvia; order Mytilida; family Mytilidae; genus Mytilus; species Mytilus edulis. The sequence goes on from CM034353.1 coordinate 63,519,867, forward strand.
ACTGAATGCTTCTTGAGTAGAAGAAAAAGAAGTTAACACTATACTTTTACTTCGCATTCCATTATACAGATGATGACTTTCACTAAATAATTCATTTAGTTAAATGACTATGTTGACTAAAGAAACAACCGCACCAATCATGAAACAAACCAGATGCAGTTGAGTCTGCTTTATTGCATTCCATTTAATAATTTACAAAGAGGGTCGGTTGAGAACAATTACGATGATTTCAGCTTCCAAGTTGTGAACTTTTTATATCTTTGAAGCAATCTTCAAGCAGCGTCTGTATATGGAGTATATATCTCATAGTTGATATGATATTCCAAAGCTGACATTAATTATCATAATTTCCTTGTTATGGTTATACAAGGGTTGCTGCCTACAAGTTACCAAGAGTTTTAAGTGCTAAACTTGAAATCATCCCGTTGAAAATTTTACATACGCCATTATGATTTGGTTGACCGTTAAGGAATATCTGTTTCACATATGATTCAATTGATGTTACCGCAATCTCGTCCTCTTTTCCGCGAATGTGACCAAAGTAATAAGAATTATTACCTGGTTTATTCCTTACATGAGCAACACGACGAATGGCACATGTGGAGTAGAATCTGTTTACCCTACCAAAGTACCTGAGCTCGGATCCGGTTTTCTGTTTGGTTCGTGTTGCTCATTTTTTAGTTTTTAATGTTTTGTTTTCTTTGTCTTTTCGTAATTTTTTGTTTTCTGATATTGCATTTTCGGTTTGTTTTCCATTTTTTAGTTTGAATATCCCTTTGGTATCGTTTGTCTCGCTTCGGTACACATCTACTGGTTTAAAAATTCTATGTATTTTCTAAAAATTGTTATCATTCTTTTATCTAAGAATTAAATGATAAAGTAACAAACATGTATGGGATGTTGTATTTCAATGTTTGTATCTATGTCAAATGAATAACTTTTTTCTTGAGTAGAATCCAATGTCCAAATGAGCAATCGGTAATTTACCTAATCATCGTATACACTAGCTTGAATATATATCAATTATGGATGTAATTTATATATTACAAATGTAAATATTGTTAGTTTTAAAATAATATTGACTCGTTGAATGTTATTGACTCGATGTTACTAATTTTGGAAATGATATTGACTCGATGTTACTAATTTTGAAATGTTATTGACTCGATGTTACTAATTTTTAAATAATATTGACTCGGTGTTACTAATTTTGAAATGATATTGACTCGGTGTTACTAATTTTGAAATGATATTGACTCGGTTTTACTAATTTTGAAATGTTATTGACTCGGTGTTACTAATTTTAAAATGTTATTGACTCGATGTTACTAATTTTAAAATGTTATTGACTCGGTGTTACTTATTTTGAAATGATATTGACTCGGTGTTACTAATTTTAAAATGTTATTGACTCGATGTTACTAATTTTGAAATGTTATTGATTCGGTGTTACTAATTTGAAAATGTTATTGACTCGATGTTACTAATTTTGAAATGGTATTGACTCGATGTTACTAATTTTGAAATGGTATTTACTCGATGTTACTAATTTTGAAATGGTATTTACTCGATGTTACTAATTTTGGAAATGATATTGACTCTATGCTTTTATATTTGGAACCATTGAATCAATATCAATTTAAAAAAAAAGAAAACGTCGCGTCAATATGTCAAAATAGTGAAAAATACAAAATATATATTTGAAAACACGTTACCAAATAAAGATGAGAAACAAAATATATCAAAGCATATGTAATATATGTAAATATATCATACATCTGGATAGACCTGACATGTCGATATTACAATAAAAACTACATTTTGTATTACTAACATGAAGACACCATTTTCAAATGTTCATATTGACCAAATATAAGTATGTGAGGGAGGGAATGGTTTGACCAAAATGACAATTTACCATATAATTTGTTATAGTTAATTCTCACGTTAAATGTTTTACTTTATTTGCCACATTTGGTATTTGACCAATAGTATGGTTTTTAAAAAAGTGAAATACAAAAATAAGCTTATATGACGTTAACCACACTTACCATAGCGAGTGGAGATGGCATGAGCAGACAAATCTTCGAACCATTGGTATGTCATTGGTATGTCAACTATATATTCTTTTTAAATGTTAAATATACTTTCAGGAATTTACCCAACCTCCTTATGTTATTTACATGTAAATGGGACTCAAGAAGGCATTGTATTGAAAAGAAATTATGCTGAAATGAAAAATATTTCATCAACCTTTTCTAAAGGACATGGCTTTACAATCAACCTGCAGCAAACAAGTGGAAATGTATCTTGTTCAATATTTGAGGAATTTACGGCAGCGAATAATAAGAAAAATGGATTACAAATAAATTCAGCAGACAAAACAACTGTAACAAAAATACTTATCTCAAAATGTTATGTCTACCAGAACGATGAAAGTGGATTCAGCGTATATGCTAATATACAAACGGTAATCGAAGACTGCTTAATCAAAGAAAATAAGCAACGTGGTGTGTATGTAGAGCAGTCTAAAGGTGGAGATATTTTTATAAAATCATCAACGTTACATAGAAATACATTGTATGCTCTAGAGGTTCTTGCAACAAACAAAATTGTACTGGAATCCTGTTTTGTGACAGAAAACAGTCATACAAATAACTATTATTCATATGGCGCATGTAAAATAACACATAAACGATTACCTATCATAGGATTTAATGTTACTTTTCTTAACAACACGTTTTCATATAACCAGAAACATGGAATTTATTTACATCAGAGCAGTTATACTTCTGGAAGTTTAACTTTTAACATGAAGTTTAATAGATTTAGTTTTGAGAGACGCGTTCTTTCTCTTTATCGTAGTAATTACTATAAGTATGCTGCAAAGATAGACATTAGCCATAATATCTTTATCAACAACAAGGAAACATCTGAAACATTGATTAACCTTGTCCTGGGGAATGAAGATTCTTTAGATGTAGTAGAGAACACTTTTATTAATAACACGGCAAAAGATATTTTAAAAATTTCTCTCACCTCATATTCTGTAAATTCTGAGTTAAAAAATGAGATTAGAATTTTTGAGAATATATTCAAACATAATACTTTAACAGACTCTTGTCTTAATCTTAAATCCTACCATGTTGTATCTGTGAAGAGAAACACATTCATGAATCGTCAAACCACTGGTATGTGTGAACTGCAAGCTCCTGTTTTTGACGAGGCATACTCAATCAATGCCACACATAATTATTGGGGAAGCAGTAGTTTGGTGGATGTATTAGAGGTTGTGTGTGGCTTTGACAGATCAATGGAAAAAAGTTATGTGCATTATATGCCGTTCTCCACTAGTGAAGAAAATAATGACTTTATAGCCTATGCTCAAGATGATTTTGACGTACAAAATGTGTTAGGTGGAGAAATCACAGGAACGTTTACTATTGAATACAAGGAAGAGGCAAAGAAAATTAGCCGCTCTATATTTGTAAGGTAACGAATGACTCTAATTCCAAAGAAGCTGCTATGTGTAATTGGGAGGAGGGTCATGTAGTTAACCCTGTCCATCTATAAACAAAAATATTGTTAGTTTAACTGAGCCGAGATGTAGACATGTTTTGAAAAAATGCTTTGAAATTTATAGATTATATCTAAAATATTGCTTTAAATACAATGTAATAAATAGATAAAAATAGGATTTTTCAATAAAAAGTAGCATTTTCGTTCATGACAAATCCTTGTTTTCGAGCTCGAAGTTTTAATTCAGATTTCTTTAAATATGTGAACATTAAAGGTTTTTATTTAGTAGAATATTTTTACGTCATAGGTTTTTAATTGTATGGAATATTTTTTTAAACATGTTAAATATACCATAGGAATGCCTCTATGTATTGTCTTTATGGGTCACAATGGTTCGGAATTGCATAAGTAACGACCAACTAAAGTTAAGCACAATCTGTACAGTTTAACATAATTATTTATTATATAAATGTTTGCTAACGTTTTATGAACACCAAAGATCAACCCTGAATTTTTTAAGGGGTTCGTTTTTTCAATCTGCATGTTTATTTATTTAATTATGTGTTTTGCATACTTATTATTTTACTCTTGGTAGTTCGTTTTATTACAGTTGTGTTGTCAGTAAAATTACTATTTTATATTTATACTGTATATTTATACTGGCTCGAGAAAACAGTTATTTCGTAGAGCATTACTTGTAGACAATAAATACACAATATATCGTACCTGCTCTTTCTCAATAAAATTAAAATAATGAATAGAACTTTCGGGTCATATAATAGCAAACTGTATTTTACCACTACTTTACCTTAAAGTTCATGTCTTTTGTTCCGTTTAACCTTCTTTTGACAATATCATGTTCTTCTTTTACTAATTTAGCCTGCAGGCAGGTGCACATATATTGATTTGACTCAACTTTATCCAACATTTTCCATTCATGAGTATATTAGTTACACAGTGTGTAATTGTTCTTATACGAGAATTTATCGGGTCAATAAAATTCATATCGGGTGAGGCGAAGCCAAACCCGATATGAATTTAATTGACCTGATAAATTCCGTATTAGGACAATTGAACACTGTGTAACGAATTTATCCTGATTTTGTTATATTACATATTATTAGTTACATAGTGTGCTAGTGACCTAATACGGTATGTATGGGGTCAGTAAATATCAGCCAATCAAATTGCGAGAAATAACTCAAAATCAGGATAATGCTTTTTAATTTTGTTTTTTACAAATCATTTGCAGGACAAATGCCTTATTGAATATAGCAAATGGAATCAAGATGCAGTTTGATGAGAAACGGGGGATATATGTACAAGGTAACTTACATTTTGAAATTAATTGCACCATATAAACACTTATGAGAGTACTCTCATAAGCGATTCTTTCATAAGTTTTTGTGTATTTACATGGTTGTATTTTCTTTAAAAAAAAAAAATGAAATGATGACATAGCAATAAAATGTGTGGTAAAAACATAAATTTATTAATTGGATTTTTCCATGCACTGATAGAACTAGGTATTTTTTTCACATATCCCCGTACGAATTGCAATTATTTATGACGACCTTTCAACATAAGATAGCCTTATATTTTGTTCAAATCAGTCCTTTTCTAATTCATTTAGTTGAAAAAATTTACATAAATAGGAATACCAATGGTAAGATATCTAATAAACGTGTATGGCGTCCATAAATATTTTCTAAGTAGAGGTAAAATATAGAAACATCACTGTGATATGAAAGGTCCATATGATCTATAATTCAATTTTTCATTTAGTTTCTGTATCTTAAGCTTTTTAAAAACATTAACAGATAAAACACTAAAAGTCATGGAAAAGTTCGAAATCTCGTATCTATTAACCGTTCATTTTGACTACAAGTGTCTGTCCACTCCTTATAGGAGTTATTGCTCTGAAATGATTTTTTTTTTCTATTTTGGCTAGTATATTCAAAACTATAGAAGATAAGGAGAAACAGTTAATAAAAAAATATAAGCAGGACAAGATTTACAAAAAGGTTAAGTGGTCGAAATCATCATTTCAAAACTTATAAGAATAAATGTTCCGCAAGGATTATTTTTAACCCATATTTTTTTGCAGTTTTGCGTTTGCTTTTCAAACTACACAAAAGGGAAGACATGTCACAGAAGTAAAATTTTATTAATATTGTAAAGAAAAATATAATTATTTTCACCTACATTTAACATATTTTTATTTTCATGTAGTATTTCAGAGTATACATGTATCTTTCTAATTTCGTTTTTAAATGAGCTTTTTAATCTGGTGAAGAAACAACCATTTAACTTCATTAACTATGAATGTTACTCTAATGGATAATAAAAACTATTTCAGGTTATCTAAGTATTGAAGCTGGAGAAAGGGAAACTTTGTTAACAAATGGATCCGTTTCAAGTATATGGTATGGTATTGTCTTGTCTTCAAAAGATACTGGTAAGTGCAGCTCTTTTTTTAATTATATTTTTGTATTAAAGTAAAGGTTTACTATTTGAGTATTTTTGGTTTTTGTCGAGCCTGCAACTTTTGTTGCAGAAAGCTCGACATAGGGATAGTGATCCGGCGGCGGCGGCGGCAGCGGTGTTAGCTAACTTCTTAAAAGCTTTATATTTTAGAAGATGGAAGACCTGGATGCTTCATACTTTGTATATAGATGCCTCATATTACGAACTTTCCGTCAGTCACATGTCCAATGTCCTTGACCTCATTTTCATGGTTCAGTGACTACTTAATTGTAATGTTAAATTTTCTCTTATTATAAGTAATAAGATTACTATATGTAGTATGTGCGTACCTTGCAATGTCCTCATGCTCGTCAGACAGTTTTCACTTGACCTCGACCTCATTTCATGGATCAGTGAACAAGGTTAAGTTTTGGTGCTCAAGTCCATATCTCAGATACTATAAGCAAAATGTCAAGAAAATTTGGGATATGGAAGGACTGTAAGGTGTACATGTCCAACTGGCAGGTGTCATCTGACCTTGACCTCATTTTTATGGTCCAGTGGTTATAGTTAAGTTTTTGTGTTTTGGTCTGTTTTTCTCATACTATATGCAATAGGTCTACTATATTTGGTGTATGGAATGATTGTAAGGTGTACATGTCTAGTTGAGAGGTGTCGTCTGACCTTGACCTCATTTTCATGGTTCAGTGGTCAAAGTTAAGTTTTTGAGTTTTGGTCTTTTTTCTAATACTATATGCAATATGTCAACTATATTTGGTGTATGGAAATATTTTATGATCTATATGTGAGTTGCGCATGTTTTATTTGACCTTGACCTCAATTTCACGGTTCATTGCTTAGTGTTAAGTATTTGTGTTTTGGTCTGTTTTTCTTAATTACAAGCAGAAGGTCAACTATATTTGTTGTATGGAAGAATTGTTAGCTGTACAGGTCTACCTGGCATGGTTCATCTGACCTTGACTTCATTTTTATGGTTCATTGATCAATGTTTAGTTTTCTTGGTTAATGTTGAGTTTATGTGACAGTTTTAATAAAGCTTTATATTTAGGACTATCAACATAATATCAATGATTAGTAAAGAAGGCGAGACCTTTCAGTGTGTGCACTCTTGTTAAAGTTATATCTGCGTCAAGTGTGTATCCAATGTCAGTTTTCAGTCAGTTATTATTCAGCTACATATTACCTTTAAAATTCAATCTTAAAAAGAACAAAAAAATGTGTCTTTAGACAATAGACGCTTTTTATATGTGCAAACACATTTACATTGGCAAGACTTCATTTTAAAATCCATTAATTCATGTGTATACAAATTCCGTCAATGAGAGGGTTAAGAAGGGTGTCTTTCCATCACAATGATGGTATGCGGACATTCATAGCATTATTTTGCAGTAAACATGACTTTCATATGAAAAAAAACTACACATATGATTTATTCTTGTAAAGTAGTTAACGTTCATGTACACATATCTTTGATTTATTTATACATCAATTTTTATTTTTTTATTTTTTTGTAATACTGGTAAACCAATGCTTATCATTTATATACCTGAGCTGTATTATTGAATGCAATTTAGTTGAGAAAAAAGCGATAAGCATGACATGGGCGGAAGAAATAGCATTCGTCCTCAATTTCTGACCTGCAGCAATACAGGCAAATAAGACACGTGGTATGAGTGCCAATGAGACAACTCTCCATCCACGTCACAATTTGTAAAAGTAAATAATTATAGGTAAAAGAACGGCCTTCAACACGGAGACTTGACTCACACCGAACAGCAAGCTATAAAGGGCCATAACAATAACAAGTGTTAAACCATTCAAACAGGAATGAAGTCTGTTTTCAACTTAAAAAAAAAAACAAAACTTCTACAACTTTCGCACTCGAAATCTGTATGACAGCAAAGCCTGATCGTACTACTGTGACTTAGTTGTTAATGTTGTTTTCAACCATTTAAGTTTCATTAAAGATTCTATTAAACCAAATTGCGATAGGTTTTTGAAATCAAAGAGTTTAAATTGTCGGAAATATTAACCAACTGCTCAATAGTTATCATTTTTCAGGGTTCATTAGCCGATAGATTGTATAACTTATTAGACCAAATACTGTTTTAAGTCTTGAATACAAACTGAACTAAAAATTTAGAGCTTGTAATGAATATATCTAGATGAGAATAACATCATTGATACCATTTCTCTTTGATAAACTTGAGTATTCTTCCAATCTGATGATGTCACACACGCTTTTTGCTTATTTTCTTATTGATAAAAACAATTTCCGGCTTCAATATGCTCATAAATTTAAACTTCTAGTGATTTATAGCTCATGAGATACTTTAATAGCTACTTTATATAAAAATCAGTATCAAACTGTGTCTCATTACAACTGGTAATGTGTCATTAATTCAGCCATTATTAACATATCTGATTCATGTTTCACACTCACAACTGATGCACATGTACTGCTTAGTTACATAATTGTTTTCCAGTAGTTTGTATTTTTCTATACCCGATTCTTTTGAGCATTAGGTTCATGTAAGCAACTATATTTCCTTTGATAACATTGTTCATCTTAGATCAACAATTAGACTGTAGGGCTTTTCAATGTATTTCAATATCAATTTATCTAGACATCTGATTCAAACCCTTTGTAGTACTTATAGTGTTATCACAATTCCTTACATGGCTTATCTTATTACTATATACAAGTTACACCATAAGAACCTTCTAATCATGCTTTTTTTTCGGATAAGACACAAAGTCTGATGAATATGCTTCTTTCAACTTGAAAACATTGAAGATTCTAGCAAAAAGGTCTATTGAAATGACCTTATTTAGATTTAAATAATTAACTTGATTATTTTGCGATTGGGTCTTTTTTATAACTTGATTTTTTGCGTTTAAATGACTTTTGCAGACACTCACCTTTATAACAAAAGTAATTAATGATCATCTTCCAGTCAGATTGATTTTTTTTTGTACGAGGAATATTGCATATAGGTTCTAAAAATATATCTAGCATTATCCTTTTACTTAATATTGATATCTGAATACAGAAATTGACAGCTAAAGTCAGTTAAATTTTGTAAGAAGATAAACTTTATACAAGATTAAAGATTTCAGTTTTCCAACTGTAAAGTTTTCTGATTTTTCTAGCATTATACCGGCAGCCCTAAATAATATTCTAAGGCTATTTTCCTTTCATGGTGTCCTTAATGTAAAAGTACTGCTTATAAAAGAAGCAACTAAAACAAGGGTTCTAGATTTAATAGTCTTGGAAACTTTAATGAATGCTATCATTATATGAATGACTTTAACAATTCAATCGTCCTCAAGGAGCACTTTCCAGAGCAGCTTTAAAACAAAATTTATGTGGACATGACATATGTTACATTCTTAGATTCTTCGAACTTAAATGTAAGCTCACTTGACTCATATGACCCACAAATTTAAAAACAAAAAGGATCAGTACGTCAATATTGGCAAATATGTTAGCATGCCGAGTAGTCACCGCCTGCCGGTAGAATCTGGGTGATGACAAGTTTTACAGAGAGAAGATGTAGTCGGCCTGTTTTGTTGTTCAAATGACACTAATATCAACCAATTGGATCAACTATCTAACTTAACAAAAATGTAACACTAGAAAAATATGTGAACGTTTTTACATTTTTAATCATATGCTATAATTGTTAATGAAATATTAATCTTCTCAATTAGTGTTTATCAAATTGTGATACATGTATATCCAACGATTTTATTCCGCGAAAGTGTGAGTTTCAAGATTTTAGAAATTTTAATATTTTTTTGTCAAAGGGTCTATGCTAATATTTTAACTTTTTTAATTACAGTTTTAATATTGTAGACATCTATTTATGTAACAATTTAGTTTATTTATAGGTAATGTGACACTCCATGATGCTTACATCAGCAATACAGAGATTGGAATACAGTCAAAAGATAAATTTTTAGATTTGAAAAATATCACCATTAACAACAGTCATGGTGCATGCTTGTCAATGCTTTCAGGTGCCGAAGGCAAATTTGACTTTGATGGCAGTTTGTTTCATAACTGTGTAAACCATGGTCTTTTTCTATCAAAATATATAAATGCTTCATTTACTGGACTAGATATATCCTCTTCATATGAAGGAATACAACTCATCACTGATCAAACTGGACATTTAATATTGCATAATATTGGAATAAAGAATTCTTCACTGTTTGCAGTCCATGTAGAATTTAATCACAATTCTTATGCTGGAAATATTACAATACATGATATAAAAGTAACTGATTCCCAGACAGGTTTTCACCTTATAGTTGATAATTACTACTCTCATAACAGCATTCAAATAAGGGACAACTCCTTTAATAATATCGCGAAGAATGCAATGCAAATATACGTACCTTATTACCGAAGAACTTCCTATACCATTCAAAACGGAGCACAGAGGTTTGTTGATATTGGATACAACAAATTTACTGAAACCTGTGGAGTTACCTTGAATACTTGGGACAGTGTTAATATAAGTTTCCATGATAATGATTTCAACGGAAGTTCATGTCCAACAATTGATAAATGTTTCTTCAGTATTTCTGCAGATGGATTCCGTGACATATTGTACCATGTGTTTGACATATTTACGAACAAATTCATGGGAATAGATGGTTATTGTGTTATAGAGTTAAAAAGCCACAGTCATTTTGTAAACCCTAAGGGAACAGTGCAGTTCAATAATCTCATCCTTAATAAAGTATCTCGTGGTGTAGTGGTTCTAGATACGTCATACTTTAACATTTCTCAGAACATCTTTGACAACCATGGTTCTACATTTGATTTCTATACTACTGGTTCTGGTAGGTACTAATTAAGTATGAATTCACCGACTGTTATTATAGTACCTTGTTTGCAGAACTATGCTCTTCGAGATAATCAGTAACACACAGTGATCCCTTTTGTTTTAAAAATTACAGCTGTGATAGCATTCTTGACATTTTGGTTATACGGCTAATATGAAGGTTGTTAAGAAATCTTTGAATCATTTCTTTGCACATTGGAAAACATAATTCATTATTCCTTTAAACCATATACAACATATGTTTGGTTTATGGAATATAAATACCCCCTTGTACATGTATGCTGTAAGGAAATAGATTAGAAAGTTCAAAGTATAGCATATTTGAGATCAATAAGTTTTCCAAATCAATAAATCAATGAAAGCAGGAAAGTGATGAAAAGGTATAACTTGTACTACAAAAAAGTATCACATGTTTCTATTACCTTATTATATGATGAGACAACTTCATAGATATTTAGAAATAAAAAAATATGAACGTTTGTAGACTGTGCTACAAAAGCATTTTCGTAAAAAAACAAAACCTAAATTGATATATTTAAGGATCCTCTGTGTCTCGTCATATTTACCTAAGACATAGCAATTAATGATTAACAAAAAGGTAAAATAATAACCAACACATAGTTCTTACAGTAATATATATATATTTTTTGTGTGTTTCTTAAATTGCGAAAAAAAGTTTGTCAACATTATGAAGTTTGTTTTGTATAAATCACTACGGCTTCTATCGATAATCATGTCGGCTATGGTCGAAATATCTTAACTAATCCCTTCCTGTTTTCTATTTTTTGTTTTCAAATTAAATTTGATACTGCTTTGATTCCATATATTTCGTTAATCTATTGTTAATCGACAAGTAAGACTTCAGGTACAAATTCTATTACTAGGCACCTTAACAAACAGGTTTTTTAAAGCAACATAAAAGTTTTATCCTTGCAAGTTTCGTGCAATGAAATGTAAGTGTTAATCGCAGACTATATTGTGTCAATTTACGTGCCCTTAGACCAGTCAAAACACCAGTGCTGACTCGTAGGCATCGTCAAGCTCGACATCAGTGGTCACTTGTTCACCGCAATAGGACTTTGAGACACTGGCGTTACGTCCATTGGTCTGACGAGAGAAGATTCCTTCAACATCATATTGATGAGCGTATGCGCGTATGGCTTCCTCGGAGTACAGCATACAGGAAACAGTATATTCTTGGAATTATAGCGTTTGGTGGTAAGGGTTTGATATTTGGGAGATGCTTTTCATTTGACTGCAAAATGGACCTTTATGTTCTGGATGGGACTATGACGTGTCAAATTATCGCGATAACATACCCGGGATATCGATGTGCCATATTTTGACTATCACAATCTTGCAACTACACCAATATTCGTTGACGATAATGCTAAGCCACACAGAGCACGCATTGTTTCAGATTATTTACGCAAGGAGGTAACTGACACTATTCCTTTGCCACCCATTCCTTTGCCATTTTACAACCATTTGCCCAAAATGAAATAGTAAAAATTTCAATCATGAATACAGTCCAAACTTTCACTTTTCAATTAATATTATATATGTTATCTTATAAAAACACAAATTTAGTTCATTGTTATGAATTCAGTAAAAAACGATTCTGGAAAATTATCAGGTGTTGCTTAACTTTTGGCGAGGTGTATATATTAAATGCATGCCATTTTGATAAAATTCATTATTCTGCAGTAGTCAATATATGCATGTGCAAACAAATTTTATTGGATTTAGAGCATGGGTTTATTCACTAAGAGAAAGAAGCACGTCATATTAGAATTACCAGTAAAGAATTTTGATATCACACAGTAACAGGTTACAAATTGACCATTTACGAATTCAGAATTTTGAAATTACAAAAGATAAAAGTTACAAATTGACAATTTTTTAATAAAGAATTTTGACCCCGTTGGCTTTCCATATTCCTGAGCACCTGAGGTCATCTCCGGTTTTTGGTGGGGTTTTTGTTGCTCAGTCTTAAGTTTGATATGTTGTGTTTTGTGTACTTTGTAGTTTGTGTAATGTTATTGTTATCGAAATTATTGAACCAATGCATACAAACATACTACACTTAGTCCTGAATGCACGTTTGTATGCCCCATTTATGGGCATTATGTTTTCTGCTCTGTGCGTCCGTCCATCCGTCCGTGCATTCGTTCGTTCGTCCGGTCGTCCGTTCATTCGTTCGTTCGTCCGTTCGTCCGTTCGCCCGTTCGTCTGTCCCACTTCAGATTAAAGTTTTTGGTCGAGGTAGTTTTTGATGAAGTTGACGTCTAATCAACTTGAAACTAAGTATAAATAAAGGCAACAGTAGTATACCGCTGTTCGAAACTCATAAATCGATAGAAAAAAAAAACAAATCCGGTTTTCAAACTAAAACTGAGGGAAACGCATTAAATAGAAGAGGAGACCAACGACACAACATGTTTAAAATATCCTTTATATTATCAAAATCTTCATATATGTACTTCTATTGAATTCCCGAATACTAATAATGTTTTAAATTTGTTCCCTATGATATGATCTTTCTAATTTTAATGCCAAATGAGAGATTTTATACCATTTTCACGGTCCACTGAACATAGAAAATGATAATGCGGATGGGGCATCCGTGTACTTGGGACACATTCTCGTTCATATTGTAAATGTGTCTATTACGTTTTATCGACTTATGATATTTCATTCAGTGATTGTAGATCGTGAGCTAATTTATATTATTACTTTTGCGTTTGTATACGTAGTTTACCGGATCGTTCCCAGTTCATGCATTTGTTAATTATACTTTTCCTGGACACTTGGTAAATGATTTGTTGTAACAAATTTTTTCATTAAGAATCAGTTATTGCACATTTGTTTACATTCCTTCATCACGGTTTTCCACTTACATGTTTGCACAGTGACGTTACCGAAGTTCTAACGAGATGTCCCTTAGTCAAGATTACTGCATATGGGAAAATATTGGAGAATTAGTATTCGGGAAGACAATAATTCAATAGAAATTCATATATAAAGATTTTGATAATATAAAGTTTTTTTTTAAAAGAAAGATCACGTTCACTTGTTTAATAGTTAAATATAGTCATTCAAATATATAAAATATATGCAACATTTGTTTTAAATTAGAAGTTCCATTTGACTTAAATATATTATAACTGTTGATTTGCAGGAGATGCAAAAGTTAATGCTACAAAGAATTGGTTTGTTAACATGACACTATCACTGGTTCGTGATAGAATCTATGACGAAAGACAAGACCCAAGTTTAATGTCGGTGACTGTTGCACCATTATTAATAGAATGGAAATTAGATTGTTCTCTGGTGAACAACTGCAGTAACCAAGGACAATGTGTCAGCCCAAACAGATGCAGGTGTTTTCCAGGTAATGAAATTAGGGATGTTTGTTCTTTTTGAAGGTTGGGTTGTTTTATTAGTATCAAAATTGAAAGATATGGTATGTTTGCAAATAAGACAATCCTGCTAATGTTCAAAAGATGAGAATGTTGGCAACTTAAGGTCACTTTATGGCCTTCAACAACAGGAACAAAATATACCGGAAAGTCAGCTAAAAAAGGCACCAATAACACAAAATGTGAAACAATTGAAACGAGAAACACCAGTGGCCAGCTTTGGACAAAAATCAACGAATAGAACAAATAAAACAAACAGCAACCATTCCCAAACAATGGATTTCAGGCTCCTGACTGGCCATGCACCTAAAGAATGTGACAGTTTAAACATGTTCTTCAACGCTGATCCAAACTCCTAATCTAGGAAAGTTGGGTAACAATACAATATAAAAACACACTGTAAGTTGCAAATGGCTTGACTAATCAGATTTGCACAAACCACATTAACAACTAGCATAAGGACAAAAGATACAAAATACCGATTGAATGGTCTTTCAGTTACTGAATAAGAGTTCAAAGCCAATTACAACTAATAAATAAACCAATCTCTCCAACACGAAGTATCACCTACTACACAGAAAAGTATGACCTTGTGCAATGACATATATAAGTACATTATATTGATGACATGATGTAAAATGTAGGAACATACATGAGGTTATGTTACCTAAAAACAAAAGGAATATTTGTACCGATAAAAGTAATGTTCCAAGATCCTAATTAAATAACACATTGAAAATGTTCAAAAACAGGTTATTCAAATGAACAATGAGGTTACATGAATAATATTTAAATTAACAGGCTGTATAGACGACATCAACGTAGAACAATAGGTTGTAACGATTTTCTTAATAAAATTGATTGATTCTAATATGTTTAAAAGTTAGTTATTTCTTGTTAGGAAATGTGTTTGCGTTATTGGTATCAGAAGTATGTACTTTTCAGTTATTGTAAAATGAAAACAGTTAGCATATAGGTTAAAATAATGATAAAGTTCTCACGGTTTAAAACAGGTATTTGTTCAAGTCATGTCTGTTTGACAATATTTTTATAGGGATCATAGAATGGCATTCGAGATGCTTGGTGGTTATTTAAAATTTCACATCAGCAGAGTGACACATAAGAGGCTTTGAATATGCGTAGTTGTTGATTATGTCATAACTTGTAAGTTGGTATAAAAACATCCCATGTCATATGAAAAAGCCTAATATAATAGAATTATAAGCTCCGCCTATTGTCCATTTGACTTCTATATATTTGCAGAAAAAAATTCTTAAAAATTCATTTTTTATAATTATTATTATTGTTTTCCTCCATGTTTGTTAATATATGATACATACGAACTCTGACTATTAGTTTCATAATTTTGGGTCTATAATTAAAAAAGTTTCCCATAAGGTCTCTATGTTAATTTTATTTTTTTAAGTGTTGATTGTCTGATGGAGTAAGTATGAGTGGTGTAACAGCCTTCCAATCAAAACAAAAACAACATACATGTGCTTTTAATGTTTGTTTATTTGTACCATGTGACTTTGTATGTTTAAATATTAAAAAACACCAATGAAAATGATCATCATTTTATAAGTAAACTTACTATACACAAGTTTTTCATGCTTTTAGCATGGTGAGTTTCATATAACCAAGACAAGGAGGCTCTGAAAAGTTTTATTAAAAAAGGGACCAAACTTACTATACATTTAGTTATTTATCAATGTTCAAAATGCATATCTTGGAAGTAAACAATTTAAAAAAATAATAAAATATGTTTTTTAAAAAAAGGAAAAAGAAATTTCATATTTTGAAAGTAGCAAATTGTTACATTTAATAAAAACCTTCGTGGGTGAAGAAAATATTTCAGTTTTTATTGTTAACAATTGTCTCCCCTACTTAAATTAAAAGAAAGGAATTACAATGCCACCAAAAATTTCAAAAGAAAAAAAAGATATAATCCTAAAAGTGTATAATTATTTTGATGCAGAGTCAAAGCGAGGAGCTCCTTTTCATTCCTGGAATAAAATCACTAGAAGAACTGCACAATGCTTAAAGATAAGTGAAAGTTTTATAAACAAATTAATTAATAGGCCAGGAGAAAAACAAAATCCAAAAATTGCACCAAAAAATGATACCCTTGACCTGTTTGACAAAGACATGATAAAGACTATTGTTCATCGGCAATTTAGAAAAAATGAATGTGTCACATTAAAAAAACTGAAAAATATATTGGAGAAAGATCATGATCTTGTTTTATCGAAGTATAAGCTATGGAAAACCCTACATGGATTGGAATTCAGATATAAAAGAATCGATAAAAATAGGAAAGGTCTTGTCGAAAGGAAAGACATCATAAACCAGCGTATACAATTTTTAAGAACTATTAAAAAAAACCGTGAAAAAGGGTACACACCTATTTATTTGGATGAGACATGGGTGGACACCAATCATACTACTTCACATCAATGGACCAGTCCTGATGAATCACAAAATAGAAAAATTCCTCTAGGTAAAGGGCAAAGATTTGTTGTATTACATGCTGGTTGTGAAACCGGATTTTTAAAAGGATGTGATTTAGTGTTTAAGGGCATGAGCATCGATGGTAGAGATTACCACACAGAAATGAATGGCAAAGTATTTGAACAATGGGTTGAGAAACAGCTAGTTCCCGCTTTGCCACCAAAAAGTCTTATTGTAATGGACAATGCATCTTACCACAGTGTCCGTGTTGATGGAACAAAAGCTCCAACATCTAACTCCCAAAAAGGCGATATGAAAGACTTTTTAAATAAACATGGTCTCGAATTTGATAGCAAGTTTATAAAACCAAAGTTATACGACATAATAAAATCAAAGAAAATCGCCCCTGTATATAAAGTAGACGAATTCCTTAAAAAAAGGGGGCATGATGTACTTAGACTCCCCCCTTACCATTGTGATTTAAACCCTATTGAACTTATATGGGGAGATTTGACAGGATTTATTGGTAAAGACAATTCAACATTTAAACTTAATGATGTTAAATCACTTATTCAAAGAGGATTTGAACAAATTGATAGTACTAAGTGGTTAAAATCATGTGATCATGTTAAAAATATCATTGAACCAAGCTATTGGAAAAATGATGCAATCCAGGAAGAAATTCAAAAAATTGTTATACATATTCAATCTGATTCTGAATCTGAGAGTGAAATGAATGATACTAGTGATGGAGATGAGACTGAGGATTATGAATGGCCGTAAAAATAAAATTGATGTGAGTAATATTGTTTTTCCATGCCATAAAATTAAACAAAAAAAGTTGATAAATCCTGTCATAACTCATGTCCACTAACATAACATACGACGGTAAACATCATTTTCATTTCCTTGGCCTATAGAATACTGTTAGTTAATACTATATGTCTAATTTTTAAACAGAAAATGGACAATGCAGAATCCTTTTTTTTTTTTTTTTTTTTTTTTTTTTTTTAATGTTATAATATTTTATTTGAATTTTACATTTGTTAGAGATACATGAAGTACCGGTACCTTATCCCGGCCTCGTTAACATTAGTATATAGCATTTTATTGATAAGTTAGTACTTGTTAGTGCACAATATGTATATATAGTAATAATGACATGTATGTAACTGAATAGAAATATGATAACATGATGTATAATAAATTCTAATTTATGAAATTAATTTAATTTTTGCTGCAACCAGATTATGGAATTTTTCGTATTTGCCTTCTTTGTTTATCAATATTTCATGATATTGAAGAAATTCTTTTTTGAAAATTTCAAACATATTAATTTGTTTTGTTTTTTGTTCGGATATATAGTATCCTTTGTATACAGTAAAAAGAATAATTGTAATTAAATCATTAATACTGTAGTAACTTGTATCGTTTATTTTGTATCCGTACAAAAGTGATTTAATTGATATGATGTGATGTCCTATTTTAAGTTTATCAAGTAAAAGTTTTATTTGATTCCAAAATGATTTCAGAAATTTGCATGTTAAAAAGTAGTGCTCATAATCTTCGATGACATCACAAATATTACATAGCGGAGTTTTAGTTATTTTCCAAGAGAAAAGTAATTGTTTGGTTGGTAAAATGTAGTGCAGAAATTTCCATCTTTACATTTTGAATTTATTATCTTGTATATAATAAAAGATATAATTTAGCATTTGTTGTCTTTTGTTTGTGTTGTTTTCCAAGATAAATATGTTGTCCCATTTTTGAAATCCTATTGGTTTTTCATAATATCTATTTAAGAGGGAGATGTAAATGTCTTTGGATGAAATGTTTTTAAGTGATACCATTTTCCCTTTTTTTATCTTTAAATTTATATTCGGAGTCAATGGTAACTTTTGTTTTTAATGATTCTTCTTTAGTTAGCTCTTGTAACCACTGTTTTGGTATTGCTTTCATTAATTTAGAATATTCTGAAAACCAGTTAGCATGACAGGAAAGTTTATCTAAGATCATGTTTTGATTAAATTTTCCTTTATTATCAATAATGTCATTTAAAAAAAGAATTTTGCTGTTTATCCAGTTTTTGAAGATGAGACATTTACCGTTTAATTTGATATTTTTATTGCCCCATATAAGCTGCTGTCTTATTTGTTTATATGATAGATGATCCAATTCCTTTTCAGATTTTGTATTTATCCATGATTTGATTATTCTTATGTAAAATTGTGGAATTAGTTCTTTCAGTTTATTGGCAAAATTAATATTGGTGAAATTCATTTTAAATATAAGGAATTCTTGTCCAAATTTATCAAAATAAAATCTTGGTAATACTTTCCAATTGGGTGATAGATCTTCGTTGTCGATGAGTTTTTTTACCCAACTAATATTTATCGCTTCTAGATATTTATCTATGTTTATCATTTTAAGCCCGCCAGCATGGTAATTTTTACTTATTATATCCCTTTTAACCTTTTCAGATTTATTATTCCATGTAAAACTGTATATTAATTTTTTAAATTTTGCTAGGTATTCGTTATCAATTTCGGTTACAGATGCAACATAAGTAATATTCGGTAAGATTAATGATTTAACAAGAGTTATCTTACCTAACATAGTTAAATTTCTTTTATTCCAATCTTTAATTATTTTTTCAGATTTTTCGTATTGTCGTTGCAAGTTTAATTTTTTACACTCATTTTTATTAAGTCCAAAGTATATTCCCAAAACTTTTATAGGTTTTTGTGTAAAATTAATGTTTTCAACTTTATCTTTGCAGGACTGTAAATTGCCGAGCATATTCCTTCTGTTTTATTTCGGTTAAGCTTTAGGCCTGAAAGTGATCCAAAAATTTCTATAATATTCAGAGTTAATGACACTTCTTGTTTTGAATTTAAAAATAAAGTGGTGTCGTCTGCAAGCTGGCTTAATTTTAATGTATGGGTTTTATTATCTAGTTTAATTTGAAAACCTTTAAAATTTTTATTTTGTCTTAATCTACTAGCTAAAATTTCAACAGCAATTACGAAAATTATAGAACTCGCGGGACACCCTTGACGGATTCCGCGCTCAATGTTGAAGGGTCTTGAAATCCAACCATTATTTAATATGCAACCCTTTATATCTGTGTATAACGTATTTATCCACCTCAAAAGAGATTCCTGGAAGCCAAATTTCTTTAAAGAACAATACATAAATTCCCATTCTAGCGAGTCAAATGCCTTTGTGAAGTCTAAAAATAGGATAGCTCCATCTACATTGAATTTTTCCGAATAATCTATAATATCTTGGATTTGTCTAATATTAAATCCTATATATCTGTTTTTTACATAACCGTTTTGATCACTATGAATGATTTTATGCAATATTGGTTTCAGTCTTTGTGCAAGAGAGTATGCTATAATTTTGGTATCTACATTTAGTAAGGTAATTGGTCTATAATTATCTAAATTTAATGGGTCGTTTTTCTTGTATATAAGGGTAATCAATCCAAGTTTCTGAGAATTTGTTAATTCTTTTTTTTCATAGCAATTATTAAAAACATCTACAGCAAAGTTTTGTAAGTTTGACCAGAAAGCTCTATAAAAAAATTCAATTGAGAGACCATCGATACCTGGTGTTTTATTAAGTTTCATATTAAAAACAGATTGTGTACATTCCTCTATTGTCAGGTTGCCGTCAATTTCATTACCTTCTTTTGTACTTAATTTGTAATTTATTTTAGTTTTTTCAATGTAATTTTCAATTTCTGTTAGATCAGGGTTAGTTGACTTATATAAATTGACATAATAATTTCTCCCCATATCTAATATTTCGCCTTGATCTTCTGTTATTTCTCCTTTACTGTCCCTTATAGCAGTAATGTTTTTCCTTGTTTGTCTTGATTTTTCTAATCCCAAGAAATATTTTGTATTTTTTTCGCCCTCTTCTATCCATTTAACTCGTGATCTTATTTGTGCCCCTTTTATTTTATCTGAATATAGAGTTTGTAGCGTTTCTTCTGTTTTATTTATTGAATCTATTATATTTGGTAAATTATTTTTTCCATCCAGGTTGTTATCATGAATTTCATTCAAAAGTTTAAGTTTTTGTTCTAGTTTTGTAATTTCATCTCTTTTATGTTTAGCTTTTAATTTACAATGTTCTATAGTTTTCTCTCTTACTTCTATTTTAAAAAGATCCCACACGATTGCTAGACTTTTTTTATTTCTTAATTTTTCATATTTATCTATCAAAGTATTTATTTTTATTTTGTATGATTCGTCGTTAAGAATATTGTTGTTTAATTTGAAGTATCCCTTTCCTTTGTTCCCTTGACAATGATTAATTTTAAGTGAAATCGCTAAGTGATCTGTATATTGAATTGTTGCAGGTCGTATATCAGTGCTGAGTACTCTTGGTCTCACATCTTCACTTACTAGAAAATAATCAATTCTACTAGCTACTTCATTATTTTTCCTTTTCCAGGTATATTGCGTTTTATTTGGATTTATAGCTCTCCATATATCTATAACTTTTAGTTTTTTTATCAGAGTTTTTAGTCCATTTGTCTTATTTTTTATTTTTTGTTGATCTTTTCTATTACTTTTTCTATCTTTTGTATTAAGCGTTTCATTCATATCACCGCCTATGATAATTATACCAAGACTATATTTTTCAATGACACTTAAAGCTTTTTTAAAGAATATATTTCTATCTTTACATGTGTTTGGGGCATAAAGGTTTACAAAGGTAAATATATTTTTATCGATTTCTATGTTGATTAAAACAATTCTTCCGTCTTGATCTACATATTTATCTATGATTTCATACTTAATTTTTTGGTTGATATAAATCGAAACACCTCTTAATTGCGTGCTTCCAAAACTATGATATAAATCGCCCGTAAATTCTTTATCTATTGAATTGTTCGAAAAATGTGTTTCTTGTAAAAATATTATGTTGCATTTTTGTTGTTTTATCCATTCTTTTAGTCTAATTCTTTTTTCATATTTTCCTAACCCCTGACAATTTAAAGAACATATATGGGCCTTTTTCAAAAAATGGGTATTTTCTTGTACAATCAATATTTCTAAAAAAGTGTAAATATTTTTATCCAATTTTTAGATACACCATTTAGTTTTTGGTGTGTGTAACAAGTTCCAGCAAATTCAATATGAAATTTAGCTACAGAAATTGCTTCCAGTGGGTTTCAAAGGGTCCAAAAACCCCAAAATTGCTTGTACGAAATTGAAAAACTAGTCTTTTTTAAATGCTGGTTTTAATACCCAGCGGAAATTATTATTTTTCTTTTGTTATTATAAATATATAGGTATCACTGCAGGTATGTATACACAAATACAGGGAATTATTAGATTTTATTAGCATTTTTTTTTACTTTTCATTTCGTACTTAAAAAAATGTCAACTACATAACACAAATGAAATAATGTTGCCAATAAACAACTGATTATATCCCGTGTAACTAAGGAAGTGTTCTCTTCTTACTCTTCATCCTCTGATGACGTGCTTAAAGTTACAGGATGACATCATTGATTCATTTCATTATAGATTAGTTTTGGTGAGTACAAATTACTCCGTAATTTTATTCTATGTCAACTTTGTAACGGCAAAAACATTGATAAATTTTGGCATAAATATTTTTTTTTTACATAAATCATTCAAAGTCTATAATACTGACTCTAATTCAATAAAAACCATTTATCTGATAGTATTAGGGTCAAGAAAAACATCCAAAAACCACAAATAGGTCAACTACATAACGGTCAACTACATAACGCAGTGAATCGTTATGTAGTTGACAAAAAGCGTTATGTAGTTGACAATGCTGAATTAAATTCACTTTAAAATATGTTTCTAAAAAGTGTTATTTTAACCATGTTAACTGTTTTGAAAAAAGTGTGATGATTTTTATGGAAATATATATCAAGCAAAATGTAAATATTATTAAAAAAAAATTAGGGACCGAAACTAAATCCGTTATGTAGTTGACATATGTCCCATACTTGTTTCTATGTTATTTTTTAAAATATTTTTGTAGTAGCATTTAAGATTGCATATTTTTATTTCAGGTTGTATTGTTGTTAAACTATTCAATTTCATATATTAAAGTTGAAAATTGAATATTTTTTTGTATTGTTATTTCACAACTGAAATATCCACATTTTTTGAAAATGACCCATATATGCAATGGATAAGGTGACATCTTGATTTTGTTTTTAAAAAAGTATTTGATACATGTATTTCAAATATAAAAAGCAGAATATACATACAAATATATACAGAATTTAGAGATAAAAATACAATCATATGTGCATCTCTAATGACAGTTTTAGCTTTGAATGTGTGAGTTGCTAGACTAAATATAATTACATGTACACACATACATTTAATTTCATATTGACCGACTTTAATAGGTTTCCACCTATTTCTATA
The DNA here is from genome assembly GCA_019925275.1 of Mytilus edulis. Classification (NCBI taxonomy): domain Eukaryota; kingdom Metazoa; phylum Mollusca; class Bivalvia; order Mytilida; family Mytilidae; genus Mytilus; species Mytilus edulis. Next base: position 63,543,036 of record CM034353.1, read on the forward strand.
TTTAGAATTGTTAGCTGGTAAAATATATTGACCTTCACATGTAAAACAATTAATTCGCACGAGGATTAACTTTAATAGACTAATATACCGTACATAGAAATATATAAATGTGATGGATATAATATATATCTTTCTGAATTGGTGAGTATTGAATTTATTTTTCGTTAATTGTATATTTTTAAAACACTTTTCAGAAATAAAGACATTAATAAACAAGTAGCAAAAATAACGGGAGATTATTATCAAATACTTTCGTGTGCTTGTGATAACAGTACAGATATTACAACTATTTTGTTTACGGGGCTTGACTTTAATTATACAGATATTTAGCAGGACACGGAGATTCTGATGCAAATAATTAAAAAAAAGAAGACATAATGCATGAATGGAAACTTTTGAGGCTACAACTAAAAAAGGATAATTATCTGTATATAAAAACAGGTATAAATAGGTCAAACTGATTTGTTTACATTTTGTATACAGGTGTGTGGAAATAGCGATGGAATTAATTTGCATATCTATATAAATATAGTAGAGTGCTATTGCTTTTCTGTTTACATGATTATATGACATAGCGTACATATTGATAGTGTGGTACATTGAAACACAAATTATTACATATGTATATACTAGTTATTTCATATGGAAAAAAAAAAGGAGTAATCAATGCAGAATCCTATCATATATAGAACAATTAAAACAATCACATGACATGAAATCTAATTTTGTTTGCTGGTCATTTAATGTCATCTATATATTCAAATAAGCAAAGTCACATGGTATAAATAAACAAACATTAAAAGCACATGTTTGTTGTTTTTGTTTTGATTGGAAGGCTGTTACACCACTCATACTTACTCCATCAGATGATCAACACTTAAAAAAATAAAATTAACATAGAGACCTAATGGGAAACTTTTTTTAATTATAGACCCAAAATTATGAAACTAATAGTCAGAGTTCGTATGTATCATATATTAACATACATGGAGGAAAAAAATAATAATTATAAAAAATGAATTTTTAAGAATTTTTTTCTGCAAATATATAGAAGTCAAATGGACAATACCTAATTAATAAGCGTATTTTTTATTTTGTGCCTACTTTGTGGAAATAGCTATGCTTTATATGCTTTATATGCATATTTTACATATTTAATATTTTTAAATGAAAGTTGTTGACAATATATCTTGAAAATATGTATTATTGATTTGTATAAATTACAACAATTTATTACTTTTAGTGTGATACACCTAAAGAAAACTGATTCCAACTCCAATTTGAGCTAGAACACTAAAGATAACAGTAGTATACCGCTATTCAATAGTCATAAATCGATTGAGAAAAATCAAATGAAGTATAATAATTGATTTCATATGTAATGATACTGCTTTTAGCTTACTAGACAATATTTGTCAAAATTTTGTAACAACATCTTATTTTTCATTTGAAAAAAAAAGAAATAATAGCAGTAAGTAGTACTTCCCTAAGACATGCACAATGTAATGGTTACTGGCTTGTTTGGGGTTATAAATTGAAAAACAAAAGGCAATCAATTATTTGTATGAATTGAGTTTTTTTCAAACTGATATCACATTTTGAAGGTTGGACAGGAAAAAACTGTACTGAATATGACTGTTCTGATGTAAATAATTGTTATGGTAATGGGCAATGTATTGGACCAAACAAATGTGATTGTCATTCTGGCTGGGAAGGTGAAACATGTATTATAGCTTCATGTATGTAAGTACCTGACATAACTGATTATGGGAAAGTTGTTATATTAATTTATGTGAATCAGAGTTTTATTTAATCAAGATTTGATATAAAATGTATACCTCGCGATTTTTCTTAAAAACGTCTTCCTATCGCCTCAGTAATGTCTTTAGATGCTTTTAAACAAAACAAAAACATACATCTATTTACAACAAACGGGTTTCATATTGGAAGTATAATCTAAATTGTTAATTATTGTTGGGAGAAGCATCATTAGGTACACAGACATATACCATAAGGCTCCAGTGGTTGCTTAAACAAAATGCTGTAGGTTACCAGGTCGCGTATAAGGAAATTTCAGTTAAGTTTTGAAAATTTAAGTGATTCCTTCAAGTTAAGTTTTGAAAATTTCCTATGGTCACAGATCGTTCATAGTGAAACGTCAGATCGCAAGGTCATACTCTTAGCTCCCAAGTTTGCAGCTCAGATTTGATAGTGTTGGGGCCATTACAATTTAAAATCAGAAAACCAAATTATAGGACAAACCTAATGAACAAATTCCTAGATTTGTATCAACCAACCCAATTCTAATGGCTATTTCTTATATTTTACTATACATTTTTACAAATATTGATAATAAAAAACCCCGAAAAACTCCTCAATTAAGAAACAAGTAAGAAGAGAATTTGATTTTTTTTTTATAATGACCAAATGTAAATAAAGCTGTAAATTCATGAAACAATTGGCTATAATTAAACTAAAACATGTCTTTAACGGCGACGACTAAATTACAGGACTTGACTTGTGACAGGTGCACACAGAATGTGTTGATGTCAAACATGTTTAAAAAAACAATAGAAACGTACACAAGATATATTTTAGAAATGTACACATATTTTGCTTACTCATGTTACTATCAATTAAAGAATAAACGCACATATTTTCCATAGTTTTTTTGTCTTAATCCCTTTAGCGATGTTAAGAATTGTAGTGAGCATGGCATATGTCTAAGGCCAGGAGTGTGTAAATGTGCATCATCGTTTGCTGGTGAAGACTGCGGTCAGTGTGTTCCATTACACTGGGGACCTTTCTGTAGCCAATGTCCAGATTGTCAACATGGTACTTGTAACCTTACAACAGGTATATCATTTCATATGAAATTATGCTGCTTATTAATTCTGCTTTACAATATTTTTTTTTAATCTTAATTGACATTTCATTCTGCCCTCCTTTAAATTAATCCCTATGTCTTAACTGCCAGGCATGTATAATATATATATATTATGTATAATATATATATATAATGTATAAAGAGTAACCAAAAGTGTTGTAATATTTGAAGCAAAGAGAACATGTTTAACATTTTTGAAAACATTTACCCATTATAGGTTATCATGAACGGCATATTTTATTTACTGTAAAACTCCCTCTTGACACATCATGATTGGAGCTTTATTTGTCACCAAAAAAACCTTCCCGGTATGCCGTTATATTTTTATTCATATTTATTTATACTAAAAAACAATCAAAGTTGATTGTTAGTTTGCCTAAGGGAGTTCGCTTCTCAATTTTAAAAATAATAAGCTTTTCAAAACACTAGTTTATATTGATAGAGGATTAATGAAGGAACCAAAAGAGCAGAAAAAAAATATATAGGTAAATGTGCTTGTTTTCGAGACATTAGCCTTTGAAATGTAGGAGGGAAAATGTCTTGACTTTTCATAGCTTTATCATTGACATGTTTAAGTTCTCAAAAACCATTAAAAAATAATAAAAATTTTATAAGACTTTACAGATGGCTTTCCATTATACATGTGAAAGATTTATGAAAAGAAAAATGGGGGTCAATGGGCAAATGTTTTTAAGGCATTCAAATGGATTAAACCAGATGATTCCCAAAATCTGACAAAAAATATTTCCAAAACATGACAAGCGAACATCCTTAAATGAGATTTAAATAAGAATGTCTTCAATTTAATTAAAAAGTATCTAATTGGTTGTATATACGCAAACAAATGAGACCGAGGCAGATGAATTTTTGTCCTCATCATCTTCTAAACATTAGTTCAATATAACTGGTAACGCATTAATAAAATAGTTCTTAATAGGTATGTGTGAATGCATTGGTGTAAACTGGTCAGGCGACTTGTGTGACAAGTGCAGTGAGACTTACTATGGTTCTGACTGTCTCCCCTTAATAACGGTTTTACAAGTAGTACCCAATCAAGGATCAGACAAAGGAGGTACAGTGGTACATGTATGGGGACACAATTTCCCGGACTTGACAGGGCATATATACATTTGTAAGTTTGGTTCAGAGAGAGTCAATGGAACATGGAAAGCTTGGAACCATGTCACGTGTACTGCACCACAGCACGAAGAAGGAAGCATATTCCTTGACGTATCACCTAATGGTACAGATTTTACTAATAACAAGGTAAAACATTTTGTTGTTTGATATTTTTAAAATTGAATAGTAGTTCCGAAAACAGAGGGTATCGTCTGCTACATTTTCGTTTGTCTACAAATATTGTTCTTGAAGAGGCTGTGTATTTGTTATGCTTAGAACTTTTTTCATTCACATGCCCTACTTATTTCTTCATATTTTATGACATCTTCGCTAGCCAAGGGTTACGATCCACTCCCGTTCTCTTCACCCTTGGCGGATTGAGATAAAATTCCGGAGACACAAGGTAAGGATTTTTATTGGTTGCAGTCGAAACTAGCTGCATCCAATCAAAAAGCGCCTATAACATGATCACGTGTAAATGTAGAAACTATTCAGATATTTCATACATTGCAGATAATATTTACATACTATGCAACATGCCCACAAGGAGCTTGTGGACGTCACCTAGATCCTCCTAGAGGTCAGTGTTTGTTTGGTGGATGTTCTTGTAACTTACCGTGGACAGGAGATGGATGTACAATAGAACTGTTAGCTCCAAAGATTATTCCACCAGAAGAATCTCAGTATGTTGTGGAAGGAACAAAATATCAGTATGGTCTGAACTTGACTCAGGTTTGTTATTAAATAATTTAACAGAATGTTTGTATTGCCTCATTTATTTTGTTCTGGTATAAGCCTTTAACATTAACAGTACTAATTTATCTGCAACAGATGAGATCATTAAAATGAATCAGAGCTATCCAAGAAGATTCTACAACAGATTTTATGGAATGTCTAATATTTGAAACATGCAGTTTGCTGAGGAATGGGTATAAAAAAAATGTGAAAAAACCCTCAAAGATCAGGCCACACAATTATGTTTGTCACAGATAGATAGCGTACATAAATGCGTATATAACAGACGTTTGAAGACTAATCTGAAATTTAAGAATTATTACAATCTAATATTATTATTATTTGTGGAAGTCATCGATTTCCAATTGAGACGGGAAGATAGAGAGGCTTGTATCGAAGCGACAGACTTTAACTTGTCATCTCTGCTAATTGAGTGATATAGGTGACGAATAAATCTATGTAGAGAAAAAGAAATTGTAACAGGAATATTGCTGTAAAAATCTAAATACATACAAACTCATTGTTTTTTTGTTTTTTTGTCACTGTATTTTTTATTCCTCCATTTCCGTGATTATAAAAACATAAGTAATAAACCTCATCAAAGTTTTATTTGTTTGGGTAAATAATCATAAAATATTTGTGAGAGCTCGTTTTCCATATAGACAAAGAAACATCCGCTGATATAAACAAACAGTTCTCTAGTTTTCATGTTATTTTCACATTTCTCAATTGTGAATCTCATATTCAGAGAAACTTTGTTCTCGGCAAATGATTGGTCGAAATTCTTTTTTAATCTTTTACAGGGCAACTTACCTGTAAGATGGGAACTTAATCAATATCCCGTTGGTATGACTATTGATGACAGAACGGGTCAGGTTGAATGGGATTTTACAATATCAACTCTGACACACCATATGATCACTGCTACGGTTACCAATATTATAGGAAAAGATGTTGTGTCATGGCAGTTATTAGTATCTGTTTCCTACTCAGCATTCGTTACAAAAATAGAACCAGAGGGAATATTACCAATGCCTACCACAGTTATAATAATGGGAAAGGTGACTTTCAAAAATTTAGTTCAACCAAAAGTTGTTCCAGTTGATGTAAGGTATGTTAAGTATATATATTATAATTGCATTGTGTATTCTAATACGGTAACATACAGTCCATGTTCTACAATTTTGATAAAGCACCAATACTATTACTAAATTATAAACATCAGTCATGGGTAAAAAACCATGCTAAGCCCAGTTTATGATAGTGATGTAAACAATTATAAAAATCGGATTTTAAGGCTAGTTTATACAAGGTCAAAGTGTTAATTCTGCTGTAATAACACATTTGCCATATATCTTGAATAAATAATAACTATTACGTTAGTGGTAAATTATGTGTTTTATGCAGACCTAATGAGTATTTCATGGAATATATATAAAATCACATTTGCCTTATGGACTATACATGAAGTCATGTTTGCTTTATGGAATATATATGAAGTCATGTTTGATATATTGCATATTCATAATAGTCTTATCTGCTTTAAGGAATATACATGAACTCAAATTTGATTTATAGAACATACATGAATGCATGTCTGCTTTATATAATATACATGAAGTCAAGTTTGCTTTATGTAATATTCTAAAGTTTTAAAAAGTTTGATGTATGTTATATACATATAGTCATAATTTCTCCGAGGAATAAATTTGAGTCATGCTCGCCTTATGGATTATACATTTAATTATATTTTTGCTTTAAGTCATATATTTGAAGTCGTATTTGTATTATGAAATACATATACAGTCATGTTTGCATTTTAGAATGTAACCGAAGTCATATTTACCTGATAAGATAAACTTGGAGTTATAATTTTTTTTCGTGGAATATACAGCAATTCATGTTAACTTTATTGAATATATCTGGTGTCTTGTATGCGTTATGCAATATTTCTGTAGTCATATTAACCTAATGTATTTAATGTGTAGTCATATCTGTTTTATAAAACAAACTTGAAGTCATATTTGCTATCTTATGTTTTAGAGTAATCAGCTCATACAGTAAAAGAATCAAAGTTCTGCCAGCGCTGACTGACCCATTATCTCCCAGTAGTTTTTCTGTCACATATTATCCTTATTCAGATGATGTAGGAATCATATCAGCAGTAAGTCTATATTCAAATATGAAAACAACTAGACATGAGGTTACTGTTTCCGAAGCGATAGTTAAAAATTATAATTTCAACTAGCGATCAGATGTTTGGGTATCGGATTAAAAGCTGGTAAACACTTGTCGGTTACTAATTTATGTTCTGGTCTTGTTATAAAGTTTCTGCAGTGGTAAGATCATTTGATAGGAGGCAAACGGTTATACAAAGAACAAAATCATATTGAATAAAGGTTCTAAATTAATGTAGTTTGGCTGATAAACTATGTCTTGCCACTCTTTAATAGAAATGAATAGAAATAATTTGCAAGTTCATGGTATAAAGCTGCTTGGGAATTTAAAAAAAGAACAGAATGAAACAAAATTAAAATCTGATATACAAACTGTGTTCAATATGAATATGGCAATAATTGAAATGAAATAAAGGTGTACGATAAATACCTGAAGAGGGTAGATAATTTCGGAAAGGCCAATTGCTTATAATCGTCATTAAGGTATCTTGTTTTAGATATGTGCAGCCAAGACTAAATACAGAAAATATACGAGTACAATGCTAGTTTTGTTTTATTTTGAAAACCGCCATAAAAAGAGAAAATTGACAGGGTCGAGTTTTTGAGAACATTGAAGTCTTCCTATTACGTATGCATATCAAACTGTCACATGACTTATTATAGGAGTTAGTGTTTTTAATCGACGATTATAACAATTTATTCCTTACTTGCTTTCACACATTTTTTTCTGAAAATTATAATTATTAGAGAGAAACTTTAATTAACAAGAAGGACCAGCAATGAAAGATCTACAAATAAATAACACAAAAATGGTCGAAATCGCCAGATCACTGCTTATTGTAGTAATTATCCGTTAATTTAAAAAAAAAATGGCATATTTGGCCTAAACTGTAATAACTATAAGTAAACTCATCATAGGTACCAGGATTAAATTTTGTATTTACGCCAGACGCGCGTTTCGTCTTCAAAAGACTCACCAGTGACGCTCAAATCCAAAAAAGTTAAAAATGCCAAATAAAGTACGAAGTTGAAGAGCACTGATGACCAACATTCCTAAACGTTTGCCAAATACAACTAAGGTAATATATTCCTTAGGTAGAAAAGCTATAGTATTTCAAAAATTCAAAAGTTTTGTAAACAGTTAATTTATAAATATGACCATATCAACGATAGGAGTGCTGACTACTGGGCTGGTGATACCCTTGGGGAATTAATACTCCACCAGCAGTGGCATCGACCCAGTGGTTGTAAATAAGCTCATCATAGATACCAGGATTAAATTTTGTATAGATACTTAGATACTTTTAAGCAAATATGGTTGCAAATACCAGATGAACAAAGGAGACAAAAAGCCGACCGAAATAGTTAGTCAACTCCTAGTTGGAGTTCCTGCTCTTAAAGTCGATTTTTATCATTTTTTCTCATGTTGGCAAGAGAAGATCAACAAATTAGTCGAATGTTTCCGAATTGTTAAGTAGACTCAAAATAAGATTAGTTTTTAAATGAATATGTGTTTTACATTTTTGTCTTTTGGTCTCTAACTAAGTGAGTAAAAAATATTGCAGTACCAACTTTAAAGTAAGAAAACCTGTTTTTATTGAGTCAGGGTTTTAGTATAACTGTTAATTTGTATTTTTAGGTTGCTAGTCATCCAGTGGAACCATCAGGAAATGGAGCATTTAATTGGACAGTACTTGGAATCAGATGTAGTCCACATTATGTAAAATGGAATGCTGTAATAGAAAATAGCACTGTTGTATTCAAAAATATAACATCCTTAGTAAATGTAGGAGATCAACCTATTTTCAATATATCCAGTCGTGTAAGTGTACAAAACTATAAGATATTCGTCTAGAGATCAATACCAGTAGGTTTATCATGTATAGGATTGTCTCAGTTAGTACGTTGTATCTTTTGTGTACTTAGCAATCTTTCTCTTGTCAGCCTGTTTACAAAAGAGATGTTAATCAAAGCATACATTCATGAATTAGAAAGAAAAAACGAGTACTACTCTTATGTAAGGTCAAATTGACTTTTTTTTAAAGGGAAGTAATATTACAGTCCAACTACACGCAATTGAATTTATCAAAGAACATACAAGGCTATACAACCTAGGTGTGAAAATGAATTTAAACAAAGTACGAGAGTAACTGATTCACAATTGTGGTTGATATATTTGTTGATCCCTTTTTTTAGATTATCATAAATGTCTTAAACCATCCCCAAACACATTATCCCTTTTCTCTTGCTTTAAATGAAAATTTGACGAGGAAGCAAGAAAAAACACATCCTGATAAATGTTTCAGGAAGATAGTTATTATTGTATAAAATATCTATTAACTATGTTAATGAATATTTCTGAATACAGGAAGTGTATTGTTTGCAAAGAAGTGTGAATTAGTTTCTTAATTTCATTATCATATTCATTTCGATAAAGAGCAATGTCAAAAATGCCGTTTTCTGAATAAAAATGTAATTATGAACTGAATACAAATAAAATTGTCGATCATTTAAGGTAGCACAATACAAAGATTTTTTTACTTCCAATCACTAACCTTTAAAATGCTGTAACTTTCTTATGAATGCATAAAAAATAATAAAAGAGGTATATATAGATAGATAAAAGATTATTCTTTTTATATGAATGCAATATTTTTATTATGCATTCATTATGTAATCAATTATTATGTAACTAGTGGAAAAATCTCGGTCAATGAATTTAGCTCTATCATCTCTTTAACTATACAGAAAATTTTAACGAAATCTTGATCAACACATCATGGGCTTCAAAAGGGTGTCTCAAATTGATCCTATGGGATTCCATTCTCTCATAAATCTGTAATTAGTGTAAACATTCTAACCACATAAAAGAAGATAATGTTTAATTAGGTGTAAAATTTGATCTGTACATTCTATCTGAAATCTGAGACTCCCTTTTGAAGAAAATGGCCACAAGAACAACATATAATAAAATCCACCTTGAAAGTGGAAATTTTGTGAAAAATATTTTAGACATTTTCAAGCATTATTAAGAAAGTTACAGCATTACAAAAATTGGGAGCTGGAGTTATGAAATCTTTGTATCGTGCTACCTTAAATGAAATATTCAAAAAGGTTGCCGATTCATAACTGTAATTATGTCTTGGAATATTGTTTTTTATTTGTATTTATATTGATTTTATCATCAGTAGATTTAAATAAAACTAAGTATAATGTTGATTAACATAAGCACATTCACGACTGTGCAATCTGTCTATACCTTGGCATTGTACAATGTAATGTTTTTCTCTGAGTCTTAATGACGTCTTTACACTAAATCCGTTGTAGTTGTAATGGTTGATATTTTAGTCTTAGATGCATGCTTTTTTTTTAATTGTTGTTATTGGCTTTAAAAAAGCTGCCAATAACTACAAGTACTCTCAGATTTGTACTTAGTATCTTTTTGTAGTGAGTATATGGATAAGTAGCCGTTCACGTCCACTCTGTGCTATTGTTTGATGTATTTCTATTTGTATCCATCTGATGGTTAAAGCCTTTTCAATTGATTTGTTATGGTTTGTTCTTGTGTGATTTTCAGTAGAACATGAACACAATCCAAGCGGTGTTGCAACGATATCGCAAAAGCAAGTGTTCGAATCCTACCGATCTCACATTGTTGAGCTATATTTAAACGATTTAAGTATACTAGTACAATGTTGTCACTGGTTCAGACGTACTTATATTATATACGTGTGTGTTTGTCTCAGTCACATATTTATATTTATTTCTGTGACTGCATCTTACATTAATCTGTAGAATCCTTTACAATAATTCAGCTGATCTGTTACAATTACATCTTCATGCCTTATATTTCATGTACTGTGTTACGACGCTAGATAAAAACTGACGAGGATAGGTAACAACCGTCCACCGAGTTGTTTTGTTAAGAGCCTAAGTGGCCGAGTGGTCTAGCGCGTCGGGCAAAGTGCAATGCGATTAGGGTGGCTCGGCCCTTTAACAGTGCGCATATGTTAACGCATGTTTCCTACGACGAGTGCCTTGGAAACGGTCGCTTTTAGGGGTCTTCTCAAAAATAGCTTTGACGACCTTGGAACGCGGGCGTGTATGAAAGCACCCTTGACGATGTAAGCAAGTGATGCAAAACGTTCTTCAAAACAGGAAATATTTACGGTCAGAAATTCTGAGTGCTTTCTTCATTTTTCGCATAAAAGTTAAAAAGGACAGAAATATACATGATTTAAGCATAGCATTACAAAAAAAGAATATATTAATACTGACATGTACGACGTCGACGGTACTTCTTCTAAAAACACATTCTCATCATACACGTTCACCCCTTGGGTCTGTTCGCACCATATTTTGAAAATGTTTTTCCAATGACGCAATGATTAACAGTAAACAAATGATAGCGATGTAAACAACTGCATGTTATCGAACAGCTTTAAAAACAAGTAAAACCCGTATAGTATGCTTAAAGGCACCGGGGCGGGTTCATTTTTAAGCTATCCGTTTGGCGTTTTATAACATTTTGTAACTGTCATAAATCTCTTTTTTATTTGAAATATTTTTATTTCCAAGTCTTGTAAGGATTTTATTCCCGAGTATGTGAAATATTTTTCCACTGCAAATTTTTGATAATCATTATAGTTAAGTATTTTTATTTTCTCAAAACAAATTTGAACATGCCAATTTTCTAACAATTTAAATAAAAGACTTAATACTTGACAGGCACACGTAACATTTTCAAATACAGATTTGCTTACTTTATCAAATAATGAGCACGAAAATCATCTAACAAATTTTCTCGTATCACAATTTTAGGATTCCCGGAACACTACTCCTATAATCTAAGACCTCGGGGCCAATGTTTTCTATTTTTATGATATTTTCCTATTACTTATTTTGCTAATTGTTATTTTGTTTATTTTCAATTTTCTGTTGTATCTTTCAATATGTCAACCGAGTTCACATTAAAAAGAGGAAACATCAGCATAAAAACTAGTATAATTGAATCAGAGAATGGATCCAGCAACTTATTTCATTAAATTGATCATTTGTTTTACGCAGAAATAAAACGAGAGTTCAATAATTTGCTGTTTTCCGCCTTTTCATGGAGATGAAAATTGATCATGATAGTAACCGGGACCCAGTATTCCGGCCTTAGATATCGGTCTATGATATAATTCCTCAATACCGCATGCTTTGCGGAGGACCGCAAAATTTGTGTTTTCACTATGTCGGGGATTCTGCCTATAGGACACAAAACTGCAGACGTACGAACCGGGCAGTCCCAAACACTACTAACAACTTTATGAATAAAAAAACCTATACTACTACTAGGTTTTTAAAACTCCGTCCAGTACACAGGGACGCTATATTGAATGTGATGTTGGCAAACTTTAACTTCTGTCTTCCTTTTTGACATGCGTTTTTTAAAGGGAAGCTAATAAGGAAAGTTCTTGATTAAAAAAAAATATAGTGGAGTGATGTCATAGCGGCAAAACATGTGAAAGACAATTTTCTATGTGAACACTGATTTGATATAACTGTTGCAAAGAAATGTATACCGGTAACTTATTATCGATCTGTGTGTAATGATAAAAAGGAGAAATTTTTTATTCATAATATTGAATTTTAAATTTGAACTTAATTTTGTAGATAGTTGTTTTATTGGCAATCATACCACACATACTTACAGCTGTATGTATACATACGAAGCCGCGTAGGGTAAAAAGACGGAATTTTGCCCATACATGCATCAAGTATACATTATCCATGTTATCCATTCATCTTCTTATGGCAGTCCATATATCTAGCTCCTCCTACTTTGCATAACTTTAATAATATGATACTTATCTATATGTTCTCATCCGTATTATCCTTGAAATATTTGCCAGTGAACATTCGGCATGCACGAATTAAATTTTTGTTATGTGCAATATATACAAAAGAACGTAATTTCTAGGCCTTTTATTTGTTTGACTACGCGGTATGGGATTTTGGTCATTGTTGAAGTCCGTACGGTGACATATACATGTAACTGTTATCTTCTATGTTAATTTGTCTCTCAGACTGGTGGAGAGTTGCCTCAAAAACAAAGATTTCCCATCTTCCTATCTTTTATATTTCACACATCTATCCAACCTTAGTAAATAAAATTTACTGTTTTAAAGTTTGCCAAAGAAGTTTATTTCATGGTGAAAAGCTTTATTTGAGGGAACTGAGCATCGCAGTTGTAATATACATGTATCTGCAAGACCAACTTGACGTACCAAATTTGAAAATTGTGAGTAGACAGATTTGTTGGGATGACAACGATTTTGATTTCAACCACGATAGCTGTGAAAAAAATATGGAAATAAGTTTTCTTAAAAATATAATGCTGTCAACTATAAGGACTTGTTCCAATAAAATAAACTACTTCGCTGAGCGCAGCTGGATACGACCGCAGAGGTCCAACACCGAACAGTTGGGGCAAAAATGGACACAATTTCGTGCTTGATACAGGTCGGAATTTGGATTGTTATTAAATATTTGACACATATTAGGTTTCTGACACAGAATAAGTGTTTTAGAAGAACTTAGAATTGGTATTATGATGTGAATTGATATTTTTTTGCTTTTGTGCAATACCCCCTTTTTTTGGCCAAACTTGACATTTCTTTATACACAATTTACAAGTAGTGTAAGGGAGCTAAATCTGAACATACCCAATATTGTATTAAAAATGTTTTTTTGGATTACCTCCCTTACATTCCTTTTAAATTGTCTTATGTGTCCACTGACCAAAAAAAAAACATCCCCACTTTTTTGCCCCCAATTCCTAAGTACATGTAGTTTGATCAATAACCCCCCAAATCAATACTAACAATCCCTTCATAGTATGGAAACTTGTGGCATAATTTCAGAGAGATTCATCCACTAGAACACAGGTTATTGTTTGGAAACTACAAAAATGCTTATTTGGGCACTAATTCCTAAACTATTGTAACCATAACCCCCAAAAACAATCCCAACCTTCCTTTAGTGGTATTGAACCTTCTGGTACATATTTATAGAGATCAATTCACTAAAACTAAAGTAATTGGCCAGAAACTAAATGCATCTTGACTTCGGACGACATATTTAGTATTGTAGAAACATACAAATCCTTGAAAATGAGATTAAGTTCAGATAAACCCAGCAATCGAAGACAGACATATTTGTTTTTCATTCATTATCTTGTACATAAATCACACCGTTAGTTTACGAATTGAATTTAAATTGTTTCTTTGTCATTTCGAGGCCTTTTATACCAACTATCGGAATAGGTTTTACTCATAGTTGAAGTTGGTATGGTGACCTATAGTTATTTCTGTGTTATTTGGTCTCTTGACGTTGTGAAGTGTCTCATTTACAATCATATCACATCCTCTTATTTTATATTTCAATATATAATACATTTAATAATCATTCCATACACCAAATATACATGAAGATGACCTATTGATTACACAATATAGCATATTAAAAGAGGACTTACTGTTGACCAATGAACCATACAAATGTGGTCAATGACAATTGCCAGACAGACATGTACTCCTTATATTTGTAAATTAATGCATGCAAATAGTTTATCTACAACATGTACTTTTCACTCATTATTTAAGTATTTAATATTTTTGAGTATATATGTCTGACATGTTGACGACGGGCAGTCAATGGTATACCATAATCTGTCCTGTAAACTTAACGGTCGTAAAAAACAGCTCAACTAAAATCCAATTTTGGATAAATTATTGGTTTTATTCCTTAAATGTAATTATTGTTGCCATTTATACATCTTGTTAAAAAAAATGTACATGTACAATCATTAGCTGATCAGCTCTATATTTTCATTATTTTTATTCTTCTTCAGTGTTTTTTATAAGACTCAATATATATATATTCATCATTCAGACATATAGGTGAAGAAGGATCTTTTGATGGGATATACATGTACATGTAGTTCCAAACTATTGTTGATCTTAGCTCCTTAAGTGGATTGTGGCAACACATTGCATATACAGCACTTTACACATAGTTCCAAATTGCAAGACTAGATGATACTGGCTTCTCATGAAATTATGTCCGTACTTTGCCAATTGTTTCCAAGTAAAGTTGAACATTCCAAGATCACTCCTTCCATTTGAATGTACATTGTACATGTACAAATATACTTGCAGCCTGAAATTAAATATCAGAGTAATTCTGTCAGAAAATCAACAATTATAGATATAAAGACAAAAGCTTTTAGATGTAGACTAGTTCATAATTTTAATAAATGGGGAATTTGTCCATGGGACACAGATGAGCAACCGCTTGCATATAAAGAACAAAAAGAGTGACACCACCCAAATTTGTACTTGATCTGAGTTTTGTTGTAGTAAGCATTGTGTATAAGTTTCAGAACATTTGGATGAAGCAAACTTGTGTTAGAGAAAGGAAGCAAAAATTCAGTATTTTTTTCAATTTATAAAGGGTCATAACTCTAGAATAGTGAAAGTGACCCCACGAAAATTCAAACTTCATGTGTGTTTGTTGGTAAATTTTAATAAGCATATGCATTAATTGTGTATTAGTTTCATAACATTGGTTGAGCCAAACTGAAGTTAGAGAACGGAAACCAAATTTTGGACATACATGTAAGTTTGTCAAGTCTGACAATGCAAGGGTAAAACTTAATGCCTAATGTCCCTGCCGCTATGGTTTAAAAAAATGAAGAATTTGTGGCGATCAATAATGAGCAAGCAACATATAATTACATGCACAACAAGTGTAAATAGTGATTTTGTTTTTATAGGTTGAATAAAGAAATGAAAGACTTCTTGATGTTTGGTTGCCTTTAAATCTGAAATGCAGCTGAGCTGCATCAGTAGTCCGTCCTCATGAACCAAATTATGCTGAGGCTTCTTGTACCCTGTTTGCAATATAGGATACACAAAATTGTATTTAAGAATTGAATGCTTCTTTTTGTAAATTTATTGGGTGGTAAAAGCGTTGACCGAAGTACATTTTGTATGAAGCGCGGAAGCGCTTCATTCTAAAAATGTACGCACGGTCAACGCTTTTACAACCCTATAAAGTTTCAAAAAGAAGCATTCAATACTTATAATTACATTTTTTAGCTAGGATCATGAAAACACGAATTTTATTCAGTTTTATTTAATTCACCTGTGCACTCTATTGTGGGACCTCGTGTCATCATGCATGATAAATGTTATTGTCTGATGCAATTGTTTACGGAATAACATGTGATGTGCAGTTAGCCAATCAGAATAACGTATTATAATGAAACTTACATCTAATGTAATTATTTAGAAATACTATTCACAAAACAATAATGAATTTTAACTCAAATGTAGAGTACCTGGTCAAAAGTACTGTATTTGTCACCTGCATTTTTTTGCTATATAATAATTTATAATATAAAAACACATTTCTTCAAAAAAATATGTTCATGAGGGCATTTATGGTTGGATTTTTATCAACAAGGCCTGACGTAGAATTGTATAAAGTATGTTTGTGTATTTGTTAATAGTTTTGTCTTTATGTATTTTTGTTTCTATTGATGAGAACATATACAATATTTTTTTATAATTTAATTTTGTTGAATATAAAGCAAATCTCTGAACAGAAAATAATATTTGTGTTTATCTTGTGAATAAAATGAAAATGATACACACAAAAAAAAAATTAAGTTAACCAAATAAACCTGTGACAATTCTGCTTCTATCATGATCATGATCATGTCTATTTGGACCAAGTTGCTTAAAATCAAAACAAAAATGACCCAAAATTTTTTTTTTTAATTGTAGTTTTTATACAATATACAGCAAAAAATCTCGAGTGACGAATATTTATGGCCACACTCTGTACATTCACATGTTTAACCCTGATACTGCTATTACTGGACCTTATGATTTTTTTTCATACCAAACATATTTTTTTTTGGGGGGGGGGGGGGGGGGGGGGGCGGGGGGGGGGGGGGTTAATTGTAAACAAATTGACCTAATTCATGTATAATTGTGATTGATCAAGACGAATCCATCGATAAGATGTATACTGCCTAGTACTGTAGGGATTATAATTTACAAATTAGACCAATTATATTAATATATTCTGAAGAAAACAAACATGTCAATTAAACCCATTGAGGGGTGGACAGGGTAAGTGGACATGGGAATGAGGGATCAGGGTGAAGGGGGTATCTTGGAAATACGTTTTTAATTTTTTTATTTTGTCTTGGAGCAAGCAGATGGAAGTTCAAGCACATGTATTGAAATAAGGGGAAAAAATTTGAGGTTGGAAGGGAATGGAAATAGTTGGGGCTAGGGAGTGGAAAGTGTCCGCGGGAAGTTATAGGGACCCACGTACATCTGACCTTAACCTGGCTTCGAAATTACAAAATACAAATGATGATTAAAAACACAAGACTAATTTGACAATTACGATACGGAAGCGCAAAAAGGACAGTTGTGTGATGCCATCCCCTCCTCTTCGGCTATTTGAACACAGATATTTTTCAAAACTGCCTAGACATGTTTACAACTTGTCAGTTAAGGGTAAAATAAATACATAAATAAGATACCAGCCATAACGATTTAACATAGAACAGAAATTTAGCCTGTGCAAGGTTTCAGCCGCAGTGATTTTCAACAGTCGCGAGTGTTTTGAGACAACCCTCCATTTAGTATTTTTCGTGATCCTGATAACATTTGGCTGTCTAATATATCGAAATCTATGTTTTCTTATGAATAACTCTACCTTCATCGTTGTATATTCGCCACAATGTCTGTTATGCATGTATATGGTCGTATTCATCAATGTAGTACACTGCTCGGCAATGGCGACCTTGAAATTCCTCGTGTCCGATAATGGCGCCAAATTAAAGGGAAGCAACTCGCGCCAAACAAAATTACCGTTTTTCACCAAAATAATCAAAATTTCACTTTTTGATAACAAACAGTAATACGATAACCACATTTATATTCAGCTATCGTTCATTGATATAATTACACACATTGTTTTATTAAAGCCATCAATAAAGAATTAACAATTAAGTAATTAATGGAGAGAATTGAAATCAGACCTCATGGGGTATAGGGGTCAAACAAAAGCTTGTAACTTTTTTAAAAGCCTGGTGACCCCCATTTTATTTTATCTTAAAATGCTCGAAAAGTTCATAGCTTTGACATATCCGTTTTTTAAAAAAAATCTACCGGGGAAATTTTACGAAAAATCGATTAAACCAATATTTTTTGCCTTAAATTGAAATAGAAAATGCAAAATTTAGACTTAAATCTGAAAATAAAAGTAAAAAAAACAACCAAGGTTAACGTTTACATGTTAAATTATAATGTTTTTTTCACATAATAATCATACTGACTTGGTTTGTAAGTCTTTGAATTTGATGTAACCTTTATTGTTGAAAGAGTGGACATGTTGGGAAAAAGGATAAAAATCGCACATTTTGCTTCAATTTGAGAGGAAAACGAGCCTTGTGACCCCCTTTTTTCTTTGCCATTTTGGATTTAGCATAAAAAAATCTACAAAATATGTGAAAATAAAAAAAATCTACCGGGGGTCCTTATTGGGGTGAGCCACCTTAAGTGCCACGATATCTCAGTAGCATGAGTTCGAATCCCGGCGAGGGTAGAATAAATAATTTGATAACGCAAATTTACAGATCTAACATTGTTGGGTTGATGTTTAGCCGAATCATATTTATACATATATAGGAAAGTAAATCTGCATCCACGCAAGTATAATCAAAAACTTATTTATTCTCATTCTATAACATTATATTTATGTAGGTAGATGGAATCTCTGGAACCTACTTCCAGTCACCTAAGATGTCAAGTACTGTCAAAAAAATATTCTTGGATTCTCTTGAAGCCTTTGAAACTTTTACATTTGATTTTATTGTGACAGAAGCCCGACCACTAAATGGACGAATTTATATCATATTTTCAACTCTAGAAGGAACAGAAACAAGGCTTCAAGTAAACATGCAATTCTCAGTACGTAAACCACTGCTTGTCTTCGCACCTACTTCAATAAGAGAAAACATTGTTCGTGGAACTCAGAAAATACTAGATGTTCAGGTTCACAATGATGGGGAAGTAGCTGCTAAGGATGTCATAGTATCTCTTCCAAATGACAACAGACTATCCCTGGTTTCGTTTAAAACAGTTGACAGTCTAAACAGCAATGAAAACAATGACGGGATCACCATATCTCCAAATGAAGTCGCCATGATGTCTTTAGTTGTCACAACTGGTCTAAATGATGGATTGGGGGAGATGAGAGGTACCATAGTTTTAAACACAGATCTAACAGCAGCATCACTATCCTACAGATTTTATATCACGTCTTTATCAAAGCTGAATCTGACTATTTCGGTTAAAGATGAGTATACATACTTTGCATCTGGTGCACCGCTAGTGAGTGGAGCTGAAGTTCGATTAATCAATCCGAGGAGACAATATTCAGAGAAAAGATACACAACTAATGAAACAGGTTATTGATATATCTTATTGAAAAAATCAGCCATTTTTTGAATTGGTTAGGGAAAAGCACATTAAATTGCCATTAGGTAGTTTTAAGAATAGAAACACCTTTTAACGCTACTCGAAATTTCATGGGATTACACCTGTGGAATAAGAATATAGTGAGTTCAATTTTCTGATTTATGAACACATTGGTTTTTCGTGGGGTTCATCATTTCTGGTTAAAAATGTAAAATAACACAACTATACCGAACTCCGAGGAAAATTCAAAATTGAATGTCCCTAATCAAATGGCAAAATTAAAAGCTCAAACACCCCTAACGAATGAATTACAACTGTAATATTCCTGACTTGGTACATGCATTTTCTTATGTAGAAAATTATCTATATTAAATAAATGATAGTTCTAGAACGCTTTTTTTTTTATTATTTTACAAGTTTAAAACATGTTATGTCCCAAGTCAGGAGCCTCTGGCCTTTGTTAGTCTTGTATTATTTTAATTTTAGTTTCTTGTGTACAATTTGGAAATTAGTATGGCGTTCATTATCACTGGACTAGTATATATTTGTTTAGGGGCCAGCTGAAGGACGCCTCCGGGTGCGGGAATTTCTCGCTACATTGAAGACCTGTTGGTGACCCTCTGCTGTTGTTTTTTATTTGGGCGGGTTGTTGTCTCTTTGACACATTCCCCATTTCCATTCTCAATTTTATGTACCAAATTGACAAGCTCTTATTTAAACAGTTTTGAAAGAAAAATTGTAAATCAATTTTGAAATTGGAATACTTTCACCTTTTACCTTTATACAGGACACAAGATATTTTTATTTTTTTAAGGCAATATTTTGACACAAGTTTTGACACTGTTGCTTAATTTTACGGCGTTAAACCATTTAACCCCACAAATCAATCGGTTAACCATTTATCCCGAGGTTGATGTCTTTTGAGAAATAGTCTGGAAAAACGTCCCACTAGCTAAATCCTTATTTTTTTTAGTTAATGGTTTCAAATGGTTGATTCAGTGCTGGTTATGGTAATATTACATTAAAAAAAATTCTTTAGCGAATACCCTGATGCATTAATTGTCATTGTTCTTTTTTACCAGACATTAATCAACTTGTACTCAGGATTGCTGTTTTTCCTCTTGCACTACTTTTTAAAGTTGAAGACAAGTGGTATCATGCAGAGGAGAACCTTAAAATCAATGAATTGCATGGTTATCACTTTTAAGTTAGAATCTTTTTTTGTATTTTTTTTAGATAGCCATGAACTACAATTTTTTATCGGTGTGATTATTCCAAAATGTTATATAATCTGATATGATATGCTTTATATTGAAGGATTTGTAGTGTTTGAAGATATACACGAAGACCAGTATACTCTTTACGCACAAGCAGAGGGTCATAGTTCATATTCTGCTGTCATCATAGCATCACCTGACAGTGATACACAGGAAGTGTTCTTGGAACGTATAGCTGTAAAATACACATGGACAGTAACACCAACTACAGTCCAAGATAAATATGTCATTGCATTGGAATCCACTTTTGAAACTCAAGTAAGCTGATGCTCTATGCCCGCCTTATAAGGGGTAGGGGTCCGTATGTGGTGTCTGGTTTCTTCATGTGTCTGATTTAAAGATGGGATAGTGGTGGTAAAATACAGAGGATCCTACCGTGTGCCTGTGCATCAGTGCGTCCATCCATACTGTCTTGTGAGCGCATACCATTTTTGCGTGATTTTTATGAAAGCATATCAAAATAAATAATCAGTCTTCTGAGAAATGGGCACCCTTTGTATACTAATAACTTTAAGTCACAGACACTTTCATCTTAGTAAACCTTCAAAGTAATGAGGCATGTAATATTTAAAAATAAGGAATCGATTTATGGAGCTCTGTTCGAAGTTGTATCATCTAGTATGTTTTTTATCTTTCCATAGGAAATTTGCATATGCTATTGTAATAATGGATGGTCTATGTGTCTGATAACATATAAGAAAGAAAAACTTAATAAGTTTAAACCATGCATAAACACTGATAACCTGTTTGCTATATTTGTTACACAACAGGTGCCAATGCCAGTAGTTACGGTAGACCCTGCAAAAGTAAATACCATTCCATATGAATTGGGTGAAGAAGATACCATGGAGTTTACTATTACTAATCACGGGTTGATCAGAGCCGATGATGTCAGATTTGCTTTGCCTTTAAACCATCCTTATCTAAATTTCAACATGGTATGTAATTATAAATATTTGAACTAAACAGAATGTGTTCTTGAAAAGTAAAGTAACAATTACAGGTCCCCATTTGTCTTGCAATATCATTTTTTCTCGCTTGCGACGAAAGTGTTCAATATTAAGTTTTCATAATTTTGTCATTTTATTCGATACTTTAACACGTATAAGTAAATTAAAGATCAACTGTATTTGGTTAATGGAATGATTGTAAGGTGTGCATGTCTGTCTGTCTGTCTGTCAGAATTCATATGATCTTGACATCATTTTCATGGTCCATTTGTCAATGTTCAGTCGGTGTGGTTTTGTCTGTTTGTTAGGTATTATAAACATGAACCATAAATATTCATATTCTTTTAAAATACAAAAATTACAATTGTGTACAACAAACGCGCATTTCCTCTACCATAGACTCATCAATAACGTCTGAATAAAACATAAAAATAATCAAAAGGAAAAATGAATTACATACATTTTTGTCGATCCTGCTACTTTTGTCGCAGAAAGCTCGAAATGTCCAACTGGCAGGTGTCTCTAACCTTGACCTCATGTTCATGGTTCAGTTGTTATAGTTAAGTGTTTGTGTTTTGGTCTG
This sequence comes from Mytilus edulis, assembly GCA_019925275.1. NCBI lineage: Eukaryota > Metazoa > Mollusca > Bivalvia > Mytilida > Mytilidae > Mytilus > Mytilus edulis. The sequence goes on from CM034353.1 coordinate 63,565,315, forward strand.
TTTTTCTTATACTGTATGCAATAGGTCTACTATATTTGGTTTATGGAATGATTGTAAGGTGTACATGTCTAGCTGGCAGGTGTTATCTGACCTTGACCTCATTTTCATGGTTCAGTGGTCAAGTTAAGTTTTATATTTTTGGTCTTTTTTTCTTATAATACATGCAATAGGTCATCTATATATTTGGTGTATGAAAATATTTTATGATCTATATGTCAGTCGTGCAGGTTTTATTTGACCCTGACCTCGTTTTCACGGTTCATTGCTCAGTGTTAAGTTTTTGTATTTTTGTCTGTTTTTCTTAAACTAAGCCATAGGTCAACTATATTTGTTGTATGGAAGAATTATAAGCTGTATATGTCTGCCTGGCATGGTTCTTCTAACATTGACCTCATTTTCATGGTTCATTGGTCAATGTTTAGTTTTCTTGGTGAGTGTAAGGTTTATTTGACAGTTTTAATAAAGCTTTAAATTTAGGACTATCAACATAATATCAATAATAAGTAAAGAAGGCGAGACATTTCAGCGTTTGCACTCTTGTTTAGGTATATCTATTCATCTATACTATTAAATTCGAAGTCCTCATTTTGTGTGTCGCTTCTCTTCCTTCCACAATAAATTAATCATCATGACTCTGTGTCCTATAGGTATCATACATAGTCGCATTTGTCATCCTTGCTTATGATTATTCAGTTTAGGTTATTTTGGGAGAAAAACGAAAATAAAGGTGTCCGAATATTGTTTCCGTCATCGGGCATAGACAAGACTTCCGTTTAGAGATGTTTTAAAATTACCGTGACATAGTTTTCATACTTAAGTACTTGGGGAAAGGATAAATTTTTTCGCGTTCCTCTGTACACCACGACCATACATGTATACGTTTACTAAACTAATATGAGCATGCATGAGAGTCTCTATATAATATACCATTGAATACTTAGTAGTATATTTACTACCAATTCCAAGCCTATCACCCATGGCGGCCACTGATATATTATATATAGGGTATCTATACAACCTATCGGCGACCACCGCGGACAACATACCCGGAACCCATAGTAGACAGCAAATACACTTTATTTATTGTATATATATGTTACAGGCATTTTCTAAATTTAGGCATTTTGTAAAATGACTGAATTTTTAGGCATTTTCTAAAATGCCTAAAGTTGACAGGCATTTTACAAAATGCCTAAAAAAACCTAGTCATTTTGTAAAATGCCTGAAATTTTTAATGAAAATTACACAAAACGCCTGGTCTGTTTCAGGCAAATTGTGTAAACATAAAATACATGAAATAGATCATAGAAATATATTGTAAAGCTACAAAAAGCATATGCAAAGGTAGGTGTATTTCTGCTGTTGAGCTATAACTTATTTTAAAGTTTTCATTACAAACGGTAATAAGAAAATCTGCATGCTCCTGGGAGCCTGAATTGCTCATCTTGCAAAATATTGAAAATAAAAAGTGGAATATAGGGTTGAAACTTGTTCAGTTTGAAAAAAACACAAGTCATCATTCTGGTATCAACAGATCACCATACAAGGCAATGTTTGGCTGTGATGCTAAGATAGGACTATCGTCATCATCACTACCTCAAGAGATTCTTAGTTCTTTACAGACTGAGGAAGATCTGATTCAGCATTTTCAAAGCCCTGATAAGCCAGATGAGATAAGCAATGACAAGCAAAATGAGTTAAGCTCTGATAAGCCAAACGAACTTGACGAGGTAAGCCAACTTAATGCAGCATTAAATCTATCCGAAACTCAGGAAACAAAATTAGATGTTCATGTGTGTGCCGTGTGTGAAAATCCATGTTTTTCGGATATCCAGTGTTCTACTTGTGCACATTACATACATGAGCTAGTGTATGTTCAAAAAGAAACATATATGATACTATTACTTTTCATCTGTGTTCAAATGAAGAAGTCATCAGAAATGAGAGAAGGCATGCATCAGACTCAATGACAAAACAAGCTGTCAGGATGAGAAATCTATCGGAACGAGTTTTAACAGAGGTGGATGTTGGAGCAAATGTATTAGTTGCAATTCCCCATGTGGATCGAGGGAAAGGAGACCCGCGTAACCTTTTGGCTGTTGTTACTCGAAAGGAAGAGCATGGTTATAAACTTGGAATTAAAGATGGAATACTACGTGGACTTTACACAAGGAATCAGTTTGAACTAGCTGACAATAACTTTATTGCTATTCAATCTGTAAATTATGATAATGGAATATCCTTAAGAAAAGCTGTCAGTAAAGTTTCTTGTTTGATGGTCAGGGTTACACAAAATGTGGCTGTAGTGCTAGTGGTAAGACTAGATGTAACACTAAACGTTGTCTATGCAAAAAGTGAAAACAAATGTGTAACAGTCGCTGTCTTCCAAACATTACATGTAGCAACAAATAATTTTCATTTTCAGTGTTAAAATAAATGATTTAATTACAATTATAAGATCGTAACTGTTTAAATTGCATGCTATATTTAATGTTAGAATAACATTATCTATTTGATATTTCTAGTTGTTAAATTTTGAGTACATTCCATTCAGTTTTAGTCTTTTAGGCATTTTGTAAAATGCCATACAATTTTTTCAGGCATTTTATATAATGCCTGAAAAAAATAGTCAATTTGTAAAATGCCTAAATCATGCAGGCATTTTAGAAAATGTCTAAAAATTTCAGTCATTTTACAAAATAACTTAATTTAGAAAATGCCTGTAACATATATATATATATATATATCTATAAACGAGTCTAAATTGAAAACTACGTTCAAACCTATGATTGCGTTGGATAAAAACCGCAATTTTTATACGTGTACATGTAAAACAAATTTCGTTGTAGAAGGGTCTAAATACAGCACAAACAACATTTTCCAAAAGACCAAAAATGTGAAAAAGTATATTTAAACAAAACGCATTTGACTAACAGGTCGAACAACTGATGTTCTTTAACCCTGCTGACTGCCATTGGTGATTGCCAAATAAAACTGATCAGATGTAACAAAATGGATCTTAATATAAATTTAATACTAAACAGAAAACAATTAACTTGTGGCCACGATATTATGCCACAACCATAAGGTGTCAATATTTTTTTTGTACACGAGATCCGGATTTCGACAATAAATGTCTCTTCAGTGATATTAGGGATCGAAACGGTATTTGGAAGTCCATACAAAATGTACCCTCATTTTAAGATAGACTCTTGAATTTTAAGAGTCAATATAGGATGAACGGATCATATAAACCGGAGGGAAAATATGATACAAGCTCAAACGAAAAAATATAAACAAGTCTAAAATATATACAAGTATGTCTGAGCCAGTGAAAACTCTACAACAGATTTATCTATTATTGGATCACCAGCAGTGATGGTGATACATGGCTGTGTACATTATGTATATACAACTCGTCTAAACATCAACCCAACAATGTTAGATCTGTAAATTTGCTTTCTCAAATTTTTTGTTCTTCCCTCGCTGGGATTCGAACCCATGCTACTGAGATATCGTGACACCAAATCGCCTGCACTGTAGCCGTACCGCTAGACCACACGACCACACGACCACCTGGGCTTCATAAAAATGAAGCTTTCGGTGGCCGGGTGTTAACTTTCCACGTCAGTTTTAATCTTGATCAGATCTAACATTGTTGGGTTGGTGTTTAGACGAGTTATATATATTTATATATATATATATCTGTTCAAAGTGTACAGAAAAACGTAAAAATAATTGAAATTAACAGAAAACAAAAAATCATTGAGTTTGGAAAAAGGGGGAAGGCTAAAACAATTGTCACTTCACCAAGTACCTATGACTTTTGATAACGTTCCTGAAATTCTCCAATCATAAAATATTTTTTAAAAGTTTACACACTTTCAACCAAGCTCTGAATGCCAGCGATTTCGTGTGTTCTACTCAAAATTAAAGCATGATAAAAAGATGATTTACATATAAGAAAATTTTATCTTAAGGTAATGCTATTGCAAAAACAAATGGCCTGAGAGGGACTGCAATGTTGCCAATAGTCTTTCATGATAGTTGGTAAATCAGGCTTTATTACGCCTCAAATATAGATATTAGCTCAACAAATTTCTCCTTTCATTCAGACTGTTGATGAGATTGGCAGCGTCCCAGCAAACACAACAATCAAAGTATCGATTTTAGTGACACTTAAGAATACAAGAAAGAAGAGAAGTTCTGCTGCAGCTTCAGTATGTGGGATGGCTGTTTTATATGACTATATATGTGGCAGTAAACGGACACGAAATCTTGACATAACATTAACACGGGAATATCCTGGCCGACCAGCTCTTCCATGTGGTGGAGGTAGTGGTGGGAACAGTGGTGGTAGTAGAGGAGGAGGAGGAGGAGGAGGAGGAGTATCTTGTGAGTATTTAATTACTGTCTATATTACTATTTTTAAATAAATTTGTTCCTTGGATGTCATCATTGTAGAAGAGGATTCGGAGAATGGTGTGATGTTAATCATTTGTGTTATTATATGAATGATAAAGGAAGGTTATTATAATAACACAATTGTACTCCAGCTCAAATATGATGACTTCAGCTTCGGACCAACATCTATTAGGTTCTTATGATATTTGTAAACCATTTTCGCTCCAAAGAGCTACTGATTTTTCCTATTTCAAAACGGTCGGAAATGCAGGTTAAGGTCGCATTGATAATTATTTCCAAACTGTTTATTTTATATCGCCCGTGCATAGCTTGTCGATGGATATATATATATGTCGTTTCGTTATATATTTTTTTTTATGATACAACGTACCTTATAATGTCTTAATATTCCTTTCCTTCACACTATTATAAAAATATTCCCTTTTGCAAACATGTATGTCTCCGAAATTTTCTTTCAGCCATATTGAATTTCGTCGTGAGGTCATTAAAATCAAAAACAAGATTACCCTTATAACTTTGATCTCCTATGTTGGTACATACACACACAGAATAGGAAACACACGTTTCGGTTTGTTTACGTTTAACTCAAAGGGATACGTGTGTTTTCATGTTTTGTAAAAATAATTACAACGAAATGTCTGCTGTACAGGGAATAACTTTTACTTTTGATATAGCTAATTTGAATGCATATCTTCAGGCTTTTTATGTCGTATAAATCGCCGAGGGATGTCGGAATTAACCAAAAGAAAGACTTACCGTTAGTACGTCTTTCTTCTGGGAATCCTGACACGGTTGCTTATATTGAACGTCCAATTTGCTGTGCGGGATCTACAAGTTCTTTTTCAACATCTATTAAGGGGTCAGTGGGTGACATGTTATCCAACAGGTCTGTCCGTATCCAATATGCTTTAATTTCCCAATGTTAGTCCAAATTCCCTCGATCTTTATCGCGTCTGGCGTATAAAATTATAATCCTGGTACCTTTGATAACTATTTACACCACTGGGTCGATGCCACTGCTGGTGGACGTTTCGTCCCCGATGGTATCACACGCCAAGTAGTCAGCACTTCGGTTTTGACATGAATATCAATTATATCATGTATATGGTCATTTTTATAAATGTTTAAAAACAAAACTTTGAATTATTTGAAAAACTAAGGATTTTCTTATCTCAGGAATAGATTACCTTAGCCGTATTTGGCACATTTTATTTGGAATTTTAGGTCCTCAATGTTCTTCAATTTTGTACTTGTTTGGCTTTATAACTATTTTGATCTGAGCGTCACTGATGAGTCTTATGGAGACGAAACGCGCGTCTGGCGTATTAAATTATAATCCTGGAACCTTTGATAACCAATTATCCCGGACGACCTCTTTCAACGGGACCTATCTAAAATGTATCTATTGTTAATTTATTCTCGCCATGAACATGCATGAAGTATTTGCCACTGGACGTTGAGTAACCAACAATCGATCAATTATTTTCAATTTTTATTGTTCGCCTTTTGTTACTCTATTTTCGCCTGCGTTATTGTGACAGCTTTTAAACTTTACAAATTATCTACACCACTAGAACGATTTTAAGGTACCGACTTTTTTTTCAAGGGACAAACAATTTTTTTATTATTATTTTAATAAAAAACAAACAAAATTCATGTTTTTTTTTTCAATAATACACATGAACATTTTTGAACTCCATGTTGAATCCGCCTCCCTTCGTTTTAAATGGAATCAGACAGTTTTTTATTCTTCCGTTTTTATGGGACTATTATACTATACCATCGTCGGTCCGTCCGTCCGTCCGTCGTACCGTCCGTCTTCAACATGTCTTACAATTACTCAAAATGCTGTAACTAATTTACATAAATCTTTGGAGAATTGTTCGTATCTATCGATGAAAGCTTTATTTCGCTTTTTGTAAATGTTTAGTTTTACGTTTCCAATTTATTTGGTTTTATTCATTAAAAAAGGTGATTTTCTAGTTTTCGGATTATAAATCAAAAATGCTTTGAGCGCAGTTTGTAAGAAACTTATGTAAATTGTTTATATCTATTGAATAAAGCTTCCTTTTGACTTTTATAAATTTTTAGAGTTTACGTTTCCAAGATAAGGGTTTTCAATCATAAAAAAGGATTTTCCAGTTCTCGGACAAAATATCAAAAGTGCTTTGAGCAGTATGGTTAGCTAATATATCTATTAAATTTTTTTTATATATAAATTTCTGATATGACAAAAATAAGAATCATGGAAGTTTATCTGTTGAAAAAGCGACAGGCGTGTAATGCGCTCATGGCGCAGCTCCTTAATCTCACTTCCCTTCTGAAAAAATAAATAAATTGCTATTTGAACAATTTGTAAATAAAGAATTTTACTTACCTTGTTGTCAGAATGTTATATATTAGTTATGGCAGTAGCAAGTTTGATGATTATGTACTCTGACATTAATGGATTTTTTGCAAATGTGATGAAATATTTAGTTATATTTATTTGATTTTTTCATTGTAGATTCTGTGGGAGGTTCTGGTACAGGATCTGGATCATCAATAACATATAATCCTGTGACTCCATTGTCATGTGACTGTGCAGCTACTTTGATTAAAAGTTGTGCTTTGGGTTTTAACCCTATTGCAGGATGTGGGCTGGCTTTATCATCTTTGGCAACATCATTTAGTGTAAGAATATTTAAATGTGTATACCCCTGCTCCGAATTTACCAAATACTTATGTATTCTAATGGCCATGTAGGAAATGTTCGTTCATTATTTCTAGGGAACTTTAAATAAGAGTGTCATGGTCTTGTTATCAGGGTTTTGGTCAATATAATTTCCCATACACAAACTTTCATAGTCTAGAGAGTGAACAGATGTTATCAATGAATACAATTTTAACAGAATATACATTTCTGAGTTTTAATAGTCATATCTGGTTTACCTATCAACCATATATTTCTTTAAATCATTTCAGGATAACTAATGTTTTGATACAATACTAAATTTCTTGCAGTTTATGAAAAACCGGTTGACCATCCTTGAGCACATATTTCGATTTCTTAATATATTTGTTTGGAACATGTCATTTTTATCGAAACAGACATGTGAAAAATAGAAGAATTGTAGTGAATGGTAGAATGTCCCTGTTGAATTTATTCACACACTTTTCTAGAGGATTAAGAGCTGATATATGATATTGTTCAGACACTTCGCTTGGAGTCAATTAAGACTTATATTCATTTAGTAGTGCATAACATAACTAAAGGTTGAAGGTTCATTGATTTAACTTTATTTTGCCAAAATACTTAAAGAGATCATTTTTCTTGCTCTTTTAACAGGACGAAAATACTGGAGGAAGTGCACTGATTGGTTCACTGAATGCTTTACTTGGACTTATAGATAAATTTTTTGGCTGTGTAGCTGGGTTTCTAGGCCCTGCTGGCAGCACTGCCTCAACGCTTTACACAGCTGCTAGGTAAAATATTGATGTATTGTAATTGACAATCCACTATCATTTTTTGCTATGAAGAAGTTAACTCCTAACTATCCTGCTGCCTGTCGATACATTTATTTTTTGGCATTGCAGAAATCATGTCTTCTTTGACTGTCCATGACCTTAAAATACTAAATTCCTGGGATGTGTTTTAGTTTATTTTAGTCTCTGATGCATGATTTTTTATTAATACTTGTTTTAAGCTTTTAACTAAATGTCAGTAGCTGCAATTACTATCAAATCGTACTTTCTTGTTAATTTAACCTGTTGATACTATTTGTAATAATGTTTTGTTATTTAATGTTTACTTATTCATGGTTTTATCTCGACTATATCTCACCTTTGATAAGTGTTTGGTATTACTATTAATTTTTACGTTTTCGTACTATGAACAACAAAATTATTTATTTTGTAAAAAATATTCCCATTCTCCATTTAAACTGTATACCTTACCACAACATTATTTTCATTTACCTGTGGATATCATTGTATATGGGAGCTTTTTGTTAAAGGTTATTGTTTTTTTTTGTTTTTTTTTTAACATCTCACAGCGGTATACTATTGTTGCCTTTATTTATTCACCCCTTATTTTATTGATATTGTTTTTACCTTTTAGCATATATCAAATTTATTCGATCAGTGTATGTTCACTAGTGTTAGTATGTCTTTGATTGAATTATACCATTTCAATTGATATTCTTTAGTGTGTCTTTCTATGTTGTGATGTTACACTACTGTTTCAGATAAGGGTTTAGGTTGGTAACTATTTAAACGTTTAAACCCGCTGAATTTGTTCAAAGTCAGGAATCTGATGTTCAGTAGTTGTTGTTTGTTGATAAGGTTCATAAGTGTTTCTCGTTTCTCGTTCTTTTTATATAGATTAGACGTTTGGTTTTCAGGTTTGAATGGTTTTACACTAGTAATTTTTGGGGACATTTACAGCTTGCTGTTCGGTGTGAGCAAAGACCGTACTTTGACCTATAATGGTTTACTTTTACAAATTGTGACTTGGATGGAGAGTTGTCTCATTGGCATGAATACCACATCTGCGTATATCTTAGCCCTTGTTCTCACAAAAACCATTTAAATGAAAACATAAAGAGTTTTACTAATCTACTTTCTCATTGATGTGATTGCACTGTGAGCCTTTCAACAATTGAAGCAGATGGCGCTAATATAACTAGTACTTTCTCGATAATATTCATAGTATTTTGTTTACAATTGTTGTGCTAACACCTTCATAGAATGAAATTTATGGACATTTAACATGCATAAATACATTTACAGGGTAAATATAGTATTAAATCGGGCTAAATATCTCATCTCAACAAATTGTTCTGAAAAGAATAGCAATAACTCTCCATAAATTCTCTGATGTGTTGTTTATTCCATTTCAGACTTGTTATATAGTTTGACTACTTCTTATAAGAGCGGGTCAAAATTGGCCCCAACCTTTCTTATGCTTTAAATATCTTAAGGATAAAATCTAGATATGAAACAATCTTTATCAATATACAATATGTTTTGACATTATTTAGATGTCTGGTTGATGTTCATTATAATTGTGATAATGGTGGAAGGCGAAGACGTGATGTTAGCAGTGAAGTTGTGAACAACTTGTTAGATTCTGCCAAGCCTGTTGATAATTTTCTGTCTATGATGCAGCAGATTCTCAATGATGAAAACATGTAAATAAAATAATTATATTATATTTTATAGAAGTAAGAGATAACCAGAATCAATGATCACAAACTATATACATTCAATGATAGTAGATATACTGTACACGCACATGCATTACGTGTATTTAATTGAGCAATGCTTCGATATTTTTACCCTCCAACTTTATACTAATTTATTGAAAGGTCAAAGATATCAACTAAAAACCCCAAAATATATTTTATAAAGGTATGTATGTAGATATGGTATAACGTTTTCCTTTAAATGCGTCGGATTTTCCAAGCCACTTTCCAATCTGTTTTTTGTAAATATCTCTTAGACAGAAGTGTTTTTACCATAGTTTTGTAAAACTATATAAATTATTTGGCCAATGCTGTGACGGATTTTTTGACTTTCTTCCCTTTAAATGGTTGTTTCCTACATTGTTAGTAGTACAAATACTTTGCTTCTTCTGTTTCTAAGTTTCTAGTCCGTCTCAAATAATTGACTTGATACAGATGTTGTTATTCTATTTAAAACCTTTTAAAATTAATATAGCTGCATCTTTAATTTTTTATTCAATTACTATTATTAATAGCACCCTTTAGATGATTATTTCAACAACACTCTGAAACAACAGAATTACCTCAAATAATCTGTTAAAAATCATTTGCAATTTATCTGTGTAGGAAGAACCTCATTATAAGCATTATTTTGAATTAAAGGTATGATGTTGATTCTTCATGGTATGGAGCATTTAGAACAGTTGTATCTGATGAAAGCCAATTAGGGGTCCAGCTGTCATCAGATGAATTCAGCAATATACTAAGTACGATCAACGACGAAACACAAAAATCGACGTTAAATAAATTCTTACAAAGATGGAACAACACAGGTACTTTATTTATGTTTTTGTAAGCTCACTTATCTTACAGAGCTACTGTAACCAAATTCAATAATTTGGAGTCTGTCGTTTATTTACTTTTACAAAAATATGTTTCTTTGAAACTTCTGGACCAATTAGAAGTAAACTTGGCCAAAATCTTCTTTAGGAACCCACTGTGCAACAAATGTGTCCGATGATCCTGCCTACCAAACAACATGGTCGACAAGGCTAAGATTGAACATACGAATAAGTTTAGTCTATTATCTAAAAACTGATATCGATAGAGAAAATATTACAGATGTTTAGAATGTCAATATCGATAGACAGTCAATTCTTACCAGAAGACAATACCTTCTTGGAGTAATTGCCCTTAAATGACGATGTTATTATGTTTTGCGACATGGGCTTTAATATTATAAAGTATAATAGAGAAAGAGAAACTACTAACAGCAAAAGTGATCTATAAAACAGGATTAACAAATAGGTAAATTTTACATTTTTGCCATATTTTTTTTTAAAGTTTTGAGGGTTGTCTTGAAATGTCTTGCAGTAATTGATAAACTATTGAAAATGAGATTAGAAATGTTTGACAATCTTAAAATTTGTCAGGATCACAGCACAAGCGATGCTTTGATTAGTGTGTCAATTTTCAAAATACAAGATTGAATCAGTTGATTACTATTCTGTCTTCTGAATTATACATACACATTGTAGTTCATCATCCTAACTTTTCATTATTCAGTTTGGGTATTTTAAGGAAAGGTTCAGAAAAAAAAAAAAATCTTCTTTTCATAAAGTTAAGATTCCGTGATTAACATAATAATGCAATGGAAATTGAAACAAATTGTTCACTGATTACTTTTTTTAACATTAGTAATAACTATATGTACTCAATTGACAATGTGACTTTTGAAATATTCATGATAATTTAATCCACATGCCCTTGATTGTGAAGGCATCCCCTAGTAGCTTCGTATTTATTATGACCTTGCTACTGATTTTATCTGTTAAAAAACAAGACTACAGAAACAACCCTCTCATATTTAAAGGAAAGTAAAATTTTAAGAGATTCATAGAAAAGGAAAACCTAAACAGTTGGAGAACAAAAACTAAACAATTATTGATTTGACTTCTCTTAAACTGTACTTTGTGTCTTTTCTTTCTTTGTTATATTTGTGCTTTGTGTCTATCTGAATAAGCAAGCACTTCAAAACTGTATTTTACTGTTTGTTCTTGTATTATGTTGTTCCACTATGGTCCTAGGATACAGGAAGGGCTGAGTGCTCCTAAAAGAGAGGCGAAAGATACCAAAGGGACATTCAAAAATCGAAAATAAACCGACAAAACGCCATGTCTGGTAGATATGTTTAACCTCACCACATACACATTTCATATATGCCTGTACCAAGTCACGTTCAAATACAAGACCTAAAGGTCAATTTTATATACAGGACAATGATTTAAATACAACAAAGGGACACATATTTGATTTTTATGACGTCACAGGACTCGTATATTAGAAAGGACACAAATTTCACACGTGGCAAATAGCCACATATTTGGGTGTGAAACAAATAAGAGAAAAGGGCAAAGATTGGGACTGGACATAGATTCGACTCTTACACATAAACATGAAATAGTTTCCACTTGCTGTTCCGCAAATATCAATTAATATAAATATTTAATATAAATGTTTTTTCTTCTTTTTCATTTAAGCAACTGCATGGAAGGATGGAACATTAAACACACTTGATGGTACTGAAGATATTATTAACTTAAAGAATCTTAATTCAGGAATTCAACAATACATTAATGATTTCAAGAGCGCTAAGACAAAGGGATTTGACACAATATTTGATGTTTTTGACCATGCAACAAAAACATACAAAACAGCGGAACAAGAAGCTAAGGTATCAACATTTTAGTACTTATGATGGCTTATGTATTTGAGTTTAGATAACATAGTATTTGTGTAATTCAATTTAATTAACTAAGGATTGGAAATATGAAGAAATCAACGAATTCGTTTGATAAGTATTTTACATCCACAAACCTTTGGAATCGGAAAAAAAATACTGAGCAAATTGATTGGAAACAAAAAATTTCGGTGTATTTCATAGGAGTTTCATAATCCTATTATCTTTGTTGTTAAAAAGTTTGCCTGTTTCTTGCTGCAACCAAAAGAACATCAACAGTGTCTTTGACTTATTTGATTAAAATAACAACTTGAAATAAATATGTAAAACATGTAAAATATAAAATATATGAAATATAAAATATGTTAAATATAAAATATGTAAAGTATAAAATATGTGATATATAAAATATGTGTTATATAAAAAATGTAGTTTGGCAGTCTTGTTTGAACTTACAAACCACTTCCATATACTAGTAGTACTTTGGAAATTAAAGTAAAAATAGGTCGGGAATCCCTTCATTCATTATTTCCAAAATGTTGACCACACTAGAAAAGGTTTGCTTGATAGTTGATATATTGACTAAAGTCATTTTTAGAATCATCAATAAGCACAGCTGTGTATCATATAGATATTATAATAGAGAAGATTTTTTTTCAACAAAACTAACTGAGTTTTAAGTTTTCAAAACAAACAACACACTTCATAATTATTTGATCACTGTGGCTCAGGTTTCCTAGTTATTTGTTTTTAAATATTGAAAGCATCAACATCTAGCAAGTGCAATAAGTTCGACTAACAACCAAAACATAACACTTACAAACAATCAATTAAATCATCTTGTATACATAAGTCTGTATTTTTATATAGAGGCAAGTATCACGACTGTTGTATTTTGATAGAAAGGGAAACACTTGATCTTCTTATTAATTATACCCCTGACAAGCAAACTTTTATTGGGGTCAAAAGAAACATCCTGGCTCTCTGTTTCTTTCTATGTGTTCTGTAACTTGATACAGTTGAGAACACAACCATAGGAAATGACTGAAAGAATAAAATCCCGGTACTATATGCTAAAGATGATCAAAACCCAAGTTACTCACTTCAATGTTGCTATATGTGGTAATAGTCTCTCATAAGTACAACTCCATCTATATGGCTTAAAAGAGGGACGAAAGATACCAAAGGGACAGTCAAACTCATCAATCTAAAACAAACTGACAACGCCATGGCTAAAAATGAAAAAGACAAACAAACAACAGCACACACGACACAACATAGAAAACTAAAGAATAAACAACACGAACCCCACCAAAAAACTAGGGGTGATCTCGGGTGCTCCGGAAGGGTAAGCAGATCCTGCTTAACATATATTGATGACACCCTTCATAGTTACATATTTTGTGGATGAGCGAAAGTTCTGGTCCGACATGTGTATGTGAATATAAGCAAAATTACACGTCTCTTCAAGCTACACAATAATCATGCTTGGAATATTTTTACAGAGTGGAAGTAGTGGAGGTTCCAGTGAATCTGTTTGTGCTAAGGTGCGAGTAAGAATTGTCCAGGAATTAGTTCTAACACGTGATGCATTCAATGCTAGACTGGAGATAGAAAATGGAGAAACATCTGCACTGGAGAATATAATGGTGGAAATAAGAATTACTCAAACATATGGACATGGAGAGTCTTCAAAGGATAAGTTTTCCATAGGTGAGAGAATAAGCTTGGCAGAGTTTTCTATTAACTATATTGATATAATCTTACATTTTAGAAGGACTACTTTATCAGCATACTGTTTAATAAAAACACGTTTTGTCCTGCTCACCTACAGTGACATGGTTGATAATTTTTCACACATTGTTACGTCGCTATTAAGTTCAGCTCACCATTCTAAGTCGCCGAGCAGGGTGATATAGGTGTCAAAATGATACGATTATTGTAAATATTCAAATAATGTTGGACAAATAACATTCTCTTATGATAGTGACCTGTTATATATTTCTTGCGTGAAGAGATATTTCTGGTATCACACTGCTAGGTATGTAGTACAAGAAAGTGAAACCAAACATGGGTTTAACTTGATTGGCTTATTCCGCATCATGAGAAAATATTGCGACATGTTCATTGGATCTTCGTAAAGTCATTGATGACTTTCTAAGGTTGAGACGATGTACATTTCGATCATGGTAACGAAAATGTATGTTTTCTTAAATTATATACGAAACACTCACACTTTTTATCTAAAAATCGTCTTTTTGTCAAATATTATTACATCCTGAAGTGTATAAAAGTTTTAGTTTGAAAAGAAGTCCTTCTTTTTTAGGCGTTTTCTATATTTTTTGTTTTTGTTTTGTTTTTTGTTTTTGAGGTTTACATAATTTGTATATTTCCTTTCCCCAGGTAAACCATCATTGATGGGAATATCAGGTGTAGATGGAGAAGGGACCCTTGGAAAAGATTTGTCAGGATCAGCTGAATGGTTAATGATCCCTTATTCTACAGCAGCACCACAAGAGGATACATTGTATGATGTTGGAGGTCGGTTATCATACAGAGTTGGTGGTTCAAACTTTTCCGTTCCTTTGCTACCAGACACCATAACTGTAAAACCTAATCCTAGTCTAGTGGTGCATTATTTCCATGAAAAATATGTAAGAGGAGATGATCCATTAACAACAGATGTTGTTGAGCCAATTATTCCATTCAGTTTAGCAGTATCTGTAATGAATGCAGGTTTTGGCATAGCACGGGCTCTGCGCATTTCATCTGCCCAGCCAGAAATCATTGAAAATGAAAAAGGTTTATTGATAACATTTAAGATTGTAGGTGCACAACTTGGAAATAATCAAATTGCTCCATCACTTTCAGTTGATTTCGGAAACATCAATTCCGATGAAACAAAAACTGCACGTTGGCTGTTGACATCCACTCTCAAAGGGACATTTTACAACTACACTGCTACCTTTGAAAACATCAACCCCCTTGGAGATCCACAATTGTCATTATTGGATGAACTTGAATATCATGAACTTATTCACCTGGTTAGAATAGATACAGACCATTTCATTGATGACTTGGATGATTTTTTGGTGAATGACGTTGTGGATAGTAATGCCATGCCAGATAAACTTTATAACAGTCAGAATGGATCAGATGTCAACGATGTGTATACAGGACATATTAACCAGTTATACACAAGCTCATACGTGCGATCCCAAAACAAAGTCTATACAGTGGTACATCTCAAAGTAACAGCAAACGCATCAACCTGGACATACACTAGAACGGAAAATAACATCACAAGTGCAAACCCTGCTGATAATCAATATTTGTTACAATGTGAATCAAGTTCAAACAGGAAACTAATGATTGAAAAAAATGTATGGCAGACAACACATATTCTTGATAAGTTTTTTCTTCATATTTTTGATTTTTTCTCCTCTAATGAAACAGCTGAGGAGGGTGTAGAAGTTACGTATGATATCACTTTTGGACCACGTAACATGTATGCCCCCATATTCAACATGACCAGTTACTCACAGACCGTGCCATTTGATGTTTTGATTGGATCAGTTATATTAACACTATCAGGATATGACATTGACAACGATCAAACGTCATTTGAGATAGATGATGAAAATATTAAATCAGTTTTTACCATAGATGAGACACTTGGAAACATCAGAACAAAAGTTCCTTTGAATACAACTGCTGTGTATCAATTCAAGGTGATGATAGTAGATCATGGCATTCCACCATTGTCCTCTATGACAAATATCACTATAAGTGTAACTGACTATACAGTTTCTTCAGTTCCATCTACAGACATTGCAAGCACAATATCGACATCACTGACTTCAGATAGAACTAGCACTACTACTAACTCTGCAGGGTCATCTTCTACAGAAGAGACAGTGGGAGGTGATACAAGTACAAGATCTATTGAAATGTATACATCAGAATCTCAAGCCACGCCTACGATCACTGCAGTATATACTTCGGAATCATCTATACCTCATGAACAGAGAAACCACACATATACCACATCTACTGTTACACCTAAACCTACCACTGTAAAACTAAAGGGTACAACTTCAGGAAGCTCAAGAACTGCTACTTTACCTACCTTTTTATTTATTTTTATTATTTTCCTTTTTGTTCAAGGGAGACAATAATCTCATAAATTTACCTGACTTGTTGGAATTGGAACAAAGTAAAAAGACAAGTCATTCTTGTATATAGATGAAACATCTAAAGAGTAAATTATAACTGTTTCAGTTACTGCTATTAAGATTCGAAATTATCAACATAACCAGAATTCGTACATGTAAATATAAGGGATAGTGATAGTTAATGAAAGATAACTCATTTTAAAGAATATTTTGCTTTATACATTTTACTAACCTACATTCCGAAAAATGTACAAACAACTTGATGTTCATCATTATAATAGACGTGTTTTTACATCATATAGTGTATCATTTTAATATTATTTGTCTAAGAAATAATACAGATCATATTTTTCCATCAACTAAATAATAAAAAAAATATATATCAAAGCCTGGTCATTTTTACATTGTTGATCAATTCTTATCCATGTCAGGTTTTTTAATATCATCACAACTTCCGACTAAGTACCCATATCCTGTTATCGTCAAGTAGAGTCGGTACTTCAGAACATATTTGAAACGATGTTAATGTAGTCATCAACTGTAATGTGAAAAACCCCGTATGCAATATTGTAGAATGTTTGAATGAAATTAAGATATATTTGAATTTTTACTTCCTCTTGCCATTATATCTAATAAAAAATCCCATTCATTTGTAATTAAATATTTATAATTTCCTTCTCTGAATGTCTTTACATATTGGTTTATAATAATGCACGAATGATAATCTAATTGTCTTTTTTATAATTCGTGTTGTTTGTGCCAGTGTGAAATCACAGATACAGAACATTCCGGTTAAAACATTTTCCCATTGAACATGTTGAACATAGGGAAATATATAGACACATCCATCGCTAGTTTCTACTTGGACTAGACAGAAACATTTTGCATGGATGATGCATGTTGACGGACACTTATGAATAGATTTTGTTCTTTATGTTTAGCTCACCTCATCACTTGGCGTCCGTAGTCCAACGTCGTCGTTAACTTTTTACATTTTGAACTTCTTCTAGAAAGCCAATTAATGGAATGAAACCAAACATCGCTTGAATATTCCGTATGATTGTTTTTTTTACTTTGAAGCTGATTCATCATCCAAGATGGCCGCCAGCGGGGGACTTCGTTTAACAAAGGACCATATGGACAAGACATAGACATTTCTTATTTTAGATAACCACTGAATGGACTAAAACCAAACATGACATGAATGTTCCGTATGAGGTGTTGACCAAGTGTTGTTACTTTGAGGCAGATCCATCACCCAAGATAGCCGCCAGAGAGGGACTTAGTTTAACAGAGGACCCTATGGGAAATACATGCAAATTTCTTCTTTTAGAGAACCACTAAATGGAATAACATGGTATGAATGTGCTGACCAAGTATTGTAACTTTGTAGGCGATCAATCCTCCAAGATTGCCGCTAGCGGGGACTATGGGAAGTACAAACACATTTTTTTGTTTAGAGAAGCATTGCATGGAATGAAACCAAACAAGGCATGTATGTTCCTTATTATGTGCTGACCAAGTGTTGTTACTTTATAGCAAATCCATCAACCAAGATGGCTGCCAATGGAGGACTTAGTTTAACAAAGAACCCCTTTGGGAAATATATACCAATCTCTTCTTCTACAAAACCGCTTAATGGATTGAAACCTAATATTGTACGAATGTTTCTTTTGGGGTGCTGATCAAGTGTTGTTACTTTGTAGCTAATTTTTTTTTATCCAATATGGCTGCCAGCAGGGGGAGTAAGATAAAATAGGCCCCTTTGGGAAAAACATACAAATGTTGTCTTCTAGAGAACCACTGAATAGAATGAAACCAGAAAAGAAGATCTACACATAAGTCAGCAGAAAAAAATTGTCAACTGACATTTTGTTGGAATTATTGTCCTTTTAAGGTCATTGTCTACAATTTCAATGAATTTATTGGTAGTTTCTGTAAATTTTACGAAAAGTCTTCTGCTTTTGATTAAATTACGGGGCCAGTATTAAACCAAATTTGGCCTCAATCATTATTAGGGTATCTGTTATGATTTTAATCTATTTTTACATGATTTCCAAACCAAAGTAGAATCAGGTGAGCGACACAGGCTCTTGGGAGCTTCTAGTTTTTACCAAACATTATTGATGACATCTACTTTATTATTTATCTTTAATGCGTTATTTGAAAACCAAATTGTTGCTAAGCCCCTGTCATACCTCAATAAAACATAAGGATGCAATCCCAGCAAATAAAGCCCCAAACATTTTTTTTAGCTCACCTGGCCCGAAGTGCCAGGTGAGTGTTTCTCATCACTTGGCGTCCGTAGTCCGTTGTCCTCGTCGTCGACGTCATTAACTTTTTTACATTTTGAACCTCTTCTAGAGAACCAATGAATGGAATAAAACCAAACACGGCATACATGTTCCTTACGAGGTGATGACCATGTGTTGTGACTTTAAAACCGATCAATCATCCAAGATGGCATCCAGCGGGGGACCTCGTTTAACATACGACCCTATGAGAAAAAACATACAAATGTCTTCGTTTAGAGAACCACTGAATGGAATGAAACCAAACATGGCATGAATGTTCCTTATGAGGTGCTGACTATGTTTTGTTACTTTGTTTACATGCATCACTCATTTACTAAAAAGAAATATACATTTTGTCTGTAAATCTACGACATCTTTTAAAATGTTTAACCCTATGTTAATCTGTTTGAGGCACACTCGACAAAGTGTCTTTGAATATCCATGTAAAAACTAAAATATTTGAACATTTATTAGTGAATTAATTGGTCCACACTATATTCAATCCTGATGCGGCGTGATTTGGATTTTTCGATTAAATTTTCCTCAAGTCCCTGAAAATGTTGTCTTTCAGTATACTCTTAAATCTATTGAACTAACTATAACAAAACTTGACAGTAATACTTGAAATAAGTAGTTTTTCACAGACAAATTTTCACAATCAGTCTATTCGATAAAAAAAGTCTTGCTTATGTGTTAAATCAACAAATCATAGTACTGTAACGAAAACCGAGCGGTCAGGCCTTAGTGTTTAACTATAAATGTGTATCCCTTAGTGTGTTGCTATAAGAATGTGTTTTTGTAAGAATGTATAAATATATAGGAAATAAAAGTTATAACTGGTGACCCTTCTTTGCTAGTGTGGTACTCTGGTTTTCTGTATACAACCTGGTAAGGTTGGTTCCTCTGGTAGGGTAAAGACTCGAATAGAAAGGCGTAAATTGGGATATAGGTTTTTGGACTGTGAAAGTGTGTGAGGTTCTGGATAATGGTAACTCTCCGTATTGACGTATAGAAGAATAACAGACTCGTTAAAAAAAAATCAACTTATACTAACTTTAATATGCATTAAATATCAACAATACAGATATATATTTTGAATAACTTCACGGTGTTAAATTTTATTAATAGACTCCGAAAGTTTAATAGTTGGAATTTAGTAAGCGGCAAATGGTAAACCTCAATACCCAAAGGTTCGTTATAAATAAACTCATCATAGATACCAGGATTGAAATTTTGTATTTGCGACAGACGCGCGCTTCGTCTACAAAAGACTCATCAGTGACGCTCGAATAAAAAAAAGTTAAAAAAGGCCAAATAAAGTACGAAGTTGAAGAGCATTGAGGACCACAAATTCCTAAATTTTTTGCCAAATAGAGCTAAAGTAATCTATTCCTGAGGTAGAAAAGCCTTAATATTTCAAAAATTCAAAGTTTTGTAAACAGTTAATTTATAATTATGACCATATCAATGATAATTCATGTCAACACAGCACAGAAGTGCTGATAACCCACATAATACGAATGTTGTCTCCTTGTAATGTTTGTTCTGGTAAATGGTATCTATATTTATATTAAAATCTTGAATTAGCGAGTGTTACTTGCCAAATGTAAAATCGTACTGAAGACTTATCTGTATTCTCCGCCGTATTTGTACTTAGTGTACTAATTTACTGATTTTGTTAACCATTTACCATTTTGGTGTACCATTCACCATTTACCATTTAGGAAAATACATAAATTACCGAAACCGGAACTGGTTATAACCAAAATAGGTAAAACGTCATTGTTCGTCAATTGAAATAAACAATTCAGAGGTGTTCCGAATTTAAAAACAAAGGCACAGATAATAAAAAAGTTTTAGAGTTACAGTGTTTAAACATAGTTATACAAGAAATATTTAATAACAAAAGTCATTTATCAGTACGATTAAAACAACGTCATCACACATATTTAGGGGAAACCAGTTCAATTTCAGGGAACCGACATTTTGTCACACTTCCCTCACCTTTGAAAAATAATATTTGTCCTCAAACATGAAAATGTATTTCTTTGATTTAAAAATCAGTTCTTCAATATTCATTAAAATATTCCATAACATGCATAGTGCCGTGTTTACGTCTATTATTTTGGAAGGCTTCATATTCAAGAGCTACTTGAATAGCGTTATAAATCCTTTTTGCTTTGGTCTAAAATATCCTATTCCATGTCTGCATCATTTAGGGAATCAATATGATTAATAAAACAATCGCGCTAACCTCTATCGGAGCTGATGGATACGCTAATCTTACTAGACGTTTTATGTCTTGGCCATACACAGGTATTTGTTTCGTGCGTCCGAGTATTTTACTTTTCATATGCGCCCTGTATATTTCAGCTTGGTTTTCTGGTTGAAAAAGAGACGCTAAGGTGTATAAAATTTGTCCGCATCTCTGGTCTTAATTCGGCTAACATACTTTGGGCGGTACTTCTTAAGCTAGTAGCTAGTTCTAAAGCTTTCTCTATGTTAGACCATTTGTTAATTGCTGCAATTAATTCAAACTGAACTAAATAGTGTCCCAAATTACCCTCCCCATCATAAAGTGCTGGATTCTTTTTGTAATAGTTTGTTTTTGCAAGTTAATATCATAATCACGCTCAAAAATTGGTTAATTTCTAATGCCAGTATAATTTAAATTTCTGGTTATTTCACCTGTACGACAGTGGCCGGTCCCGTTAACCCCCACTCTGAATCGTCCGCGGGACATCAAAGGTAATGCTTGGTACGTTGCCCTGATTGTGGAGTACGCCCCGTTCCAAAGTCCTAGGTAAGTCTTCCGAATCCCATCTACCCAGTCGGGCATCAGATTCACAAGACGTCATGACTCCTCTTGTACTCCCGGAGTCTCCCTCGGCATTATCCATTGCTTTCTGACTCCAAAACCAATACCTAGACTCTCTGGCAACATGGTCAGGTTCCTGTGGTAAAGGAACCAAAAGAGTCCTCGACTCTTCACCAAAATTCTGTTTAACTGTACGCGCTGCATTTTTTTTTCAAATGTACAACCGTTGCTCTATGTGAAACTTCCTGGTTTTTCGCTTGGTCATTGGCCACTTTCCTTGACGGTTATACATCATCTGACAATTACCTATTGTTATTATGATGAATACCATTCTTGTCGTATCTATTCGTATTCTCTTGTGAGGGCCATTGATCTTGGTTCACTCTTATGCTTATCTCTCCGGTCGGCGTCAGATCATTGACAATTTCACAGGACCGAGATCGGGGAAGCACTAGTTTACCTTGGGCAATTAATCTAGGTGTTTCAAATTCATTTTCTACTTCCGCGCTATCCATTTTACTTATAATTATGTATGCCTTATCTTAAATATATTACCTAAGAATATAAAAATGTAGGTACATTCCTCCGCTACCACCACTGTAACGAAAACCGAGCGGTCAGGCCCAAGTGTTAAACTATAAATGTGTATCCCTTAGTGTGTTGCTACAAGAATGTGTTTTTGTAAGAATGTATAAATATATAGGAAAAACAAATTATAACTGGTGACCCTTTTTTTTTGGTAGCGTGATCCTCTGGTATCGTGGAACTCTGGTTTTCTGTTTACAACCTGGTAAGGTTGGTTCTTCTGGTAGGGTAAAGACTCGAATAGAATAGGTTTTTTGTCTGTGAAAGTATGTGGTTCTGGATAATGGTAACTCTCCGTATTGACGTTTGTAAGAATAACAGACTAGTTAAATAAAACCGGAACTGGTTATTACCAAAGTAGGTAAAACGTCATTGTACGTCTATTGAAATAAACAATTCAGAGGTGTTCCGAATGTAAAAACAAAGGCAAGGACCATTACAAGTTTTATAGTTACAATGTTTAAACATAGTTATACAAGAAATATATAATAACAAAAGTCATTTATCAGTACGATTAAAACAACGTCATCACACAATTATAGAGGAAACAAGTTCCATTCCAGGGAAACGTTATTTTTGTAAAAGTACGTAACATCACACAGTTTCATACGAAAAAGGGTCGCAACAATAATATTCACTTGAATTTGATAGTTGAAGGAAGTTAACCCTGCATTTCTTTGCCAAAAAAAATTGAGTCATAAACATATTGCTTCGGTGCTTCAAAATATGATTCTTTTTCATTTTTTTCTATAAAAAAAATAGGGAAATGTGAACCTGATTAAGATTAATCACTTCTTCAAGGATACACAACGGTATTAAAATTCTGACAAAACGAGTGTTTTACAAGATCTGAAGAAGTGTAAAACGTATGAAAACTGGTTGTTAACTGTGCTTTAATTGAATGAATCGGAATATTCACTTAAAACAGAATATTGATGTAATAATCAATTGTTATACACGCATCCATTTTCTTATTTTTAGAAATAATGTAAAGGTATGATGTGTTCTTTATTTGACCTTGAATGACAAAGGAAATAAGGTGCTTTTAAAATTATGTTCAGCCAATTTTGTCTTTTTGAAAAAGAAACGAAAAAAACCTATTAACAACTGTTATGCAAGTAGAGGTTTAGCTAGCTGTAAAACAAGGTTTGACGAGGTTTAACCAACCGTTTTCTCCTACCACGTCAGGAATATACCAGTTGTGTTAGTTCATATAGTATAGTATAACGTTTGATTTTATCAGGGTTTACTGCCTCTTTTTTTAATGTAACCTTAAGTGCAATATTTTTTAACACGTTGTTTCCTCATATAATTAAATCACTTGAGATCAAACAAGTTTTTGGTAGGTTTCGATTTTCTTAGTTTTTAGTTTTCTGTTTAGTGTTTTGCAAAATTGTTTGTTTGTTCTATTTTTTTTTAAATTGTCATTTGTTTTTAATTTCCCTCAGTATCATCCGTCCCCTTTTTGATAAGATTTTATGAAGTTTACACTTAGTCTAGTAGATGAATGAAAGTCTTAAAAAGTCATTTTAAGCTTCACAAAATCGACAAAGTATGAACAAGAAACGTGTAGTTATGTCCAGTAGTTCAATCAATTTCCAGACTTATCCACTGCTATTAATTCAGTACTGTTCAGGCAATTCGTTTACAGTCAATTCATTACTGGTTTAAGAGCTTTTCGGACAATTCATTATGATGTTCATGCAAATAACATTTACTGGAGAAACTGAACACGGACTGGACAGATCTTAATTGACTGCAAGCAAATTGTCTGAACAGTACTGACTTTACTGCAGTGAATAAGTTTGAAAATCAACTGAAAGACTGAAATTGACTTTATAATTTATTGTTCAGCCTTTTAAGATTAGCTCAGTTCAAATTGTCATTGTCAGATCTTAATTGGTCTATTTGTGCTGGTCCATTTATAGCAGGTGTTTCAATTAGGATTTTACTGTGACAAAATGGACATCAAATTCATTAAAATAGTTCTTGTTTTTTTAATATTTCAAACAATCTAGACATTGGTGTTTTTCATCGTCAATAGAGTCGTTTTATTTAAATTTTTCATTAAAGTTCAATTTACTTTTTAAGAATGCTTTTAATAAATAATAAAGTTAACGTTGTGGATAAAAATCTCTTTTTTTGTCGCAAGATTTTGTGTAGACTTTCCCATTTAAAACTGATTTTTCTAAATCCAGGAAAGAAAAAAATATATTTCTGTTTATATTTGATTTATTTAAAGAGGCACTAGCTGTCAAATTAATATTCACCGATTTGACTCAAATTCTCATATTTAACTTATAACCATGTAAGTAATTTATCCAAATTATAAAAAGTCTTAAATAAACAATTTACAGGGCATGGGCTCGATAATATGTAGCTTCGTTTCGTGAGTATTTTAGTCTTGACGCCATCTTATTAACTATCGAGTTGACCTCCGAAGATTTCCGATGGTCATTTAAGTGATATAAACATTAATATAGATATAAATAGAAAGCGAACTCGTGCATTTGGATTTTTCTAGGTCTGTTTAATTTCATATTATAGATTAAAAATATATATTAATCATCGTTTTTACCTGAATAAGAATGATTTGTTGTGAATGGATTCAGTCAATCAAATGATTGTTTCACTTTCAATGTTGATATTCTTTAACATTAAATAACCGAACACGCACATTTCATGCGTTGTCCATCTAAGGTGTTAAATTAAAGTTCACATGAATTCGGATTCAATGAGTTTGCAAGTGAATAATTCATCATAATGTTTCTTAGCTTAATTTGACAAAATTGAACCATACTGGCTGCTAAAAATGAATTATTATTTCACTATTTCACTTTCATTAATGATTGAACAAAAGAAAATCATACTTTACTCATTCGTCATTATGAATTAATTCACTTGTCCTTTATAATTCAAGGAGAATTATACTCCCCCAATTCAATAATACATCAGATAGGTTAATTACTGCCAGGTCGGTAATTACTCTAGTCAAGTAGCTCACACCTGCCGGGATCTCCCCATGTAACATTTCATACAGTTAAGTTTGTTGCAGGGATTATGTTGTTATGTATTTATGTTAAATTTTTTTGTACAAGAGTTCACATAATATTAACCATTAGGCATTTCCAATTTATATGTATTTTATTAGGTTTACAAAATTTAAAGATTAAATGAATGAGTAGCCCCAAGAAAGCCGTTTCGGTACTATATTTGGAAAATTCCTGACTATTTACGCAACAATACCATCAATATCTTGAACTTAGCAATTAATAGATTTAAGATGGATAATTTCTAGGATTGGCCATACACATTGATTCATAACGGTACAGGACGAAAAGTCTGCTATTGCAGGGGCGCAAGTGGTGTCTGTTGGAATACCCGCAACATGCCGATAAACTTTATTGCCGAAAAATACATTAATGTTATCAACATGATTTAGGAGAAAATTTACAGGTTCAATCATCTCATCACATCTCTTTTAAGTAAATCTAGCATATTTACCTTAAGTTTGTAATTAAAGAAGGCTTTATATAAATTGCAGCAAATAAGGTTTCAATAGATTTTTCAAACGACCAGTTAATTAATAGTAACAATTTTTATTGATCAAATTATGTGGAAGTGTAGTGTAAACAGTTGAAACAGGCAAAACTATCAACCGAATTAAAAGGACCATCGAAAGCACATAATTTATATAAAACATCAAAAGAACTTTTTACACTCCAAACAATAGATAATTCCACTACATTAATTTCATATGTTTCAAAACACAAATCTATGATACGTTCAATGACAGTCGTTAGGGACCAGTTTATAGCATTGAAAGATTAGTTGTAGAACATTTACTTAAGACCATGAAGAAACGGTATTTACGTTTTTTGTGTAGTTGAGGTAACCAGTACATAGTAGGGACCTTCAAATGGTCAGAAGAGGCCTTAAGCTGAGATGTGGTAATGATATGATTGTTAACTATATATATAGTGCACGGACCTAAATGTAGAAGAATTTATTATTGCATTCTGAAAAACTTCCGTGTAGTGTTTACGTCATACCACCACAACATTGGTGGATGCTTTGCCAGCCGTTATATACTCATGAACACGAAGCGCTCTGCGAGTACTTGAAATTTCTTTCTTATTCTATATAAATAAGTGTTGTATGTACCCTTTTATTTATTTCTATACTATTTTCAAAATGTGATATTAGAATATCCACAATTTTCATATATTTATTTAAAGAATCAGAAGATTTATTATCAAATTTTTCCCGTGAACACACTTCTTTTTACAATTCGACGAAAGAGCATCCTTAATGACCTGACGATACTGTCTGCAATCTAATTTAGATGGAGCACGATATTTTGGTCCCTTTTCATAGTCTAAAGTTGAAAGAATAGGCGATTTTGTGTTATCAAAAAGGAAGGTCGGACGTTTTAAAAACGAGATTGTGATTCACACCTAGAAAAAATCATGTAATTTACTAATTGTTTTTTTGATATAGTTTAAATAATAACTGATGCCTACAATATTTTTTAAATATAGATGAGACATCGTTAAGTTTATTATTTATACGATGTACAGTTCATTCAATTATTGATTTTGATTGAC